>CM064866.1:58149979-58749979 GCA_032719365.1 Prinsepia uniflora | reverse complement strand
GTTAGCCTTTCATCTTTAGCCCCAAGTTATTTCCATATTCTACATCCAAGACTTAATCAGTACCTCACATTATTAGTGTCGCATCTATTCGTATAACTTGTGGTAGAGATTAATTAAGGATTGTAGATACGCATATAAGTGGACTTTTTCTCCTAACTCTTTTTATCGACCTTTTCAAGAGGTTAGCGCGTTTTTTTTTTTAAATCGGTCTATTTAACTTAACGAGTACTAAGAGTTTCAGAGGAAGTGTACAATTGAAACCTAAACCAGGAAGTCAGTCTTTTTGAGATAGAGTATTCCCGGGGTTAAACGTGCAATTGGATGAGTGCCTTTCATTCTAGATGTGTGGCGAGGTTTCAAACATCTGACCCGTTCTTATTGGTCGAGTTGCTCATAGCGATTCACTCGATCATCTTCTGGTTCTAAGTTGAAGTTGGAACATTTCCACCCTATATTTATGTTAGACGACTTCACCACTGCTCAGGGAAAAACCATCCCCATCCCCATAATCATAGATATAGTTACCATTTCATCACTTCTCAGCTACAAGTGGATTGATGTTTAGTCTAGATGAATTTCGATCCTCTAAATTAGTAGTGACCTTTAACTAAGAATAGTTTTTTTTTCTTCATAAGGCTAGTTATTGGAACTAGTTAGCCAAGTTTTTTATGCCAAAGTTTTGATTACATGGTGAGAACATGGAGACTTGTTTGACGAACCAATAGTTTCGAATGATATTGCCATCATGGACAATGTACGTTGTAAGTTGGATTTTTGTGAGAGGTTACGAGTTTTACGATTGGTTATTCGCTTTTGACAATGTTGTTAATTAAGTTAGATTTTTGACGTAAAAATTTGGAATCAATGATCGAGATAGTGTCTTGGTTAGTAAAGACAGTCATGGAGAAAGTAAAATCACTACCTTTATTTATCTGTTTAACCATTTACTGAGTCACTTTTAGCTTTGAGTAAGTGGTTGAGTTTTGCTCCTTTAACAAGTTTGATTTTTACTGTTCAGGAGTGGTCTAGATGTTCAGACATCGTAAGTGTTGGATTCGTATTCTGTGGCAAATTGTTGAATTTTTGCTTTGTTATTGTAATTCCTTTTGGGGATTGGCTAAGTTTACACGCAAGTAATTTTTCCCTCAAATTTACTTTCCATCACTTGTTGACGAACTAACATAAAGCAACCCAAACACATGTATGGACGACGCCGACACTAAAAACTCAAACAAACAAAAAAATGAACACTTTTTATACACTAGAGAAACTAAGAAAAAACTCTAACGAGACTTTCTTGACATCTCTATTATTATAAAGTCAAGCGGGTTAATAGGCCTCACCAACTTTTTGGACAATTATATCTTTACTTAGCAAAAAATTTTGACAGTTAAAAATTAAATACAATGAGGGTAAGATAGTAAGTTTATATTATTTAATTAAAATATTAAAAACAATTGGAAAAAAATAAAAATAAAACCGAATCCAACCCACGAACTGCTCCAAACGCATCTGAAAAATAGTGGGCAATCGTGCTTTCACCGAACAACAACTGCTCTCTCCTCCACGAACTCCCTACTCCCACGAACTCTCTATCGCCGGAAAGAATAAGTGTCGTCATCTTCGGGGCGCCAGCTTCAGGTATGAGTTTTTTTAAAGATTTTTTATCTTTATATTTCAATGTAGTTATGGGTTTTCCGAATTTAGGTCTGGATTCATCAATTCGTCAATGATTAATTGCTTAGTAGCTCTCCGTTTGGGTTCAAATTATGTATATTCCAATCCTGTGTTTTTCCATGTTTGAGTCATTCTTTGCTCAGTACAGGGTTTGCCGGTTTTAGCCTTCCCTTTTATTTAGTCAGATACAACCTCAGATATTTGTGATTTTTTTCTCGATTATAACCACTTTTGGGCAGTCTAGGGATTTTTGTTCTCGATTATAATCACTCTTAGAAAGAGAGGTCTTTGTTCCTCAGCAGAAGGGCGAGCAAGAATCCAACAGAAGTTTTTGGTGTTCGCGTTGAATTGGAGTTGAAGGAGAAGAGTGACGTTGAAGCAAAACCAAGGTATGACAGTGGTATTGATCATGATAACAAAGCCAATGATTCACTAGGTTTGGACTGCCTGAAATTGGATGGGATATTGGGGACGATAAAGTGAAGAGAATTAGTAATAAGAGCTTAGAAGAAGAGAATTGGGTTCAAATGAATGTAGATATGGCGATGGATTGCAAAAGGAGAAGGGGATGAAGCACAATGATGGAAAAGTTGGGCTGAGGAAAGGGAAACAACTGATGAGGAGGTCAAATATTCTTGCTAAGCAAATGATCAGTATCGGCAGTGCTCTTAGCTTGGGATTTGTTTCACATCTTTGGGTTAACACAAATTTTGTAAGTATCAAGCTACCAATTATCATATTCTATGATGAAATTTCTTAGCTTAATCAATTTGTTTCCAATTCGTGAAGAAAAAGAAATAGATGCCATCATAAGTTAATTAAATCATAAATATTACGCAGTGGATGGTCATGTTTGTCACAAATTTTGTAAGTATCAAGCTACCAATTATCGTATTCTATGATGAAATTTCTTAGCTTAATCAATTTGTTGCCAATTTGTGAACAAAAAGCAATAGATGCCATCATAAGTTAATTAAATCATAAATATTATGCAGTGGATGGCAGTGTTTGTGGATTGGGTTGGATGTATTGGGTACTCAATATAGGTGAACGAGTCGTCTAATTGATGTTTGTTGACCTTTATGGATGCTTATTAAGGGGTGTTCTTTGATTTTTAAATTAATTATGTGCAGGGGAGCATGATGATTACGAAATTGTGAGGAAAGTTAGGAGAGCAACATAAAATGAATCGACAATGAGGGATCATACACCAAATAAGAAATGTATTATCAAGACTCACAAACCTATTAAGAAGAAGAAGGTGAGTTTTGAAACTCAATGTCTTTCCATTCCTAAATGTATATAGGAAGGTGACTGACATTTGGTTGTTCTGCTATTTGGTTCTAAGTTAAAAGAAAATTGCTCTTTCAGAAGTATGTACACTTTGTTCCTTTCATCCTATTTCAATTTTTTAGTTATATAGCAATAGGCCTCGTCAGTGGGCCGGGTCGGGCATGCCCGGCCCAAAATTTTTGGGCTTGGGCCAGGCTGGGCCGGGCCTATTTCATAATTTAAAAAATACCAGGCCGGGTCGGGCGGGCTTGATCATAAATATGAAAGCCCATGCCCTTTGTCGGGCCGGGTTTGGGCCGGGCTTTTATCGGGCTTTACGGGTCGAGCCTACTAAGCCCATTTGTACCTACCTAATTGTAAAAAAAAAAAAAAGTGAGTTGAGCTTAAATATTATTATCGAATATTGAAATAAGCTAAGGATGGGTACTATTGGATTTGGAGAATTGACTTAACTTTTCGACCATAAAGCCGAGATATGATGAAGAGGTCGCTAAGAGAGTCAGAGACCTAGTGAGTTTTTTTGAATTTAGGGTTAGGGTTTGGTTTGGGAATTGGGCTTTTAAATGACACTAGGTTGAGATTTGGTTGGAGTTTTGGATTTTGGCTATGATAGTAGTAACAAGATTGAATTGGGTAACAATTCTTAATTTATAATTATTTTATATTTTCGAGCTTATGAGTCGGGTTTACCTGGCAGGTTGGGCTGGGCTTACCGGGTTTTATCGGGCTCGGGCCTATCGGGCCTATCGGGCTTGAATACCCTAAGCCCAAGTCCAGCTCGTCAACATGCGGGCTGTGCCAGCCACGGCCCATATCGGGCCGGGTCGGGCTTTTTGTAATCGGGCCTATCGGGTACCCATAAGCCAGTGGGCTTTTGGGCCAAATGATGAGGGCTATATAGCAGTTACTCTTATTACCACGCATGTATTAGTACGCTTGGTTCCTTTATTTTGTTTTGACTATGCCACAATAAGTTAACGATTGTATGCCATTAGATCCATAATTATAGAAATAACTACGTAAACTCTTCGGAAATCACAATGAGCAATGTTGCAGTCTTAGCAGCAGATAGGTTTAAGGCTTTAAGCATGTGATTTCTGTACATTAGCATATTTTATGCATTCGTAAGTTTGTCTCCTTGCTGTTTTATTTTCTTATTGATATTGTCACTTTTTCTATCCTGTTAGGGGGTTATCAGAAAAACTTCAATTGATCATAATTTGATGCTTATCAAAGCGCTAATGTTTGTTGTTTTTATCTTGGTGGAGGGATGATTATTATATAGTTTTGATCTTTGTGAGTCGGGCCTGTTTTAATTACTGGGTTTTTCTCAGTAACCAAAGGCATCATTAGTTTTGAGTCTTTGACCCATATTGAAGATTCATTTGTCTAATTTTATTGTTTGCAGTTTGATTGATAGGTTTTGGAGGTGGTGATCTGGAAGCAGGGTTGTGGAAGTTGTGTTCAAGAACTTTGGTAGATATGCCAAGAATTGGAGAAAGGGTGTTCAATTTTCCTTAGGGTCTATGGAACAAGTAAAATCTTTTGTATGTTCTCTTTTTAGTTTTTTCATTTTTTCTAAATGGATTATAATCTGTTTATATTTGATGCATCTGTTTTATTTACTAGGTTTCTAATAATTTTTGTTTCTGTACTTGGAAGGATCGACAAATCAGGAACCACATATGAAAAACCCTTTTTAATCTTCCTTTGGAGATCCTTTGTAGTGTGGTTAATATTCTTTGGTATGTTATTCCAGATTGTAGTTTCCTTCTGCATATATGCATTTGAGCAATTTTTTAACATCTTATCATCCGTAAACATTTGTATAATAGTTTTCACCATTTTTCTGCTTCAGCTTTCCTCCCAATCTCCGATCATCAGCAGATGCTAGAGAGGATTCTGCTACACTTGATAGTGTAGCTAAATTAACAGGTTTGGTTTAAAGGTAGTAACTTACAAAAGAGAGTATAGAATCCGTAGGTGAAACCCTACATCATCAATGTGGATGTCATCATTTTCTCTATGAATTAATGCTTAAAAATTGGAGGATTGGATCATTGAGACATAAAAGATCCATCTTTTGATTCTTCAAACTTTAGCCACATTGAGTGAATATTTCCAAACTTTACGCAGTTAATAGAACTTTTGATTACCGATTACTTCTAAATTTTTACCAGCAATGTTCAATTGATAATTTTACTTTTGTATTTGTGAGTCAACTGTCTAAATCAAGAGTTCGGGATTTGATTAATGACTTTATTGGTGATTTTGTAAGTTCGAATTATAAGTTTAGTTTTGAACTATAAAGATCACTCTTCAATTGATTTAATTTATTTTTAAGTTGCCGAGTGCATTATGTATACTAGCCTCACTGCAGGCGGCTCCGCGCCTGTGTGAGGCTATTCGGCGAGCTCCACGTGCCCTTTTGCGCAACTCAAGATTATATTATTTATTATTTACAATTATCGAATATAAAAATCATCAAATTATATATTATATAACTGATTGACTGCTCGACTTCGCGCATGCTTAGGGCTTTTTGGCAAATTTCGTGCACCACTTTATGTTATCCTAATTTTTGGGGCTAAAGAGATTTTGAATTTTCCTTTACATAAAAAAAAAAGTCTACATAAAAAAGGAAAATTGAAAATCTCCCTAGCCCCAAAAATTCGGATAACGTAAAGTGGCGCACGAAGTTGGCCAAAAAGCCCAAAGCAGACGCGAAGTCGAGCCGTCAGTGAGTTATATAATATATAATTTGATGATTTTTATATTCGATAATTATAAATAATAAATAATATAATATCGAGTTGCCCAAAAAAACGCACCGAAGAGTCTCAAGTAGACGCGGAGCCGCCTGCAGTGAGGCTAGTTACTCTTTAACAATACTCTTCTAGTATTAAAACACTTCTTCAGAAAAGAACCTATGGATTTTCTTTCTTCGCCTTTCCTTGACCGTTGCACAATATCTTAAATAATTGGGGTAAAAAAAAATTGAATTGTACTGATGATTAATGATTAATGTTTAAAATGAATTGATCAATGCATGGATAATAAATATGTATGAATAGAACAGTTGTTCCTATATAATTAACTAGGTCAGGAAACAATTAAAGAAACTAATTCAAACAATATTATGGTCAAGAATGAATTTAAAGCTAAGGGATCATACGAATATATGTATGATCATGATCGATTTGACTCTCAATCATTTTCAGTCCAATGTACGTGTTCATACCTTGTTTCATTATAATCAAAGAAATTAAAGCAAACAATTAATTAAAAGCTTAATTAGTCAACACTTGAATTTTGAATATATATGGTATTTGCGATGAGTACATTTCGAGGCTGCTGCATGCACAGGGAGCCGGGGACTAGGGAGAGGAAGGTAAGTCGTATATGCAAAAAAAAATGGCGGCTTATATAATATCTATGATGATGATCGATGACCCTGCAACTGCAGCACTCATTAATCAAATACATTTCAGCATAATTATAAAATAAGATCATCAATTCTTAATCGACTTAATTGGTCAAACTCACTCGAGTTTAATGATATTTTTCTTCGATGTGTAATAATTAAGTGCCGATTTTAAGTCGCCAATTCATACAATACTAACAATTTATACTTGTTTTAAATTCGATGTTTTGCTATGATTGACATGCACCGTTGTGTAGTTCAATAGATCATGATCCTCTAGATGGAGTAGTGTATATATACATCGATCTGGTTGTTTGAAAATAATAATTAGTTAGGGCAGTTGGTGCACATGGGAGGAAGTTTGGAGATGAATGAAGTTGAGTGTTGATTACTTGGGTTTTTCAGCAGCTTCGTCATGTTCAAAATGTTCAAACTAATAACTCATAACTCACCGCCAAGAAATAATTAATTTGATGAATGGAGAAGAAGCACATGCCGCTACCAAACTGTTTCAAAGTTCATACATATGTTTGCATCTGGTTAATTTCTTTGGAATTTTTTTAAGACCAGTTGATCATCACATGCAATAATCCGACTTTCATATTATACAATTTTCATAATACTCTGATTCCATTTGTCTAATAAGGTATATGTAGCCTGTAGGATCGAGGTGGTTTTAGCACATGGTATTAATTAAGGGAGTCTTCTACTTCTATATATGGCTATAGGGTAGCATGTCTACTTAGTAGCCTTCAAAACAAGTTGTAAAAGTAAGTCGGAATGAAGTTAGATGGTTGGGAAATCTTCAGAATCGAACTTGGGATGTAAGACGGAAGGAAGGAAATCTTGGTGTTTTTGGAGTAAGAACTAAGACTGATTGAGAGGAGAATTGAATCTTGATTCTAACTAGAAAAAAAAAATTACCAAAAAAGCCAATTTTTGAGTAACAAATAAACTTTTGAAATGAAACTAGTCGCATCCACGTGTGCTTCTCCTTCGTGACGACTTTGTCGCTCCTCGCCTTCTGATGATTGAACGAATAGGGTAGCATGCTTATTTAGGGATTCTTCTACTTCTAATCCTCTATATATGGCTATAGGGTAGCATGCCCTACTTACGCAATAGTTACAAATTCAAGGTGATTGAACCAAGAATTATTGTCTATCCACAGTATAATATGTAAATTGACTGCAGCACGTGATCGTAAAGCAATACAATTTAATAATTTCTCTCATAATGGTCACGGAGTAGAAAACCACCTTCTATCTTCCTGTTGGGTGGAACTAATTGACGCGGACAAGAAAAAAACCCTAGAGAGAGAAATTTCTCTGCCCTCTCTCCAAGTTTCTCTACACTTTAAAACCCTTGCAGCTGCCGCCCCTTTCTGGGGTCGGTGGCAGCGCCTCCCACCCCCATTTGGCTTCTCCTTTTTCTCTTTTTCTTTATAGCCCTCTTCCTCTCCTCTCCTTCCTCTCCCTCTTCCCTGCCTCCCCTGTTTTCTTTTCCGATCGGGTCATTTCCTTTCTCTGTTTTCCCCTGCTGTTTTTTCCATTTTGGTGTGGTCTAGAACGGCGGGGATAACGGTGAGGGGACTCTCCTTTCTCCTCTCCGCTGTCCTGCTCTCGGTCTGCTGGATTGCTGTCTTCCTCGCTCTACTACTGCAATGTCTCCCTCACTCTGCTGGTTTGCTACCTGCAGTGTCTTCCTCTTCGTCGGTTTGCTTGCCGTAGTGGATCTCTTCCCTGCTGGTCTTCCCCCTCGATGGATGGTCTGGGGTTCGCTGCCGCTGGCTTTTGGCGAAGGCTCTTGTCGGTGAAGGCTCTTGCCAGTGTCGCCCTTATCAAGCTTTTGGTGAAGGCTTTTGTCGGTGTCACACTCTTGGTAGTAAAGCTCTGCGTGTTTTTTCCTTTTTTGTTGCTTTGTTGTTTTGTGTTTTTTAATTGTTTTTCCTCTACTAGCTGTTACTTCGTTTTCAGTAGGGTGGTTTTTTGGTTTGTTTTTCCGTTTACTAATTTTAGAAACTCTCTTATTTCGGCTTTTTTCCCTATCCTCTGTGGCATTCATCCTGCCCCTCCCATTCTGGAGGCTTTTCCTTCTTCTCCTTTGGAGACTTCCAAAGTTGCATTAGATCTACCATCCCATCTCCATTCCAGTTTCCTTCCACCAAGCCAGAATCCTTTCCCCTTTCTTCATTCAAAGCACTCAATGACTCTGAACCTTGAACACTATGTCACAGAAGTCCATCACTTAATCCAATTTGTCATGGAATTATCTTTAAAGTGCGTTTTGCACCTATCGAATGGATTATGGGAGCGCTTTTTGCGCGGGTGACTTGCTCACCCCCATTCTCCACTGACTTCTTCAGTTTTACCTTCACTATACTTACTTCTGGTGATTTTGTGTCTATTGGTTCGTGGCAGTTTGGGCGGCGTTTGATGCCGGTAGGTTCGGAGATAACAATTTTCCATTTTTTAGATCTAGAGTTGATTTTGGGTTGTTTTATTTTTATAATAATTGATGTATATACACATAAATTTAGTGTTATTGGTGTATATGTTTATGTCCCTTGTTCGTTTCTTTTGTTCGTGAGCTTTCATTATTTTGTAATATTTGCTTATTAATGAAATTCTTACTTGTTTCCATAAAAAAATAAATAAATCTTCCTGTTGGGTGTTCTAACCCCTTCCAAATTTGGTGTTAGCATTATTTGATTTTGAAGCCATATAGCCCTCACCATTTGGCCCAAAAGCCCATGAGCTTATGGGGGCCCGATAAGCCCGATGGACAAAAGCCCGGCCCGACCCTGTTATGGGTCGTGGGCCAGCCTTGCCCGAGAGTTAGCGGGCTGGGCTTGAGCTTATGGTGTTCAAACCCGATAGGCCCGATAAACCCGAGCTCGATAAAACTCGGTAAGCCCAGCCCGACCCTCCCGTGATAAACTCGGCCCATAAGATCGAAAATATAAAATACTTATTATTTAAAAATTAATACTCAACCTATTCTTAATACTAATATTTCAACCCAAACTCAAATCTCAACCCCTAATCCACCTAATTTATTTTTAAAAACCCAATACCTAATATTCAATACCCAATACCTAATATTCAATACTCAATACCCAATACCTAATATTCAATACTCAATACCCAATACAAACTCTAACCACTCCTCCACCTACTTAATAAGCCCAATGTTTTTGCACCATTGAGTATTTTATTTTAACGAGACCACGTTTTTGCACCCTTGAGTATTTTTTTTCATGCATATATTTGTTTGTAACTTTAAAATTTGAGACATAATTTATTGTAAAAACCCACGTAAGCCCGATCCAAGTGACTTAATAGGCCCGACCCGAAAAGCCCGATATAAATCCGGCCCGATAAAAGCCCGTTGGCTCTTTTTTATGTCATTAAGCTCGCCCGATCCGGCCCACAAATTTAAAAATTATTTAATAAACCCGACCCGGCCCGGCCCAATGCCAAGGGCTAATGCCATACACATATGATAGGAAAATGAAACCAATGGACTTAGGCATTGCATTTCCATGGGCCTCAAAATTTTGTCAAACCCAAAATAAATGCGCTCCAGGCCTTTTTATATTAGTAAGGCTAGGTGTCACTCCAATCCTTTCTTTTACCTCAAGGCATTCACTCAACGCAAAATACAGAGGAAATGCTGAATCAATTTTGAATGTGAGATACGAAAATGACCTTGAAAATCGTCATGTACCATTTTATTAAATAATCCTGTTTTTTACCTCAAGTCGATCATTCCCAATTGGTGGAGATAAATATCATCTTAACTTCAATAAAAAAAAAACTCTATTATGAATTCATAACTATACCAAATGTAAAATCGTCAGTGTTTCTTTTGTTTTCGAATTCTTTTATATTTTTCTTGATTTATACTTCACAGTGCCAACCTCGTGTGTCTAATATCACAACTATCTGAGATATTTAGCTTACTCTTTCCCACAAAAAAAGATAAAGTAAGTGGAAATAATAATAATAAGCAATAAGAAAATGAATGTATATATGGGACTAAGCAGCAGCTCCAACAGGCACAGCTCCCTTGAGCCTGGATGATGTTGAAAACCACAGCAGAGATCGATACAGCTTGCAAACTAGCTCCGGGTGACTTGCTTCACAACCAAGTAAGTATTCTTACTTAATCTCTTAGCTGAAATCTGAGTGTGTATCAGGAGTAGCCTGTGACTATTTGTAATTGGTAGTGATTAGATGATTAGTGTTTTAGAAGGAAAAACTGGAAATCGATGATGATTGAAACAGATTTTAATCTCACAGTTTGGATATGCACACCAACTGTTTGTGAAAAGTCCAGAGAGGAAATCAAACTCTTCCTACTCAATTCAATCTGAGAATTCAATCAATTCAGTCTGAAAATTAGTCACAGTCGTTCTTTGATTCATTGTAAACATTTATATATTGAGTTACATGATTCCTCACACATCATTCACTCACTCACTCACGGTTACAACACACACACACTTTTCATGACTCTTCCATGACCAATCACACACTGCCACCTCACTTAATGAATTCAATGAACCTTCACGGCTCACACACACTTCCTTGCACGATTCCTTTGATTCAGTTAACCACCTCATCAACTCATTCCAGCTCAGCCAATCTTCATTTCTTGTTATCCATATCATCAGCATCCCTTTCCACCTCAGCACACTTTCCACCTCAGCCCACATTACACTTAGAGTACACCGAATATGAGACCAGCAACCAGCTTACACTTCAACAGCCCCTCCTAAGCTGGAGGCTGGTTTGATTCCAAGAAGTGTTCTTAGTCTTCCTAGTGTATCTTTGGAGACTGCTTTAGTGAAAATATCTGCTAGTTGCAATTCAGTCCTGCAATACAAGAGCTCAATCTTGTCCTCCTGCAGAGCCTCTCTAATGAAATGATATTTTCTGTTTATGTGTTTGGTCTTCTGGTGAAACACTGGATTTCTAGCAATGGCTATAGCTGACATATTGTCACAGAATAGGGTAGTTGCCTCACATTGTTCCTCTCCAAAATCCTTAAGCACAAACCTCAGTCATATTGCCTGAGTTGTGGCATCTGATGCACTCACGTATTCAGCTTCTGCAGTGGACAAAGCCACAGTGCTTTGTTTAACAGAAGGCCAGGAGAAAACTCCACTTCCCAAAGAAAATGCATACCCAGATGTGCTCCTCATATCATCCTCTGAGCCACCCCAGTCACTGTCACAGAATCCTATCAGATTAGAGCACTTTCCCTTTTCATACTCTATTCCATAGGACAGAGTTCCCTGGATGTACCTCAACACCCTTCTAGCAGTTCCTAGGTGTTTAGCTGTAGGTCCATGCATAAACCTTGATAATAGGCTAGCAGCAAACATTATATCTGGTCTAGTTGCTGTAAGATATAACAAACTGCCCACCATCTTCCTGTACAAGGATTCATCAGCAGGTTCACTCCCATCCACTCTCCTTAGCTTATCTCCTGGAACTAGGGGAGTGCTAACAGCTTTGCAATCTCTTAGTCCAAAAATGTCAAGTAGGGTAGAGGCATACTTTCTTTGATGTATGAACACATATTGATCTGTCTGAATCACACCCATTCCTAGGAAATGATGCAACAGACCAAGATCAGACATTTCATATTTGTTCATCATCTCTGATTTAAACTGCCTCATCAGATTCTCACTAGAACCAGTGTAGATGATGTCATCTACATACAGAGAGACAATTAGAATGCCTCCATCTTCTGCTGTCTTGACATACAAAGTGGCTTCACTATCACCCTTCTTGTACCCACTCTGAGATAGGAAAGTGTCGATTTCCCCATACCATGCTATGGGGGCCTACTTTAGGCCATACAGAGCCTTCTTAAGTCTGTACACCTTGTCATCTTGATCTCCCACAGTGTACCCCTCTGGTTGCTCAATGTAGACTTCCTCCTCCAAAGTCCCATTCAGAAAGGCAGACTTAACATCTAGCTGATACAACTTCCATCTCTTCTGTGCAGCAAGGGAAATTAGTGTCCTGATGGTGTCCAATCTAGCTACTAGGGCAAATGTCTCATTATAGTAAATTCCTGGCTTTTGTGCATAGCCCTCTGCCACCAGCCTTGCTTTATGTTTCTGGATTGAACCATCTAAGTTCAACTTGGTTTTGAAGATCCATTTTACTCCTATCACCGGTTTCCCTTCAGGTCTATCCACCAAATCCCAAGTCTCATTTTTCTGGATCATGTCAAGTTCAGCTTCCATGGCTGATTTCCATAGGTGATCCTTAGCTGCTTCAGTGTAAGTCTCAGGTTCCATCATGCACATATGACACCGTGCATAAATATCATCTATACTCTTGTATCTCACTGGAGTACTGCTTGAAGCTTCAGGCTCAGAAACTTGAGTTTCAGTCTCAGGTTGAGCTGCAGGAGTATTGATCTGATCCTGTGGCTCAGGTGCCATTTCCCTATACTCTACACCATACCCTAGAGACACAGACCTTCCTCCATGCTCCCTGTCCTTATTCCAGTCCCACTGAGCACCCTCATCAAAAATCACATTTCTTGCAATCACAATCTTCCCTGTTTGCAGGTTCAGTAATCTGTACCCCTTTTCACATCCACCATATCCCATAAAGACACACTTAATACTCTTCTCATCAAGCTTTTGTCTAAGCTGATCAGGAATATGTGAATAACAGATTGAACCAAACACCCTTAGATGTTTGACTCCTGGCCTTCTCCCTGTGAATTGCTCAAAAGGTGTCTTACCCTTTATAGCATTTGTAGGGCATCTATTTAGGAGATATACTGCAGTGTACACAGCCTCACCCCAGTACTTATAGGGAACTCCTTTGTCATGCATCATAGCTTTTGCCATTTCCACCACTGTCATGTTCTTCCTCTCAGCAACTCCATTTTGCTGTGGAGAGTAAGAAACAGTTAAATGCCTCAAAATTCCATGATCTTCACAGAATCTCTCAAACTCATTGGACAAATAATCCCCTCCTCTATCACTTCTCAACTGTTTAATCCTGAATCCAGACTGTAATTCAACCATGTTTTTGAACTTTTGAAACACATTAAACACACCTGATTTGCTGGACAAGAAATAGATCCAACACATCCTGGTGAAATCATCAATAAAGGTGAGGAAATATCGATTCCCTCCAGCAGTTGATTCCTGCATTGGACCACAGACATCTGTGTGTATCAATTCCAGTGGAGTAGCTGCCCTCCAGGCCTTTTCTTTGTCAAAAGGTTCTACATGTTGCTTTCCTGTCACACATGCCTCACACACACCACTCTTTTGACCTGTGAGACTTGGCAGACCCACAACCATGTCCTTTTGCTTCAGAAGCTTGAAACTAGTGAAGTTTAAGTGTCCATACCTCTTGTGCCATAGCTCAGAATCTTCCACAACAGATGTCCTAAGAGCAATAGGATTCACACACTCCAGAGTCATAGGAAAGCACCTGTTACCAGTCATAGGGACCTTGGCAACTCTATCCTGCAGATCCTTATCTTCAAAGATGTCAACCGTGTTATTACCAAAAACCAGGTAGTAACCATGCTCAATCATTTGCCCTACACTTAGAAGATTTTCTTCCAAGCCAGGTAATAGCATCACATCTTTAATATACCTCTGTCCCTGCTTGGTTTGAATTGCAAGAGTACCCTTTCCCATAGCCTGCACAAGTTCACCATTCCCCATCTTAACCTTCACTCTGATGCTTCTGTCAATGTCCACTAGCATGGATTCCTGGGCAGTCATATGGTTGCTACAAGCACTATCTACATACCATACACGACTATCCTTTGCACTTGTGACACTGTTATATGCCAAGAACAGATTACTGGAATTCTCAGTAACCTCTTTAGCTAAGTTCACAGTGGCTTTGTCTCCACCTCCACCATTACCAGCTTTGGTAGGACAGGTTCTTGCAAAGTGTCCAAATCTTTGACACTTATAGCATTTAACTTTGGCCACTGACCAACAATCTCCATAGTGCACCTTCTTGCATTTCTTACAAAACTCCTTAGTCTGGTAGCCCGAATCCTTCCCTGCTGCAGGTCCCTGACTGGTACTGGTCTTATGGTACTGTGAACCAGTCCCCCAGTGCTTGTTTCCCTTGTAACCTGCCTTATGCTTAGAGTAAGTACTGTCCTGTCTTGATTCAACAGATAGACTTGAGAATGCCTTCTCAACAGAGTTTTCAGAATGCAAACCAATCCTCTGATCATAGGCCCTAATTGATGCAATCACATCTTTAACATTGATAGCATCTAAATCCCTTGTTTCTTCAATTATGGACACTATGGGATCAAAAGGTTTTGTCAAACTAATCAGTATTTTCTGTGCTAATCTTTTCTCTTCAACTTCTTCACCATAAGTTCTCATCTGGTTCACTACACTATACAACCTAGAAATATAAGTTGCAAGTGCTTCATTGTCATTCATCCTAGTATACTCAAAATCACGCCTAAGTGATTGAAGTTTGACTGATCTCACCTTTGCATCTCCTCTGTACTCCCAAGTTAGCAAATCCCAGACTCCTTTGGAGGTTTCTTCATTCTGGATTCTTGGGAAAATGTCATCTGCTACTGCATTTTGCAGTATGCTCAAGGCTTTTGCATCTCGAATCTGATCTTGATGAGAGGACTGCATCTCAACTTCTTCAGATCCTTCACGTCTCACTGCCTTCTTAGGAATACCATCTGATACCAAACTCCACAGATCATATGCCTTTAGGACTGTCTTCATCTTCACACACCAAAAATCATAGTTGGTTCTTGAGAACACAGGAGCCCTTAGTTCACCACCCGATCCTGCCATCTCAGCTAAGATCCTTCTTCTTCTTTTCCTTTTAGTGACTTAACACTCTCAGACGCCCCAGATCAAAATGATCGTGAAAGCTCTGATACCATGTTGAAAACCACAGCAGAGATCGATACAGCTTGCAAACCAGCTCCGGGTGACTTGCTTCACAACCAAGTAAGTATTCTTACTTGATCTCTTAGCTGAAATCTGAGTGTGTATCAGGAGTAGCCTGTGACTATTTGTAATTGGTAGTGATTAGATGATTAGTGTTTTAGAAGGAAAAACTGGAAATCGATGATGATTGAAACAGATTTTAATCTCACAGTTTGGATATGCACACCAACTGTTTGTGAAAAGTCCAGAGAGGAAATCAAACTCTTCCTACTCAATTCAATCTGAGAATTCAATCAATTCAGTCTGAAAATTAGTCACAGTCGTTCTTTGATTCATTTTAAACGTTTATATATTGAGTTACATGATTCCTCACACATCATTCACTCACTCACTCACGGTTACAACACACACACACTTTTCATGACTCTTCCATGACCAATCACACACTGCCACCTCACTTAATGAATTCAATGAACCTTCACGGCTCACACACACTTCCTTGCACGATTCCTTTGATTCAGTTAACCACCTCATCAACTCATTCCAGCTCAGCCAATCTTCATTTCTTGTTATCCATATCATCAGCATCCCTTTCCACCTCAGCACACTTTCCACCTCAGCCCACATTACACTTAGAGTACACCGAATATGAGACCAGCAACCAGCTTACACTTCAACAGATGATCCATAGAGGGTTTCTTCAAATCGAATAATTTCATTCTTGGATCCATATGCAACTTGAATCCGATCATCGAGGTTCACGATGACCTTATCCAGCACGGATTGGTGGCCGTCACTGCTGAAGCTTCCTGCATTCTCAACCAACAACCCTAATGGAGCAACCTCAAACAACAACCTTAGCTTAGCCTTGGATGTCGGAGATATCACATTTGTGAAAATACCTTTACAATTATCTGCAAAATATATTAATCCACAAGGTCATTTTTAGCCGCATTATTATTAGCAAAATTAAGTAAGTTGATCATCAGACATGGAAAATGGTGCTAATAATTTAGTTAATTAGTAGAAGAACCTGGTTAACATCTGGAACCATTCCTCCAGTGTATCGCAGTGTGTACTTCTCTTTCACATAGTAATCAATCAGCTGGTAGACGAAAGTTCAAGAAACCCATGATCAGTAAAAGGTAATTAGTAGCTCAGTAAGTCCTGTAAGACCATCAGTAGAATAGAATTTGGGAAACTAATGTTTACCTTGCTGTAGTCAGGATTGTCAAATGTGGCTCTCAAGTTTCCAGGAGAGAATAACTTTCCTTCACTCATTTCTGTTGTCTCCTTCACATGTAGCCGATTTCCTCACCAATGCATTTACAGGAAAAAATAAAGCACACAATGAGAGTTGAAAGCTGTTCACCACTCTTGAAACTTGATCAGCATGAAGGAATCGTTTGGCAGACAAGACTGGATTGAAATGAATAAAAACTCGTTAAATTCAAATAATTTTAAAGGTAAAAGCGAATGCATGGTTTGGGATTAGACATGAATGAAACTTATGTATCCTAATCACATATTAGTCACTTTAAGAAGATTGGATTGAAAAGGTTTTTTCATGTCTAATCCTTTTTAATCTTCCAAGAATGAAAACAATTTACTACTGCCTGAATTATGCGCATATCTAATTCAATCTTGTCTGCCAAACGGAGTTCATTAGGTATCAAGTTTAAGATTTATAATACAATTGAGGCGATCTAAGTTGTAGTTTGACAAGACCCTTTATGGGCTCATTTGGTGGACAATATTGGATTAGAGTGGATAATTCACCAAACTTAAAAAGTATTTTGAAGCAGGAGGGGATTACAAGTGAAATGTCAATCACTAATGCCTTCAATCTATGAAACTTATTTGAAATTTAATTATATGGCTTGAAAGCAAACCTTCATCAAGAAGAAGGAACTCATGAGTGCCTGGGAAGCCTTTAATAGCAAGGACATATGTTGTTCTGGGCCCGTAAATCCCCATGGCTGCAGCAACTTGATCTCCTCCTGTTACTCCAGTTAACTTATCTCCTGGCCACACCCCGAAGATTGTTCCCACTGTCAAGCTTGTGTCCACGATACTCGACCCACCAAGAGGATCAAAAGCAACACTGAATCCACCTGTTTTATCTTCTTATTATCCTTAATTTGTAATTCATTCCTTAACCTTAAATTTCAATCATTCATTTTTCAATCTACATCAATGCTCATATACATTGATATCGAATGCAGGTGATATGAAAATTTCAGACCTTCAGCTGGGCCTCCCATGTCTTGGAGCTCAGGAACTTCTTCAGAACAAGCATATTTGCACACATGTGAATAGATTAAGGCCTAAATGTTGAAATCAAGTAAAAAAATGATCAGTTTGAATAATATTCTAAAAGTTACATCATATTGAATCAATGTAAGGATATTAAGGGACGTGATTTTCACAATTTTTTTAATGTCTACTGATTCTGCTTTAGTTCATTTAATTTGAGGCCATATAAAAAATGAAAAAATTCCTGACCTCGAAAAGAAGCTTATCAGCAAGCATATCAACGGCATGCTGCTCATCTCCAAAGGAGTTAACGCATGATGTTCCACCACAAGAAGCTGTCCTCACTTTGAAGCCAATGGTCCTCAATGCTTTCCCCATTGATATCAACAATGTGATCAATTTCTTGTCTGGGGTTGCCTTTGTTAGAAATTCTTCCTACATATCACAAATCAATTATCTCAATCACAAAAACTTCTGCTTAAAAAATTGATCAAGAGCAAGTGTGTGTGTGCATGTTTTTTTTTTTTGGGGTTATCTTACCAAGCTGTCACCAATTGCACATTTGGGAATGGGCACACTAGAATTGCTCTTTGCCTTTAAAACTCTAAGGGATGACTTTGGCAATGATTCCCCAAACAAAGAGCTTGTTCTCAAAACCTGCCATATACATACTCTTCAATAAAAAAGTATATTTTTGCTTGTTTTTCGATAAGACGATATTTTAAATCACTCTAATATATTCAAATGGGAATTAAACTCATTGACTTAACCAAAACGGTTGTAGCCCGTTATTATTACTCCAATCAACAATATGTATGTTTTGTTGCAAATAACTCTAAAGGTTGTGCCTATTTATGTCAAGGATATTAAGGGTAGTATCGTTATTTTGTTTATTTTGTTTATCCCTTATTATATAAAGGACTATGTAAACTATTTCAATTATTCTGAACGTATTATTCACAGAGTACAAAATGTTTCCTTTCTCTCTACCTCTCCGTATCTCTTTGCAATCTCTCTCATTCTCTTAATTGATTCACAACACGTTATTAGCACGATCGTTTCCGAATCAGTGATTATTTAAGAGGATGATAAATTCAACCAAGTTTTCTAAATCCCAAAATTTATTTTTGTTTCAAAACCCTAGAATTCATGTTTATAGGTTTTGTTTGAAATGAATAATTAAGAATTCTTTAACTACGTGAATTCTTGATAATTTGTATGTTATGATGATATTTTGTTTGTTTTGAATTAATAAAGGAAATAGAAATTTTTCATAGTTGGGCCATACACTTCTAGGATGTTAATTTGATGATGAATTAAAATTGAAATTGTTGTTGAATTGAATTGTTGTTAAATTACCATGATGTTGATGGTTTGAACTATGTGGTTGAATTGATATTTTTATATTGCTTGACATTTTGATGATGTTATATTGTGGGTTGCGGGCTTGCAAAATCACATGATACAACAACAGCTTATGTAGATATACATATATATGTACTTGCGGTTGCACGTTTGGTTGGTTGGGAAAACAGCCCAGAAGGCCCAGCCCACGACTGAACCCATTTGCACAGCCCAAAAGGCCAAGAAATTAAGGAAAAAGGAAAAACAGGCCTGAAGTCCAGTAAGGAGTGAAGCCCTGAAGGCTCGGCCCGTGCAGTTCTTGAACCCTAGAGGGTTGTGGCTTGGGCTCAGCTCAAGCCGGCTAGGCTAGTCCAACTAAGCACAGCTCGGCTCAGTTCTAGCCAAAAAAAAAAGAATTTCCCTTTATAATTCTCGAGCCTTAAAATATAATCACGCATGCCTAAAGCATTGCAATACACCTAAATTAAGGAATAAAGTAGCGTTTATTTCTACTATTTAGGCATGTTACATTGCTTAATTGTTTGCATGTTTATTTCATTGCTTAAATTCTGTTTAGGATTTGTGATAGGCTACTTGCAAACAAAAGGAATCTGAAGTTCCCTTCATTGGTTCACTATTAGATTTTTATCCAAAATCAATCATACCATGTTGTAGAACCTGAAGTTCTCATTAGTTGCTTATGGATTTGTTTTTCGAAAGAGCTAATATTGTTATTTAATCTTTGTAGAGAATGACACATCTCAACAAACTTGACTTTGATGCACTAGAAGTTTCCGGAAGAAACTACTATCAGTGGCTGAAGACGTGAAGTTTCATCCCACTGCAAAGAGAATCCGCTCAACTATTCAAGAAGATAATGTGGCTTTCGTGCATCAAAAGGCGGATACTATGATCCTCATCCGAAGACATATGGATCGCACACTACAGCGTGAATACCTTGGTCAAGAGGACTCTAGAGCATTGTGGGTTTTGCTGCCTGATCGCTTCGATCACCAGAAGGACATATTCTTACCTAAAGCAAGACATGACTGGAAAAACCTTCGTTTTCAGGATTTCAAATCCGTAAATGAATATAATTATGAGGTATGCTGTATCCGGTCCCTTCTCAAATATTGTAGGGATGAGCTCACTGAAACTGACCTCCTCGAGAAGACTTTCACCACATTTTCTGCTTCGTGTATTGTTCTGTCGCAACAATACAGAGAGAGAAAATTTACTAAGTTCGCGAAATTGATCACTACTTTGTTACTTGCTGAAAAGAACAACATTCTGTTAATGAAGAATGATCAATCCTGACTTGTAGGTACTATTGCAGCACCTTTGCCTAAAGCAAACGTTGTTGGACCTCGAGATTCAAAATGCGAGTGGAGAAACCGAGGTCATGGTAGAGGCGCATGACATAAGCGTCCTAGATACGGTGGACACCCTTATGACTGCGATCAGGGTTACCAGGCCCACATGGTCGTGGTAATCGTGGTCGAGGTCCACGTGGTGGGAACCGCGCTCCTTCAGGTTCGAGAACTCGATATGAGAGGAATCCTGATTCAGCTCGTCACCACCAGTTTCAGAACCAATATAACCTATGCTGCAAATGTGGAGGACGCGATCACTGGCATGCACCTATCGTGCGTCAGCTCAAGTTATTACAGAGTATCACGTAGGACGTGGTACTTGAGAGGCTAACTTTGTTGCAAGACCAACCCCCGCTGATACCACTTGTTGTTGCTGACTTTTAGACTGCAGCTGGATATAATGAAGATTGAGATTTTCTTATAAACATGGTGTTGATCGGCGCTTGTGCCATTTTTTATTATGGATATTATTTTTATTATTTGTGGATAATCTTTGGGGTTTTTCTATTTACATTGAACTTATTTATGTTTTTTGCTCGAATATTATTTATTTCAATGCATTTATTTAATTTCATAAATGTGATTCTTGATTATTTTAGTTACATTTATGGTTAGGCATGTCAAGTGGTGAAGTTTGTTGTCTAACCGATAGTGTTACCACGCACACTATCTTTCGTGATAGGATATGTTTTACCAACTTAATACCTAACCACACTCCTATGACAACTATATCTGGCCAATCAAATTTGATCGAAGGCTTGGGTAGAGCCCATTTTATGTTGTCCAATGGTACTGTATTTCCCAGTGATGAAGTCTTATACTCCCCACATTCCAGAGGAACGATATTGAGTTTTAAGGATATTCGAGTTAATGGTTATCATGTTAAAGCCGAAAAATAAAATAATGTGTAACTTGGAGAAATTGAAATGCCTCAGGAGTGGGCTTTACACGACCACTATTAGAACCATCGAGGTACATCACATGGCTAGCGGGAAGCTACCTTACCTTAGCAACTACTTATTATGGCATGACCAATTGGGACACCTAGGTCAAGGTATGATGCGTCGTATCCTCAATACATCACACGGGCATCCCCTTACAATTAAGGACCTTGTGTTTAGTGAAACACTATGTCAAGCTTGCTCAATGGGTAAATTGAACACCAGACCATTATGCAAAGAAAGGTCAAGAATATGTCCCTTTCTTGTACAAAATATAAGGGGATATTTGTGGACTCATCCAACCACCATGCAGACTATTTAAATATTTCATGGTATTGGTTGGTGCATCGACAAGGTGATCACATATGACACTATTATCCACACGCAATGCTGTGTTTGCTAAACTCCTTTACTAGATAATTAAATTACGGGCCCACCATTCGGATTATCCTATAAAGTCCATCAGGAGATGTTGAGCTTGAGACAATGAGATATTGTGTTTGGTTCCGAGGTGGTGAGTAGGTTGGGTGGTAAATACTCTGGAGTTGAGTTGGGAGACGCACTGTTGGGATTTTGGGATGTCAGGATTTGTGACCCCCCCCCCCCCCCCCCCCCCCCCATCCCCCTCTTAATCGTAGAGACTTGTGGTTGTGTTCAGGAGTAAAAAGAGTACTTGGTGACGCCGAGTGTAAGGGAATGGTGTTAGATGGATTATGGTCGTTGTGATGATATGGTTGAGGACCATTGTGAGTTTCGTTGGAGGATGACAGAAGGAAGCTGAGAAGGAGTGATCGATATGAGGATATTGAAGAGAACCCACAATCTAGACGTGTGGTATTTTGGATCGATGTGATGGTTTGATGCTAAGAGTTGTATGGATGAGAAGTGGGGATCCATTTATGAGTGAGTGGATCAGAATAGGATTGTTTCTAGCTCAGGTTTGAGCTGTTGTGGATCAGAAGGATCGTATGTGAGACATAAGTTGGATATTTTGACTATCTTGAAGGTGTGCAGGACGCGTGTGGTCCGTCTCGCATACCTATGGTATGAGGCTTAGATTTGGTACTGGGCCTGCCCTGTAGTCGTAGTTGAAATGTGCTTAGATCTCATATTGGTCGGGAGACCCAGGGGACCGGGAGACTCGGACGGGATTCGAGTTGGATTTTCCCGAAAGATGTGTAGTTCGGCCTAGAGGTCGAATAGGACCGACGGACTGCAAAAGTGAAACGTGATGGGCTCGTCGTCAGGAGATAATAAGTATGGTTATGAGGACATTTCATGTGCCCTGGAGATTTCACTGTGAGGGCGACGGGCACACTATGATGTATGGGTGGCTTTTGGATATCGTAGTGTGTAACTAATGCCGCTATGGTTGATTAGTGGACGTACCGTAAGATGATGTTGGAAGTATGTGAGGCTATACTCCACGAGCTATGTTGAGGTATTCTAAAATATCTTTGTTTTCTTTAAAGTTCGTAGGGTTGTCCTTGCTTGTGTATGGTAGTAGGCATCGTGGTTCAAGTTGGTGGTGATTGCTGTATGTACTTGAGATGCGTACGTACTGATTCGGCAGTGGTCGGCACCATACCGATGTAATTGGCCGTGGCAGCGTGATGTTCTGGTAAAAGTGATGGTGATCGGCTTAGTGCCGAGTGATATTGCGGATAGATGAATGATCGGCGTAGTTCCGATATGATGGATGGTGGATTTTGGCCGAGAATGTGGACTGGATCCGGGTGATCCAGATTGTACTGACATGAGCTGGATGCTCAGAATCATGAGTGGCTAGTGGGACCCTGTGATTAATATGTGCAAGCACGGTTAACTAGATCTATGATAGGGTCTTGGTAGTAGACAGGTAGCGTGGGACGTGGATGGTGTTTCCACAGGTTGACGCTGTTCGTGGTTAGTGAAACCACTGGTAAGAAGATTGGCTGAATTAGGGGTATAGACGAGTACGTTGTAACTCCAGTGAGGTCGGTGCGGATCGCTGACGGAAGTTGTATGGCACGTTATACGAATCGTGAAGCATAAGAGTATAGAGACTGGTGAATGCCGTCTTGTGAATGGGTGTACTTGAGATTTGTGTTTGTTGACGACAGACTAACACAATGTACTGGGACGTTGGTACGAGGTACGCTCGACTCGAAGGGAGTCGGGAGTGTTGAACTTGGTACTGGTGGTGTTGTGGCGTACCTAGTGCTAGTTAAGCCGTGAGTGTCGGCTGGTGTGACGTGGGAAATCTCGCGGGAACGAGATGGATTTGTGATGACCCTAGTAAGATTGGAATGATCTCCCGATGAACTAAAAGTTGGTTTAATTGATTCACTTGGTGAGATGTGGTGACAGTTGGCCACTGTCAGGATAAGTCAGATTAGCAAGCGATGGACACTAGGTAGGAGGCCCAGGTGTGAGACCAGTTAGATTTCCCCCAGTTAGGTACGGAAGTACGAGATTCAGAATTTCAGGGACGAAATTCTTTAAGAGGGGTAGATTGTAACAGCCCGTCCCGGAAATCGGGATTAGATTAGAGATTAATGACAGATTAGTGAAGTTAATCGGTGATTAGTTGGGTCATTTCGGACGGACGGTGCAAAATGACAGTTTTACCCCCAGAATGGGCGAATGGTTGACTTTTTGTTCGAGCAGTCAAATGGCCTTTAACCGATGACCGTGACGTAGTTTGGGACGTCACAAGTCTGTAGACAGGTGGGCACGTCCGATTTCGACATTCGAGGAAGAAGTTATGATGTTTGGAAGGTCGGGGGTATTTTGGTAATTGGTTGAAAATGGACAAATTGTTGACTTTCTTCATGACACATGTTTTTTACGTACTTCGAGGACCATTAGGTCGGTCTCGATTCCCTAAGTAGAACGACAGGCGGCACGCTGTCATCGGAGTCCGGACAGTTTAGGTATGAGTCTAAATAAGTAAAAGGCAAAATGGTAATTTGTGAAGACAAGGGCATTTTGGTCATTTTTGGTGCATTGGGATCTGTGCCCAGTGAGAATTGGACATGTGGCTATCTAGGGAAATATGCCCAATAGAATTAGGACATTTGGCCCTTCTCTAGAGGCTTGTGGAACATCTGAGTTGCCTCACACATGTGTTTATATGGGTTTCCATGATTTTATA
The DNA here is from genome assembly GCA_032719365.1 of Prinsepia uniflora. NCBI lineage: Eukaryota > Viridiplantae > Streptophyta > Magnoliopsida > Rosales > Rosaceae > Prinsepia > Prinsepia uniflora. The sequence continues at coordinate 58,725,597 of CM064866.1, read as the reverse complement.
TGGTTTAGAGGGAAACAGAGTAAAAAATGGAGGTTGAGAGTGAGACTGTGAACCAATCCCTCATCCCTAACCAATTATCTGCGAACAAGAAAGAGAGGTGAGGTTATGACGAGTCTCCTAGTGGCCACAACGGTGCACGGCGGTGCATGATGGCGACGGCTGGTGCGTGTTTTCGTGAACTGCGCTGTTTACATTCATAAATAAGAGGCTGTGTTTTGAGGATTATTAAGGGAATTGAATGATTGAAAGAAGTTCGGGAGGTTCAGACTAGTCGATCAAGCCTGGAAATGGGGCCTGCCGTGGACGGTGGCCATAGAACCCGTGAAAGGTGAGTTTGAATTCGAAAATGGCAATTAACGTTGTGATGCTTTAACTTCAAATTCATTAATACAGTGAGGTTATGGACGATGTCAGGAAGCTATTCGACTTAAAAGGAAGAGAAATGGAGGCCGGAATCATGGCAACTCGAGGAAGACAGGGACTGGCTTACTAATCGATTGGGAGGTAATATCTAGCTCCATTTCTCACGATTCAATTATGTGGAATGATTAGAATTGGAAGGAAGAAAGTATAGGATGAATTAGAATTAAAAACGGCTTAAAAAGGAACTAGAATTGGACGAAACCGCTTACGTCGATTTGGGTCTGGACCGGGTCGGGCCTGGACGGATTCGAACCCGGTTTGCTTGAGGGCAGAGACGGTGAAGAGTGACGCGCGTGAGGCCCACGCGCAGCCCCTTTGGGTGGCGCGTGTGGGTGCGTGGCACATATTCTGAGGAAATTTCCAACACGAATTTTAAAATATTCGATGTAACGAACATTTTGGCACTAGTTTCGAGTCGATTGGACATCTAACGAACATTTTGGCACTGGTTTCGAGTCGATTGGACATCGTCTCGATATGTTTCGGGATGTCTGAAAGTTTTAAGGCTCGGTTAAAAATAGTTAAAAATTCGGGAAAATTACGGGGCTTAAGTGTAAACATTGTGAAGTAGTTAGTGACCTTATTGTGGGATTTGGACAGGTTCGGGAAAACCGAGGATAGCGGATTAGCCGAGAAAGCGTAATTGCACGCATATCGAGGCAACAACGCTAACGGTCTGTGAGTGGAATTTTCTCTCAAACTTATGATGCATGCATATATGTTTTTATATGTTTCTATACGTGATTTTATGGTTATGATTATGATTTTGATGATTTACAGTTTTGCACGAATTTCGAGATAAGTAAGTATTTGCACGTTTTACGAGCTTACGGTTTAAACTGTGATTTGACCAAGGTTTTAATGATTTGATTTTGAGATTTGAAATATGATTTGATTTCAATGGTTTAAAAAGGATTTTAGAAAATTGATTTTGGGCTTGAAGCCCAGTTCAGAAAAGTGGTTTTAATGAACGTGATTTCGGGTTTTGGAAACGGATTTCCGGATGACGATTCGGGATTCGGTTTTAGAACTTGAAAGTGGATTTTCGGATTTGGGTTCGGAATGGTTATTCCAGATGCCAGCTTACGGAATGATGGTTCTGGACTCGGATTTGGAAATGGATGGTGAATATAATATGGGGTTTGGATTCGGGATCCTAATCAGATTGAGGATTCAGATTCAGAAATGGAAAATGGTTTTTGGATTGGATTTACTGGATCTGGTTATTGAGTTTAAAGACCCGTATATGATTATGACGGGGGCGGGCCCGGATTGGGTTTAAAGACCCGAATTGAGTTTAAAGACTCGGATTATATTGAGACCTAGATTGAGTTTAAAGACTCGGATAGATCCAGCAGGTTCGATGGAGGGAAATGTGTTTTCAAATGTGTTTTGGATTTTCGATGAAAACTTGATAAAGATGGTTTTCAATAATGTTTTTCCGGTGATTTGGGTTATGACCCGGACGAAACGGATTTTGATGGTTTTGGGGCTGAGTTTACGTACCTTGAGATTGATTTGTGATTTTGGGCTGAGGCCCTGGATTTGAATTGCGGATTTGAGAAAAGAAATGATTCTGGTTTTCATTGATGGCTTTGGATATGAAATGATTTCATAACATGGATGTTATATGCATGCATTGGTTTTGCGTGTAGGGTATAAATGGTGTTTTCTGATAACTGTTTTTGAACTTATACTTTATTTTTGTCCATTCACAGTCTTTTCATGTTTTTGATACCCTCCAGGTTGTTGCGGGACGAGCTGTTGGTCGAGAGAGACAGAGATATCACATACGCGAACCACAGTAGAGTCCGTGCACTCTAGGAAGTCCGAAAGTTTGAAACGGTGCGTTGAAAAATCCCTTAATCTGACTTACGTGTCACATGGAGGTTGGACGTCGGTTTAGCCTTCGTGTCATGCGTAAGTTAGACAGGAGCATGACTTAGCCCTTAATCCAGGGGTTGGGGGTGGGTCCTGTCACACCAAGCTCCCAATTTTTGCGTGGGGCTATGCGATTTTGCATGCAGCTATGTTGGTCTAGTTGAGGCCCACTACCACCCAACCATATTCCGTGTTACATCTGGTAACTGGATATGAACCTGATGTTTCACACTTACGCGTTTTTGGGTGTGCAGTTTAAGTGCAAATTGCATCGCCACAACGTACAAAAATGTAACATCAATGTCGGAGGGGCATATATGTCAGCTATGAATCCCCTTCCATTATACGCTATTTAGAGCCCTTGAGAGGCGATCTCTTTACCGATCGATTTGCGGATTGTCACTTTGATGAGACAGCCTTTCTCCCATTATGGGGAGATAAGAAAGCCAACATTCCTGAAGAACGATGTGAGTTGACGAGGAATGTCTCCACTATGTCTCATTTTGATCTCCGAACCGCACAAAGTGAGAATGAAGTGTGAAGAATTTTAGATCTACAAAGTGTATCTAATAATATGTCAGATGCTTTCTCTGATTTAGCTAAAGTAATGAGATCACATATACCTGTTGCAAACGTGTCTGTAAGGATAGACGTCCCCATAGGTTGTGCCGTCCCAGATGGATGGGTCGTCCCAGATGGACGAAGTACTGTCATAACGGCTAACTAGTCATATGTCTCTGCCCAGAAGTGAGGTAGACCAATAGGTTCGAAGTATTCTCATCCCCGGAAGAGGACAAATTTTGAACAATCGAATCCCTTGGATATCACAATATCATTTGATCTATCTCATGAAATAATTCTGGATTATGGGTCTGTCTTAGAAGAGGTGACATTGGGGGACGCTCGAACGTCCAAACCCACTCCCAAGAATAGAGAGATCTAGGTAAACTATGTATGCTTAAATGAGATATGGAATCAGAATGATATTATCATCGATGATATATTTGTGTTCGCAGTAGCTACTGAAATAATAACTAGTGATGATATCGAACCTCGATCTGTTAATGAATGCCAACGTATAGGAGACTAGCCAAAAATGGAAAGTAGCAATTCAAGTCGAACTTGATTTCTTAACAAAAAGGAAGGTGTTTGGACCTATAGCTCCCACACCTCCCCATGTTAAACCTGTAGGCTTTAAATGGGTATTTGTAAAGAAGCGTAATGTAAAAAATGAGATTGTGAGATACAAAGCTCGTCTAGTGGCACAAGGATTTTCTCAACGCTATGAAATTGATTACGAGGAGACGTATTCTCTCGTAATGGACATTATAAAGTTCCTCTACCTTATCAGTTTGGTAGTTTCTGAAAAATTGAGTATGCAGCTTTTGGATGTGGTCACTGCTTATCTCTATGTGGATTTGGATACAGATATATAGTGTTCTGTGGTTTAGAACTATTTGCATCAGGTATCTTGAGTCCTTCCGGAACTTTCATATATATATATATATATATATATATATATATATATGAAAGTTCCGGAAGGACTCAAGATACCTGATGCAAATAGTTCTAAACCACAGAACACGCTCTTCATTCGTTTGAGGTGTTCACTTTATGGATTGAAACAATCTGGACAGATGTGATATAACCGTCTAAGTAAGTATTTGATCAGACTTGGACATGTGAATAATGAATTATGCTCATGTGTGTTTATTAAGAAAACAAGTTCTAGGTTTGCTATAGTGGCAGTTTATGTCGATTACATGAATCTGATTGATACTTCTAAGGAGATCAAAGAAGCTGCTAAGCACCTGAAGTTAGAATTTGAAATGAAGGATCATGGGAGAACACACTTCTGTCTCGACCTAGAGCTCGAGCACCGTGCAGATGGAATTTTGGTCAATCAACGGAATTACATCCAGAAGATGTTGAGACATTTTAATGAGGATAAACCGAAACCTTCAAGCACACCCATGATCGTCTAGAGTCTAGATCCTAAAAAGAACCCGTTTCATCCCATAAATGATAATTAAGAGATATTGAAACCAGAAGTGTCATATCTAAGTGCAATAGGCGCATTATTGTACTTGACCCAATGTACTAGACCAAACATTTCATTTTCTTTGAACTTGCTAACTAGATTTAGCTCTGCGTCAACATGCCGCCATTGGAATGGCATAAATGACATCTTCTGATACCTTAGAGGTACAACGGATATGGCTTATTTTATCCCTATGCATTAAGGATGAATCAACCCTCTTGGTCCTTGGAATGATGCACGCCTTGTTGGATATGCTGATGCAGGTTACCTATCTGACCCACACAAGACGCATTCTCAATCTGATTGTGTATTTACCATGGGGAACATAACAATATCTTGGAGGTCTAAAAAATAGACCCTAGTTGCTACGTCTTTGAATCATGCTGAGATTCTAACTCTTCATGAAACAGTTCGTGAATGCATATGACTGAGAGCCATTACGGGACATATTTGAAGTACTTGTGGATTGCATTCCACTCATAAGGAACCGACAGTTATCTACGAAGATAATGCTTCCTACATCGAGCAGATGAAGATCGGTTTTATTAAGGGAGACAACACCAAGCATATTGCACCAAAATTCTTCTTTAACCAACAACAGTAAGAACATCAGAAGATTGAGATTAAGTCAATACAGTCTCAAGATAATCATGCAGACCTGTTCACTAAGTCATTACCAAAAGCCACATTCTAGCCGTATGTGTGAGGTATTGGTTTACGTAGACTAGCTGATCTACCTAATATGAAGTTTTCAAAGGGGTATCCTGAAGTATACCAAGTATTCGGGAGTATACTCACATAATCATCGTGTACTCTTTTATCCTACGACCAGGGTTATTTTCTCTCATTAACTTTTGTTACCTAGTTAAGTTTTAATGATGCACATTTCAGGTATGATCACCTCGCTGACAATGCATTCTGAAGATACCATGATTCGAATCATATGTATTTGCTCATCTTTTCCCTTCGACGATGGGTTTCTTTTCCCATTGGGTTTACCGGGTAAGGTTTTGGTGAAGCAACACTAATACATTTTATTTCAAAGGCGTATTATCTACCTGTATTCCAGAAGAGACGATATCAACTACCTCAGGAGATTCCGATGATCACTTACACGCGTGTTGCACTCTTTTTCCTTCGACCAGGGTTATTTTTGTTCCACAAGGTTTTTGTTATCTAGTAAGGTTTTAACGAAGCAATACATCAGTGCATAGCCAAACAGCACTATTACATGAAATATTCAAGGGGGAATGTTGTAAATAATTCTAAGAGTTGTGTCTATTTATGTAAAGGATACTAAGGGTAGTATCGTCATTTTGTCTATTTTGTTTATCTCTTATTATATAAAGGGCTATGTAAACTATCATTATTCTGAACGTATTATTCACAAGTATAAAACGTTCCCTTTTTCTTTGCCTCTCCATGTCTCTCTGCAATCTCTCTCCTTCTCTTAATTGATTTAGAACATGTTTGATATTAATGAATTAATGTCTGAATGAAACTCCCAAAGTGTTAAATACCTTGGATTTGAAAGATGGAGAGATGGAAGGTGAAGAAACAAGAGAGCTTGAATGCTGAGATGAAAGGTTACGCGGGAAAGCTCCTCTGGCATAGCATGCAACACTTGTCTCCATGTTTGAGGTTGAGCTTTCAAATCAAGCAAATACCAGATAACCAATATTTGCAAGAGCTAGATTTGTCCAAAAGTTGAGAGGCTCTTGCTTTGCTTTGGGCATGAAAGCTTGGAATGAGCTGGGTTATATTGTAGATATATAAGCAGCTAATCATTTTCTGCCTCGTGGCACACGCTAAGTTTTATAAGCTGGGAAAGTGGCATGGGCTGAAGCTAATTAGCATCACTCAAATATCTGTGGCTCTGCTCTGGTTTCTGGTACGCTGGTCCGGTCCCATGAAGAGATATGGTTGTGCGGAGACTTGAGAGTTGAGACCCCCCTTGTGTGACTCATTGTCACATTTGTAAACGTAAAATGCAAATAATCCACCCCAAAAAAAAAACCCTCCAGTAGGAAAAATGCTTTTAAAGGGAAGAAATTTACAAACGGACATACTATGATGCCTCCTTTCAAGTAGTGATCAATGCCAATTTGAACTTATCCCTTATTCTAATTGTGGAAAGAGATATACACAAAGAAAAGAGAAATTTCATTGAAAGAAAGAGACGCGTTCAAATTCATTCATTCGTCCCTGCCTTCCATGATCATTGATCAAACCCCGGCATATTAGGTTTTGATCTTCGGCCACCCTCGTGGGATTGTCAAAATCCAAGGAGAAAGTAAATTATTGCACTACCAGATAGGGAAAGTGAAGATGAATCTCAGCCGGGTTCAACTAAACCCATTGTGTAAGATCGTACCCTTCGATTCATCGTACTAATGAATACAATATTGGATTTAAATTTCTCAAAGTTCTAATCTTTTAAGTTGTAAACACAATTAGTGATGATACTTTTTATGAATTTAAAATATTGTAATATTACATTAGTATGTGTAGCTCTTTTGTGATACTGATATTGAATGATTTGGAGAACTTCCTCATGTGATTGTGACTGCTATTTTTCCTGAAGAGGATGGCTCTTAAATCTGTATGGTGTGGAGTAACGGCGGAAGCACCTCCGGACTCTCGAGTGGTCCTTGTTTCTTCATACGTCTTTTTGTTTTGTTTTTATTTATACATACTATATTATATTATGAACAAAACTTATTCTAATTTTGAAATAAAAATCAATTATCAATACATTTATTATTTATAATTCAATATTTGTTTAAAAAGTTCATTATTTATAATATTAAAATTATAAATTATAAATCTATAAATCTTAATTTTCACCGAGCCTCTTTTATCACTACTAAAAAATTGGACTAAGCAAATATTTGTGGGATATAAAAATTCCCACAATGCAGCCACATCAAAAAAGTCAGTGGTTGTTCCAGCAATTTCCACTGCTCATAAGGCACATTTTTTCTGTTCATGCCTTCGTTCTATGGCACGTTTTGAAAATTTTTTGTCTCCAATTTATTTGACATAACTGCACGTGTGTCAATATCTAAGTTTAATAACCACAAACCTAAAAATTGTGCCCAATAGCTTATATTTTATAAAAAAAAAATTGAGATCAATTTATATATATATATATTTATCTGTGATCACTTTATATTTTTTTTGTACCAAAATTTTTATCAATTGTAATGTTTTACAATAAATTTCATATACATATAAATACATATATACATGATTGATCAAAAAAATAAAAATAAATACATATATACATTTTGCGGGGAAAAAAAATAACATCCAAGAATTTTCAAATATACACAGTAAATACAATACAAAGAGCATCAGTAACTAACAAAACCTACAACAAAAATCAAAACATGAAGTATTCAGTATCTAAACAAAGGAAGAAAATTCGGTATACAATCAAGAGACAAAATTTATTCTCCCCAATATTCAATATAACAATTAAGCACACAACCAAATCAAATCTCACCTGATAAACATTCAGCAACCATTGAGTGCAGTAATGACTCCAAATTTGCTTCCTTACAACTACTTAACAACCAATAAACAAATAATAAGGAAAAAAAAATGTAAAATGAGCCTGATGAAGGTATTTGTGGAAAATAAATCAACCATGTATTAAGCACTGATTTTGGGTTCCACAGTTGGTTTAATTAAGTTTGAATTGAGATTATGAAATTATATATGCAGGAGGAAGATAAGATTACGCTAGCGCAAGTGACGGGGTTGGATCAGAAACAGATAAACAACTGGTTTATAAATCAAAGGAAGCGCCATTGGAAGCCATCGGAGAACATGGAGTTTGCTGTTATGGACACCCTTTATGGACCTACTTAATTTCATAATCTTGTCTTCTTAACGGCACTACTTAACAACCAACTATTTAAGCAACCATCAAACTGGAAAAACAAATCAGGAAAATTAAAAGAAAATGAATCAAGTTACCTTCTGCTCTAATGTGTGATTGCATTGAAAAAAAAATGAAAAAAATAAATAAAATGACTTGGGGATCTCGGTCGTAGTACTTGACTGATGGAGGTGGATGCGAAAAGATATGAGTGGAGGAGAGAGATGAGAAGAGGAAGAAGACTGATGACCAGAGGATCTCGATTCTTTCCTTCCCTTCGAAGCCCTCGCACCATCTCCTACATCGATCAAAGACGAGAAGAGAGAAGAGCGGAAGACGGGAAGAAGAAGATAGAAATGGCCACGGGCGATGAGCAAAGGAAAAGAGGAAGACCAGATCAAGATCTAGAAAGAGAGAGAGAGAGAGAGAGAGAGAGAGAGAGAGAGAGAGAGAGAGAAGAGAGAGAGAGAGAGAGAGAGAGAGAGAGAGAGAGAGAGAGAGAGAGAGAGAAGAGAAAGAGAGAGAGAGAGAGAGAGAGAGAGAGAGAGAGAGAGAGAGAGAGAGAGAGAGAGAGAGAGAGAGAGAGAGAGAGAGAGAGAGAGAGGGAGATATGAGAATTATTAGTGGGTGGCTGGTACTTTTTTGAGTATAAAATTGTCTTTTTTGAATTATTAGTGGGAAGATATAAAATTGTCTTTTATAAAATTAAATTATTTGCGCAAACACCACAAATATAATTTTGTGTATAAAGTATTTGAGAAAAACACACGAATTTTGTTTTTTTGAATAAAATATTTGCTCAAACAACACGAAAGTACTTTTTTGAGTATAAAATATTTGAGTAATAGATGTCAATTCAATTTTTGTATTTAAATTATTTGAGCAAAGGGCACAAATGTAGTTTTTAAATATAAAATATTTGATAAAAAATTATATAATTATCAGATTTGTGTCATACTTGTCACATATTTTAAAAGTTCAAAATTTAAGAATAAAAAATTGTGCTCAAATAATCTTTTAAGCATGAGTTCTTTCTTTTGTGTTCTCTAAGGACACGAGTATTCATACTTTTAACTTTCTAAAGACAAATAAAACAAATTTGGGGTATATGAAAATTTGGAAACACGTAAATCAAAATCGTGCTCTGTAAATTGTGGATTTAGCCTAGTTTTTTAGTAGTGTAGGTTTTCACGTTACCATATTTATTTGTATATATGTGCAAATTAGACCAATATTAATAATAATTTTGAATTTGGATTTTGTTTGCTTATTGCTTTCTATTTCTCTATTAACATGTCAATATCACACGTGCATTTTCACAAACACACAAAATCTATTGAACACCACACACCATACAGATATTACATGATGAGAGATCAAAGAAAGCCGGTGGTCCATTTTTCCATTAATTCGTGCTCCATATATCTTGACCGTTCAACTCTTCCATAAATTTTGTATTAGTCTATGTAGTTCAACCAATCCAATAATGATATGTACAAGCATAGTAAATGTGCTACCTCTTCTGCTTCGATAAAGTTTGAAAGTTAATGAGAGCATTGAGCATTAGCGTACTATTAAGCATTGAGGAGGAGGAAAATGTATATCCTACGTATTAATTATCCCAAAAAAAAAAAAACATGTATATGAAAGCTGAAAATTGTGAGGCAACTTAGTAGTGAGTATAATTGGAGCAGTAGCTCCCTCAATAATCATTATTAATTGTTTAACTTGTTTCCACCTTCAAGTTTTGTATATTCACCTACTCCTTAATTTAAATCTTCATTTTTTTCTACTTTTAACTGTAAACTGAAGTTTTTTTTTTTTTTAAGGAATACATATATTTATGCAAACCTTGTTTCTTTTATTTATCAAGGACATGCAATAAACTTGATTCTCAGCAAGATACCTTTTCTGATCGAGGTATCCATTTCGAGGAGGCTCCATACTTCCTTCACGGATGAAGGTGAAGGAATACATATATTTAGTGGAATATATATATATATATATATATATATATATATATATAGAGTTAGTCATCACGGAGTTGACTCGTTTTGGTGCCAAAACTCAAGTCCCTGATCTAGATCAAATTTGGGGTCTTATATTCTTTTCAAGTTTTATATTGTTTCTCATACCTTACTGTCGACACTACATTTCACTAAGCAACGAGCTTACCAAAATATGAAATTGGACCACAAAGTAAGGCAATCAAGAAAGTTTCAAAGATCACGCAAAGCTCATCATCAAGGCTCATGCCTGAAAAGCCCATCACTAAGCCCATAACCTAAACTCTAGCTTTTTCCTATAAATAGGGAGTTCTTCCCTCATTTGAGGGATCTCATTTTCTCACTAGAGAAATCATTCTCTCTCTAATTTTGAGAGCTCTCCCTTTTCTCTAAACTTTCGTTTCTCCCTCTAAAAGGCTCTAAGCCTATTGTATCATGTACAAACAAATATATTTATATAATGAGAATGGAGTATACCGCTGTGGACGTAGCATATTCTGAGTGAACTACGTACATACTTGTATTCTTAGGTGAGTGCGGCTCCCTCTTCTAAGTTGGTACATTTTATGCATCAACAGTTTGACGGACGCCTTCTGTGGGAAGACGTCTAAAATTCATGTCGGTCTCCCTTTCTTCTCTATCCCCGATGGAACCCACATCATTCAAGAGCACCGAGCATCAGCTGCACCCATCTTGGTCGGCCTGATACCTTTCTGGTCAACCTAATACTTTTTTTGGTCTTCTTGATACATTTTCGGTCGGCCTGCCACTCTTTGTGTCTTCTTGATACCTTTCTGGTCGGCCTAACACCTTTTTTGGTCTTCCTAATACCTTTCTGGTCGGCCTGAAACTTTTATCGGTTTTCCTACGAGTGGTCTTCCTGCAAGTGGTCTTCCTCCGACCCAACATACCGGTCTTCCTGCGATGGTCTCCGACCCAACATATCGGTCTTCTTGCGAGTGGTCTTCCTGTGAGGCGTCATTCTGCAAGTGGTCTTCCTGTGAGGCGTCATTCTGCAAATGGTTTTCCTCCAATCCAAAATACCGTTCTTCCTCCGAGTGACCTTCCTGCTAGTGGTCATCCTGCAAGTGGTCTTCCTCATACCCAACATACCGGTCTTCCTACAAGTGGTCTTCCTCCGACCCAACATACCAGCCTTCCTGTAAATGGTCTTCCTGCGAGCGGTCATTCTGCAAGTGGTTTTCCTCTAACCCAACATACTGGTTTTCTTGCGAGTGGTCATCTTACAAGTGGTCTTCCTCTGACCCAATATACCGGTCTTCATATGAGTGGTCTTCCTCCGACCCAATATACCGGTCTTCCTGTGAGTGGTCTTCCTACGAGTGGTCATCCTACAATTGGTCTTCCTCTGACCCAACATGTCGGTCTTCCTGCGAATGGTCTTCCTCTGACCTAACATATCGATCTTCCTGCGAGTGGTCTTCCTGCAAGTGGTCTTCATTCGACCCCAATATACCGGCCGTCTTACAAATGGTCTTCCTCCCACCCAATATTTTGGTCTTCCTTCAAGTGCTCTTCCTTTGACCCAACATACTGGTCTTCTTGCGAGTGGTCTTGCTCTGACCTAACATACTGGTCTTCCTACGGGTGGTCTTCCTACTAGGGGTCATTCTGCGAGTGGTCTTCCTCCGACCTATTATACCAATCTTCTTGCAAGTGGTCTTCCTTCGACCTAATTTATTGGTCTTCCAGCGAGTGGTTTTCCTCCAACCCAACATATCGGTCTTCCTACAAGTGGTCTTCCTTTGACCCAACATATCAATCTTCCTACGAGCGGTCTTCTTGCGAGTGGTATTTCTCCGACCCAATATACCGGTCTTCCTACGAGTAATCTTCCTTCGACCCAACATATCGTTCTTCCTATGATTGGTCTTCTTCCAACCCAATATACTCGTCTTCCTGCGAGTGGTCTTCCTCCGACCCAATATACCGGCCTTCTTGCGAGTGATCATCATGCAAGTGGTCTTCCTCCGACTCAACATACTGGTCTTCTTGCGAGTGGTCTTCCTCCAACCCATCATACCGATCTTCCTGCGAGCGGTCTTCCTCCGACCCAATATATCGTCTTTCTACAAGTGATCTTCCTTCGACCCAATATGTTGGTCTTCATACAATTGGTTTTCCTCCGACCCAACATACTGGTCTTCCTACGAGCAGTCTTCCTACGAGTGGTCTTCCTGCGAGTGATCATCCTTCAACCCAATATACAGGTCATCCTATGACCGGTTATCTAATGATAGACAGACTCATCAAGGGCTCAATCTTTTCTGGCCAACAATCGGTCATCCTTCAACGTACACGTCTGGATACACCTGAATTCAACTAAGGTAAAACTTCAAATCAGAAACTTCTTCTGAACATCATACACATAGTAAGCATGCATGTCCAGTATACATGAAACTTATACATTCACTCATACATGCTGACATACATACACCTATACATGTCGAGCATACATGAAATGTATACATACAGCTCATACATGTCGAGTATACATGAACACATGCATATGCTCAACACATACTGATCACTCAAAACATATCAAATGCTCGACACATTACCAAGCTGCTCGATATATTACCGAGCTACTCGACACATTACCGACTATACACACGACTCGAACATTAGAGTCTGATTATAGGAGCACTCGGCCTACACTCAAACGCTCCACATATTATCGAGCTACTCGACACATTACCAAGCTACTCGACACATTACCAAGTATACACACGACTCAAACATTAGAATCAGCATACAGGCGCACCCAGCCTACACTCAAACGCTCGACACATTACCGAGCTGCTCGCCACATTACTGAGCTACTCGACACATTATCGAGTATACACACTACTTGACATTATAGTTAGAGTACAGGCGCACCCAGCCTACACTCAAACGCTCAACACATTACCGAGCTCCCAAACACGTCATTGAACCCACAATCAAAGATAAAACTTAGCTATCATGACAACTGGCACACAGACACTGCAGAATCAATCAAAGGAACTCAAGCTCGTACACGGGAATATACACACAAGGGGACTACCCAAGCACAACCATTACGAGTCTTATTCTCAGTATCCTACCTGTAAGACCGTGTCCTGAAGGGAATGGTGAACGATCCCACATTTCTGCGATAGGGTTGACACACACCTATCTAGCACGAGGCCTTTTGGGAGCTCATTGTCTTTGGGTTCTATTGGAACTTCTAAGTTAAGTGAGTTTGAGGCTGGTGCAATTATATGATGGGTGACCCCCTGGTAAGTTGCACCGTGAACTCCAGAAAACAAAACCGTGAGGGCGAGGAGGCCCAAAGCAGACAATATCGTGCTAGAGTCGGGTCTTGATTGAGAAGGGTCAGGTCCTAACAGAATGGTATCAGAGCCAGACCCCGACCGGGAAATGTGCCAGTGAGGAAGCTAGGCCCTAAGGGGGGGGGGGGGGGGGGGGGGTGGAGTGGATTGTAAGACCCGTGTTCTGGAGGGAATGGTGAATGATCCCACATTTCGGCGAGGGGGGAATGGTCTGGGAGGGGAATGGTGGTGTGCCTTAAAGTTGTTGGCACGCACCTATCTAGCACGAGGGCTTTTGGGAGCTCATTGGCTTTGAATCGATTAGAACTCCAAAGTTAAGCGAGTTGAGGTTGGTACAATTCCATGATGGGTGACTCCTTGGGAAGTTACACTGCGAGCTCCCGAAAACAAAACTGTGAGGGCGAGGAGGCTTAAAGCGGATAATATCATGTTAGAGTCAGGTCCTAACCGAGGAGGGTCGGGTCCTAACATACCTCAACCGAGGACTTAGGGAGGTAATGATAGTACACTGAGCAGACCAGTGGATGCAAACTATGGAGTTGCTCGGTCAGCGCGCTTTCTCTGGAAGTCCTCAATTGAGATAGTACACCTCAGTCAAGAACTTGGCGACTTGTCGACACTACATCTGACGAAGCAACGGGCTGCCAAAATACTACATTGAACCACGAGGTAAGCCCATCTAGAAGGCTTCAAAGATCACACAAAGCTCATCATCAAGGCCCAAGCCCATAAAACCCATCACTAGGCCTATGACCTAAACCCCTAGCTTTTTCCTAAAATAGGAAGTTCCTCCCTCATATGAGGGATCCCATTCTCTCACTAGAGATATCATTCTCTCTCTAATTTGAGAGCTCTCCCTTTTCTCTAAACTTCCTTTATCTCTCTTAGAGGTTATAAGCTTATTGTATCATGTACAAACTAATATAATTATATAATGAGAATGGAGTATACCACCGTGGACGTAGCCTATTTTGGTGAACCACGTACATGCTTGTATTCTTGGTATGCGCGGTCTCCCTCTTCTAAGTTGGTATATTTTATGTATCAACACATACATTTGAAAAATTTGTGGAACTTGGATCTCATAAGAGTCTATCCAAAATACCTGAATTTTTTTTCAAAAAATGAATCTGGATGTGTAGGCTTGGAGGATAAAAGATGGATTGATTTAATTAAAAATAATAATTTTGATATAGAAAAAAAGGCATCCACACATTAGTCTTTGTGGTAATCTTGTATTAACATTTATCATGTCTAACAATTTGCTACTTGTGTATCTAGAATCACTTTTACTACGTCAGGAAAGTCATTTGCTCCAATAACTGAATCTGAAGCAAACGAGAAGATGCAATATTTTTAAATGCATGAAGTGATCATGTAAACCCCCCCCCCCCCCCCCCCCCGGTACTTTTAATAAATGTAAATTCGAAAATTTAATGGAAAATGTTGATTTTTTACCGGAGATACTATTTAGAATTTGACCGAGATCCGTTACGTAGATCGAGACGTCACGATTTCGTAGACAAACGACACGTCGAAACCGAACATTCGACGCGAAAATTACGGGTCACGAAAGAAATTTGGTACTATTCATGCATTACGAGGAGTGACAGTTGGCAATTTGAGGTTGGTCAAAATATCTAAATTGAACCAATTGATGAGTGACAAGTATCACTCATCTAATTGTGTCAGGACCCGTCCCAAAATCCTCCCGGGATTAACGTGGGACGCGCCTGATCCCATTTCACATGCAGTGTCAAACAAGGGAAGATTATGAAATTAGCCCCACCAGGCTTCCAGAGAGTGTCAGGATCCGCAAGAAGAGTGTGATGTCTCGGTCTCTGCTACAGCCCGCATCCGCGATCAACCTGAAGGGCAATAAAAATCATTTAAAAGTTGTGAGTGGACAAAATAAATAATTTATAAAATAATTTCACAAAAAGACATTTATGCCCTTCACTGAAAAGCATGCATGCATTCGAAAATCAGTTATCAAAATGAAACCATTAGAGCCTTAGCCCAAAATCGTGAATAAAACCAATCATACAAGCCACTACCCAAATCCATATGGGCCTCAGCCCAAATCACATCGCGTGGATCTTAGCCCAAAACCATTACCAGTGAGATTCAACCCAAAACCAATCCTTGGCATCCCCAATGCCTAACATCCGAGATGTCACAATCACACAACTGTCATGGTTCCAAGCTACGCGTGCTACCCGGGGTCTCAAATCCCAAGTCTCCCCAGGGTCCACCCAGGCCAATGACCCGCAGATCAATCACCCTCCCTGGGGGGAGGTTTTAACCTCGGCAATCCCTACTCCTGAGTCACTATACGGACCGGTCGCTCCGTGCAATGACCCCGCGCAGGCAATGCCCCGTGACTACTCCAAGATACTACGAGACGTTTGGAGGAGACAACTTGTCACTCCAGGATACTATGAGACACCTGGAGGGCATCCGTTCATGGGGATGGTATACGGAAAACCATTTTACAATCATTCGAAACCATTCAAAGGGCACTGGCCGGGTTTTCCATAAACCATCGACAATCCAAATCCATTTGGGTCCCTGATCCGAAATCATGTTTATAAACCATAACTGGGCTTCATCCCCGATATCATAACCAACTGGGCCTCATGCCCGATATCATAACCAACTGGGCCTCAAGCCCAAATTCGTAAACCAACGGGGCCCTTGGCCCAATCGTATAACTCAAGTGGGCCTCCAGCTTGATTTCTCATTAAATCAAATGGACTCTCAATCTGATAGTTTCCAATCAAATAGGTCTCATGCTCGATTCCATGTTTTCAAATCTAAAAATCATTTCATGTAATCAACGTCGAAAACATAGTACGCATAGGCAGAACATAAAGCCGAAATCTCAAAAAGTGTGCAAACACGTCCATACTAACTACCACAAACAAATGCACTCATGGCATCATAAAACATGCTCTAAAACACTTATAAAACATTTATGCATGCATCAATTTAGAAAGAAAGGTCCACTCACAGACCGTCAAGTCGTGCCTCAATACGTGTGCCATACGCCTCTCCCATGCCAATCACCGTCACCGGGGCTCTCGAAGCTATCTAAATCGTAATAGAGGGTTACTAACTATCTAAATAACCCCTCATTAAAGCCCCGTAATTTTCTGGAATTTTTAACTATTTTTAAAGTCGATCCTAAACCTTCGGACATCACGAACTATATCGAAACAATGTCTGATTGACTCGAAACCAGTCCCAAAATGTTCGTTACATCGAATAGATGATTTCGTATGTTGAAAACATCCCCAAAAACTGGGCCACCCGCCGGCAACAGCCCCTGCGTGTGGGAGCCACGCGTCGCTACAATGTCACCACTGAGCTCTAGCCAACCGGCCGGTCCGGTTCGGTTCTGCAATTCCGGTCTGCCTAGACAGGCGTGACCGGTCCAAAGCCATTTCTCCCTCATTTTCGGTCCATTTCTTCCCCTTTCAATCCCAATCTCTTAGTCTCAATCCTAGGAACCTAAACATAAGATTAAAATGAAGAAAAAATCCCTAAAACCCTTGGTTCGAATTCCTAATTCATGGCCCAATTTTTTCTTTTATTCCCATGGTCGTCCAACCGTCTTCCACCATAAAAAAACTATCCCCTAGCCATCATACTAACTCACTAACCATCCCCCAATCAATAGAAACCATCCATAACATCCAAAACGAAAAATGGAATTTTGAATTGGAAACTCACCTGCACGTGTTTGCTTTCCCTCCGTCATCCACGGCAGTTCAGGCCTCCCTAGTGCCACCCCTCAGTCCCTCTCTCACTCTGTCCTCACACATAATCGAATGGGGAGGAGGGATATGGTTTTGGGTTTAAAGGATTTTGGGTGAGATCGGGGAAGCCGTGAGAAATGGGGAATGGGATATGCATGTATCAATTTGGGTGGGCAATGGTTGAATGACAAGTGCCAATCATCCATTGGGCCTGCCCCTAAATATCTGGGCCCACTTAATGCCAAATGGTATTCGTCTTGTAAAACGTGCAATAGCTCCACGGAACTTCCGTGAACCGTAACTTGCCCGTCGAACGTCCGATTTTGAAGTGTCGCTTGTCTATGGATTCGTATCGAACCAATCTACGTAACGGTCCTCGGCCCTCGATCTTCGGACCTCTCAGGTCAAAAGTATACTTTTTGCCCTCGTTCAAGGGCAAAATCGTAATTTCGCCCTGAACATCCGTTAATCCTCGGCTAATCCCTGATTAGCCTCACTAATCCGTAATTAATCTTAAATATCTCAAAAATTAGGGACGGGTCGTTACAAACTCCACACCTTAAAGAATTTAGTCCTCGAAATTTCGATCGACCCAATTCCATTACCAAACTATGGAAATCTAATCATGTCCCAAGTAGGGGGTAATCTCGTGTACACGTTCGCCAAAACCACGGTACTTGTCGATACGCACTGTCACTAGAGCTTCCAAAGCTCCAACCTACTCTTGAGAAACTACGTGTCGGCTCGTAAGTCTCACTCAAGATTGATTGTCGGCATCTTGCCTGTCACTCACTCCGATAGGTCTGCTAAACTAAGCTGACATCCCAGTCGGCTTTTCAGTCTACCACACTGACACTTTCCAACCTACAACCATCAGGCTGAAATACGTATTCCCACTAAGGGTCATCACCTCCAAGCTGGCATCGTACTCAGCGTCCGATCAGACTACATCCTATGGATCCTGCCATCACCATGATCTCAGTTCCTACTAAAACCTATGCCATTTATCGACCTCGATACTCATACCAGCCAACGCTCTCGTTTACTCATACCGGTACTGACTCTCGTTAGAGTCCCATCAATCCAAATCAATCTGAACGCATCAGATACTAACTAAATCCATTACCACTATATGCCCGATTGACTTCATACATAAGCCAATTCCGTCAACCACTATCATGACTAGCCGACAACTCCCGGCTCCACTACGTTCTCGTTGAGCTACTATGATCTTGACTCACTCTCGAGTCTCTATATCGTATCTCTTGTCACCTCACATATCTCGTCGAAACACATACGACATCGTACCCATCCTGGGTGTATCTGGATCCCAATCGAATACTTGTCTCAGCAGAGATAACACGTATGCACTGTAGTGTACCCTTGGTCATCCGGGACCTTGAGCCCCCGCTCACACTAATCACTAAACCCTACCAATCCATTCTTCTCGATCACACAGTAGTCGACGTACAGTCATCGTACTCATCAAACTGTCACTATCGAATCTAATCCGATCACCATCTCATGTCCCTCTAGGACTCTATCCATTTGAAAACATATTCATACCCTCAGGGAACTCTCAACCCGACATACCGATTGGTCGTGGTCAATCCCATCGTCCAACGTGCACAACACACCGGTGCACCCCTATCACAACAATCATCAAGGCCCTACTCGGCCTGCTCAAGGACTGCACTCATACAACGTCCCATCATGCACTAATCCTTACTATCCTCAACGTCTTCTCGGAGTACTCGTGGTCTCCTGACCAACTCCAGAGATAGACCAACCAACACCCATCATCTCGATCATAGTGATCGTCACCACACGACTAGATCCATAATACCGACACGGGTCCACTACTTCAGACACTCACTTGTCACATCCAGTGACGCTAAATACCTCCTGGTCTTTCGAATCATTCAAATTTTCCCCACAGCCTAGGTGTTCGGTTCTTACACCATCTTTGAACCCTTTAACTGTCATATCACTCCTCGTCATCCCACCTAAGGAAGAATCAAGGAGAATCCAAGATGATGACATCAAAATTCATCCTATGTCATCGCATGGCGCTAATCATTATCTGCTAAAGAGAAGAAAACGAGAAGTCACACTCAGTGACATCCAGAATGTCTGTTACCAAAGCGGAATCAAGTTCTCTTCTCATCGTCTCAATAACAACTTCTCTTCATTCCCAAGTTCCAACCATATTGGAACCATCTCGGTATGCTTCCAAGTCCTCAACTCACTCGGACATCATCCTCGTGTCCATAACCAATCCAACTCACCTATTCGTTTACGGCCGTTTATGCACATCGAAAAGGATGTCAATTCATCCAAATTCGATGTACTGCTCAACTGAAGAATCACAACAGACTCCTGTTGTAATCTGCAGTCAAATATCTGCATATCACCATATCTGACCAACCGACCCCTACGTCAAACGACGTCACTTACGTCATCCACTTATACCATTTTCATCCAATCACCACTTAGGCATTTCAATATTTAATGTCACCACTCCTGGGCACACACTCGTGCCTCAAGTCTCGTATCATCAGGGAACTAGTCACCAAACCAAGTACTACCTGTGCCTAGCACTGTGCCACTCGGGATCCTCTCTATCCAGCTCAATGACCACCGAACTCTCGTGCTCGCCACTCTGGGCACAACTACTATCTCGTCGGCATACTGGTTCGTACGTTTCAACTCTATGGGATCAACTCTAGTACTCATACTCGTGTGTTCCGTCCAAGGATATCTAGGGCACCTATCACTCATCTAGGTACATTCCACTCATCACAGTCACTTCCCAGAGGTAGCGTGGCATAGTTGCTAACGCCCAAAGCTCATCTCTTTCGGTGATCGCACACAGTCGTAACTGAGCCAACTCCCCAAAACCATTACTCAAACTATGTGTCACTCACGCACCTCTGTATCCTCATCACAACTAGCGAATCTCCATCGTCTCAGTTGCCACGGCAACTTGAGTCTATCCGCTCGATAAGACTCGATCACATCCATCGATAGTAGCGTCTGCCACAATTGCGTGCAGACCAATCCTAGAAACACTCCGCTATCGAGACTCCAAATCCATGCGGTCAACACACCGCCGGTACCAACTACTCAACACGTAACATCCACCGATCGCTCTACCTCGGGAACCGATCCATAAGTACTACACTCCTGGAAACTTGTCCAATCAATCCTAAACTAGGGTTACCACAACCCGGATGCTCACTACATCACGTCTATCCTAACCGATCCATGGTTCTCAACTTCAAAAATTCTTCATACTCCGATACTCATACCTGACCAACCAGTATCCACAATCTGAAGACCTCGTCCTCTTGTAACTCTACGGCTTCCAGCCACTGGGCCCACAAGAAATTGGCCCTCATCGGTGTTTACCACCGCTCAACCATGGTATACCACAATCACCGTATGCCATACCAAGCCACACAACATCCAGACTGTGGCATCCTCTGCCAGTCGACATCACTCCGAGACTCGACACACGGAAACATGGCATCTTATGCGAAATAGGCTTAAATGTTCTTATTCCCAACAGTCTCGACTAGACTCAACCAGAGTCGCCCACTAGGTCATTCATGACCTCAGCTGCTCTCTGCAGCACACGAAAATCGATCTTACTCGAGATTCAACCGTTCTAGAAAACACGACATCCTATCCCAATCAAACCCTAAACCCTCGTACCTCGTGCCAAACACAATCTAACTAGGGTTCTATTACACTGAATCCTCGTACTCTTACCCTAACTATCATGTTGATGACGGGCTGTTATCACTGTAGAGATATCACATCCTTGACATGCGCACAGAGTGACGCGCAAGACCAAACTCTGATACCACTTTGGTATCAGAGTACCACGTGCAAACCTTTCTCAGAGCGTACAAACCTCGCTCTGTTACCACTTGTGAAGACCCGTCCCAAATCCCCCCGGGATTAACGCGGGACGCGCCTGATCCCGTCTGACACAGAGTGTCGAACAAGGGAAGATTCCGAAATTAGCCCCACCAGGCTTCTAGGGCCAGGATCCGGAGGACGAGTGTGATGTCTCGGTCTCTACTACAGCCCGCATCCACGATCAACCTGAAGGGCATTAAAAACCATTTAAAAGCTGCGAGTGGAAAAAATAAATAATTTATAAAACAATTTCAGAAAAACACATTTAAGCCCTTCACTAAAAAGCATGCATGCATTCTAAAATCAGTTATCAAAATGAAACCATTAGGGCTTTAGCCCAAAACCGTAAATAAAACCAATCATACGGGTGTCTAAATCCATGTGGGGCTCAGCCCAAATCACATCGCGTGGGCCTCAGCCCAAAACCATTACCAGCGGGACTCAGTCCAAAACCAATCCACGGCATCCCCAATTCCTGACATCCGAAATGTCGCAATCACACAACTGTCACGGTTCCAAGCTACGCGTGCTAGCCGGGGTCTCAAATTCCATGTTTCCCTAGGGTCCACATAGGCTAATGACCCGCAGATCAATGACCCTCCCTAGGGGGAGGTTTTAATCTCTGGTAATCCCTGCTCTTGAGTCGCTATACGAACCAGTCGCTTCGTGCAATGACCCCTCGCAGGCAATGCCCCGTGACTACTCTAGGATACTACGAGACATCTAGAGAAGACAACCCGCCACTCCAGGATACAACGAGATGTCTGGAGGGCATCCGTCCATAAGGATGGTATATAGAAAACCATTTTACAAATCATTCGAAACCATTCAAAGGGCCACGCCCGGGTTTTCCATCAACCATCGTAAATCCAAATCGATTTGTGTCCCTGACCCGAAATCATGTTTATAAACCATAACTGGGCCTCATGCTCGATATCATAACTAACTGGGCCTCAATCCCGAATTCGTAAACCAACGGGCCCCCCGGCCCGATAGTATAACTCAAATGGGCCTTCAGCCCGATTTCTCATTAAATCAAATGGACTCTCAGTATGATAGTTTCCAATCAAATGAGTCTCATGCTTGATTCCATGTTTTCGAATCCAAAACTCATTTCATCAAATCATCGTTGAAAACATAGTACGCATAGGCACGACATAAAGTCAAAAATCTCGAAAAACGTGCAAACACGTCAATACTAACTACCACAAACAAATGCACTCATGGCATCATAAAACATGTTCTAAAACACTTATAAAACATTTATGTATGCATCAATTTAGAAAGAAAGATCCACTCATATATCGTCCGAAGCCAAGCCTCGATACGCGTGTCATATGCCTCTCCCGGGTTAATCACTGTCACCGAGGCTCCCAAACCGATCCAAATCGTAATAGAGGGTTACTAACTACTTAAATAACCCCTCATTAAAACCCCGTAATTTTTTTTGGAATTTTAAACTATTTTTAAAGTCGATCCTAAACCTTCGGACATCTCGAACTATATCGAAACGATATTCAATTAACTCGAAACTAGTCCCAAAATGGTCATTACATCGAATAGATGATTTTGTGTGTTGAAAACATCCCCAAAACCTTTTCCACGCACCAACATGCGCCAGCAACAGCCCCTTCGCGTAGGAGCCACGAGCCGGTCCGGTTCGGTTCTGCAATTCTGGCCTATTTGGACTGGCGTGACCGGTTTAAGGCCATTTCTCCCTCATTTTCGGTCCATTTCTTCCCATTTCAATCCTAATCTCTTAGTCTCAATCCTAGGAACCTAAACATATGATTAAAAAGAAGATAAACCCCCTAAAACCCCTAGTTCGAATTCCCCATTCACGGCCCAATTTTTTCGTTCATTCCTAGGGTCGTCCATTTCTTCCCCATGTACCGTCACCATGGCTAGGGATGATGTTCCCTATGTCGTGAGAATTGGTGGATTTGGATTTGTTGTCAGCTCCGAGATTGGTAAGTTTGTGTACTGCTTATATCCCCAGGAAGTACAAGGAAATTATTGAAATTGGAAAAGTCGAGGAAAACCATTCGTGGTATTGATGTGGGATTTTGTTATTGTGGATCACTTGGAACCTGAGGATTGAACCTGTAGAGGTTGAGATGTGAGACGAAGGCAGTTTGGTATGCACATCCAGGCAGAGTTGTGGATTCCCGTTCGGAATCGGGGTGTGTGCATGCATGATTATTGACGGACGTGAGGTCCGAGTAATGAATTGATTGTGGACACGTGGTGGTCCAAGTGAGGTATGGACGTGGGCAGTCCAGTGGTTGGACTTGACATCTCATTGGGAGCATGTCTGTTTCCAACATGGTTGGAACTCCCGATCCGGGGAGAGTTGTGATTGGGGGAACGAGAGGAGTGCTCGTTTTCGCATCAGTGATTGGTATTCCGAAGTCATTAGGGTTGACTTCATATTTCCTGTCGTGGCAGATGATGATTGTTGCTACCAGTACGTTGAGCGTGTATTGGTAGGTGGACCCATGTTTGGCTTGGGTTCATTGGACACAAGAAGTTTTGTATGATTTTGGACTTGGTGGTGAAATGCGGGGTCATCTTTCCACCAGGGTAAAACTGACGAATGATTCAATTGAGGGTGTAAGACCCTACGATCAGCTTTCAGATGGTTTGTTAGCTATGTGGACATGTGTGGATCCTAGGTGGATCTGATGTGTGGTGTTGTTGACTATGGACAATGTGACGATCTAGGATCGTGATGTTACTTGTCGGATGACGTAGCGATGGATCGGAATTGTGGTCTTGATGATCCAGATTGGGTGAGAGTTATCACTCTTACTTTGGTATGTGAGTCGTAAATGACGGGACTGAACTTCTTCTCGGAGTGAAGTCCATATGGTTTGTTACTCGGGTGAGTAGGTTTCCGATGTGGTCGGATCTCGTCAACCTTTGACGTGTGGATATTGGGATTGGCTTCCCTATGAAGTCAATCGAGTGTTTTGAGCGGGTAACCGATAGGATCAGTTATGTTACGTCTTGATGGACGTAAACGAGATTTTGGGTTTTGGAATCGAATTTCTGGGTGACGATTCAGGATTCGATTGCGAAGCTCGAAAGTGGATTACTGGATTTGGGTGCGGAATGATTATTCCAATGCTAGCTTACGGAATAATGATTTCGGATTCGGATTTGGACATGGATTAAAAATGTGATGTTGGGATCGGATTCGGGATTTCTTACGAAATTGCGGATTCGGATTCGGATTTGGAACTAGATGATGGGTGGAGTTCGTTTGTCTCATGTTGGCTGGGCAAACGTACTCCGTTACTAGAACGTGTTTGGCTATGACCTGGGTGGTTGTAGGTGGATTGATGGATTGATGTACGTACAGGGTACGTCGTACGAGGATTGGTACTTTGCAGGCTTGTTGTGCCTGGTGACGGTACATGGGTTGTACCAGTGGTGTGTGATTGAACGTGTTGGTGATCGGCTTGTTTCCGACATCGTGTAATTGGCTGTGTTGTGGACTGGACATTGGATACTGTGCGCTGTGCAGAGTGATTTGGTCGGGTTCAGTGATTGTATGAGCAGGTGCTCTTAGCCATGGTTGGCTAGTTGAACCCTAGTTTTGAGATGTGTGTTCACTGCTGGGCTGGTATTCAATGTGTTCCAGTTACACCACTTGATTGAGTAAGTTGACGGTATGCGTACACTCAGGATGAGTGAGTTGGTGGTCAGAGTAACCACAATTAGCCTTGCGTGATGCTACTACGCCGTGATATTTTTCCAGCGTCTTGGTTCGCTGAGGGAGTCGGTGATTATGGACATTGAGATTTATTTATGTCGCAGGATTGGGCTGCCCTGCGAATTGAGATCATGTGGTTGATCTTGCGCTACATCGAGAGCGATGTAGTACGTGGTGTTGCCACTGACTGGCTGATGGTTTGGGCTTTACAGGGTGGTGAAGCTTAGAGGTGACAGTTTGACTGATGGTGTCAGCATGGACTGACAAATGAGATTTGGTGACTCCCAATGGGAGCAAATGTAAGATATATTGGCAATGGAAGGGAACCATCTAGCTGAAGGAGTCAGCTTAATGGTTGAGCGATCTTATCGTGGATCAGGTGATTATGTCCACTCGAGGTGGTCGAGTGTTGTTGATTATGACGTATGACTATGATGGTATGTCTGGGTACAGTCGAGGCTGGTGTTGACCCAGTATGTGGGTGTACAAGTGTACACAGATGTGAGGTCGAATTGTTTTCCACAAGGCGGTTGTGGAATAAGGAGATTGGTAATTTCGAGGACGAAATTCTTTAAGGAGGGAAGGTTGTAACGACCCGTCCTGAATATCGGGATTTAATAATATTTAATTGTGATTTACTAATCTGGGATTAGTTGGGCGATTTCGGACGAATTGTGCAAAATGACCGTTTTGCCCCTGGGCGTGGGCAAAACGTTGACTTTTAATTCGGATGGTCAAATGGACTTTGACCGATGACCGTGACGTAGTTCGGGACGTCACGAGTTCATAGACAGGTGGCACGTTCGGTTCCGACGTTCGTGGTGAAAGTTATGATGTACGGAAGTCCAGGGGCATTTTCGTAATTTGGACAATATAGGGGAAAATGTTGACTTTTTGACCGGGATGTCCGATGGCCGAGGGCCAAGGACCGTTACGGAGGTTTCGTCGATGCGAATCCAACGACAGGCGGCACGCCGAAATCGGACTTCGTACGAGGAAGTTATGGTCTGAAACGTGAAATCGGGGAAGTTACGTCTCGGTAACTGTGTTGATTATTTTATTCTGAAATGGTGGTTGGAGGACACTTGGATGAGTGACAAGTGTCACTCATCCGACGGCTAGATTGGATCTTGATCCACTAATCATAAACTATATACTAAAGTTTCCACTACATAATAATCTAGGATTTAATCCCTGCTTTTGATCTGAGCCATCCATTCCACCCCCAGATTGCATCACAGCCGTCCATCTCATTTTCCCCCTTCTATTTCTAATCATTCCTCCCTCACCGTGAACAAGCAAGACAGATATTTGATTATGGCCATTGTCGATTGTCCTTCCAAAATTGATTGTACAAATGGATTTTGTGTGAGTTGGGGAAGGTTTTGGCTGAGGGAGAGCACGGGGGACTGAGTGGGGAGGTGTAATTCGGGAATCAAAGTTTCGGGGAATTGGAGGGAATTTCGAATTGGAGTAATTGGGCCGTGTCGGTCAAAATGGGGTTTAGCTGGAGTCTTCTGGGATCAAAACGAACAGCTTTGCAGCAAAAACGACGGGAAACCATGACGGATTGAGGGAGAACTGAGCTTCCATGGCAGCTCAAAATCGAGCTTGGGGAAGGTGTAATTCGGGAATCAAAGTTTCGGGGGACTGAGTGGGGAGGTGTAATTCGGGAATCAAAGTTTCGGGGAATTGGAGGGAATTTCGAATTGGAGTAATTGGGCCGTGTCGGTCAAAATGGGGTTTAGCTGGAGTCTTCTGGGATCAAAACGAACAGCTTTGCAGCAAAAACGACGGGAAACCATGACGGATTGAGGGAGAACTGAGCTTCCATGGCAGCTCAAAATCGAGCTTGGGTTCAGTGAGTTTAAGGTATGTAATTCTCAAATTGACCTTGTAGAAATCTCCCTTACACTCTCACGATGCTAACTGAATGAATTAATTTGGAAACCAGGGACGATATCGTGAAACCCGATTTGAAAACCCGTCGAGGATCAACCGTGAGTCGTGGAGATTTATACCCTAATTTGTGTAATTAGATTTACAGAACTTAAATGGTGATTGATTACAAGGGATCAGTTGAAAGAACGGATTGAATTGATGTCGAATTGAGTGAGATTGAGCCGGATCCTATCGCGGGCTTTTCGACCCGTTTACCATACAAACGGGTGAAGGTGGTGACTGTAGCAGTCACTGTAGCAGGCGCGTGGCTTTCACGCGCAGCCACTCACGGCGGCGCGTGACGGCGCGTGGGCACGAATCTCGAGGTAAGGTCAACATGACTTTTGTCCTATACAATGTAACGAACATTTTGGGATTGGTTTCGTGTCGATCGGACACCGTCTCGATATTGTTCGGGATGTCCGAAGGTTTTCAATCCAGTTTAAAAATACTTAAAAATTCGGGAAAATTACGGGACTTGAATAGGATGTTAATGATGAGGTTAGTAATCCTCTAATGTGATTTGGACAGGATTGGGAGTCCCGGTGATAGTGGTGTGGCCCGGGAGGGCCTATGGCACGCGTATCGAGGCGCTCGGTTAAACGGTCTGTGAGTGGACATTGGTTTTATAAATTCGATGCATGCATAACTGTTTTATGATTGTTATAGTTATGATTAAATGATTTACTTTGGATATCGGTGAATTTAAATGATTTCACGCATTTCGAGGCGATTTACGTGTTCGCACGTAAATCGAGGTTTTCCAGATTTGCACCGATTTCCATAAATGTGGTTGGATATGATTTCATGAAACGGTTACGGATTTGATAAAATGAATCGGGCCAGGGGCCCAGTTAAATAATGAAATCGGGCCAGGGGCCCAGTTAACTTATGAAATCGGGCCAGGGGCCCAGTTAACTTATGAATCGGGCCAGGGGCCCAGTTGACTTCTACATGTGATTGCGGGTCGGGGACCCTAAAACGGAATTGAATAAATATTTTCTGGTTCACATTTTATATATATACACATGCTAAAAACAATAATGGTTTTGATGATATGGAAAATATGGTTATGGCACGTTTCACGGTATTTGGGCTTGAGACCCGTCTGATGAAACTTAAAGATTGGTTTGGATTTTATCCATGTATATATATATGCCTTGCATGTGGATATCGATAAAATGTATTTGGTACTGCACTGTATAGATCCTTCCATATTATATTGTCTCCTCCGGCGAGGTACCCCGGAGAGGTCACGGACGTCTAGTACGTCCAGCGTCTATGACGCTAAGCATCGGGGATGCTGTACCCGAACGGGGTTCGGGGATTGAACTCGGTAAATTGAGACCCGAGTGGCACGCGTAGCCTTGTGATTGTGACCTTATTGACGTCAGGGACGTCAGACATCAGGGATGTCGGATTGGAGTGTATGGTGCAGTGGCTAAAACTATGCTTATGGTTCATATTATATGATATATGATTTTAAATGATGTGGCATGCATATGTTTTTACTGAGGGGCATAAATGTCTTATAAATGTTTTAAACAGACTTGTTTATTTTCGTCCACTCACAGCTTTTGTTTTAATGCCCTTCAGGTTGATTCCGGATACGACTGCAGCAGAGACTTGAGCATCGCACACCTCCTCCATCGATCCTTACGCACTCTGGAAGCCCGTTTGGGCAATGGCAATCGGTTATCCCTTGTCTGACGCCTCTTGTCAGACGGGAGCACGTCACATTCCATGGTAATCCCGGGGGGATTGGGATGGGTCGTGTCATGACAGCTGTCAGATCTGACATGTGTCAGACTTGTTAAGTTGACGTCAGCATTGACTTTGCTGACGTCAGCGTCAACCGTTGACTTTTGCTGACCGGACCTTTGACCTGCGCGTGATCATGAATTTCGAGGTGAAACTGATCATGTTTGAAAGATTTCAATGTTTTGAATCTAATGGTGGTGGTTTCAGGTCGATCAGAGATCGTTTGATAGGTCATTTAGTAGTTTTTAGCTTCGGGAAGCGTGTCGAAGACACGTTTTAGGAATCGATTTTTGTGAGGGTTTAGTGTATGAACTTGTATAGCATATTGGTGATCCTTAGACATGATTTGGACAGACCCAGAGACGTTGGACTAGCTCAGGTGAGATTACGGTGCGGATATTGATAGCGCAACATGGACCGAACGTGAGTGGGCTGTTGTTTTATAAATGAACTGCATGCATAAACTGTTTTAAATGCTTTATTACATGTATTAAGATGAAATGATTTGATATCATGATAATTGTGAACTTAATCATCGGTTATGAACCAGTTTACAGTTTTGCGTGAAAAATGTTGTTTTGGGCTTGAGACCCGGTTGGACAACTGTTTTGACTTAGATTTAGAGTCAAACAGGAAATTGGACAAATCAGATTTATAAATGAATTCTATAAACTATTTTCAGGTGGTTTTGTGGAATAGACATGTGAGGATTATGTCTCGGGCATAGGCCCAATTGAAAAGTGTTTTTGACTTGATTTGAGACATAAACGATTTAAAAGTGATTTGAAATGTAATTGGTTACGATTCCACTTATACCATCCTGTTGAGTTAGATAGTCTCCTCCAAACGTCGAGGATCCTGAAGTAGTCACACTGCACTACCTGAGATGAGTAGCTCCGAGGAAAGGCTCAGGATCAAGAGGGTGAGTTTATGATATCACCTCGAACGTGGTAGATCCGGAGATAGCACCCCATTATATGATATCACCCCGGACGTCGTTGAGTTGTATCCTGGGGAGGTACTCAGAGATGAAACACCGAGTTGCATGCGTCGCATTGGAAATCATGACTGGTATTGGTTATAGAAATCACGGATGTCGAGACATCACAGACGTTGAGGATTAGAGTATATTGTGTGTGTTTTACTGATATGTGTGTCCAGATGTATATATATATATATATATATATATATACACATGTTTTAAACTATTCCCATATGATTTGATTTGAATGCATGCATGTTTGTAAAACGGAGAGGAAAATGCTATTATTCTTAAATTGTATTTGAAAATACTTATTTTTGGTCCACTCACATTTTTACTATTTTACTGATCCTACAGGCCGTGATATAGAGACAGGGGTGGTTACCGAGGCAGAGGCATAGACAGTACTACCGCGAATCTGATTACCCCTTTGGGTAGGCTTTTGGTACTTTTATTTGTACAGACGTGCATGCTCGATCCTGTATATAGAGATACTTATCCTTTATCTGAAAATGTTGAAGTTGAAGTTGAACTCTGTATCTTACTAAACCCATTAAGGGTCTTTTTAGTATTTTGCGTATGATTGTCAGGTGGGAGCAGACACGTCCCACTGTAGTCCTAGGGGGATTGGGGCAGGTCCTATTAGATCAGTTTTATGAGGTTTGTAAAACAACTGTTGTTGCCGATGTTTTGATGTTGATGTCATTAAAGTAACATCTCAGAAAAACATAAAAGGATGGCAAGCAATCCCCAAATTATAGGGGCATTCTTCTTTGGGTTATCCATGACGGGACATAGAGGAAGATGAGTCCAGTGAAAATGAACGATGATGATGAAGAGTCTCAACCTTAGTATTGATTGCATTGATACCATATCGACCCAGGCCGACCTGAGGCCCAACATGACAGGACCTACCCCGCTTATCATCTCGATAACCGGGACGAACCCTGCTCTCGTCTGACAATCATACTCAAAAGACCAAAATAACCTCAAAACAACGACAAGCATACATTGTCAGACCAAGGAGAAGTTATAAGACAATGAGTCAACAGTAATACAGAGCATAGTAACAGTACAAGATAAGAACAAAAGTCCTACTGTGAGCTAACTAAGCACGCAACAGAAAACTCTATGCCTCTGTCACTGCCTCTATGTTAGCCCCGACGCTTGCACCACGATCTGGAGGGTAATTTAAAACCAGAAAACGTGAGTGGACTAAAAAGAAATAAGAGTTTCAAAAACAGTTTAATAAACAAACCAAAATTTTTCCCTCTGTTTTAAAAACATGCATGCATAACTAAGTATAAGAAAACAACTATATAAACAGTATGATAATCATTATGAAAACATCATCATAAAAACATGAAATACCAAATATCATCATCCGATCAAATCTGATGGATCTATCCGAGTCTTTAAACTCAAACCAGGCCTTAATATAATCCGAGTCTTTAAACTCCTGAGTCTTTAAACTCAACAGGCCTACGGGGGAAAATCATAGTATCCGAGTGTTTAAACTCTCAAGTCTTTAAACTCAATCCGGGTCTTTAAACCCAATCCGGGCCCGCCCCCGTCATAATCATAATCCGAGTCTTTAAACCCAATAACCAGATCAGCAAATCCAATCCAAAACCGTTTTTAAATTATTTCTAAATCCATATCTAAACCCGAATTCAAAATCACTATTCCAAAGCCATGCCGGCGTTCAGAATCGTCATTCCGAATCCAAATCCGGAAATCCCTTTTTCAAGCTTTAAAACTAAATCTCGATTTTCCTAAATCTCGATTTCCGAAATCCGATTCTAAAACCGAAAACCTTGATTACCGAATCATGTTTCAAAACTCATTTAAAATCATTGAAAATCAGTTATATATTTAAATCGCAAGAGCATAGCATCAGAATCATAATCAAATCATATCTCGTAAAACGTGCCGAAATACGTATAAATCTAAGATACGCTTCGAAAAACGTGCAATTATGTAAAATAGATATAAAATAATCAATGGCATGAAATCATATTTAAAACCATAACACTAGTAGATAAAAACAGTTATGCATGCTTGGTTAGAAAAGAAAAGTCCACTCACTAGGTCTGAACGCGTCAATCGCGCTCCGTAAGCTCCTCAACTATCTCAGGAGTATCCCGACCTGTCAAATACCACAATACTGGGTCACAAACACTTCATTATGGCTCACACTAATTTCCCCAATTTTTCGGGATTTTTAAACGTAATTAAATTAATCCCTAAACCTTTGGACACTCAAAACTAACCCGAGACGATGTCCGATCGACTCGAAACTTATCCCAAAATGTTTGTTACATCGATTAGAGTGAAAACTATCTTGAACACTTCCCCAGAACATGTTCCACGCGCCCTCACGCGCCGCCCAAAGGGGCTGCGAGTGGGAGCCACGTGCCATCTACTATTCATCGTCAACCTCCAGCCAACCCGGTTCAGACCGGTCCAGTCCAACCGAGCCGGCGAGGCCAGTTTTCACTACTTTTCAGTCCATTCTCAGTCCTTTCTATCCCATTAGTCTCGTCCTTGATTTTATGATTGATTTACTGAATAAAATCACGAAATAACACACTAATCCTTACCTCCCAAACCTCGAACTAAAACTCTGAAAATCGTCCTTCGGATTGCGGCCACCCGTCGTCTTCTCAGGGAACTGGTTCGACTCCTTAGCTCACTACTAACTTCCTAAAACTGTTAGGATCAATAGAACGATTTAACAACGCTCCAAACTCCACGACTTTTGCTTTGAACCAAAACGGGAAAAACAGGGGAAACTGATTCTCACCTGTTCTCTGGCTGCCGCCGTGACCTCCGCCGTGCTTCTTTGGGTTCAATGGGTGATCCTCAGTCTTCTAAACAGTCCTTCAGACCCATTTATCTCAATTTGATCGATTAAAGGTTCACCGTCGTCCACGACTTCCTCTCTGTTTTTACTGAGTTTCTCACCTCACACACACACAGCCACACTCCAGGTCCTCTCAACATGATCAACCAACACACTAGAACTATTCTTACCACTCACTCAAGCCAAAGCACTCACACACTCAGTGGAAATGGATCGATTAAACTCACGGCCTCACAGTCTCTATTTTTCTCTTTGAACGATTACGATCCAATTTTAAAACACAAAACCGTGTAGAAGTAGGGAGAAACCTCTAGGATGTGACCAGGTGTCACACACCCTGTAGACACAGTCCAAAATATCCAATCCCAGCTCCCCAGATGGCCTTATCTGATTGGGCACACTTTCCCATGTGTTAAAAAACCAAAATGCCCTTGCAAGTCCAAATTACCATTTTACCCCTCACTTCTCTAGAACTATAACTTGACCGTCTGACGTTCGATGACAGTGTGCCGCCTGTCGTTGTACTCAGGACATCGAGACCTATCTAACGGTCATCGGTTTGCATGAAAACTAATGATCAAGCAAAAAGTCAACATTTTCCCTTGTTTTAACCAAATTACGAAAATACCCTCGACCTTCCGAACACCATAACTTCTTCCCCGATTGTCCGAATCGGACGTGCCACCTGTCTACGGACTCGTGACATCCCGAACTATATCACGATCATCGGCCATCATCCGTTCGACCTGCCAATCAAAAAGTCAACATTTAACCACACTATTCACAAGGGTAAAACCGTCATTTAATACAAATCTTTTCCCAATTTACATTTTTGCCCTTTTTGAAGGTCCGGGTTGTTACACAACACCTCCAGTCCAAGCCCACTCGGACAGACAAACCCTAACAAGGCCTAGCCAAACCCTACACATGGACAGACCCCAGCCTTCCATGTGTCGAACTCACAGTGAATGCTCATTATCTCACATCGGAGAAATAAATTTATCACACACATCACACTCATACAAAAGGGGTTCATTTTTCCCTATAAAGGTAACTAAGCATTAACTATTCCTATCTACTTTACGAATTATTATTCACCAATCACTCCTTACACACAGACTCACCACTGACTTGAGCGTCGAAGTACCCTTAGACTGGTACTACACCAGTGCCTACCTCTGACCGGTCGACCAGTTTTCCTATTTTGCAAGTCTGTCTAAGGATACGTGGCTGAGCAACATTCGTTCCCTAAGTTGGCACATTTTGTGCATCAACATAGTGTATAAAGAGTGCTTGTGTGCAACCGATGAATGGAAGAGGAAGCTAAGAAGCAAACAATGTGATCAATTTCTTGTCCGAGGTTTCCTTTGTTAGAAATTCTTCCTACAAAACACAAATTAATTATCCCAATCCAACGAACTTCTACTTAAAAAGTTGATCAAGACCAAGTGTGCACATGTGTGCGTGCTTTTTTTTTTTTCTAGGTATCTTACCAAGCTTTGAGAAACCAATTGATCTTATTAGGGACTTGCTTACAGAGGATAATTCATCATTATAACTAGTTTTTTGATGAGTAATATTCTTTTTCTTTTGATCGAATTTAAAGTCCATATAAGGTTTCAATGAATGACGTATACCTTACACACATATAAAAAAAAAATCAAACTTACAATATATATATATATATATATATATATACTTGACGTACGTACATTAATTGTAAGGTTCAATGTAATTGGAATTATCCATGGAAAATGTAGCCTGAAAAAATAATGATAAAGATAAAAATAAAAGTGGTTAGGTAGGGAAAACTTTAAAGGGTATGATGAAATTAAATTGGTCATTTAATGTTGGTTAGGTATATTAATGAATTGGTCTACTAAATGCCCATAATTAGCTCTCCACGTAGGAGCCATTAAACCCTCTCTATATCACCATCAGTTTCACAATTTCTAGTTGAATGCTGTTTTCAAACATTTATAGGATTCAACCATATTTTTTAGCATCGATCCATCACTATATATCCCTTTCTCCAATTCCTCACCATCAAACTTCGATATCCTAATTAGCGTTACACAGTCCTTAATTATGATTATGATTATCTTATACATTTTCATTTCTAATCAATTCATTAATGGTGCTTAATTTTTTCGTTTCTTATTAGATATTAGAAGTCTCGATAATGTTGTTAGTACTGATATATAATCCGATTACATTGTTTTCTTAATTTGTATATATATATAGGGGTGGGCATATTGTCCCGAAATACCAAAACCATCCTGTCCCGTATCATACCAAATCGGAAAAAAACCGAATAGTAAAACCGAAAGGATGATCGGTACCGTACCGGTTTAAATCGATACCGTATCGGTTTAAATCGGTACGAGATCGGTTTCGATGTTACGGAATACCGTCCCATACCGAAACCAAACCGGTTTTAATTTTTCAATTAATTAAAAATTAAAATAAATTCAACCATAAAAAACCCCTAATAATCTAATAGCTAATAGTTGATTTAATTGTATATTAATTTAGTTGATAGATTTAGTTGTATATTAATTTAGTTTATAGATTTAATTTTATTTTAAGAGTTTTTTAGTTGATGGATTTAATTGTTTGTTAGGGTTTTTTAGTTAATGTTGTTAATTTTAGTTGATGTATTGAAATTGATTGGGTTGTGAATTTTCTATACATTTTGAACAATATTTGTTACCCAACAAGAGTCCTAATTTCTGAATTTTATCAAATATTGCTTTTAAACATTGATTTAAGTAATAAATAAATGAAATTATGAATTTGGCTTCAAAATCAAAACCGTACCGAATATAATTGGTACGGTACCAATTTTATATTTAGAAATAGCATACCGTACCGAACCGGTTAAAATTATTTGATACAATTCCGGTATCACCTTCATATCGAACCATACCGAACCATGCACAGGGTTATATATATATATATATATATATATATATATATATGCGTGTGTTGGTTCAGGGTTTCAATCTAATGAACAAACTTCGTGCTTTCATAGTTTGATTAAAATTAAATAAACCCAAAAGGCTAGAAGTACGTACATGTCATATTCAAATTCAATTAACGCAGAGGATGGCCAATATATATGTTGAACCACTTAAAAGCCTTCAAAATGCATGGATATATGTCAAAATCCTACTTTAATGAGTTTTCTTAATTAGACAGGTCCTCATTATACATATATATAATTATTGAAACTGATGAACTTTTAAATATTCATTTCAAAATTATTTATGTAATAAATCAATCGAATTGAAAATTATTTAGTCATTTATATGTACCAATTAAATAGACAGTTCCCTATGTAGATTTTAGTTATTATCCAAAAAAACTTTGATTTATTTACTACAATTGAATGACTATAAACGACCTCCAATCCTATTTATTTTTTTATGGACACGATCTTAAATGGTTCCGATTATGATATATGTATGTATATACATACGTACAAAAATAATTCGATATATCAAATGGATATAAGGAGGCATCATCACGCGGAATGCAAGTGTTATCCAATATTTATATATAAATCATCATTATATATACAACTGATATCGAGGGAATTTATTAAAATTTACACACCCAGCCGCTTGTGAGAATCGTACTGAAAATTTTCTCATAAGTAACTAGCTAGGCACTGGACATGTCAGGAAGAGCGTGCGTATTTAAGAAGATATGAGTGCTATCATGAGCATTTATAGAGAGCCAACCTTGCCTCCTCATGAACGCGTACCTCTTCCTCTTTGGTAAAATAGTAGCGGAGTTTTCTCAGGCTGATTTACTTCTGAGATTATAATGCTCAGAATCAAATTAAAGGGAGACGCCATAGTAGGTGAGAAACTAATGCAACTCTGCTTTCAAAAACAAAATTATAAATTATCAAAAAATCATGGAATTGACACATGACTTATAAAACATATAATGTTCAAATTATCCATGGTAATGACATTAACGGCTCAAAAATACTCACACATTAAATAATATATTTACAGATAAATAAGTTATTTAATCGAGTTAAAAGCCTTAATAATATTAATTGTTGTTATTCATAATAATGAGCAATTAATATTAATATTAAATTTTAGTAATTATTATAATTATTAAATAATATATTTTATTAATAATATATTTTTTATTAATTACAAAATCAATCGACCAATCAGAACGCTCCGCGGCTCCCAAGCATTCTCTATAAATAGAAACGATCATTTCACTTTCAAGGTAAGTCGATTCTTCGCTTCGAAGTATTTCCTTTTCCTCTCTCAAAGCTAATTTAGGCATCAGAGTGTTCTTGGTCAAACAACCCCCCGGGTAATCGATCGAAGCAACGATAGCTGAGTGTTTGCTGTTTGTAGGAATTGTGAAGACTTTTCGCGGCGAGTACGATTTCTTCTTCAACAATTGGTGCTTTCATTGAGAGCCGATTGAGAAATACTCAAGGAGAGCTCTCACGATCGTTCATCATACTTCGTTCGTTGTTCATCGACAATGTTCGAAGTTCTTAAACGTTGTTCATCGTTCTTCAGCAATGTTCATCGTTCATCGTACTTCATTTGTCGTTTATCAACTATATTTGAAGTCCTTGAATGTTGTTCATCAGTCATGTTCGTCGTTCATTATACTTTTTTCGTCGTTCATCAACTATGGTCGAAGTTCTTGAACGTTGTTCATCGTTCATCGGAACATTTCGTCAATCCTTGCGATTCAACGTGGTTAGGGCGCGACGATCCATTCGATCATTTGAAGTTAGCGTTTCAGCCTTTACATTTCAGAAAGGGAACAGCGAATGCACTGTGTCTCCAGAAGAGCATACCAAAGCTTTCGTCCCTATTAAAGCTCTGAAGCTTTCGCTCCCGCGAAACACCAAAGTCTTCGCCCTAGCAAAACATCTGAAACCTTCGCTCCCACGAAGCACCAAAGCCTTCACCCCCGCGAAGCGTCTGAAGCCTTCACTCCCACGAATCATCAAAGTCTTCGCTCCCACGAAGCACCAAAGCCTTCGCCCCTGCGAAGCATCTGAAGTCTTCGCTCCTGCAAAGCACCAAAGCCTTCGCCCCATCGAAGCATCTGAAGCCTCCGCTCTCGCGTTCATCGACTATATTCGAAGTTCTTCAACCTTGTTCATCGTTCATCGGAACTTTTCGTCAATCCTTGCGATTCAACGTGGTTATGGCACGACGATCCATTCGATCATTTGAAGGTAGCGTTTCAGCCTTTGCAGCTCAGAAAAGGAGCAGCGAATGCACTATGTCTCCAGAAGAGCATACCAAAGCCTTCGCTCCCGCGAAGCATCTAAAGCCTTCGCTCCCACGAAGCACCAAAGCCTTCGCCCTAGCGAAGCATCTGAAATCTTCGCTCCCACGAAGCACCAAAGCCTTCACCCCTGCGAAGCATCTGAAGCCTTCGCTCCCACGAAACATCAAAGCCTTCGCTCCCACGAAGCACCAAAGTCTTTTCCCCCATGAAGCATCTGAAGCCTTCGCTCACGCAAAGCACCAAAACCTTCGCCCCCGCGAAGCATCTGAAGTCTTCACTCTCGCGAAACATCAATGCCTACGCCCTGTTAAGTATCCAAGCCTTCGCCCCTACGAAGCATCCAAGCCTTCGCCCCAACGAAGCATCCAAGCCTTCGTACTTGCGAAGCATCCAAGTCTTTTCTCCTGTGAAGCATCCAAGTCTTCGCTCCTGCGAAGCATCCAAGTTGTCACTCCTACGAAGCAACCTAAGTCTTCACCCTCGTGAAGAATCCAAAGCATTTGTCCCTGTGAAGCATCCAGGCCTTCACTCATGCGAAGCACCAAGCTTTCGCCCCATGAAACATCAAAGTCTTCGGCTCACGAGGTACCCAAGCCTTCGTCAAACGAAGCACCTAAGTCTCCGTCATGCAAAGCATCCAAGTCTTCGCCCTGCAAAGCATCCAAGCCTTCGCCCTTCGAAGCACCAAGGTCTTCCTCTGGGAAGCACTTTCCTTTGAGAAGCAATCAAAGTCTTTCCTTCAAGAAGCAATCAAAGTCTTTCTCCAGAAAGCACGCAAAGCCTTCCTCCTGGAAGCACTTCAAGTCTTCCTTTAGGAAGCAAGCCAAGTCTACATCCTGGAAGCAGTTTAGAACTCTATTCGGGAATCACTCTAGGCGAATTGGAGTTGAGAAGCTCTCAGTGGATGCTCATGGCTGCAATGGGAGCATTTGACAAACCTACAAGTCGGAAGCTAATTCAAACAAATAATACGTTTGTAGAGGAAACTTCGCACATGTATTCAAAATTCAAAATTTTCATTTCATTATTCGGAAAATGGTTGGCAAATCACATGTCGATTGCTCACACCAGGCATTCAATGTTGAAATGACAGTACAATCTTTGACTAGGAGCAACTAATCAATGTGAATTACGGGGGTAAGGCATCAAGTTCTGTCATCCTTTGGGGCTCAATTTATTCTTCGGCTGAAAGTAGGGGAAAGTCGTCTACCATTCATGGCCTCAACCTCTTGCTCCAGCTCCAACTCCAACTCCAGCTCTTTGAAAGGGACTCCATTGCAACTCATCATATCCAACTTTAGCTCCTTATTTTCTTTTCGGAGCAAAGTTGTGGGGGCATATGATAACAAAGATCGCTAATGATTGTTGGATTTCCAACTCTAGAAGCTTGGCCAAGTGCTTAGAAGGATTAGTGAAAAATCTGTGCCAACCAGATGATCCCGATGTCGTTCATGTCTTGGTTATTGGATTTCCATCATTGTTGGGTTTTCACCTCCAGCAACTTGCTCGAATGCTAGGAGATTTTTTGCGGCGAGTATAATTTCTATTTCAACAAACCAAATTAAAAGACCGGAAAAAAAAACATGCTGAGCTGTTGGCCAATTAAATGAGGCGGGGGTTAAAACAATCTGTAGATTGTGCTCGAAAACCTTGACTTCAAATATTGGTTGGGAATTTGGTGTTGTGTCTAATTGAGATGGCCCAGCAACGTACAAACTGTGATCATAAAAAATAAAAATAAAATGTCCGTCCAGGATGCCATGAAAAAGGACTTGTAAAAATTGGAACGGGACTTTCAACCGGATCGAAGGAATAAAATTCTGTTTTGATTTGATTGTAGGGCAACAACCATATCAGCAGGTGAAGCGAGATGGGAAAACACACCAAAAAGAAAAAAGAAAACACGAAGGAAAAGAGTAGGGGTGGCAAATGCATATATAGCCTCTCTTTTTTATTGGTCAAAGTTCATAGCTTTCTCTTATCATAGGCAATTGGAAAACAGATGAGTTGGGTTTTTTCTAATATTAGGTGCTTCAGAATCATGTTCTAGATTTGTAGATTGGTGCTTCATTTGGAATCCATTTATTCACATTAAGCAATAACATTAATGGCACATCAATGCTGAGCTTTCAACAAACAATTCAAATCTATCTACCAAAGAAAAGTAAACAATTTAAATCTTATTTTCGTCAAGTGAGTCCATATTCCATTTCATTTATAAGTGAACAATTTTAATATTCAAATTTCATATAGCTTTGTGTTGCCACATGTCTCTAAAAGGTTATTCGTCTCCATCGTAAGGTCAACAATATTGTCTTTTGTCAACAATATTGTCTTTCGTCAACAATATTGTCTTTCGTCAACAATCGTAATATATGTAAATGCTATGTTGAAGTGTGTAAAAGGCTAGAAGCCCTTTCTAGTGGAGGTTTAATTCTCTTCGGTCACTCTAAAGTAGCAAAGAGAATCGAGTGACCGAAGAGAATTCGATCAGAGGGGAATTTTCAATATCTATTGAAGTTTCTGCCTAAGCTTAGAAGTTAGAAACCATAATACCACAGTGGTCCAATAACTTGCCACAGAAGCAACAACATTAATTCAGAAACCTAATTTCATAACAAATTGTGTACCTTACCGCACAATTAATTGTACATGATCGAATAATGATATATCGATAAGCTACATGTGACCATGGAACAAAATTACTCTTTTAACACACAAAGCCAAACCAAAATTTGGAACAAAATTGTAGAGGGCAAAAATAAACTAATATAAGCCTTTCAAATTATGCTAGAAAAAAGCACCAAACCTTTTCAATGTACATATACTATTCTATAAGAGCTAACACCTATCTTCAAGAGAACAAAAACAAACACTAATTGTAGAATTTCATATACAAAAATCATATGCAGCAGAAACATGAACCATAAACTTATTCCTCTTTCAATTTGATCTGTTGAGATCAATCCGCGGTTTCTTCATCATCGGCAATGGGACAATCGTGTTACACCTCGGACATTTCGGGTTACTTCTCATGATCAACACATAAGACAAGCAACCAGGACACCCTGCTGCAATGGGTGATGAAAACTGTTTTTCCTCACTGTCCTCTTCTTGGGTTTCTTTGATGGATGATGAGGACGATGAATATGTAGGCGAAGATGAGAGGGAAGATTTCCACATGGACGAAGACCGCCTTTTAATAGGTTCCTTTTCTGCCCTTTCAAGGGCTGATTTTACCTTGTCCAAAGTGCACAGACTTTGATAATTGCATGAGGAGGGCGGTGGAGGTGACGAAGATAATGACACTAGTTTTAAGTCCAGGCTTGTGTTGGTATCATCAAAGAGACTTAACGCGATTCTCGACGACGAAGATGGAGGAAAGTTTAAATCTTGCAGCTTTGGATCCGTTGGATTGGGTTGGTTCTTCTGATCAGAGATTGAATGTGAATTTGGGGCACTGCACCTTTGAAGATACACTTTCCCTGACTGCAACAATTCATATGCAATATTTTAGGTACATAATTAAATTAGGGAACATTGAATTGATAACACAATTAAAATAATTCATCACATATATAAAGATGGCTTTTTAAAGAATCTACGATGGGATTTGAAATTGCAGAGCATTGAAGAACATCGCCAAATTAAGTGATGAAATACACAATTATTAATTACACTTTTAAATATTATATTTTTTTGATACAATAGCTATAAATTATTAGAAAAAAGGGAAAAAGATTGCTAATTTTGAGGATATTCATTAACATCAAAAGCTTCTGTTTGTCTGTAGAGAAAATTCATGTGAAAATGTTTAAAAATAATAATTACTGTTGCATTGAATTACAAAAGTTCTAATTTCCAGAAAAGGAGCAAAATTACGCTAAATTGTGAAGTTATAGGAATCAAAGAAATGAAATGCAGGAAGTTTTAAGACTTCCCATACTCTGTTACCAGTACTTTCTCAGCAACCAAACACATAGATAACGGTCCCAGAAAATTCCAAAACAAGCAATTATGAACAAGAAGACAACAAATCGAAAACAGCCAATTGCAATAAAACCGTGAGTGGAACAGAATTATATGTGCTTAAATCAGAATTTTAAGCAACAATATCACAAACAAAAACACCAACGAAATGTCAAAATTTTCCTGGAAATAGCGGCCAACAAACTCTTTCATTAATTTCCGAGAAACAAACAGACCCAGATGAGAAAAAAGGCCAACCTTTAAGTCTAAGCGCTTTTCCCAGCCATTAGGGACCTGTAAATCGAGGTCCAATTCCTGGGAGTCGTTCGCATGCTTGGAAGAAGACCCTCCACCAAGCAAGTCTCTTGTAATCAGAACTGATTTCTCACCACTAGAATCGCTCCCGATGCCCAGATGTTGATCATCGCTGTAGCCACTTAGAACCCGAAAAAGAGAGCTGACGTCAGCAACCATTACTGGGATTTCACAAAACTTTTCTTTTTGAGAGGGGGAGCGAGAGTCGCAAGGTGGGAGGGAGGGAGAGAGAGACGGAAGAGCTTCGGGATTATATAGACGCCAACTATATATGATTATATGGTGGTAAATATCGCCCGTTATGTAATATTTATAATTAAAAAATGGATTTTGTAATTATTATTTATTGATTGCTAGTGTAATGATGTATTATTAATATTAGTTTGAATTTGAATTAGGATAAAAATAAATCATATTGAATTTGATTAATTGGTTCATGTAATGTTTGGATTATTAATTGATGGGGTTGTGGGAGGGTGGGAGGAGAATTCAAGGAAAGCAATTCAAGGAAAGGAGGCACCTAACGTTATGGTAGCATTAAATGCTTCTAGAAAACTAATGGCCTACCCTTTAATGGGAATTTTTTTTTTTTGGGTTGAGAACAAATATTGTTAAGTAAATTTTGGTCTGTGATTTTTATTTATTTATTTTTAAAAAAAGTACGATAATTAATAGATTGATGAAAAATTGTACAAAGTATGTCGGTGCAAATTATATGGCCTCATTAAAATCTTGCGGGAATTTTAACCCAATTTAAAGGATAAGAGTATCACACACATGGAAATTACAAAGGTTTGTCGTCTTCCACTAAAATATCAACAATAATATCTACGGGGGTTCCTCGA
Organism: Prinsepia uniflora; assembly: GCA_032719365.1. NCBI lineage: Eukaryota > Viridiplantae > Streptophyta > Magnoliopsida > Rosales > Rosaceae > Prinsepia > Prinsepia uniflora. The sequence continues at coordinate 58,682,648 of CM064866.1, read as the reverse complement.
ACCATAGGACTTCTAGGATCGATAGTAGACCACTTTGGTTAATCGGTCATCGGCATCATTAGCTTTCCTTTTGACAACATGGAATTGAACTGGATTCACCTCTTTTGTGTACATCTTTGTATCATTGAACATATGGCCAATTTCAGAGAAGTCATTGCGAGTATGTGACACTGCATTGATCACTATTAACCAACCTCCACCGCATGAAGCCCCAATTGTCCAGCTAACCACCTCTACCTAGAAAGGTAAAGAAATCCCACTCCCTAAACACCACCCCATAGCCTTCCTTTTTTTTTTCTAATCCACAAAAGCACCATCAAAGTTGCACTGGCTTTTTCCAGATCGTATGAAGCCCCAATTGTCCAGGGGAATATTCTGAGGAAATATTCCGATAGTATCATTCCAGGGGAATATTTTGGAATGTTTTCGAGCCATTTAAGCGTGTTCTAAGTCTATTTTAAGCCTTTTTAACATCGTTTAACTCGATCTAAGTGATATTTCGTATCATTTTACTTGGAATTTAAATAGTAATTTCATGGTCCCAATTATTTAGGATTGGAACGAGTTTGAGCTTATGAGGTTTAACCCGTCGGGTGATTTCGACTCCCCGACTAATTTATGAGTGGACCCCCTTCCCTAAACTATTTTATAAAGCTATTATTGCATGTTTTACGATGTTTTATTATGTGATTCCCAAGCATGCTTGTTTTCTTATTTTAGAATTAAACATGTTTGATATGACGTTATGTGTACTCTATGTTATATTCTCGGGCATGTTAGCATGTTATATGGTAAGTGAGGTACAAGTGCGTGCCATGAGGTGAGAGGTATTGTTATGTGGTAATTTACACTCGAGTATGCATGGTTGATTTATTTATTGCATTGCATGGTAGTTGACATTCATGGAATTTGTGCATATTTAGTCCCGAGAAATAGTTAAGATATAATATTAGAAATCACTTTGGAGTCACATGTATCTTAGATCCCGTCTGAGTGGCCACATACTCAGCTTCTACATGATTGTTCACCCCGTGCAGCTCATAATACTAGTTAAACATGTTCCCATCTTGTTCCCCGAGCTCTAGGAAAACATGTCGTAATTGTGTTTAGCACCCAACTTTCGCGTGGTTGTAGTACACGAGCAAAGATACCCAGCCTGGCATGAGCGAAAACTTTATGTGACTCATGAGTGGAAACTTTATGCGACTCATGAGCAATGAGATTATGGTTCATGCATAGCATTTCCTACTTCGAGTTGTTTACTGATATTTATGATTTTAGCATGACTCATTCGAGCATAATGATTCATAATTATTTTATTATTATTTCTCGTAGAACATGCAAGTCTGATTTACGGTGTTGTTTTTAAGAAAAACGACGGGTTAAAACATATTTTACTATAAATAGTTTTACACTGATTAATTTTTGGGTCCACTCACCCTTGGTCTTGAAACCCCTAAGGTACTGTTGGTGTGCACGCATTTCATGGAAGCTTAGTAGTTGCTCTGGCATCCGAACCCGAGTCTTGGGGTGACATGATAGTGATCAGGTACTTCAGATAGAAAGGTTTAACAGTATGATCATCAATCTTTAACCTCGATGTATGCTTCCGTCGTGGGGTGAAACGTGATCGGTTTCGACCGACCACGTTTCCCTCGAATCATAAAAACGCATCGTTTTATTCAATTGGCTACGTCATCTGGACGTCACCGTCCAGATGTCGGCCATCATGCCTCGACCTACGTGTCATGGACTTGTTTTTTCTTTGTCACTTAATATTTTTTTTTTAATTTTGACGATGACACTCTAGTCTGTAGTGGTATCTAAGTGAAAGGCCCTCACAATTGCCCCCAATAATAATACTTAAAGCCCAAGCATCGAACATGGCTCAAGCCCACAACGCTTACATAGCCTTAACATTGGCCCCAAACGGGAATGACACTGGAAACCTCTCCACCCTCAATCTGTGTAACACGTGTCAGCACGCAAATTAAGCAGCATTTGTCCCACATCGAAACTATGAAAATTGAACATCCCACTCACCCCTATATAAGGGGAACACATTTCCCAATAAAGGTAATTATGTTCAATGCTACTTAAGCTCTTGAGATTTCTCTTTCGAAGCTGACTTATGCATTGGAGCTTTCTTGGTCGAACAACCCTCTGGGTCTTGATCATTAAACGAACAATAACTTACTGTTTGCTTGTTTTCAGGAATCCTTGAGTTTTTTGAGTTTAAAGGACGAATTCTGCTTCAACAATTGGTGCTTTCATTGAAAGCTTGAAGATATTCAAGAAGAAACTCTCACGATTGTACATCGTTCATCTTACTTCGTTCATCGTTCATAACATTGTTTAAAGATCTTGAATGTGTTCATCGTTCGGCAACAACTTTCGATTCAAGCTTCTCTGATCGAGCATAGCTATGGTTCGACGATCCGTTCGTTCTGCTGGAGAATGTGTTTCTGCCTCAACTGTTCAGACAAGGAATGAAGCTCGCATAGAGACTCCGGAGGAACGCCCAATTTGTCCTTGATGAGTGTCCATATAAGCGCCCATGGAGACACAGTGAAGGATGCTAACCTTCAGTTTCGGAGCATTCCCATCTCCAACAAACCAAGTTTCTGCGCTAGAGGAAGGAACTTCAACCTTACAACAAACAAGCAGGCGGATGGTGAGAGGAGCATCAAGGCAGAATTAGCCCACTACAAACATGGATCTGCGGGACTTCTTGGATGGGCGCCAAGACATCTCAAGGAGGAGTCACCACTAACCTCCTCAGGACAACTTAGCACAACAAGTATAAAGGTTGAGCATCCAAGTTCAATTTCAGTCGGAGCTCTTACAACAACTCCTGGTAGAAAGAACAGCCTAAGAACCAGAGAGATATTCCACTTCGCGTAGACAACAAGATATGTTCAAAGGCGACCATGGAAGGAAACAGTCTGATGCCGAACAATGTCTCGGGACACCTCGCTAGGTGACTCCAGTGAGGAAAGTCACACCCGCAGAGAAAAGAGTCCACAGTGCCCAAGGTCATCAGTACTTGAGCGGCTCAGAAGTAGGGTCGGGACAGCTTCATGGGAGAAATGCTCATATGGGAGCAGAAGGGAACATCAGACTTACCAGAAAACTCCAAGATGATCTACCCATGGCAGTAAGGGGAGGCAGGGGGGGGGGGGACAAGGCTTACTCACCTACGCTACCTCAGAGGTCAAAGGAAGAGGCTCGGGGAGGTTCCCGATGGATAGTGCATAATGACTCACTACCTCAGGGAGGTGCGCTGCGAGCTAATGACGTTCAAAGGATGTTGGACCGACACCTTCGTATTCAACGAGATGGCAATCTGGAGGATGATCTACGTCGTCAAATTCAGCTATCCACACCCTTCGTGAGGGATATTGAGGAGGTGTCATTCCCTCAAAGGTTTGTGACGCCAAACTTCAATCCGTTCAAAGGAAATTCTAACCTGGTGAAGCACATAGAATACTACTGGGGAGTTATGGTCCCCCACAGACACAACGATGCACTCATACGCAAGGTGTTTCAAGCCTCCCTGCAAGGCCAAGCCATGACGTGGTTCAATCATCTCCCCCGGAGCTCGGTCACTTCTTTTGAAGAGTTGGTTCTCGCATTCGTGAAGGAGTACTCGCAGCTTTGTACAGTCAAGGTAAAGAAAGACCATCTCTTCTCCATCCGGAAGCGAGCAAAAGAGAGCCTCCGCCAATACATTCGGAGGTACTGCGAGGAAAAGTCTCAAATTTTTGGTTGTAGTGACCTTGTTGCGGCAATGGAATTCAAACAAGGGCTTCCCCAGGACAGCCAGTTCTATGGAGACATTGTCATGAGCAATGCATGAAGTCTCACTAAGATGCTCTCTCTAGCAGAGTGTCATGCATGCTGGGAGGATGAAAAGAGTGCTACACATGGGCTAGATCAAACCGAGACAAGCGAGAAATCCTCCAAGCCAACATCACCACACAAAGAGGATGTTAGTGGCAAACTTTCCTATAGGGGGTTCAACAAGTGCAAGGCGAAACAAACTCCAAATGACTCAACCAACGAGAAGCCTAAACTGTAATTCTCAATATCAGTCCACCAGATTCAAGACTTGGTTCAAAAAACCAGGACCTGTCAAGGGCGATCAAGAGAAAGCTGATAAAACCAAATGGTGCGCCTTTCATGAATGTTATGGGCACAATATCAGCACATCTATATCTTTTGAAAGATATCTCCAAAATATCATGAAGGAGGGACATTGCACAGACTACATCAAGAAGAAGACTGCATATCACATGGAGAACAAAGAACCTAAGGAGCCAATGTCAAAAGTGATCCGCATCAACTAGCTGCATGTCAAAATTAGAGAGATATAGAAGTCTATGAAGCTTTCAATTTTTCTTTTCTAGTTGTCTTCTAAATTCAAGTAGCGTGCATTTGAATTATCAATAAGATTGAAAAATTGTTCTGAATTCATACCAACATGTTTGTACAATTTTCAAAACTTACACCATCTAGCATCATAGCATTCGACATCGAAGCACCTAAGTCTTCACCCTGCGAAGCATCTAAGCCTTCGCCCTGCGAGGCATCCAAGCCTTCGCCATGCGAGGCATCCAAGCCTTCGTCATGCGAGGCATCCAAGCCTTCGCCATTCGAGACATCCAAGGCTTCGCCATTCGAGACATCCAAAGCTTCGCCCTACGAAGCATCCAAGCCTTCGCCCTGTGAAGCATACAAGCTTTCGCCCTGCGAAGCATCCAAGCCTTCCCCGTGCGAGGCATCCAAGCCTTCGCCATGCGAGTCTTCGCATTGCGAATCACTCAAAGCCTTCCGTCAAGAAGCACTCAACGCCTTCCATTAGGAAGCACTCAACGACTTTCGTTAGGAAGCAGCCAAGTCTTCCACCAAGAAGCACTTCATACCTTCTTTTAAGAAGCAAAAGCCTTTCCATGAAGGCAACACAAAAACAATGTTGATCAAGTTGGCAATAATCCAATGTTGGACGCACATGGCTACAACAGGGGCATCTAATGCACGTGTTAGTTTGCAATTCAATCAAACCAGTTAGAAGAATTTTGCAAAGGGACTAGACGCTGGGATCTCAAAATTCTTCATAAGAACTGTATTCATTTACTCATTTGAAGGATGGTTGGCTAATCACATCTCGATCGCTCAAACCAGTTATTCAGTACAAGAATGTAAAAACAATAATCAACGTACACAAATGACATAACTACGGATTCAAGTCTTCAAAACCCATGGTCCTTCGAAACTCTGCCCATTCTTCTGAAAGTAGGGACATGTCGTCAAATGGTGACTCGTCAATTTTAGGAACATCGTCTTTCTTAGCCTCCCTATCAGGCCCAAGTTCATGCTCAAGCTCCATATCCAGTTCGAGCTCTAGCTCTTTTGTGGTAATCCCAATCCAACTCTCCATACCGAACTTTTGCGCTTTATCTTCCTTAAAGCACAAAGTTGTGGGGGCATATGACGACAGCAAGCAGTCAGCTCTCAAATTTTGGATTTCAACTTCCAACTGTCTGACTTTCTCTTCAGAATCATGCAAGTGTACACGCACCAAGCTCTTTTATCTGCCAGGCACCACGTGCATGGTCATTGGAAACCCTTCTATCCTCCAAGCACCACATGCATGGTCCTCCTCCAAGCTTTCCTCCTTCAATTACGCAATGGCGTACACCATCTGGAGCTTCACAGGGGGCATGATCGATCCTCCATCTTTATGCTCCACCTTGCAGACACCCCATTTTGAGCTCAACAGGTCCTGGAATGTCAAGTATCTAGAAGGTCCTCCGCTGGTCAAACAACTCCTCACGAAGCTTCATTCACTTCATTACTCTACATGCACTTCGCCTCACGTCATGGGATACCTTGCCTCGCCTTACACTGTGGCACGTATCCTCTTGCATTGCGACGTGCCTAAATTCAAGTCATGGGTTGCCTCGCCTCTTATGGATGAAAAGTCTAGATAGGTCATGGTGCACCCATCTCCCCATGTGTCGAAATCTTCTATCCACTAAGCACCAAGTGAATAGTCACTAGGAAGAACACTTCATGTCGTTTGGGCGCATCACCTCCTGCTCCAACCTTGCCTTGTGTTTTGGCACATCAAGCCTTGGATGAAGAACATCTCGCATCGCACTTGCAGCATGCTTCCTCTTATAGTTGCACCATGTCTCACTTCGCAGTTGTAAATGTTCCCCACCTTACATCCTACTGCACCCCGCCTTGCTATGCCTTACATTGCACCATAGCATGACCCTCATTGCAGCATAGCGCGCCTTGCTCCGAAGCAGTAACACACCTCGCCTTATGACGCGCCTCACTTCAAAAGATGGAACTCTTTTACTTTCCCTTTTGAAAGCCTTGATGATTCATGACATATTGCTCCCAATGCACCGAGCTCTTCAATTGGCGAAGTACCAAAGCCTTCGCCATGCGAAGCACCTAAGCGTTCACCTTATGAAGCACCAAAGCCTTCGCCCCTGCGAAGCATCAAAAAATTTGCCCTATGAAGCATCAAGGTCTTCCTCCGGGAAACACCTCAGGCATTTCCTTCTGGACACAATCAAAGCCTTTCTCCAGAAAGCCTGCAAAGCCTTGCTCTCAGAAGCAGATCAAGCCCTTCCACTTGGAAGCACTTCAAGCCTTCCTCTAGGAAGCAATCTAAGTCTTCATCCTAGAACCAGTCTAGACCCTATCCGAGAATCGCCCTAAGCGAATTGGAGTCGAGAAGCTCTCATCGGATGCTCATGGCTGCAATGGGTTCATGTGACAAACCTACAAGATCGGAGGCTAATTCAAACAAATAAAAAATTTGTAGAGGAAGCTTCACACAAGAATGATACAAGAGAAGACAGAGTCCTACTCCAAACAAGATTTTCCAGGACTATCAAAAACCTACTTCCCTTAGGATTCCCTGAATTCCTAAGTGAAGTGGGGGCATTTATGGAACCCAAAATCACCGGAAGAATGTGAAGCTGTCACGTGACCCATAATTCCCAAAATGACCAAATGGCCCCCGATAATAATACTTAAAGCCCAAGTATCGAACATGGCTCAAGCCCACAACGTTTACATACCCCTAACGTTGGCCCCAAACGGGAATGACACATGGAAGCCTCTCCACCCTTGATCTGTGTAACACGTGTCAGCACGCAAATTGAGCAGCATTTGTCCCATATCGAAACTATGGAAATTGAACATCTCACTCACCCCTATATAAGAGGAACACATTTCCCAATAAAGGTAATTATGTTCAACACTACTTAAACTCTTGAGATTTCTCTTTCGAAGCTGACTTAAGTATTGAAGCGTTCTTGATCGAACACCCCCGGGGTCTCGATCATTGAACGAACGATAGCTTACTGTTTGCTTGTTTGCAGGGATCCTTGAGTTTTTTGAATTTAAAGGACGAATTCTGTATCAACACAAAATATGCCATGTGACTTTAAGGGAGGCTGCTAAATATGCAACAACGGAAAAAAAAAGTTGTTAACCAAGACAGATCGATGAAGTAAAGCCTTCCTATCCCTTCAACCCAAAACAGCTCTAATTTCTCCTTATATATTATGGACTAAATGATAAATATGTGAGAGATTAGGGTATGTTGGAATGTGATTAAAGAAATGGGATGTTTTTTAATTAGATTAGTGGAAGTGTGGTGTTTGGACAATTTCCCACATATGAATCATTACGACCAAAATGATTACAAATGGGAGAAAAAGTGCAAGGCTATAAAGTGAGGCCTCACGAATTTCAGCTTCGAAGAATAGTTTCGAACACTATATACAATTATGATTGTGAATCTAATACTCATCACATGATTGGTTTCATTCCTTAAACGCTTCCCATTTGAGTTGACTATGAAAATTCTAAATATTTCTTCGTCTAATAGTCATATTTTTCTCAATTGGATTTTTTACATTAATTAGAATCTTTCTTTCATAAATGAACACTTTTTTTTTGGTTACCTAGAACGCACCCAAAATAAGCCCTTCGACTTTGATTAAAAACGAAATCGATATCCAATATATATATTCTCTTCGTATAATTTGGCCATTAATCACTAACCGACTATACTTCCTTGGCATACATTTGGGGTTTTTTTGGGGACAAGGAGTATTTTTGCTACCACTTTTTCAATTAGAGAGACTTTTAGTGTTAATACATAATTAAATAATAGTTATTATTTTACGTGTTATAATATAATTGAACTTCTCCTATAAGATATTCATGTATTTTTTTTCAAAAAACTAAAAAAAAGATATCCATATACTAATATTTTGAATATTTTTCTATGTTTGCTCAATTAATTAACATATTCAAAGTGGTTTGATGAATGCGATTTGAATGACATGCCTGATTCACAAATCTCATAAAGATGACAAAATTTCCCGATTCGGCCGACTCGAGTAATTAGTCCATATCCTTTTATCAAAACCAAAAAATAAAATAAATAAATAAAGGTCCATACGCTTATTGTCATCAGGGGTTCGTTGGGCTCGGGTACCATGTGTTAAGTAATTGTACGTTCATGTTATTTTAATTTTCAAATATAACTATTTTATTAATGAATTTCTTTTCACAGAAAAAATATTTTTCCTGACATTGGCAATGTCGTAGAAAATAAAAGATCGATATTAAAATTTTTGTTGTTATGAGCTTCATTCATTACAATTATTCCTACGGAATTGGAGCAATATATTAAAGAAATTTAAATGAGTTTCAGTTTACGTGCATGAATTATTAATATAGTATACACAAAGTGAATTGTAGCCCGTACCTGTAGGGCTGCCACAATACAATTTTTCTTTTCAAAATAAAGACGGAAATAATCATACAAAAAGATGGGTTCCACCGTTCACGTGTGTATTATTTATCTTTTATTTAAATACTTTATTTTAGTGCAATCTTTTTTATATATGTTTTCCCAAATATTCCTTAGATTATAAATTTTATCTAAACACTCATGTAGATTATAAGAACATTACATATAAACTTATTTGTTAAGTTATAATCAATTAAGAATTTACATCAACTTAAAATTTAAAAAAATTAGTAAATGTGACTTTTTACAGTCATATTTTCAAAATTAGAAAGAATGTATCCAAACTGCCATAAGGATATTTAGTATTTATATAGTGTGGAACCCAAAATCATCCAAAAATTATGGAGCCGCCACGTGTCCCGTAATTCCCAAAAATGACCAAATTATCCTTGGCAAATAATGCTGATCATTTGAAAAACACCCGCACATTAAATAATCTATTTACCAGTTAAATACGTTATTTGATCGGGTTAAAACCTCCGTAATATTGATATTCTCCCCGATAGTTAATTATCGTTATTCTTAATAATGGATAATTAATATTAATATTAAAATACAATAAATATCATTACTATCAAGATGAGCCATCATTATGATTATTAAATAATATATTTAATAATAATATATTATTTACTAATTAAATATTCAAACCGACCAATCAGAACTTTCCAAGGCCCCCAAGATTTTCCTATAAATAGTAAGGCACATTTCATTTCCAAGGTACGTTGATTCTTCGTTTCGAAGTATATCCCTTTCCTCTCTCAAAGCTAACTTAAGCATTGGAGTGTTCTTGGTTGAACAACCCCCCGGGTAAATCGATCGAAACAACGATAGCTAATTGTTTGCTGTTTGCAGGAATTGTGAGGACTTTTCGCGACGAGTTCAATCTTTGATTCAACAATTGGTGCTTTCATTGAGAGCTATTGAGGAATACTCAGAAGAAGCTCTCTTAATCATTCATCGTTCATCTTTCTTCGTTCGTCGTTCATCAACATTGTTCGAAAATTTTGAACGTTGTTCACATCAGCCATCAACAAGCTTTCCAATTCAAAAATTCTTCGATCCAGCATGGCTAAGGTTCGTCGATCTATTCAGTCAGCCGGAGAAGGTGTTTCTGCCTCAACAGCTCAGACGAGGAATGAGGCTCACATTGAGACTCCGGAGAAGCGCCCAGCTCAACCCAGGCATGTGACCATAGAAGCGCCCATTGAGACACTCGGAGGGAGACCAACCTTCAGCTTCGGAACATTCCCCCCTCCAGCCAGCCAAGTACCCCCGCCGGGGGAAGGAACTTCGGCTCTACAACAGGCAGGCGGGAGATTGATGGGAAGTACATCACGACATGAACAGCCTGCAGCAAACATGGTCCTAAGGGACTTCCTGGATGGGAATCGTGACATCTCAGGGAGAGGTCACCCCCAACCCCCCCAGGACATCTTGGCGCAACAAGTTGAAAGGTTAAGCAACCAAGTTCAACTTCAGTCAGAGCTCTTGCAGCAACTCCTAGCAGGGAGACCAATCCAGGAGCAGGACAGACGATCCACGTCACGTGGAAGACAGGAGAATGCCCAAAGACGTCCTGGGAAAGAACAGGTCCGCTGCAAAACAATGTCACGAGATACTTCGCTAAGCGACTCTGGCGAAGAAAGTCACGCTCATCGAGCGAAAAGCCCACAACGCCTAAAGCCGTTAGTACGTGAACGGCTAGGAGGTAGGGTTGGGGCAACCTCACGGGTAGAGCTCTCACAGCGCTCACATGGGAGTAGGGGGCAACCGCAGGCTCTATACCAAGACCTAAGATGATCTGTCCACGACAGTGAAGGAGAAAACGAGGCCTACTCCCCTACACGATCCCAGGGATCGAAAGAAGAGGCCCATGGAGGTTCTCGACGACTGTCACAACGGAACTCATCGCCTCAGCACGCCGCATTGCGGGCTAATGATGTTCAAAAGATGCTGGACAGACACCTTCGTGCTCAGCGAGGTGGCGATCTAGAGGACGATCTACGTCGCCAAATACAACTCTCTACCGAGGAGTCATTCCCCCAGAGGTTCGCAACACCGAACTTTACCCCATTCAAAGGAACCTCCGATCCAGTAAAACACATAGATTATTACCGAGGAGTCATGATCCCTGTAACGACCCATCTCGATAGCCGGCATTAGTACAGTGATTAATATGGGATTTAGTGAGTTTAATTGGTGGTTAGGTGGTCCCGATAGGTTCGACAAGGCAGAATGACGATTTTGCCCCTAGTTCGGGCAAAATGTTGACTTTTAGTTTGGGAAGTTAAGTGAGTGTTGACCAATGACCAGGATGTAGTTTAGGACGTCACGAACCCGTAGGCAGGTGGCACGCCCGATTCCGACATCTGAAGGGAAAGTTATGATGTTCGGAAGGTTGAGGGCATAACCGTAATTTGACTAAATTAAGGGGGGAAGGTTGACTTTTCGTACAAACGGGATTTTGTACGTTGACCAAGGACTGTTAAATAGATCTCGTCGTCCTGAATTCAACGACAGGCGGCACGTGGTCATCGGAGTTAGGATATGTGAGTTACGGGTCTAGAAAGGTAGTGGCACAATTGTAATTTTGGGTTCAAGAAGGGGTATTTTGGTCTTTTGGCTGTGGGGCATGGTGCAACCGGATTGGGACACTTGTCCAAGGTAAAGAGGAGATTTTTGTGTGAGAAGGGAGAGGATTGTGACATGTGGCAGGGCTCTAGTGGGTTCTAGGCCGTGCATGAGTATGTTTAAAAATTGTGTCGTGTGTGTGTGTTGAGTTTAACCGAAGGGGGAAAAACAGAGGGTGAGCTGAGGGGTGAATTGATTGCATTGCAGAAACCGGGTGAGTGTTGTGAGGTTCTGTGATGTTCGAAGGAGATCTAGGAGAGTGAGTGATTGTATCTGTGAGGATTTGAGCGTGACGATGAGTGTGTGAGGTGTGTGAGAAGTGAGGAAAAACCAGAGAAACAGGGCAGGGGTTTTGTGCACGGTTGTGCACCCCGATCGATCAATCTCCACAATTCGACGGGTGGAAGTGTTCAGGGACCTGAGCGGAGCTTTGTGAACCGAGAGGAGCACATCGGCGTGCACGGCAGATGTCAGAACACAGGTAATTGTCCACGGTCCTCTGTTTTCCCAGTTTGGTTAAAATCAATAGTTGTGGGTTTTGAGTACGATTCGAGGCTTTTGGTGGGTGCTATGAGACTCAGGAGGTCCCTAGGAGTCGAATAAGTTTGATGCCATGATGGGGGAGTGTTTGATTAGCTGGGAACTGAAATAGGGGTTTCGGGTAAATGTCTTCAAATTCGAAGTCGACGAGCTAGGGGCTTCGATGTTGGGTTTTCTGGTGGGGAATAGATTAAGGAGGATGGGACGAAACTAAGGGACTCAACGGGATTAAAAATGGATGAAAACTGGATGAAAACCGTGAACGCTGGTTCACGGCTGGACCGGACCGGTTCAAACCAGGTGAACCGGGTTCACCTGAGGATGCTGGTGACACTGTTCACGCTCGTGGATTTCACGCGCAAAACCTTCTGGACGCGCGTGGGGGCGCGTGATGGGTAATTTGGGAAATCAGTCAACATGACTTTTAAAGAATTTGATGTAACGAACATTTTGGCGCTGGTTGCGAGTCAATCGGACATCGGCTCGATATGTTTCGGGCTGTCCGAAGGTGTTAGGCCTCGGTTAAAAATAGTTAAAAATACGGAAAAATTATGGAGTTTTAGTATAAGTATCATGAAGTAGTTAGTGACCTTATATTGGGACTTGGACAGGTTCGGGAAGCCGAGGATAGCGACTGGCCGGGGACGGCGTAAGTGCGCGCGTATCGAGGCAACGCTGAAATGGTCTGTGAGTGGACTTTGCTTTTTAACTCTTGATGCATGCATATATGTTTTATATGATTTCTATACTTGATTCTATGATTTGATTTATGATGGTGATGGTTTACGGTTTATGCACGTTTTTCGAGAAAAATGACGGTTTTCACGTTTTACGGGGTTTTGATAACTATTGTGATCTGAACCTGGTTTTAATGGTTGATTTCGGGATTTAAAATACGGTTGGATTTCAAGGAAAGTAAAAGTATTTTCGGGCTTGAGGCCCAGTTCAAGGTGTTTTCGGAAATGTGATTTCGGGTTTCGGAATTGGAATTCCGGGTGACGATTCGGAATTCGATTCGGGACTTGAAGTGGATTTCAGGTTTGGGTTCGGAACGGTTATTCCGGATGCCGGCTTACGGAATGATGGTTGCGGACTCGGACCGGGATATGAGAAGGAAATGAGTTCTGGGTCTGGATTCGGAATGATGGTTCTGGATGCCGGAAGGGCATCAGACCAGTGGTTTCGGATTCGGGTTTGGATATGGATTCGAAATGGTTTTCAAATGGTTTTGGATTGGATTTGCTGGATCTGGATATTGGGTTTAAAGACCCGGATATTGATTGACGGGGGACGGGCCCGGATTGGGTTTAAAGACCCGGATTGAGTTTAAAGACTCGGGAGTTTAAAGACTCGGATATATTGATATTTCCCCCGTAGGCCTGTTGAGTTTAAAGACTCGGGAGTTTAAAGACTCGGATATTATTGAGGCCTGGATTGAGTTTAAAGACTCGGGAGTTTAAAGACTCGGATATATCCAGCAGGTTCGATGAATGAGAATGGGGCTTTAAATGTGTTTTGGGTTTCACTGAGACTTAATGATGTTGATTTGGGGCAGTAGCCTGGATGAAATGGTTTTTGTTGGTTATAATGGTTTTGTGGTTTTGGGCTGAGGCCTGGGATTTTGAAAAGGAAAATGTGTTTGGTTTTTCATACATGGTTTTATGACGTAAATTGGTATGCATGCATTGGTTTTTTTTACACGGAGGGTATAAATGTCTGTGTTTTCTGATAACTGTTTGAAATTAAAACTTTATTTTTGTCGACTCACAGTCTTTTCGTGTTTTTGATACCCTCCAGGTTGTTGCGGTGCGGGCTGTTGGGCGAGAGAGATGGAGACATCACTCGTACGATCCACAGTAGACTCTGCGCACTCTGGGAAGTTCGGAAGTTTCTGAACGGTCGGGTCGAAACTCCCTTGTCCGATTTACGTGTCACACGGAGGTTAGACGTTAGTTTGGCCTTTGTGTTATACGCAAGTCAGACGGGAGCGGGGTTTAACCCTTAATTCCGGGGGATTAGGGGTGGGCCCTGACAATCCCCCACAGGTCTAACGATGCACTTATGTGCAAGGTTTTTCAAGCTTCTCTTCAAGGCCAAGCCATGACTTGGTTCAATCATCTCCCCCCAGGTCGATTGAGTCCTTTGAAAAGTTGGCCCTGGCATTTTTGAGGGAATACGCACAACTTCGGACAATCGAGGTAAAAGATGACCATCTTTTCTCTGTCCGAAAGAGAACAAAAGATACTCTGCGACAATACATACGGAGATTTTGAGAAGAGAAGTCTCGCATTGTCGGCTGTAGTGACCTTGTAGCAGCGATGGAATTCAAACAAGGACTCCCTCGGGACAGGCAACTTTACGGGGACATCGTCATGAGCAATGCACGAAGTCTCACCAAAATACTTTCGCTAGCAGAGCGACATGCAAGTTGGGAGGATGAGAAGAACGCCACTCAAACTCAAGACCACGCTGGAGCTGGTGAGAAGACCCTCAAAAAGGAGGAGTCCCATGGAAAGTTTACGGCTGGAAAGTCCAACAAGCGCAAAGCGGGACAACCTTCTCAAACTCCGGCAGTAGGGAAACCTAATTTGCAACTATCTTTGCCAGTCCATCAGATCCACAATGAAATTAAGGACACGCCATGGTTCAAGAAGCCGGAGCCAGTCAAAGGAGATCAGGAGAAGGGGCTGATAAAACAAAGTGGTGTGCCTTCCACGAGTGCTATGGGCACAACATCGGAAAATGCATATCTTTTGAGAGATACCTCTGAAATCTCATCAAGGAAGGGCATTGCACTGAGTACGTCAAGGGGAAGGCTGTAGATCGACCTACTGACAAGGGACCAAAGGAACCTGCAGCCAAGATGATTCGCATCAACACCATCATGGCTGAATCATAATTTCTAGGAACCACCTCCAATCAGAAAAAGAGAAAAATACGAGATGCACCTGCCGTCTCTCAAGTCTCCCAAGTCACCACCCCCGGAGTGGCCAACGACCTTGTCGTTGGTTTCTCTTTGAAGGACAAGGAGGGACTTGATTGGCCACATGATGATGCATTAGTTGTATCAATTCAGGTCGCTCATGCTCAGGTTGATCGGATCCATGTGGATGAAGGGAGTGCGGCAAATATCCTCAGCCTGGAGGCAGTGCGCAGGATGGGGTTAGAAAGCCTAGCAGTAAAAGGGGTTGTCCCTCTCCGAGGCTTCAATGGGTCAACCAGTATGACCGTAAGTACTCTCCAGCTGGATGTACATTCGAACCCCGTTGTCACGGCCCAGACCTTTTACATCATGGACGAGTACTCTCCATACAATGGAATCCTCGGAAGGCCATGGCTTCACAAAATCCTCGTAACCACATCAAGCCTTTACCAAAAGATTAGATTCCCTATTCCCGGTGGTGAAATCGGAGAAATCAAGGGCGATCAGATGATGGCTCGACGGTGCCTCACCGATGGGCTAAAGGAGGTCAAGGTGTCAGAATTCATTCCCCAAGCAGGATCATCCACTGGGGGCAAGATTTCTTCTTCATCTCCAAAATAGCAACTAATCGCGGGTCAAGATCCTGACGTTCACGAGGAACCATCAGCTCCGAAAGGGTGGCAGCCGGAGGATGACGTCATCCTCGTTCAACTTGACCCTCGATATCCTGAGCAAGAGGCCCGTATTGGCACCCGGTTGAGTGACACAGAACAGGAAGAACTCATAGCCTTCCTGCGTGAGGAGAAAGAAGTTTTTGCTTGGTCTCCGTCTGACATGCCAGGGATTGACCCTACCATCGTTAGCCACAAGCTACACGTTAATCCCCACCACAAATCGGTCAAGCAGAAAAGACGCAACTTTTCCCCAGAGAAAATTGCTATCATCCAAGAGGAGATTGACAAGTTACTCATTGCTGGATCCATTGAAGAAGTTTTGCACTCTGAATGTTAGCAAATGTCGTGCTTGTCAAGAAAAATGAGGTTGGACGGTGGAGAGTTTGTGTTGATTACACCGACCTCAATCTTGCGTGCCCAAAGGATCATTATCCTCTACCTAGAATCGATCTCTTAGTGGACTCAACTGCAGGGAATGAGCTGCTAAGCTTCCTGGATGCATACTCGGGCTATAATCAGATTTTCATGCACGAAAGAGATAGGGACAAGACGGCCTTCGTCTTCGACCGAGGTGTGTACTGCTACAAGGTCATGCCATTTGGCCTTAAGAATGCAGGAGCGACGTACCAGAGGCTCGTCAATCGGATGTTCAAGGATCTCATCGGCAAAACCATGGAGGTCTATGTGGATGATATCATGGTCAAAGGAGAAAAACGAGGGGATCATATCACTAGCTTACGAGAGACCTTCAACTTGCTGAAGAAGTACAAAATGAAGCTCAACCCTCTCAAATGCACTTTTGGAGTGTTAACGGGGAAGTTCTTGGGATACCTTGTGACTCAACGTGGGATCGAAGCAAACCCAAAACAAATCAAGGCAATACTCGAGATGAAATCCCCATCAAGTCTGAAGGAGATTCAAAGTCTCACTGGACGAGCAGCAGCATTGAATAGGTTCCTATCCAAATCAACTGACCAGTGTCGACCTTTCTTCCAGGCAGTAAAGAAGGCATCCAGGGATAAGTGGGATGAAGGTTGTGAGAAAGCATTTCAGGATCTCAAGGCCTACTTGACATCTCCACCATTGCTATCAAAACCTAAGGATAACGAGGACCTGTTCCTGTATCTGGGGGTTTCGGATATTGCCGTAAGCTCTGCACTTTTCCGGGAAGAAAATGGGATTCAGCTTCCTTTATTTTACACATCCAAAGCCCTCCTTGATGCTGAGACACGATACCCAAAATTTGAAAGGCTGATTCTGGCATTACTAGTTACCACAAAGAAGCTGAGGCCATACTTTCAAGCTCATCGGGTGATCGTCATGACCGAATATCCACTCCGTTCGTTACTCCATGCACCCGATGCATCGACACGGGTAATGAAATGGGCCATCGAGTTGAGTCAGCATGATTTGCTCTATCGTCCACGAACAGCTGTCAAAGGCCAGACCTTAGCGGATTTTGTTGTGGAGTTCACACCAGCATCATTAGAAGAAGGCAATAAGCTTGGCAAAATCCCCGGGGCCGCCGGCACTTCTCTGCCATGAAATCAAGAGGACAGTCCTTCTTCCCTACAACCCTCAACTTCCAATCTTCTATGGAAACTCTTTGTTGACGGCTCCTCAAACCAGAAGAGGGCAGGAGCGGGGATTGTCCTTATCACTCCGGATGGCTCAATAATGGAACAGGCAGTACAGTTCGGATTCAAAGCCTCTAACAATGAAGTGGAGTATGAGGCTCTGATTTGCGGGCTCACGCTTGCCAAGGAGTTGGGAATCAAACGCCTCGCTATTCATTCGAATTCGCAATTGATTACTAACCAATCTACCGGTGAATATGTCGCGTGTGATGCAAGAATGCTCAGATATAATAACAAGGTCCGGGAAATGCTTACCCTCTTCCCGATTTTTACTTTTCATCAACTTCCACGAGCAGAAAATACGCAAGCGGATGCGTTCGCCAATCTAGCATCATCACTTGACTTTCGTTTCAAGCGCTCGATCCCGATTGAGTATCTCGAACGGAGAAGTATTGATATAAGGGAGATCGAAGTGAGACAAATTGTTCGTCTCCAAGCTGGAAAGATCCTTTCCTCAACTATCTGGAACATGGAATATTGCCTGATGAACGATTAGAGGCCCGCAAAATCCAGATGAAAGCTGTACGATACTATGTCGACATAGGCCAACTCTTTCGAAAGAGCTTCACAGGACCAAACTTGTTATGCTTGAGGCACCCAGAAACATTGAAAGTCTTGGTAGAAGTTCATGAAGGGCATTGTGGAAATCATTCCGGTGGAAGATCGCTCGCTCAAAAGACGCTTAGTGCAGGGTTTTACTGGCCTACTCTACGCCAGGAAGCTCTGCAATATGCCCAGAAATGTGACAAATGTCAAAGGTTCAAGCCTAACCAATTGGCACCACCGGAAGGGTTGCATGCACAGGTAAGTCCTTCGCCATTCATGCAATGGGGACTTGACATTGTTGGACCACTCCCAAGCACTCCAATACCAAGCAAGAGGTATTTGATTATCGCCACTGACTACTTCACTAAGTGGGTGGAGGCAAAAGCTTTGGCCACCATAACCCAGGCTGATGTTCAAAAATTCATCTGGAGCCAGATTATCTGCCGATTTGGGCTCCCCAAGGTCATTCTGACTGACAATGGGACTCAGTTCACTGGCGCCATAATCAACGAGTTCTTTGAGCTTTGGAAGATCAAGCATTTCACTTCAACTGCATATTACCCCCAGGGTAATGGCCAAGCTGAAGCTTCAAACAAAACGATCCTTGACTGTATCAAGAAGCGACTCGATGATAGGAAAGGCTTGTGGGAGGAGGAGTTGGATGGCACGCTCTGGGCATACCATACCACTCCGCGTCGAGCAACAGGAGAGTCTCCATTCACCCTTGCATGTCATTCCTCCACATGTTGTTGTCCCGGCACCTTTCATCGAACTCGATGATCCAGTAGTCAACTCCATCGCTCTGAGAACTTCACTTGATCTCAGCGAGGAATTAAGAGAACAAGTAGTGAAGCGTATCTCCAGCTACCAGCAGCAAGTAAGAAGCTCCTATAACAAGAAGGCTCGACTCCGGCACTTTCTCCCAGGTGACCTTGTTCTTAAGAAAAAGTTTGCGGCACCCAATCGTCCAGGGTCTCAAAAACGCAAGTCCCCTTGGGAAGGACCTTATCAAATCTACCAAGTAGGAGGAAAAGGAAGCTATACCTTGGAGACCATGGACGGGAAGTTAGTGAGTGGTTCCATGAACGCTCATCACCTCTGGAAATATTATGTGTAATACAAACTAGAACTCAATAATAAGCTAGTCATTGTTTGGTGCCAAATAAAGACTTTATTCCCTCGGGAAGAACTCAAACCTTCCTCCGAGAAACATCCAAAGCCTTCCACTAGGGAGCACGCAAAGCCTTCACTAGGGAGCACGCAAAGCCTTCCACTAGGGAGCACGCAGAGCCTTCCTTCAGGAAGCACCTCAAGCCTTCCTCTTAGGAAGCACCCTAAGCCTTCCTCTTGGAAGCTCCCTAAGTCTTCTCCATTGAAGCACTTCAAGCCTTCTCTTAAGAAGCACAAGCCCTTCCCTGAAGGCATCATTCCAAAGACTTAATCATCTAAAACGTCACAAGTTATTTAGAACTCACTGTTATAAACACATGGTTTTAGTTGAGGCATATAAACGAGCTCACACCAATGCATTAACAGGCATTTAAAAATATTCGCTTCGACACATAACATATAAGAAAGTTAACACTTGCGTTTCAACAATTTAACTTAAGTGATTCTTCTTATTTATTCATTTGGTAGGTGTTTGGAAAATCACATGACGACTGCTCACACCAGTTGTACAATACATAAAAAAAACACAAGAACAAGCCAACATGTGCATAAAAAAGGAACTATGGAGGCAAATCTTCAAATCCCATCGTGTTTCTAAACTCTTCCCACTCTTCTGCTGAAAGTAAGGAATTGTCATGAAACAATGAATCAGCAGTCTCAGGGGCAGCTTCATTCCTGGTCCCGGTCTCGGGCTCTGGGAAAGATACCAGAACAGGCTCAACCTCTTGCTCCAACTCTGGTTCCCGATCTTTGGTGGTGACCCCGCTGTAACTTGCCATGTCCAACTTTTGTGCCTCAGCGGGTCTTTGGCACAAAGTTGTGGGGGCATGCGGCGATAGTAAATAATCATGTCCCGGGAGCCTTGCCGCTTTTAGACTCTGGGTCTCCACCTCCAAAAGTCTGTTTGTTTCTTCTGAGTCCTGCAACTTTCTACGCAGCAAAGAGAGCTCGTCTCGAGCGGAGTCTCACTCCTTTTCTATCTGAATCCTCTCTGCACGGCTCACCTCCAGCTCGCCCACTTTGACTTCCAATGAGTGGATCCTTCCGACCAAAACTTCGTTGTTTCGACTAGAGTGGTCTCGGGCTTCTCGAAGGCGTTTACATTCGCTCTTCATTCGCTCGTTTTCACCTTCCAAACCTACATTTCCACGAAGCATGACAACCAACTTATGGGCCCCAACTTTCGCAATCCTAAGGTCTCGGACTACTTTGTCGAAAGCCCCTCGCGAAACAGTTTTCTGACTGTCCTCTGTGGGGATGGGGGCACCTGTCACATCAACAATCTTGGATGATGCCCATGTCTCCCCCACTATCCGATCTAGGCCTTCATCTCTCGACGCTTGATGAACCGGATAGTGGGAGGTGGGAATCACCTTCAGCTTCTTAAGTTGCTTGGGTACACCCTCACAAGGACCTTCTGAAGCTTTACATTTGCTAGATGACTCCGCAGGACTAGAACGTTCAGGCTTGAAATGAAGCTGCTCAGCATGCCTTTTCTCCAAAGAACCAATGGGTCCTTGCTTATCATTCCCCTTCTGGATAACGGGTTTCTTCAACCGTAGTGGAGCACTCAACAACTCCTTGATTAGGATATCCGAGGGCCTCCCACCATTCAAATCTCTAAGTGGAGAAAGTAGCCAGCTCATGTCTCGGAACTCTGGGGGAATTTTCAAAGCCATATCAATCTTTTTGAGATCAGGATGACTCTCAAACCCGCTATACAACTCATCAAACGAGAGGAAATGCGAGGAAATCCTCAGGTCTGAGGAGGCGTGTTTGTCCCATGCACCACCGACTTCAGTACAGTTGACTCTGTACGCGCAGTCATTGAACTCCGCCCTCAAAAATAGCTCCACCTTGGGTACGACTCGAGAAAGCCGACCGCCGGTAACTCCGTTGTGTGACACGGAATAGCAATGCCAGAATTCATCTTCCGAGAGTCCCAGGCTAAAAAACTTGTTCAACTTCTCAAAGCATATGATGTGTCGATAAGCATCGACGTCCAGTTGAGCAGGGCTGCATCCCATCCGGCCAATAATCTTAGAAAAGAACTTTGAGAACGGGAACTTGAAACCCCACCCAATAGTCAAAGGATGGAATTTAGTCCACCGACCGCCGACAGGGTTTTTTCCCCTTCCATGCTTAAGAGCCTTCATGGAAGAGCATCTGTCTCCAAACTCCACAAAGACATCCTCAGGAAAAGCAATTTGATTGCGAGCTTTCCACTCCTTGAAATCTTCAGGCTTCTCAAACTCCATATCTTTCCCTTGGAATGGACTAAGGCTACGAGAACCGCCACGCTCCCACAAAACAAGCTTGCTGGGTCTCTCGGCACCTTGACGCATAGCGAGCATATTTGTGGTACTAGCAAAAGTCACAGCGGATGTGATCCAGCCTACCAATGTTCACTAGTCACGTTCGCAAGTGCACTCAATCACCACCAAATCCCCGTCGGCTGTTCAGCCAAACTCCGTTCACCACGTAGCACTGGTTGTACCCCCTTTCCGACTAAGTTTCTAAAACACTCTCGACGGACTCTTGACACATAGCAAGCATATTTGTGGTACTAGCAAGGGTCACATTGAATGTGAGCCAGCCTACCGATGCAAGCACGCACCGTCCAAACTGCTCGTCCTCCAAACTGCACGCGATTCCGTAATTTCTGACGCTTTTTAGGAATTTCGAATCCTGCCCAAAAAACATCATAAAGGGTCACCAATGACTCTAAAACACATGTTGAAAACCTCCCCAGAAACGCACTCACGCTCCCTCACGCGCCGCCGCAAGCGGCTGCGCATGGAAGCCACGCGCGTAGCACAGTAACTGCTACAGTGCGTCTCCTCTACTCGAATGACTGGTAAACGGGTTGGAAACCCGCGTTGAGACCCGATTTGTTCTCCGTCAATTGGGCATTGTTTTCTTCCGTTATTTCAACTGATTTCATCTAAACCAATTTAATTTAGGTTCTGTAACGTTTAAAACTTCAATTATAACCAAAATCCGATAATTCCCCGATGAACTTTCGAACGGGTTTCGTGATCGGGTTCGTCCAATTCATCCCTGTTTTTCAAATTAAATCACACAGAGAGTATTGTGAGAATGAAACAAAAGTTTTTGCATAATCAATTTCATAAAATTGTACCTCCAGCTGTTCGAACTCAAGCTCGATTTCGAGCAAAAATCAGAGCTTCTATTCTTGCTCAGGGAAGCCCCAATTCTCTTCGTTTTTGTTGTGAATCGATTCAAAATGACCTCAGAAGACTCAATCGAGTCTCAATTTTGATCCTTAGAGCTCGCGAATCCGAATTCGAATTTCCACCACAATTTCTCAAAATTTTCGAAAACGGCAAAATCAGTGCACCCTATGTCCCTCGTGTTTAATTTGATCTGATTCAACCTCTCAATTGCTAATTCTCACAGCTAATTTGATCTGTTATTTAAACAATAACACAAATGGACAAATTGAGTGTTTTTTCCCAAATTAAGGGTTTAATGTCTCTAAACCCTAGATTTAATCACTAAAATCAGGTGTAAAAGTGAGAGGGAAAGTGACATGTTTGGCTGGTAGCTTGAGTCAGCATTCACTTTTCGTTTGAAAGACCGTTTCGCCCTTTGCTCGGAAAATTACCATTTTACCCCTGGACTACGTAGAGCCGTAAACTTTCACATCCGAGCCCCGTTTTGGACATGTCGCCTGTCTACGGACCCGTGACATCCCGAACTATGTCACAGTCATCGGTCAAAGTCTGTTTGACCGTCCGAGTCAAAAGTCGACGTTTTTCCTTTAGTTTGCAAAAATTACGAAAATACCCCTCGCCTTCGTAGACCCATAACTTTTGCATCCGATCTCCGATTTCGGCATGCCGCCTGTCTATGGGTTCGTATCAACTCGACCTACGTAACGGTCTCTAGCCCACGTCCTTTGGACCCCCGGGCTCAAAAGTCAACATTTTGCCCATGCTTGGGGCAAAATGGTCATTTTTGCACATTATGTCCGATTCACACCACTAAACCTAGATTAGTCATTCTAAAAATAATAATGGACTTTTAACCCTTATAATCAGGGGCATAATCGTCAAATAAACACTGACTCGTTTCTTGTACCCAACAATAACCGGAAACCCAGTAATATAAGATTCCAAACAATATACATCCCTCCGGATTCCCTGAATACCGAATCGATGTGGGGGCATTTGTGGAACTCAAAATCATCCGAAAATTATGGAGCCGCCACGTGTCCCGTAATTCTCGAAAATGACCAAATTACCCTTGGCAAATAACGCTGATCATTTGAAAAACACCCGCACATTAAATAATCTATTTACCAGTTAAATACGTTATTTGATCGGGTTAAAACCTCCGTAATATTGATATTCTCCCCGAGAGTTAATTATCGTTATTCTTAATAATGGATAATTAATATTAATATTAAAATACAATAAATATCATTACTATCATGATGAGCCATCATTATGATTATTAAATAATATATTTAATAATAATATATTACTTACTAATTAAATATTCAAACCGACCAATCAGAACTCTCCAAGGCCCCCAAGATTTTCCTATAAATAGCAAGGCACATTTCATTTCCAAGGTACGTTGATTCTTCGTTTCGAAGTATATCCCTTTCCTCTCTCAAAGCTAACTTAAGCATCGGAGTGTTCTTGGCCGAACAACCCCCCGGGTAAATCGATCGAAGCAACGATAGCTAATTGTTTGCTGTTTGCAGGAATTGTGAGGACTTTTCGCGACGAGTTCAATCTTTGATTCAACACATAGCTTATAATTCTTATATTAATTTTAATTAAAAAAATTCATACTTACAAGTTATATGTAATATTTTTGGAACCTAATGTGTGCTTGTGCAAGATCCAAAACATAAAATGATGTTTATGCAAACATAAAAAAGCTCAAAGAGTATCTGTGTAAATAACTCGAAGCATAAGCCCTTGAGATGACCAGGCTATGGGGACATTGAGTCTTTTTTCTTTTTTTATCAATAGGGGACATTGAGTCTTGAGGTGCTTAAAAAGGATGTTCATATTTTATTTTTGGCTTTTTATTTCATTTGTCTTTTGAATTCGCCACATCATTTCAATTTCCTCCTTAAACTAAATTGTGTCTTAATTAACACCTCAAACTTGGCTTCCGTTAACAAGGATACCCCAATTTCGTTCAATTACTTTAACTTCCGCTAAATCCACTCTAACTTCTGTTAAATTGAATGATGTGGCATAATAAAATCACCAGGTGTTGACACGTATCCTTTTAAATTTATTATTAATTATAAATTATTCCAATTTTTAAACCTAACTTATAAATTATTTCACTTGGCATATAAAATAGTCCATTTATTGTTTTGTTTTTTTTTAGATTTTTACTGTGTTCTTTTTATAGTTTTATTTTTTTAAGTTTTTAAATACCGTTTATACCATTTTTTTCAAATACGGATGAGAAAATTCAAATTTTAAATATTATTATTATATATTTATTTTTGAAAATTGATTAAATTAAGATAATTTTAACTAAATTTTAGAAGATTTATTTTATATTTGTTTTATCGGATAACATCTGATACTTTTGAAGAGTAAGAGAGTTACATGTACGTTATTTATCTTATTATTTTTCGTATGTAAATTAATAAAAACCTATTTATTTTATTTTCTTTTGAGAAAGGTATATTAAAAAATATATATTATGATACACTTAGAATTTCTATATATATATATATTATTTATACAAGAGAGTTAAGTAGATAATTATATTATTTAATTTACATGTAAGTCTAGAATCAGCTATTAGTAGGTACATAAATATAATATGTCATGACACACCTGTAATTGTTTAAAAAATAAGAATGATATAATTTGACAAATAATAAAAAAAATTATTTATTTTTTACCGTCTTTATTTACTTACCATAGTAGATTAACTTATAAGTTAAACTAAAAAATTGGACCTATTTATAATTATTCCTTAAATATATCTATATTAATTTTGAAATTTTTTATTACTTTTATTTCCTTTTAAATTTATTTATATTAATTATCTTTATTTTATTTTTATTTTACCAAACCCACTAATCCAACCTCACCATTTTGCACTCATTTTCTCTCATATTCTCTCTCCAATCTTACCACCCCATGCAAACCCTTCCCTAGGTTGAGACGGCCTCATCCCTGCCACCCATGATTGTCGAAACATATTGTGGAAGCCAAATCGCAGCCGAGAAGCCACGAGCCTTGTAACGACCCGTCCCGGAAGTTAGGATTAGATTAAAGATTAATGACGGATTAGCACGTTAATCGGTGTTTAGGTGGTTACGTTTGGATGTTTGGCGCAGAATGACGATTTTGCCCATGGAATGGGCAAAATGTTGACTTTTAGTTCGGACGGTCAATTGAGCATTGACCGATGACCATGACGTAATTCGGGACGTCATGAGTCCGTAGACAAGTGGCACGCCCGATTACAACATCCGAGGAGGAAGTTATGATGTTCGGAAGGTTGAGGGCATTTTCATAATTTGGTTAAAATAGGGGCATTTGTTGAATTTTTGAACAACAAGGTTTCTTCACGCAAACCGAGGACCGTTAGATAGATCTCGACGTCCTGAGTACAACGACAGGCGGCACGCCTTTATCGGACATCGGACGAGTGAGATATGGGTCTAGGAAGAGAAGGGTAAAATCGTAATTTGGACTCACAAGGGTATTTTGGTCCTTTTTGCACCTTGGGAAGCGTGCCAATCAGATAAGGACAAGTGTGCAGTACTAAATGGATATTTTGGGGCTGGTCCACCAAGTATTTGACACCTGGCTGTTTTCCAGTGGATTCTAGCCACTTTCACGGCTAAATTAAATGGTTGTGTTTGAGTTAAACCGTGCATTTTGAGAGAAACAGAGACTAAGACAGAGAGGAGAGATCGATCGATTTCCAGAGAAGCCTAAACTGCAATTCTCAATATCAGTCCACCAGATTCAAGACTTGGTTCAAAAAACCATGACCTGTCAAGGGCAATCAAGAGAAAGCTGATAAAACCAAATGGTGCGCCTTTCATCAATGTTATGGGCACAATATCAGCACATCTATATCTTTCGAAAGATATCTCCAAAATCTCATGAAGGAGGGACATTGCACAGACTACATCAAGAAGAAGACTGCAGATCACATGGAGAACAAAGAACCTAAGGAGCCAATGTCAAAAGTGATCCGCATCAACTAGCTACATGTCAAAATTAGAGAGATATAGAAGTCTATGAAGATTTCAATTTTTCTTTTCTAGTTGTCTTCTAAATTCAAGTAGCGTGCATTTGAATTATCAATAAGATTGAAAAATTGTTCTGAATTCATACCAACATGTTTTCAAAACTTATACCCTCTAGCATCACAGCATTCGACATCGAAGCACCTAAGTCTTCGCCCTGCAAAGCATCTAAGCCTTCGCCCTGCGAGGCATCCAAGCCTTCGCCATTCGAGGCATCCAAGCCTTCGCCATTCGAGGCATCCAAGGCTTCGCCCTACGAAGCATCCAAGCCTTCGCCCTGTGAAGCATACAAGCTTTCGCCCTACGAAGCATCCAAGCCTTCCCCATGCGAGGCATCTAAGCCTTCGTCATGCGAGCCTTCGCATTGTGAATCACTCAAAGCCTTCCGTCAAGAAGCACTCAACGCCTTCCATTAGGAAGCACTCAAAGACTTTCGTTAGGAAGCAGCCAAGTTTTCCTCCTGGAAGCACTCCGAGTCTTCCACCTGGAAGCACTCCGAGTCTTCCACCAAGAAGCACTTCATACCTTCTTTTAAGAAGCAAAAGCCTTTCCATGAAGGCAGCATAAAAACAATGTTGATCAAGTTGGCAATAATCCAATGTTGGACGCACATGGCTACAATAGGGGCATCTAATGCACGTGTTAGTTTGCAATTCAATCAAAAAAGTGCTTGAATTCAAGTCATGGGTTGCCTCGCCTCTTGTGGTTGTGTGTGAAGAGAGGAAAAACCAAAGAACAGAACAGAGGACACCGTGCACGGCTGTGCACCCCAGTCGATCAAACATCAAAATTGGACGTGTGGTGGTGTTCAGTAACCTGTGAGGAGTCTTGTAGACTCAGTGCAGCACGGCGGAGCTCACAGTGGTGGTCAGGGAGCAGGTAAAGTTCTCGGCCCACTCTGTTTTCGCTGTTTTCCAGTTTTGGTTCGAATGAAAAGTCGTGGACTTTGGATGGTGGTTGACTCGTTCTATTGTTACTAATAGTGTTAGGAAGTTGTATTTGAGCTTAGGAACTCGAAACCGTGACGCGAGGAGGAACTGGTGGCCTGAATCCGAAAGGCGATTTTTTGGGCTTTTGTTCGAACGTTGGGAGGTGAGATTTAGACCCTTCATTCGTGTTTTTATTACTTAAATCGATTGCTCAGAGTGGGACGAAACTAGTAGTGAAGATAGGATTGAAAACAGACTGGATTGGAGTGAGAACCGGCCATACCGGCTCGGTTCGACCGGACCGGTCTGAACCGGGTGGACTGAGGTTGAAGACAATGAACAGTGCAGGCGCGTGGGGACTGTTCAGGGGAAACGTTCAACACGATTTTCACTCTAATCGATGTAACGAACATTTTATGACAGGTTTCGTGTCGATTGGACACCAGATCGGGATAGTTTTAAGCGATCGAAGGTTTAGGGTTCCATTTAATTACGTTTAAAATTCCGAGAAATTGGGGAAATTAGGATAAGCCTAAATGAAGTGTTTGTGTGTGTCAGGGCCCACCCCTAATCCCCCCGGGATTAAGGGCTAAACGCTGACAATTGGTATCAGGGTCCCGTCATGCGTAAGTTAGACGGGAGCAGGGTTTAGCCCTTAATCCCGGGGGATTAGGGGTGGGCCCTGACATTGTGACCCAAATTGGTGACTTTTGACAGCTCGGGAAATCTCTGAGGTAACCGAGGAACTGTGAGTGGACTGTTTGTTTTCTAACTGAGCATGCATAGCTGTTTTAATCTATAATTTCTCATGCTTTTAAATATGGTTTCGTGTTTCGAATTATGATTTATCTGTTTTACATACTTGCACGATTTTCGAGGCAATTCTTAGAATTATACGTATTTCAACACGTTTTACGAGATATGATTTGATTCTAATTCTGATGCCAAAATTTTGGGATTTACATATAAATGATTTTCTATGACTATAAATGGGTTTCGAAACATGATTTGATAATCAAGGTTTTCGGTTTGGAAATCGGATTTCAGAAATCGAGATTTGAATTTTAAGCTTGAAAAGGGATTTTCGGATTTGGGTTCGGAATGACGGTTCTGAACGCCGGCATGGCTTGGGACTAGTGATTTCGTATTCGGGTTTAGATATGGATTTAGATATGGTTTTCAAATGTTTTTGGATTGGATTTACTGGATCAGGTTATTGGGTTTAAACACCCGGATTATGATATAACGGAGGCGGGCCCGGATTGGGTTTAAAGACCCGGATTGAGTTTAAAGACTCGGGAGTTTAAAGACTCGGATATTATGATTTTCCCCCGTAGGCCTGTTGAGTTTAAAGACTCGGGAGTTTAAAGTCTCGGATTATATGTGAGGTCTGGATTGAGTTTAAAGACTCGGATAGATCCAGCAGGTTTGATCGGATGATGATATTTGGTATTTTCATGTTTTGATGATAAGGTTTCCACATGATTTATATTGTTGTTCTCAGATACTGGGTTGTGAATGCATGTTTTTAAAACGGAGGGCAAAATCCTGGTTTGTTTATTAAACTGTTTTTGAAACTACTATTTATTTTTAGTCCACTCACACTTTTCTGGTTTTTAAATGCCCTCCAGGTCGTGGTGGTAGCGTTGGGGCTGACGTTGAGGCAGAGTCAGAGGCATACAGTTTTTCCAGAGTTTTCCGGCGTTTCCCGTTACGAGCTTTTCCGTTGTGCGTGTAGTCAACTTTTAGTAGGATTTCTCTCTTACCTTGTTTTGTACTATGCTCTGTATGACTGTTGACTCGTTGGATTTTAAATTCTCCCTGGTCTGGCAATGTAAATTGTGGGTTATTGTGAGGTCGGTTTGGTCTTTTGTGTTGGGTTGTTAGACGGGAGTAGTGTTTGTCCCAGTTATCGGGGTGATAATCGGGGTGGGTCCTATCACGCCTAGCCGCCATCGACGATTCCGGTGGAACTAGGCGGCGTGTCAGGACCCTACCCTCCTCGGTCAAGACCCGACTCATCTAGCACCATATTGTCCGCTTTGGGCCTCGCCCTCACGGTTTTGTTTTTGGGAGCTCATGGTGCAACTTCCCAGGGGGTCACTCATCATGGAATTGCACCAACCTCAACTCGCTTAACTTTGGTGTCCTAATCCCTCCCAAAGCCACTTGAGCTCCCAAAAGGTCTAGTGCTAGGTAGGTGTGTGCCTACACCTTTAAGGAACACCACCATCCTCTTCCAGACCATTCCCCACCCCCCCCCCCCCCCCCCCCCCGACATGAATGTGGGATTGTTCACTGTTCCCTACAGGACACGGGTCTTACACGGTGAGACCACATCAGATAGACTCGTCTGAACAAGTCGAGGATAACCTTGCCTTCCTCCACCATCGTTGGTGCTCATGGCTAGCGAATCACTCGTCAATTTTGTCCAAAAATGTCTCTTCGTTCGCACGGATCGGCGACCCTTCCCTACCTAGAGATCGATCTACTGACGATCTTAAAGAAAGCTTTAAATCCGAAAGTTAATTGCAGCTTCGGATTGGAGCTACTGCTCATTGTTTCACCTTTAGAGTGGGTGGCTGGTGTTTGGGTGTGGCCATTGTCGCATGGAAAGGAAGGAGATGAAGGTCGGGGAAAGAGAGATAGAAGAAAGAGTGAGTGCAAAATGGTGAGATTGGATTGGTGGGTTTGGTAAAATAAAAATAAAATAAAGTTAAATTAATACAAAATGAATTTAAAAAAAAATAAAAGTAATAGAAATTTTCAAATTTAATATAAATAAATTTAAAAGGACTTGTGCCAACCACCTAGTGATCTTATTATACCACATCATTCAATTTAACAAAAATTAGAGAGGATTTAACAGAAATTAAGTACCTTTAGACAAGATGGAACTCACATCACAACCCACCCTTATTAGCCATAGCTAAAACTGTCTTACCATATATCAATGGCAAAGCAAGTGATACGATTAAATCGTAAGTCTGGGTAAAGTGATTAGATGGAATTGGGGTAACTTTGTTTACGGAAGTCATATTGAAGAGGTTAATTGAGATAAAATCTAATTCTATGAGGAAATTGAGATTATGTGACGAATTCAAGGGACAAATGAATTAAAAAAAAAACCTTTATTTTTTGGTGCAACAATGTTAAAGGAGTTTGTGTTCACTTACCAAAGATTGAAATATCGATATAGACAGATATATCGCTAGTAAAATTTACAGATATCTCGTTCTAAATATCGATATCGTTCACGATCAACAAAACTGACGGAAATTTGGTTTAAAAGTTGGAAATTTGGAATGAAACTTTGAAAAAAATTTAAGTACCCAATAATAGTTATATATGACTAATAAAAATTATAAAGTGAATTTGATATAATATATGATGAATAATATGATACAATAGAGTTCTGCCGATAACTAATAATTTAAAATTTTAAATATAAACATAAATTGACTTGAATTACTATAATTGAAGTGAATTACAATAATTGAATGATAAAATTCAAAACGCAAAACTGAATTCTCGAGAATTTGTACTTTGTAAATAAATTATTGAAATTATAAACTATTTATCTATATTATGATTACATTGATGAAGATAGATAAATAATAATAATAATAATATAGATTGTTGGGAATTTTTATAAAAAAACTACTCGGATTGACACGCCTTCATGCCATACACGTGGAGGACCTATTAATTGTTTGGTTTTTGGTCAATAATGGACTGCATTACATTTAGACTTAAAGAGGACAAAAAATAGAAAATGACAAAATGCAATCTTGAAATCTCAAACGTGGAGGACCTATTTGAAAAAGGAAGAAATTTTAAGGTCCTAGTACACATCACACCTATTTTCCCTTCTATTTTACGTCTCTCTCTCTCTCTCTCTCTCTCTCTCTCTCCCGCTTTGCCCGAGTCTTCTCCTTCCTCCCTCCCTCTCTGCAATTGAAACATCAATCACCATTATTTCCTTCAAATCCGACCAACAACCAACTCACCAACGACACCGAACGAAGCCCCTCCTCGATTCTGACTCTCCATGTCTTCACCCCCAATCGACCCTCACGTTAGAAGGTGAATCGCCGCCGAGAAAACCGTAAATTTTATATCTCCATTGACATTCACGATGGATATCGTCAAATATCGGCTGATTTCGTCGATATCCATCCATTCTTGGCGAAACTTTGGAAATATCGGCAACACCCTCACATTTAGATGTCGACTCCTTTATTTTTTGATATTAATATCGGCGACATTATCAATTTTTACATCCGTGTCACTTACACAATAAATTAATTATATTGTCATGATCGTATATACATGAAACAACACCAAAATCACGTTAAGGTTTTAATGAAACCACCTTGTACACTATGCTATTGTACAATTCTTCCCCGTTTAATATAATTTCGTAGCATTTTAAAAAAAACAAAAAAAAAACATGAAACATCATATTTATATGCGAAACAAAATATTTACATTAGCTATAATAAAGAAAAGAAGAAGCAAAAATGAAAAAAATAAATATGAAAATTGAAAAATAACACGAAAAGGGTATAAAGAACAATAAATTGTGGGTTGGTGTGTGGATATTTAAATAGTCAAAGTCCTCTTGGTTGGGTAAACGTCCCAACTTAATGCCTTTTATAAATGTTCTGAGGGCACATTCAATCGTCAGATTCAATGCATTTTTGGAAAATATATTCGCCTTAAATTTGCTCAACTTCATAATCGTATAAAAATATTATTTTTAGAAAATAAAAAATAAAACTTTTTTATTTTATCAAAGAAAAGAAAATAAACTAATTTCAATGAATTTCGCGTGATTTTATCCCTAAAATTTTTCAAATTATTCTATTGAGATATTTTTTGTTCATTTAAATATTATTCTCTAGCAATTCTTCGAACCAAATGCTTTATTTTTATTGTCAGCACCTCAGTTTTGAAGTGCACAACTTTTATTTTTAATTCATATTAGGTTGAGTTTTGTCATATTTTTTGACTCAGTGTATATGATCGTAAATTATGAACTTAAAAAGAAGTAAGAACATAAAAAAAAAAAAAAAAAACTAACCTCCATGCCTCTAAGAATCATTTTAACTTGGAGCTGATCGACCATTGTTCAATGATATATGGGAAACAAATTAAAAAAAAAAAAAGAAGTAAAATTAGGTGTGATTATTCCGTTTTATCAATAATTAGGTGTGTGTGGAACCCAAAATCACCAGAAGAATGTGGAGCTACCACGTGGCCCATAATTCTCAAAATGACCAAATTGCCCCTGGCAATAATACTTAAAGCCCAAGCACCGAATATGACTCAAGCCCACAATGCTTACATAGCCCAAATATTGGGCCCAAACCGTGATGATACGTGGAAGCCTCTCACCCTCGATTTGTGTAACACGTGTTAGTGCACAAATCAAGGAGCATTTGTCCCACATCGGAACTATGGAAATTGAGCATCTCACTCACCCCCTATATAAAGGGAACACATTTATCAATAAAGGAAATTCTGTTCAACGCTACTTAAGCTCTTGAGATTTCTCTTTCGAAGCTGACTTAAGCATTGGAGCGTTCTTGGTCGAACACCCCCCGGGTCTCGATCATTGAACGAACGATAGCTTACTGTTTTGCTTGTTTGCAGGGATCCTTGAGTCTTTTGAGTTTAAAGGACGAATTCAGCTTCAACAATTGGTGCTTTCATTGAGAGCTTGAAGATATTCAAGAAGAAGCTCTCACGATTGTTCATCGTTCATCCTACTTCGATCATCGTTCTTAACGTTGATTCGAAGATCTTGAACGTGTTCATCGTTCGACAAATTTCCATTCAAGATTCGTTGATCAAGCATGGCTAGGGTTCGACGATCTGTTCGTTCAGCTGGAGAAGGTGTTTCTGCCTCAACTGCTCAGACGAGGAATGCGGCTCGCATAGAGACACCGGAGGAGCATCCAATTCGACCCAGGCAGGTGTCCATAGAAGCACCCATGGAGACGCTAGGAGGGAGGTCAACCTTCAGCTTTGGTGCATTCTCCTCACCAGCTAACCAAGTGCCCGCGGTAGGGGAAAGAACTTCGGCTTTGCAACAGGCAGGCGGGCAGTTGATGGGAAGTGCATCACGACGTGATCAGCCCACAACGAATATGGACCTAAGGGACTTTCTGGATGGGCGACACGACGTCTCAGGGAGAAGTCACCACCAACCTCCCCAGGAAAACTTGGCGCAGCAAGTAGAAAAGTTGAGCAGCCAAGTCCAACTTCAGTCAGAGCTCTTACAGCGACTCCTGGCAGAAAGACCAGTCCAAGAGCCAGACAGACATTCCACATCACGAGGAGGACAAGAGAGTGCTCCAAGGCGACCTGGGAAAGAACCGGTCCACTGCCGAACAATGTCACGAGACACTTCGCTAAGCGACTCCGGTGAAGAAAGTCATGCTCGCCGAGCAAAGAGCCCACAGCGCCTAAGGCCATCAGCACATGAGCGGCTAGGAAGTAGGATTGGGGCAACTTCACGGGTGGAGCGCTCACAGCGTTCACATGAAAGTAGGGGGCAACCTCAGGCTCAACACAAAGACCCAAGACGATCTGCCCATGGCAGTGAGAGGGAAGATGAGGCCTACTCCCCAGCACGATCCCAGAGATCAAGGAGAGAAGCTCAAGGAGGTTCTCGGCGATTAGCACGAAATGACTCACCGCCTCAGCAAGGTGCGTTGCGGGCTAATGATGTTCAAAGAATGTTGGATAGGCATCTTCGTGCTCAACGAGATGGTGATCTAGAGGATGATTTACGTCGCCAGATACAGCTCTCAACGCCTTTTGTAAGGGAAATTGAGGAGGAGCCATTCCCCCAAAGGTTTGCAACGCCAAACTTCACTCCATTCAAAGGAGCCTCCGACCCGGTAAAGCACATAGATTATTACCGGGGAGTCATGGTCCCCCACAGGCATAACGATGCGCTCATGTGCAAAGTTTTTCAAGCTTCTCTTCAAGGCCAAGCCATGACTTGGTTTAAATCATCTCCCCAGGAGGTCTATTGCATCCTTTGAAGAGTTGGCTCTAGCATTTGTGAAAGAGTACGCACAACTTCGGACAATCGAGGTGAAGAATGACCATCTTTTCTCTGTCCGAAAGAGAGAAAAAGAGACCCTACGACAATACATACGAAGATTTTGCGAGGAGAAGTCTCGAATTTTCGGATGCAGCGACCTTGTTGCAGCGATGGCATTTAAACAAGGACTCCCTCGGGACGGCCAGCTCTACGGAGACATTGTCATGGGCAATGCACGAAGTCTCACCAAGATGCTCACTCTAGCTGAGCGACATGCATGCTGGGATGATGAAAAGGGTGTTGTACATGCGCTAGATCATGCCGAGACAAGCGAGAAAGCCTCCGCATCGACACCACAACGCAAAGAGGATGTTAGTGGAAAATTTTCACATGGGGGGTTCAACAAGCGTAAGGCAAACCAAACTCCTAAAGACTCAACCATCGAGAAGCCTAAAGTGCAGTTCTCAATACCAATCCACCAGATTCATAATGAGATCAAGGACAAGACTTGGTTCAAAAACCCAGGACCCGTCAAGGGCGATCAGGAGAAAGCTGATAAAACAAAATGGTGCGCCTATCATGAATGTTATGGGCACAATATTAGCACATGAATATCTTTCGAAAGATATCTCCAAAATCTCATGAATGAGGGACATTGCACAGACTACATCAAGAAGAGGACTGCAGATCACATGGAGAACAAGGAGCCTAAGGAGCCAGTATCAAAAGTGATCCGCATCAACTAGCTGCATGTCAAAGTTAGAGAGACATAGAAGTCTATGAAGTTTTCAATTTTTCTTTTCAATTTGCCTTTTAATTTCAAGTATCGTGCATTTGAATTATCAATAAGATTGAAAAGTTATTTTGAATTCATACCAACAAGTTTGTACAATTCTCAAAACTTATGCCCTCGAGCATCAAAGCCTTCGTCATCGAAGCATCCAAAGCCTTCGTCCTGCGAAGCATCTAAGCCTTCCGCGAAGCACCTAAGCCTTCACCTAAGCCTTCGCCCTGCGAAGCACCCAAGCCTTCGCCATGCGAAGCACCCAAGCCTTCGCCCTGCGAAGCACCCAAGCCTTCGCCATGCGAAGGACCCAAGCCTTCGCCATGCGAAGCACTCACAGCCTTCCTCCGGGAAGCATCCAAAGCCTTCTTCCGAGAAGCACTCAAACCTTCCTCCAGGAAGCATCTAAAGCCTTCTTCCGAGAAGCACTCAAGCCTTCCTTCAGGAAGCATCTAAGCCTTCGCCCTGTGAAGCACCTAAGCCTTCGCCCTGCGAAGCACCTAAGCCTTCACCCTGCGAAGCACCCAAGCCTTCGCCCTGCGAAGTACCCAAGCCTTCGCCATGCAAAGCATACAAGTCTTCGCTTTGCGCAGCACTCACAGCCTTCCTCCGGGAAGCATCCAAAGCCTTCTTCCGAGTAGCACTCAAGCCTTCCTCCAGGAAGCATCTAAAGCCTTCTTCCGAGAAGCACTCAAGCCTTCCTCCAAGAAGCATCTAAAGTCTTCTTCCAAGAAGCACTCAAGACTTCCTCCGGAGAGCACACAAAGCCTTCCACTAGGAAGCACTTGAAGCCCTCCACTAGGACGCATTTGAAGCCTTCCTTCAGGAAGCACCTCAAGACTTCCTTTTGGAAGCACCCTAAGCCTTCCTCTTGGAAGCACCCTAAGTCTTCCTCATGGAAGCACTTCAAGCCTTCTCTTAAGAAGTACAAGCCCTTCCTTGAAGGCAACACCAATGCGAATGCTAACAAAGTTAGTTAAACCCCAACATTGAACGCCCATGGCTACAACGAGGGGCATTTGATGAACAAACAAGTTTGGATACATCAAGGCAGTTAGTATAATTAGACAAGGATACGGGAGCTCATAATTTCTCATAACTATGGTTTTCATTTATTGATTTGAAGGGTGTTTGGCTAATCACATCTCGATCGCACAAACCAGTTATTTAATACAAAAATGCAAATGCGATAATCAACATACAAAGATGAAGTAGATGCAATTGCAAGTCTTCAAAGCCCATGGTCCTTCAAAACTCTGCCAATTCTTCTGCTGAAAGTAGAGAAACGTCTTCAGGAGACTCGTCGGCTTCAGGAACATCTGTTTTCTTAGCCTCTAACTCAGGCTCCAGTTCAGGCTCCATCTCTAGTTCAAGCTCCAGCTCTTTGGTGGTGATCCCGCTCCGGCTTTCCATATCCAACTTTTGAGCTTCATCTTCCTTAAAAACACAAAGTTGGGGGGGCATGTGAGGGTAGCAAGCACCCATCACTCAAGTTTTTGATTTCAACATCCAACTGTTTGACTTCCTCTTTGGAATCATGTAAGCGTCTACACAGCTAGAATAGGCCTCATGTTGGGTTGTGACATGCCTTATACTAGGTGATGAGACTCCTTGTCTTTTTTGCTAAAAGCTTCGATGTTGGCTTCACCTGCACTTGAAGATGACAAGTTCGTAAACACACTGAGCTCTTCTATCTGCCAGACACCACATGCATGGTCATTGGAAGTATGCCTAGTGCAACACTTTGAACTCCAACTAGGCATTGCCTTACATTATGTCTTGCCTTGATCCTCGTGTGTCAGGCCCTCCTATGTTCGAAGTACCATATGCATGGTCCACCTACAAGCTTTCTTTCTTCAATTACGTAGTGGCATACACCATCTGGAGCTTCACAGGGGGCATGATCGATCATCCGTCTTTATGCTCCACCTTGTAGCCACTCCATTTCGAGCTCAACAGGACCTAGAATGTCAGGTCACTAGAAGGTCCACTGTCAGCTAAAAAACTTCTCGAGACGCTTCATTCACTTTATGGCACCACATGCACTTCGCCTCGCGTCATGGGATACCTTGCCTCACTATGCACTTTGGAACGTATCCTCTTGCTTTGCAGAATGTCTCGTTTTGTAGTTGAACCATGCCTCGCCTCGATCAAAGGATGAAATTTTGTCCATCTGTTGGACTTCAAATTTCTTCCCCTGCCTCGCCTCGGTCAGGACTTGAATTTTTCAGGTCCCTCGAAGTCTGTATACTTCCCACATAACAGATTTTGACTACGCGAGCTACCTTGCTCCCACAATGCAAGCCTACTAGGTCTCACCAGAAGTGCGCCTTGACGCATATTGAGATGACCGTCTCTGAAAATAGAGCTTAACACCACTTAAATTGCTACAATTGGACTCATACAGCTCTCCGAATGTGCAAAAATGTAAAGCTCAACAATTAAAGAAATATTCAAAAGTCTCTCGAACAAGCGTGGAGCTTACTGCGACATCAGAGACTCTCAGGTACAATGAAATTGAAGATCAAGCGGAGTCCTACTCCCTATAATTTATCGGGACCACAATACAAATTACATCCCTTAGGATTCCTTGAATTCCTAAGCGATGTGGGGGCATTTGTGGAACCCAAAATCACCAGAAGAATGTGGAGCTACCACGTGGCCCATAATTCTCAAAATGACCAAATTGCCCCTGGCAATAATACTTAAAGCCCAAGCACCGAACATGACTCAAGCCCACAATGCTTACATAGCCCAAATATTGGGCCCAAACCGTGATGATACGTGGAAGCCTCTCACCCTCGATTTGTGTAACACGTGTTAGCGCACAAATCAAGGAGCATTTGTCCCACATCGGAACTATGGAAATTGAGCATCTCACTCACCCCCTATATAAAGGGAACACATTTATCAATAAAGGGATTCTGTTCAACGCTACTTAAGCTCTTGAGATTTCTCTTTCGAAGCTGACTTAAGCATTGGAGCGTTCTTGGTCGAACACCCCCCGGGTCTCGATCATTGAACGAACGATAGCTTACTGTTTTGCTTGTTTTGCAGGGATCCTTGAGTCTTTTGAGTTTAAAGGACGAATTCAGCTTCAACAGTGTGGTTAGCAAAGAAGTTTAAAAAAGAAAACCTTCCTTTTCTAGTTCGTACGTCAAGCCAAGAACATACGAAATCAATTAATAAAAAAAAGACGATCGAGTCCATTGAACAACCAAAAAAAAGAAGACGATTAATTTGTGATATATATAAAAAAACAAAAAAAACAAAAAAGGGAAGATTCGAAAAGAAAATCTCACTATATATAATCGTGACACATACAAATAATTTTAACCATCCATTAATATACAAATAACGTCTCTATTTTTCGTAACTACTCATAATTGAGACTCGATTACATAATCGTATTTACAAAAGTCTCAAAATTAGTTATTTCATAACCCCATTGTTCCACGCAGCCTGTGGGTCATTATTATATGAGTTATCTGTGTGCGGTTCACGGTGTTGATCATAATAATTAAGATATATAATTAGTGAGTTGATAATCTCAAGGCTTTGTCATTAAAGTGTGGTTAGCTACAGATTAATTGTTTCATTTAATGAGTTAGGGGAGAATTCAAAAGATGAGAGGGCTTGCAAGTAATGATAGCATTAATTGCTATAAAATACTGGTACATATCTGGACTCTTTTATTGGGCATAACTAATTTTCTTTTCGTGTCCTTTTTATTTTAGATATTTTAGAATAAGTGGGATGGTTTTACTAAATGAGAAGAAAATAATTAACTCGGTTGGGGCAACAACTCAAGAAGGACTTCCAAGAATGACGGAGCATGTGCGATCCAATATTAATTAACTCGGTTTTGAGATTGAAGGCCCTCCCATGCTAAAACATGGGTCACTGACCTGGGTAAAAGAATAAGCATCGAGAATATATCAGCTTCCATTTGTCTCAAAATATCTGTGATTATTTCCAGCGTGATCAATGCGCTGCCATCCCAAGAGCTCCCAACGCCTTGACAGCCTCCTCAACAGCCTTGGCTTCCATCTCTATCATAAAATGATGTTGTCCCAGCTACTGTAGAAACAGCAACCCTTAATTAACCTTGATTGCCTCAAGTTCAACCAAATCAGCCAGAAGACCCGGTGGCCATTGCCCAACAAAGCTTGCTAGCACCCTCTCATTTCCGTCTCTAATTACTCCACGTACTGATGCCCCGAGTCAAACCCTCCTTCCTTCCTGCACCATCACAATTAAGTTTCAAAAGGTTCATAGGAGATTTAGACCATCGTATTAGCAGTGTCGGCTTGGGAAGGTCATCAATTGCCTCAAAAACTCAGCATATATAAACTTTCATAGCTGACATCACATCCTTGTATTTATGCATTATGTTTTTTTTATACGATATTTATGCATATTGTAAGTTTGTAACACCTCAATATATATTGTTACTATTTGATTAATTATACCACTTGTCACGTGAGCTTTTTATTAATTTGTTTGGATTGTCAAACTTGTGGATGGACATGAAAACAT
Source organism: Prinsepia uniflora (assembly GCA_032719365.1). Classification (NCBI taxonomy): domain Eukaryota; kingdom Viridiplantae; phylum Streptophyta; class Magnoliopsida; order Rosales; family Rosaceae; genus Prinsepia; species Prinsepia uniflora. The sequence continues at coordinate 58,643,088 of CM064866.1, read as the reverse complement.
TAAAGAAAAGTAACCACGTAAAAATGAGCGTTGCGTGCAGCATTCAATACTCAGTTTCGAAATTTAGGAAAATATTTATTTGTTCAACTTAATAAAAGGAAAAAAAAAAAATGAGAAAAGGGAATGCATTTATCTTTGTCTGCTCATTTAGGTTAAGGAAGGTACACTCTTTAATATGCATTTCAATGCTGCAATTAATACTGTGAAAGATCATTTTCATGACGTGCTCATGATCGATGTTTTTAAAAAAAATTATGGGAAAATTCATTGCACCCCAGAATAACAATTGCCTTTTTTTTTTTGTTTTGGTTAGACACCCGAATAATAACAATTACGGCACCATAATCATTTAATCATTCTACTGTCAGGAAGCCGATTCTCTGTCCAATTTTGGTGTGGGCTCCATGTCCTATTCTTAAAAATCTGATATGTATCCTATAAGTTTATTGGGAGTTAACTTCTATTAACTTATTTTATTTGAATTAACAAACAAAAAATTCACAAAACAAAAATAAAAAAAATAAATTAAAACGTTTGTTTATCCCTATTAGGAGTCGGAAAGTTGTCTTCTAAATTATCTCTTAAAGAAAAATCCTAAACCAAATGCTCTTCCTGGTCTTCCTACAAAGTGAATATCTGGTAATCATCCAGTGTTTCATTGATCGCTTAATGAATTAATCGGGGATGGAGGGTGGTTGGAGTGTAGGAATAGGATTATCAGTGGAATGCAGATTTGAGCTCTCTGATGAAAGAGTTTTTATTCGACTGCTTGTACAACAAGGTGAGCAGAAAATCTATTCCTTCAAATGTTATATTTGAGTGTGATCTTTACATAGATGAAGAACCAGGGAGGAAAGCAATGGACGAAAGTGGTGAAACATGTCTGTATTTATATATTCACCAAGTTGAAGAAGAAGACTGCGAAAGGTTCGAGGGTAGGGCACTAGGGCAGACAGCATTTGGAGGTTGTGTTGCATGGAGAAGCCAGAACAATAAGCCTATCTATGCCAACAACGACCATATTCATCAACAATCCATTGGCCACAAGAGAACTTCTCGTATGTCCCCACAAAGATCTCAAAAGCAAGTGGAGACTGGCATAAGAAATGTTTATTTTTATTATTTATTTTTTGTGACTTTTTGAATTTAATTCAAATAAAAAGAACACATATCGTATTTTTAAGGGTAGAACATGATAAAGGACACTGATATGAAACAGCGGATCCGCTTCCCTACTACCCAGCTATCAAAAAAGTAATCAATTTCATTGGGGGGGGGGGGGGGGGGGGGGGGGGGGGGGGGAGGGGAAACCGTCAGCAAAGCCGAGGCCTATAGAACTTGGACTTCTTCTAGCCCATCAGGAAATTATGGGCTACCCTGTCTTCTTATAATCATGGAGAAATCTGATTACAAAACAAAAAATATGGTAATTTCTGTTCTCACAGATACAGTTGAGTTGGTTTTTGTCTAAATTACAAGTTGATCCAAATTCTTCAGATTTCCACTTGTTCAAATTAAAACTGAATCACTCTAGAGTTAAATCATTGGTTTTGGAAACCAAGCGGATGAGATCTGATTGGTTTAGTTTCGGTTTTGATCACCAACATGTTTACTCGATCAAATTTATTGGTTTAATTTCTTTTTTTCTAGCTAACTCAGTTTGGTTTTACCTTATTCGTAACATCTTGATTTGGTTTCTTCATTTCACCTCCCTTTTTTTTACTTGTATATTATTCCAGTCTCTCTGCTATTAATTCATGCCATTATTTGTTTTGCTTTTTTCTGCTATTTTCATAGAGACGTTTCTTCCCTTGACGGTCTTTAGGGTCTCTCCGGGTGTTTTGGCTTTAACTAAGTAATCTGATTCATGCTTTTCCACCTCATTCATATTTGTCGATGCAAAGACTTAGTCTGATCAATATTATTCCTGGTCGCATCATCTGCAGTGCCTCTCCGGCCACTATCATTTTTGTCTAGTTAGTTTTACTAGCACTTGTCTACACACCTATACTATGTTAGAATTTCTGTGATTGGAAATTTTCCAAGATCGAAAACAATCATGTATCTAAATTGCTTTTTACAATATAAACACTTAAGAACGGATTCAAAACAGAAGACAAACTTACTTGACAGTTAAACTATCGTTGAGTGCTCTTGTGATCAATGTGCAATTTGCAAGGCAGATGGGGAATTGGTGATCTCTCCTCTCAATGTCGAGGATCGCTCAACTTCAATAGGAGAAGTTTTTTAGGAAATGATCAAGTGAAAGGAGGAGAGGGACAAAATCGCTTCTTATATGGTCGACATGAAATTGTCAATCCTATCAATTGACAGTTCCAAACTGAATTGCGACAGTTTCAAAGTCCATAACCGTCCCCATTTGAATTTGAATTCGAAACACAAAATTTCCCTCTCATTCGACTTGTCATTGTTTTCTTGGGATTGAAGTTAACTTCTTGTACTTGGTTCATTCAATCTCACATTTCTAACATACTAGTTATGCGTCTGTTATAAGCCTTTTGGGGGGCAATATGATCAACATTCAAACATTCTGTGCAGTAGGAGCAATTAATCTGCCACATATCACTATTTGGCAATGCACAACCAATCAAATTATCAAAATCACCATTAAAATAAAACTTAATAGATTTAACGTCACCAATGTAAGAAAAAACCATCTTTTACAAATTGAGTTGTTGAAAATAAATTCCTTCTTTTTGAAGGTACATAAAGAACATTGTTTAGTTTTAAAACAAAACAGTAGACAATTTAAGCATCATTGATCCAACTTATTCTACAATTACTTTGGTCCCATTTCCAACAAAAACGTTGAAAACCTCCTTATTTGTTCCCTTCGGGTTTTGAATTCCCTGCCAAGAGTTTGTTATGTGTATTGAACAAACAATGTCAAACTACTCTGATTTTTGAGGGACAAAAATCAAATTTCACTCAACAATAACAAAAACGTTTTGGATTTCCATACCTTTCTTCACAAGCCATAATTGGAATCCAGGGAAGTTTTTTCCTGGTATGATCTGTGGACTGACAGAACAAACATTTCTTGAAATTGTTCTTGTGAGGTTTCAGTTGTGAGGTGGATGCATTGGGGCCCCTTTTGTACACACCAGGATAATGAGCATTCTTCTTTGTCAGGGCCCACCCCTAATCTCCCGGGATTAAGGGGCTAAACCCCGCTCCCGTCTAACGTACGCATGACACGAGGGCTAAACAACCGCCTAACCTCCGTGTGACACGTAAGTCGGACAAGGGAGTTCCAGACCAACCACCTCAACAACCTCAAACTTCCCAGAGTGCGCAGAGCCTACTGTGGATTGGGCATGTGATGTCTCCATCTCTCTCAACCGACAACCCGCACTGCAGCAACCTGGAGGGTATCGAAAACACGAAAAGACTGTGAGTGGACAAAAATAAAAGTCAAGTTCAAAACAGTTATCAGAAAACACATACATTTATACCCTCCGTTTTGAAAACCAATGCATGCATATCAATTTCATCTCGTAAAACCATGTACGAAAAACCAAAGCACATTTTTCCTTTTTCCAAAACCCGGGCCTCAGCCCCAATATCACCGGAAGCCATTATAACCAATAAAAACCATTTCATCCGGGCTACTGCCCAAAACATCATCATCAAGTCTCAGTGAAAACCCAAAATACATTTAAAACCACATTTTCATTCATCGAACCTGCTGGATCTATCCGAGTCTTTAAACTCCCGAGTCTTTAAACTCAATCCAGGCCTTAATCATATCCGAGTCTTTAAACTCAAGGCCTACGGGGGAAAATCAATATATCCGAGTCTTTAAACTCCCGAGTCTTTAAAACTCAATCCGGGTCTTTAAACCCAATCCGGCCGGTCCCCCCGTCACATATATCCGGGTCTTTAAACCCAATATCCAGATCCAGCAAATCCAATCCAAAATCATTTAAAATCATTTTCCATTTCCATATCCAAACCCGAATCCGAAACCACTGGTCTGATGCCCTTCCGGCAGCCATAACCGTCATTCCGAATCCAGACCCAGAACTCATTTCCTTCTCATTTTTCGGTCCGAGTCCGCAACCATCATTCCGTAAGCTAGCATCCGGAATAACCATTCTGAACCCAAACCCGAAATCCGCTTCAAGTCCCGAATCGAATCCCGAATCGTCACCCGGAATTCCGATTCCGAAACCCGAAATCTCATTTCCGAAAACACCTTTGAATTGGGCCTCAAGCCCGAAAATACTTTTCAAATCCTTTACTTTCCTTAAAATCCAACCATTAAAACCAGGTTCAAATCACGATAGTTATCAAAACCTCGTAAAACGTGTAAACTGTCATTTTCCTCGAAAAACGTACAAAACCATAAACCAGTACAAACATAACTCACATCATAGAGTCGAGTATAGAAATCATATAAAAACATATATGCATGCATCAAGAGTTAAAAAACAAAGTCCACTCACAGACCATTTCAGCGTCGCCTCGATGCGCGCGCATTTACGCCGTCCCCGGCCATTCGCTATCCTCGGCTTTCCCGAACCTGTCCAAATTCCATAACGGAGTTACTAACTACTTCACGCTACTCATACTAAAGCCCCATAATTTTCCCGAACTTCTAAGCGTACCTTACCCGGGACCCCAGACCTTCGACCTCGCGGAACTAACCTCAAACGACGTCCGATTAACCCGAAACTAATTCCAATAGACTCATCACAACACCTAGACCAAAAACCATGTTGACCATTTTCCCCAGAACTGCCGCACGCGCCTCCACGCGCCGCCCAAAGTGGCTGCTCGTGGGCCTCACGCGCCAGCTACAGTGTCACCCGCAACCTCGAGTGCACTGTGCTGAACCGGCCGCTGCAACTGGACCGGCGAGACCTGTTCTCCACCGTCCGGCCACCATTCTCCTCCCTCTCTGCACCATCCTCTTCGTCCAATCCTCCACAATCTATTCCCCTTACTCAGACGCCTCAACACAACCCCTATATCATCGTCCCTAACTCGAAGGAAGACCCGATCAATCCCCTGTTCTTCATCCCGGCCAACCAGCCGTTCCCCCGTCACGGCAACCACCGTAAACGGCTCCTAGGACATCACTGAGTCTCACCCAACTCCCCAAAACTCTCGACTCGTCCTCTAAACTCACGACTCACGGTTTGAACTTAACGGAAAAACCGAGTAACTGAACGGGGGTGAGGGATTACCTGCTGTCGATCGCCGCCGTGCACACCGTCGCACTCCCTGGAGTCCACAGAGCCATTCTAGTCTTCTCTCAGCCTGGATTAAGCCAACACACGGCACAGCCACCACCTCTGTCCCGCAACTCTCTCTGTTTTCTCTGAAATTCAGACCTCACCACCATCACTTATCCCCCACGATTTCACTCCCAAAACCCAATTACCAGCTATTCTTCTCCTCTCTGTCACTCTCACCATTCACCAAAACCTCACACCCTCACTGAATCGACCAAGAACCTCACCGCCTCACCTCTCTGTTTCTGTTCTTCCCAAAACCAAATGCACGGTTTAAATCCACCCAAAATGTGCCCGTGTCTATTTTAGACAATCCTAGAACCCTCTGGTGGCCATCCACGTGTCACCATCCACTCCAGTCTCTCACCAAATGGCTCCATCCCAGCCGTCCACCTGCCCTTCTCTCTGCACAATTCCCCAGGTGTAAAAGACCAAAATACCCTTCTGTTTAACTCAAAATTACGGTTTTGCCACTACCTTTCTAGACCCGTATCTCACACCTCATAAGTCCGATGAATACGTGCCGCCTGTCATCGAACTCAGGACGACGAGATCTATCTAACCATCCTAGGTCAACATCTCAAAACCCGATTATACAAAAAGTCAACTATTCCCCCTATTTTACCTAAATTACGGTTATGCCCCCAACCTTCCGAACATCACAACTTCCTCCTCGGATGTCGGAATCAAGCATGCCACCTGCCTATGGGTTCGTGACGTCCTAAACTATGTCCTGGTCACCGGTCAAAGTCCACTTGACCACCCGAACTAAAAATCAACTTTTTGCCCGAACTAGGGGCAAAATCGTCATTCTAAGCCAATGACCTTATCGGGACCAACTAACCACCGATTAGCCCTGCTAATCCCACCTTAATCACTCCACTAATCCCGACTCTCGGGACGGGTTGTTACATTCTTTGTTCCAAAAACTGAACTGGATTTGAATCCAGTGGTCTTTGAATTCACAAAATTTGATGGTTTGGATTAAGGAACCACTTTTCCTTTCCCTTTCCTAGTGTGTGGCAATTTGACATTGGCAGACATTAGTTTCTTTTTCCTTCTTTCTTCCTCATCAGCACATATTTCTATCAGCTCATTGAAGGTCCATGTTTCCTTCTGTGTCTTATAATTCACTTTGATATGATCATAGTCATCAGATAAGGAGTGCAATCCCATGTGAACCAGAAAATGCTCAGAAATGCCAATGTCTAGAGCATCTCATCTAGAGCATTGAGATGATTGGTAGTGTTCACAACCTTCAGAAGATGTTCTCTGATGCTACTTGTGCCATCATGCTTGGCACTGATCAAGGAACTCTGGTACAAACTTGCTTCTGCCTTATTTGATTTCTTGTACTTCTCCTCAACTGGAGCCAAATATTCCTTAGAAAAATCACAATCCTTAAAACTACCCCTGATGCTATCCTCCATGGCATTTTTCGTAATGCGCAATGACATGGAATTTTCTCTCTCCCACTTTTCATAAATCTCCATATCATCCCTGCTGCTGCTTTCATTTAGCTCAGATGTTTTTGGAGTTTTGAAGGCTATATCGAATTGCATCATAGCCAAATGCATCATAAGCTTTTGTTTCCATTCCTTGAAATTTGTCCCATTTAACTTCTCAATGTTGACAAGATTCAGCATGTTCATATATACAATGAAAAATAATGAGGATTTGAAATTCATATCAGTGACATTCATGATGAAGTCAGGTTGCAAACTTCTGTCCCTTCTAAATATTTGGAACAATCTCACCTTTAGGCTAGAGATTTCCAAGTCAGTGGTAAGAATTTTAGATTTGCATAGTAGAACATAAAAAACTTGCCAAATATATGACTATGACACCTTTAGGCTAGAAATAATCATATCTCAACAAGTAATGCACGATCTCTATACATAGGAAAATAGAAAACCAAGTAAACTGTTTATTTAGAAACTTATCTACTTGTCAACTCTGAGATCCACCTGGATAGTTTCAGAATTGTGATCAGGTTCTGCTTTCTGCTATATGTTGTAGCAAGTAACAAAAAAGACCCTTAACACAGAAACTAAACACCATCATTCATTCGTAAACTTGAATTGACCACATGATCAAATCATCAAGAACTCAAAGTTTCCTAGTTTAAACCGTGACAGATGTTTCTTCACTTCTAAAATGGAAATCAAACATTTTAGAATCATTGAAACCATTATCACTCCAAATTGTCCTTGACAGTTATGACAGTTATTTGATCTCATCATCAAACAACAATTAATAGATTAAAACATCCAAGTTCAAATGCAATTGAGAGCTCGAGTTGTCATGCAAGTCAGTATCATAAAAATTCAATATATATTCATCAATCACATTGAACACTCATAATTAATGCATAGGGGAATCCAGAAAATCAAGAATATAATCGAAAGAACTTAGAGCTTGATTGTGTGCTCTGATACCAATTGTTAGAATTTCTTTGATCAGAAATCTTCCAAGATAAAAAAACAATTATGTATCTAAATCACTTTCTACAATATAAACACTTAGCATTTGAAAGAACAGATCAAAACAGAAAACAGGCTTACTTGACAGTGAAGCCATCGTTGAGTGCTCTTGTGATCAATGTGCAATCTGTAAGACAGATGAGGAATTGATGATCTATCCTCTCAATGTTGATGATCAACTTCCATAGGAGAATTTTTCAGGAAATGATCAAGTGAAAGGAGGAGAGGGACCAAATCCCTTCTTATATGGTGACATGAAACTATCAATCCTATCAATTGACAGTTCCAAACTGAATTGGACAGTTTCAAAGTCCATCACCGTCCCATTTTAATTTGAATTCAAAACACAAGATTTCTCTCTCATTCGACTAGTCATTGTTTTCTTGGGATTGAAGTTAAGTTCTTATACTTAGTTCATTCAATCTCACATTTCTAACATACTAGTTATGCACCTAGTAACTCACTTTCTCGCCTATTCTTTTGCATCACTAATTTTTTTGCTTATAGAGTAGTCTTTATTTGCTAATCACAGATTTTATTGATGTAGTTCTCTTCGCTATCTATGTCTCTTTAAATTTTTAGATTCTAATCTTTTGGTATATTTGTTTCTTTGATGTGATTCTGCTTCATTACCATCTCTCTCCCATTCCATTAGGCTTAACTCCTTTAATCTATAATTATAGGTTGTTAGTTCCTTGACCAGACTTTTATTTTCTGAACTAGTGTACTATATATATATATATATATATATATATATATATATATATATATCTTCCTAATTATTGTTGGTTGGATTATTCAATTGCTGACTCATTCTATGTCCCATTCTTCTGTTAGTTTTGTAACTTCCATTTTTTAGAGTCCAACACTTAGGTTAAGCCATTATTCCGTTCATCTCTTCCTTTTCCCATTCATAGTCATTTTGATTTAATACTATTCTATCCACACTGTATGGTGGTAGTGTGAAATTTTTCCGCTCACCAAATATATGAAGCAAAAAGTGTTAGTGAATTTTTGGCTGGGCTTTATGGGAGTTTTCGGCCAGATTCGTAGTGGGATTTTGTGTGTGTTTCGACTGGGTTTTATGTGGTAATTTCAGCTGGAGTTTGTGTGGGTTCAAGAGGATTTTTTTTTAAGAAGCAACGACTCAGATTTTTGGGTTTGAAGAAGCAACGGCTGGGGTTTGTTATATGTATGTATCAAAAGAGTAAAAGGCAACAAGCCTTTAAGTTATTAGGTGGGTTCAAGGAAACTTAATTATATACATATATATATATATATATATGTTTGATCCTAAAATGACCAACTCGATGAGACCCGCTGGGGGTTCTAGGACCAGCCGTGTGGTGTCTTGGGCCCGCCAGGGGCGTTGCTGTTCGGCAGGGATCCTGCAAAGACTAGACACCGGTGTGGTGACGGCCAAATGGGGCTTCGATGCCTAAGTTAGTATCTGAGTGCCGTGGGGCAAGTAAATACAGTGATCTGGATCGGTTCTCAGTTTCTTACCTTTGTGAAGGGTTTCAGGGTATTTATAGTAGTCATAACTGCGGTAGTTGGGCTACTGTTCCGGTAGGTGAGCCACTGTTCTGGAGTAGGTTGTGCCTTGTGGCAGTGAGTCGTCTGACAAGCCCTGGACATCCGGAGGAGACGCCAGCTGGAGGCCCAACCTGCCTCCGTCAGGGAGTTGGTATGACAGAGTTGGTTAGGTGACTGTCGCAGCCAGCTGGCGTCTGTACCATGTCAGGTGCCGAGCGACAGGCCAGTAGGTCAGTGCCGGTCAGTGCCCCACGGTGGGGTGCCGATCAGCGGGCCACGGTGGGGTGCCGATCCGAGAATCGGTGGGTTTCCTTCCTGTCCTAGCGGGCCCTGTGCTTAGGTGGTCGGTCGATATGGTATCAACAATATATATATACACACATATATTGGAGAAGCAAAATCAGCTTGTACTTATGTATGTATTGGAAAAGTAAAAAGGCTGGAAGAATTTAAAGGGGCCAGCATAGAATAATAAGTGTTGTTGTTGGTTTGTCTACTCAAAAGGTGCAGCTAGGTTTGATTTCCTTATTCAAATGAGCCAAAAAGCCAAAAGTTTGTGTGTACATACAGGCGTGTATGTCCACAAAGCCAAAGGTTTGACTTTTCCATGATGCCCAAACATTTAAACATATAATATATATATATATATTATGTATCTTATATATACAGATAAATTTATATATATATATATATATATGAGTAAAAGAAGATGGGTAATGGCTTTCTACAATTTCAAACCTAAACTATGTCCTTGAGAGAGCCAAATACTATGAGAAATAAAGTAATGGTCACGTTGTCAATTGAATTAGATTGGCCTTGGTGGCCAAATTCTAGGTCGAGTCACATAGTCGACCTTGTTAATTAATTTCTCGGCCAGGTTGCATGATCGACCTTGATAATTAATTTTTCGGTCCGTTCGCATGGTCGACCTGATAATCTAATTTTTGCCCAGGTCACATGGTCGACCAAGACGTAAAGTAACAACTAATAATGCCCTAATGACACTCAATCAAATTGGGGTTGAACCTTTGTATTATTGAATCTAATTTTTTGACACAGCCCAATCTTAAACGAAAAGATGGATGCGGTACGGGTTCTCATCAATCCTCACCCGACCTTGATTTTCAAATGGTCGAAGTAGGATATAAATCAAGCCAAAATTATGTCAAACTAGAATCTTCCCGAAAGAGAATGTTTTGATCGAATCTCAATCAATCATTTCGGTATCAATCCGACCTTAAATCAAGTCAGCTTAACGAGGCAAGTATTTTTCAATCCGACTTGAAAAGATTTTAGGTGGCTTGACTTGGAAAGATTTTGGGTGGCTCGACTTGAAAGGATTTTGAAGGGCTAAACAGGGAAGGTTTTCAAGTAAGAAAAGTGGAGGCCAAACATGGTCAATTCATGGGTTGGCTGAAACTTATAAATAGCTAAGGTGAAGAGGAGAAAAATACATTCACATTAACACACAAACTTACTCTTACCTTGCACCTCTTCGATTCTTATACTAGATTTTTACATTCAAGTTCTAGTGTAGCAAGTTCTTCATTTTTAGAGTAAGTTTATTTTTCAAAACACCTTTAATTACTTTGCTTTAAATTCAAGTTTATTCTTATTCAATATTATTTCGATTCAAGTTCGTTTCATTAGCGTTTATTTAATATCTTTACTTAATCGCTTTATTAATTGTAATTTATTATTCTTGTCTTTAAATTTAATTATTGCTTTCTTTTATGTATTAATTTATTACATTTACATTTATTTTCTTAAGCATAATTAATTTTCTTGCTCGATTTAATTATTGTACTTGTGTTCCATTCACATAACTTAAAAAATATAAAAAATATAGAAGTTGAGACCTACACATCCTTGACCCCGAGGGAGTGAAAGAATCCAGACCAAAAAGAGGTTTCTTGCTTGGTCGTACAATTGTGAGGTTAGAAGTCAGCCTTAAGGACGCACCCAACATTTACAATTTCATTCAAGTCATTTGGTGGCCGGGTGGTGACACACCTACGCATTTATTTGAAGAATGACCAAAATCCCTGTTGTCGACTTGATAAGTCGAGTCGAGGGAAACACACACCAATCTCTTCACTTCGATTTAGTTTTTCCATCTCATCATTTTTTCCTTATCTCTATATTTTCCAAATTTCTTTGCATTTTAGATTTTATGATTCTAGTCTTCTTGCTTTACTTGTGCTATTTTCATGTTGAGGTCCCTTTAGCCGAAGGATTTTAGGGTCTTTCAGGGTGTTTGCCTTAACTAAATAACCAAATCGAGTACGTACTGCATTTTAACCTCATGCCCGACATTTGTCAATGCAATACTAATTTTTATCAATGGGATTTCTTTGTTCATCTAGATCTTATTTCTTTTCTCTTTATGTGCTCTTTGATTTCCCTCTTGTGATCGAATCCTTTGTAAAGCTTCTCCAAGCTAGGTCCTAAGACATCCTCTTGGAACCAACGCCTATACATTTTGGATCTGTCGTCAGTGATTCCTTCCCTTTGTGCGCCACAATAGTTCTCTAAGTGATCAAGCATACCACATAGATAACGAACACTTGGTAGTGTTGAAGCTTAAGCTGCTAGCTGGTAGAATTCAAGGGAATCGTACAAGTGTGTGCGTGCTGAGTAGGATAACAAACTGAAAATGATGTTGAGTGTGTGCAACGATTTCGTGTGCCTCAAGTAGATTCTATGAATCTAGTGTGTGATGTGGCTTCGTGTAATTAGTTGTGTGTAAGTCATGAGAAGTGTGTATGTGCGTTGTAACCGTGAATGAGAGTGAGTGAGAAATTGTAATCTCTCAATATATACAAGTTTCAAAGAATTAATATGAATTATGATGATGAAGATTTATGAATAAAAGGAAGGATGAAATCTCATATTTAGTGTGAGATCGTGTAAGATTTCTCACAAGGAATTTCATCAAACAGCTGGTGTGCATTAACCAAGCTGAGAGTAATTCTCCATTCAATTATCATCGATTTCCTTATTCATCTCAAACAATCAAACACAAACAATTCAAATAAACAAGTAGTCACATGCTAGCCCTGATTCACAATCATGTTCAGTTAGGAGGCTCGAGTTTAGACACTTACTTGTTCATGAAGAAATACCGCTACATGCTAGAAGTTCAACATGGTATCAGAGCTTCCACGATCGGTGTGATCTGGGGCGTCTAAAGTAGTGTGTGTAACTACTGGAAACTAGCTGTGATGGCAGAATCAAGTGGTGAGTTGAAGGCTCCAATGTTTACTAGGACTAACTATGACTTTTGGTGTGTGAAGATGAAGAAGATCTTGAAGGCATATGATCTTTGGAGTCTAGTAGTAGACGGTGTTCCTAAGAAAGCAGTGAGACGAGAAGGAACTGAGGAGATTAAGATGCAGTTCTCGCGTCAAGATCTGATCCGTGATGCAAAGGCATTGAGTATTCTGCAGAATGTAATTGCTGATGACATTTTTCCAACGATTCAAAATGTAGAAACCTCGAAGAGTGTGTGGGACCTTATAACACGAGAATACATGGGAGATTCAAAGGTAAGATTTGTCAAACTTCAAACTCTCAAACGTGACTTTGAGTACACTAGGATGAAGGATGACGAAATTTTTGCAAACTACATTTATAGATTGTATTGTGTGGTAAACCAAATGAGAACTTATGGAGAAGAGATTGATGAGAAGATATTAGCTCAGAAGATTCTGATTAGTTTGACAAAGCCTTTTGACCCTACTGTGTCTATAATTGAAGAAATTAGAGATTTTGACTCAATTAATGTGGAAAATGTGATTGCTTCAATCAAAGCATATGATTCGAGGGTAGAAATGCATGCTGAGAGCTCAGTAGAGAAAGCCTTCTCGAGTCTATCTGTTGATACTAAGCAAGCCTACTCTCACTCTAAGAATAGAGGCCACTACAAAAGGAACAAACATTGGAATCAGAGTTCAAACTCACAGAGAACTAATTCCAATCAAATTTCAACCTTAGGAAAAGAGGTTGGTGGTCGTGTTAAGGAGTTCTGTAAGAAGTGTAAAAAGACTCATTATGGAGATTACTGGTCCATTGCTAAAGCCAGATGTTATAAGTGTCAGAAATTTGGGCATTTTGCAAGGAATTGTCCTAATAAAGCTAGTGGAAAGAGCAGTGAAGAAAAGGCTGTGTGACGACCCATCCCAAATTAACGGGATTAATTAAGACTTAATGACGGATTAGCAAGACTAATCGTGGATTAGATGAGGATTAGCGGACGTTTGGGCGAAATGACGATTTTGCCCCTAGAATGGGGGAATCGTTGACTTTTTGTTCAGGCAGTCAAATAGACTTTGTCCAATGACTATGACGTAGTTCATGACGTCACGAGTTCATAGACAGGTGACACGTTCAATTCCGACGTTCGAGGAGGAAGTTATGAGGTTCGGAAGCCCAAGGGCATTTTGGTAATTTGGGAGAATAGGAGGTCAAAAGTTGACTTTTTGACCGGGAGGTCCGATGGCCGAGGGCCGAAGACCGTTACGTAGATCGGGACGATACGAATCCGTAGACAGGCGGCACGTCGAATTCGGACGTTCGACGGCAAAATTACGGTTCACGGAAGTTTCTGATTACTATTCACGGTGATGCGTTTTACGAGACAAAAAGGGGAGTTTTGTCTTTTTTTTCAGCAACCAATGGATGAGTGACAAGTGTCACCCATCCACTGGCTACCAATTCCCATTCATGCATCTCCCATTCATCCACATCGATCATTTTCTTCATTTCCTCCAACCAAACCCGACCACCATTTCAGTCCAACCCAAACCCTTTACCCTATAACCCATTTGTGAGAGACCAGAGTGTGAGAGGAGGATCTGTGGATGGTGGTGACCGGCTGGAATCCACGCCGCCTTGGACGGCGGCCTTGAACCCGAGAAATGCACGGTTAGGCCCAATTTTCCCATATTTTCGATTCTTGCTTTATGGCCGGTTTTGGGTGATTGGGTTGAGGTTATTAGGTTGCTAGGGGGTTGTTAAGAAGCTTTTAAGGGTGGTCCACGGCGGAGGAGGCCTGGAGGGTGGCCGGGAAAATATTGGCCGTGAGGCCCTATATTCATGGGTAGGTTTTGAACGGTATGGATTGATTTGGTTAATTGGAATGGGTAGAAAACATTAAAATAGGATTTTTAGAATTGAAATGATACAAAACGGACGAAAAATAAGGGAGAAGGAGGCCTGGATCGGTCACGCCGGTCCAGTTGCAGGAAACGGACCGGACCGGCCGGTCTGAACTGGCCGTCGCAGGGAAGAAGATGCACTGTGCAGTGGCGCGTGGGCCCACGCGCAGGCAACTTCCAGGGGCGCGTGATGGCGCGTGCTAGGGAATTTGGGGAAGGTTCCAACATACGAAATCATCTATTCGATGTAACGAACATTTTGGGACTGGTCTCGCGTCAATTGGACATCGTTTCAATAGGTTTCGGGTTGTCCGAAGGTTTAGGTACGGTTTTAAAAATAGTTAGAAATTCCAGAAAATTATGGGACTTTAGTGAGGGGTTATTTAGGTAGTTAGTAACCCTCTAAATTAATTTGGACAGGTTCAGGAATCCCGGAGGCGACGATTGACCTGGGAGACGATTATGGCACGCGTATCGAAGCACGGCTTCGGACGGTCTGTGAGTGGACCTTTCTTTCAAAATTTATGCATGCATAAATGTTTATAAATGCTTTTAATACGTATTTTATGTTTCCATGAGTGCAATTTGTTTGTGGTAGCTTAGGGTCGACATATTTGCACGTTTTTCGAGGTTTCGGCTTTATGTCGTACCTTTGCGTACCCTGTTTTCAACGAGGGTTTAATGAATGGATTTTGGATTGGAAAATATGAAATCGGGCACGAGACCTATTTGATTTATAACTCTCGGACTTGGAGTCCATTTGATTTGACGAGGAATCGGACCTAGGGTTCATTTGTGTTATGCAATCGGGTTGAGGGCCCAGTTGGTTTACGATTCGGGTTTGAGGTCCAGTTAGTGGTACTATCGGGCTTGATGCCCCGTTGATTTATGATATCGGGCCTGAGACCCATTTAGTTGAGATAACGGGCTTAGGGTTGTAAAATCGGATTGGTGGTCCTGTTGAGTTGTGGTTCGGGCTTAGGGCCCAGTTATTCGTGTTATCAGGCTTGAGTCCCAGTCCAGTTTATGAAATGAGTATTCGGACATGAGACCCTGTTGAACTGTGGATTTAGGCCGAGACCTGTGAAATGGATTTGAATCGGATTCGAGGAATCCCATTGAGATGAATCGGGTATGAGACCCAGTTGAGAAATGATTTGAGAAAGAAAGAGTTTGAAAATGAATTGAACCCTCCATATGTTATGTGGTCTCCTCTAGCGTCGACCTGGAGAGTCACGATCCACAGACCAGAGTGGGTATCCCCATAGGGATCCCGTTCCAGGAGTGGTGGTTACTTATTACGAGATTTGAGGGCGAAGACCCTGTGTTTTAAGTTTCAGAAAGTGATTTGGGGCGGAGACCCCCGTATTTGAATTTGTGAAAGTGATTTGGGGTGGAGACCCCATTTGTGATATTTTGAGAATGGTTTTGGGGTGAGACCCGCACGTGACGTGATTTGGGCTGAGTCCCTAGTGATTTGACCTACGGGTTTGAGTTATGATTTCGGGTCGAGGACCCAAATGAATTTATGGGTCATGACGGTTTATGGGAACCGGGCATGAACCCTTGAAAGGTTTTGATATGTTTATAAATGATTTTATGAATGTTTGATAAACGGTTTTGAATGCATGCATATGCTTTTATGAAGGGCATAAATGTTTTTAAACGAAAAGGTTTTTAATGAAATTATTATTTTTGCCCACTCACAGTTTTCGTGTTTTAATGCCCTTCAGGTTGATCGTGGATGCGGGTTGTAGCAGAGACGAGACATCACTCCCCTCCTCCTACGATCTGACGCATTCTAACAGCCCCGGCGAGGGCTATCGATGGAATTTTCCCTGGTCTGACACTTCGTGTCAAACGGGATCAGGTGGGTCCCACATTAATCCCGGGGGATTTGGGACCGGTCCTGACAGGCTGCCACTATAAATCTAGCAAAAGAGGTTTATGAATCCTCTAGTAACCTATTTCTAGCTTGCAATACTATCACCGGTGCAAAAGATAACTATGTATGGTATGTGGATAGTGCTTGCAGCGACCATATGACAGCTCAAGAATCATTGTTAGTGAACATTGATAGAAGTATCAAGGTGAAAGTAAAGATGGGAAATGGCGAGCTGGTACAAGCAGCAGGGAAATGAACTCTGGCAATTCAGACCAAGAAAGGACAAAGATACATCAAGGATGTGATGTTGTTACTTGGCCTAGAAAAGAATCTACTCAGTTTAGATCAAATGCTAGAACATAGCTATTACCTAGTCTTTGGTAATAACACTGTTGATATATTTGAAGACAAGGATCTCAGAGATAGAATGGCTAAGGTCCCTATGACTGGAAATAGATGCTTCCATATGACCTTAGATTGTGTTAACCCTATTGCACTGAGATCATCTATTTCTGAAGACTTTGAATTATGGCACAAAAGGTTTGGACACCTCAACTATACTAGTCTGAAGGTCTTACATCAGAAAGAAATGGTTTTTGGCTTGCCTATGCTCACAGATCAGAAGAATGGTGTTTGTGAGGCCTGTGTGACAGGAAAACAACATGTTAAGCCCTTTGACAAAGAAAAGGCTTGGAGGGCATCCACACCTCTGGAACTTGTTCACTCAGATGTATGTGGACCAATGCAAGAAACAACAACATGAGGGAATCAATATTTCCTCACCTTCATTGATGACTTTACTAGGATATGTTGGATCTATTTCCTAACTAGTAAGGCAGGAGTGCTCAATGTGTTTCAGAAGTTCAAAACCATGGTAGAGTTACAGTGTGGTTTCAAGATCAAACAACTGAGAAGTGATAAAGGAGGGAAGTACCTATCAAATGAGTTTGAGAAGTTTTGTGAAGATAAAGGCATTGTGAGACAAGTGACTGTTTCCTATTTCCCCCAATAGAATGGAGTTGCTGAGAGGAAGAATAGAACAAATGTTGAGATGGCAAAGGAAATGATGCATGATAAGGGTGTGCCCTATAGGTATTGGGGAGAGGCAGTGTATACAACAGTGTATCTACAAAATAGATGTCCCACCCAAGCCATAAATGGTATGACACTTTTGAGCAATTCACTGGAAGGAGACCTGGAGTTAAGCACCTAAGGGTGTTTGGTTTTGTTTGCTATTCTCATGTTCCTGATCAACTAAGGCAGAAACTTGATGAGAAGAGCATTAAATGTGTATTTATGGGATATGGTGGATGTGAGAAGGGCTACAGGTTACTTAATCTGCAAACATAAAAGATTGTGGTTGTCAGGAATGTGATTTTTTATGAGAATGCTTAGTGGAATTGGCAGAAGAACAAGGAGCACGAAGAAGGTTCAATCTCCTTGGGCTATGGAGTTGAGTATAGAGATATGAATACTGAACCTCAGAATGAGAATGTTGCTTCCACATCCTATTCTGAACAGGAATCCCCTAGAACACATGTTTCTGAGTCTGAATCTTCTAACAATACTCCAGTGAGATACATGAGTATAAGTGATGTCCATGCACAATGTCACATGTGCATGGTAGAACCTGAAAACTACAATGAGGCTGCTTAGGATCATCTGTGGAGATCAGCTATGGAAGCTGAGCTTGAGATGATTCACAAAAATGAGACATGGGACTTGGTGGATAGACCTAAGGGAAAACCAGTAATTGGAGTGAAATGGATCTTCAAGACAAAATTGAACCTTGATGGTTCAGTGAAGAAGCATAAGGTAAGGCTAGTGGCAAAAGGCTATGCACAGAAGCCTGAAGTTGACTACAATGAAACATTTGCCCCAGTTGCTTGATTAGACACTTTCAAAACCCTCATTGCCCTTGTAGCTTAGTAAAGAAGGAAGTGAGCCAGCAGATGAATCCCTCTACATGAAGATTGTTAGGAGTTTGTTATACTTGAAAACAACTAGACTTGACATAATGTTTACTGATAGTCTACTATCTCGATTCATGCATGGTCCTATCACCAAGCACCTACGAACAACTAAAAGGGTCCTAAGATACATTTAGGGAACATTGTCCTATGGTATTGAATATGAGAAAGGGAAGTGCTCAAATCTAATAGGGTTTTGTGATAGTGATTGGGGTGGTTTAGAAGATGATATGAGAAGTACATCAGGCTATGCATTCTCCTTGCAAAGTGGAGTGTTTTCTTCAGTCTCTATGAAACAAAGCAGTGTTGCTTTGTGATGCTACTACCCTATTCTGTGATAACATGTCAGCTATTGCTATAGCTAGGAATCATGTGTTTCATCAGAAAACCAAGCACATCAGCAGAAAGTATCATTTCATTCTAGAAGCCTTACAGTAGGATAAAATCTCACTCTTGTACTATAGAACTAAAGTTCAACTTGTAGACATTTTCATCAAGGCTGTATCTAAGGACACCTTAGGAAGACTAAGATCATTACTTGGAATTAAGCCAGCTTCCAGCTTAGGAGGGGTTGTTGAAGTTTAAGCTGCCAGCTGGCAGAATTCGTGCTGAGTAGGATAACAAGCTGAAAGTGACGTTGAGAGTGTGTGCAACAGTTTCGTGTGCCTCAAGTAGATTCTACGAATCTAGTGTGCGAGGTGGCTTTGTGTAATTGGCTATGTGTAAGTCATGAGAAGTGTGTATGTGCGTTGTAACCATGAATGAGAGTGAGTGAGCAATTGTAATCTCTCAATATATAAGTTTCAAAGAATTAATATGAATTATGATGATGAAGATTTATGAATGAGAGGAAGGATGAAATCTCAGATTTAGAGTGAGATCATGTAAGATTTCTCATAAGGAATTTCATCAAATAGCTAGTGTGCATTAACCAAGCTGAGAGTAATTCTCCATTCAATCATCATCGATTTCCTTATTCATCTTAAACAATCAAACACAAACAATTCAAATAAACAAGTAGTCACAGGCTAGCCCTGATTCACAATCATGTTCAGTTAGGAGGTTCGAGTTGAGACACTTACTTGTTCGTGAAGAAATACCGATGCGTGCTAGAAGTTCAACAGGTAGCTTCTCATATCGTAACAGAACTTCAATCGTATCTCCCTGAATAAAAATAAGCATGCTTCTCCTCAGTGGTTTATCAGTTATATCAATGATTGCCCTAGCACACAGAATACCTCCCAAATCCTCAAATTGTTTACGCAGATCAGTAACTATGAACCTTCCCAGTTCATGGTTATTAACCTCCTTATCTCTCTCGTCATGTATGGCAACGATAACCCCCGAACTTGAACCTAGAACTGTTATTGGCACTGCAGAATAGTCTCTGGATTGGTGATGTTATTAGCTTAAGTGAGTACTAACAAATGTCCATTAAACAACCATGACCTACCTCTCAACACGGCATCCCTCTCCACCTTAGAGTTAAAAGCAAGAAAAAATCTATCATGGTGAAGACCAAAAATGATGACCTTCGCCTTTGGCCTCCACAGATTCTGAAACATCATTTTCAGTGCCATTTTATTGTATGGTTTCGACCAAGGATGAAAATATCGATATCGACGGATATATCGTTAGTCAAATTTACGGATATTTTTCCCTAAATATCGGTATCGATATCGATATCGTTTATGGTCAACAAAAATTACGGAAATTCGGTCTAAAAGTTGGAAATTTGGATTGAAACTTTGAGAAAAACTTAAGTGCCTAATAATGGTTATATAAGACTACTAAAAACTATAAAATTACTTTGATATAATAAATATATGATGAATAATATAATAAAATATGAGTCTGATGATGATTAACATGTATAAAACTTTAAAGATAAACTTAAATTAAAACATAATTTTTTTGATAATGTTGTACAAAGAATAGTTTACACATTGAACTTCATTAAAAACATAATTTTATGTGAGTTAAGCCATATTTTACATTAAGACATAAATTACCAAACCATATAATAATAATAATAATAATAATAATAATAATAATAATAATAATAATAATAATAATATTATTATTATTATTATTATTATTATTATTATTATTATTATTATTAATCACGTTATTTAAATTCTTTTAATTAGAACATATATTCTAAGTTAGACTTTGATAATGGTAAAAAATTAAGGAGCAAAAACATATATATTCGAAATTAAAACATATATTACCAAATATGTAAGTTAAGCTATATTTTACATTAAAACATATATTCTGAATTAAAACATATATTATTTAGAAAATGCAATGATTTATACAAAACAATTTTTATATTTTATTTTTTGAGATGACAATACAATTTATAAAGATTTATTAGATTTTACAATGCAGATTAAATATAGAAGATTATTAGGAGTTTAATTGGAATTAAGAATCATTCAGATTTAAATTTGAATTATGATGGAAAAGTCCAAAAGTTTATTGATTCATTGGCATGTCAATATATATACATGTATAATGACTGCCTAATTAAGAAAATAAAATAAAATAATATATATATATATATATATATTGATAGATTTAATCAGTATTAGAGTTATGATTTAGAAATATAATTCTTTAATTCAAAATTTCTTTATTTTAAGGAGCTGATTTCACGTTTTATTTTTAT
The DNA here is from genome assembly GCA_032719365.1 of Prinsepia uniflora. Lineage (NCBI taxonomy): Eukaryota > Viridiplantae > Streptophyta > Magnoliopsida > Rosales > Rosaceae > Prinsepia > Prinsepia uniflora. The sequence goes on along the minus strand of CM064866.1, from coordinate 58,622,120 downwards.
TTGATCAATTTTATTTATTATTAAAAATAAAAAAAATAAAAAAATAAAAATGATGTGTAACAAGGAAAAAATAGAATGTGAAAAGCGCGTTGAAGTTGAGCGTATGGTGGAAGAAGAAGCTAAAATACAAGAGCTAAAAATGTAATGTATTTTTATCTGAGTATAAAAATAAATGTAGTTTGCTTCTTTAAAGTTTAAACTGTATTTTGACATTGTATAATTCAAACGTAATTTGACGAAAATAAAAAAATGGGGAAAATCACACGAATGTGGCAATGACGTAATTAGGTGGGAAGGGAGTGGTCATTGTCGAAAGAAGGCAACTTCAATAATTAACTTCCCGTGCATGTCTAGCTAGTATTCCCTTGTTTGGTTGCGACTTGCGACTTGCGACTCTTCTTCCCTTCGTGTTACTTTCTCCCTCTCATAGTCCCACCGCCACATTGAGAGAGAGAGAGAGAGAGAGGCGCTCTTATAAGCACTGATGAAAATTGAATTAATTAGGTGTTTGGCGAAAGGTACCTATCTAAACGTAGCAGGAAGCTCAAACCAACTCAGTCACAATCCTATTAGCAATTTAGGTGTTTGGCGCAGCTCAAGGCTCTCTGTGTCTGTGGGGGTGTGTCCTGTGGCCGAGGGAAAGATTCATTCAACAAAGCAAATAACAATCTGAAAACAAAGAAAGAAAAGCTGAATGGCTTTGAGTCTCAATTCCATGATGGCCTTCCCACCTCACAGCCTCCTGTCGAAGTCCCACAATCTCATATCCCCAAAATTCTTCATGGCTTCCACTCTTCACTCCTCCCCTAAGTGAGTTTCCTTCTTCATTTACTTGCCCTTCGTTCTGTGCCTCTTCACAACCCAGCTCAAAATCGTCAATTTTGCCGGAAGACTTTTCTTCCCCCCTCGCTTACGTGCTGGTGGCCGGAAAAAACGCTATATCGACCGATATATCGTCGATTCCGACGACATTTTCATCAGTGGTTTCGACATCAACAATTTCCGACTAACTAGCATTTGTTAGCGTTGAACTCCGCCTCCTTCTTCAAAAGAACTAGTTCCCTCTTTTCCTCGTCTGTGATTTCAAACTGTGAAGAAAATTTGGAGAGAACCTCTTCCATCCAGCCGATCGCTGACTAGAACCATAACTCGCCCTTCTGAAAACAGTACAGCACTGGAAACATCACGCCCAGATCCATGCACGAATCAGACTCCAATCACGAATAGGTCAACCTCACTGAAAGCTTTGTGCCTTTCTCAGGTGTGGCGGTGCAGAGGCCTAGAGAGAATTTGAGTATAGGGATAAGTTTTTCCGTAAGCAAGTGTAAGTATTAATTTGAGCGCTGGTTGAACATGGTGTTATTAGAAATCAAACCGTTAATTTGGGTGTTGGTTAATTTGGATTTTGGGTTTTATAAAGTTTTCATTATGATTATATTGTTCATATCAATCAAAATCAAACTGTTAGTAACATTGAAACAGTTTCATTTATAATTTTAGAAAATTCGAATAATATTAAATTATTAAATTTTAATGATTTGTATTTGGACATTGTCAACATTTTTATGGAACTGTGCTTAATCCATTCCTACTTGTATTAAAAAAAATTAATATAAATTTAATTTATAAGGGTGCTACTAGAAAAATAAATTAATATTAATTAGAAAAATAATATATTAATGTGAAATTTGAATCATCAGTAAATAGTAAATAGATTATATTCAATATTTGTTATAAAAAAATTAATTTAATATATATTTTTATTCTATTTTGTCAGCGAACGTTTGAAGATAGGATAGCTCAAAGCCTGAAGAGTTGAAGAAAGACAGGTAAATATAGGTCAGTCTGCCTCGCTATAGGGAGGTGGTCTAGTTGCGTTTCCTGTGCTGTTATTCTCTTCTTATCAAAAAAATATATATATAGGTCAGTCACAGTAGCTTATTTGGTGACTATGGAAGTAGCTACACAGCCTACACTCCTTCGCTCCTCCACAGAGGCTGTACTGCAGCTCCTGCCTCCCGCTTAGATTTCAACCATCTCTCCCTCAGACCGAAACCAAAGAAGATGCAGATTTTTTTGATAACATTACCTGGAAAGGCCATCACTCTGGAGGTTGGGAGTAGCGACACCATCGACAATGTCAAAGCCAAGACCCAGGTGCTCTTTCTATCGCTCCCTCTTTCATTTTTTTGTCCTTGGTTTTTATCTTCTTATTTGTTTTATTTCATAGGAAACTCTATAAGTTGTGGAAATTTTGGTACAAACATTCTATGTAAAATTTGTTTACTCTTGTATTAGGATTTCATTGTAGTGATTAGGCTTGATTGGTCTGATTACACAGCACAAAGATATGGAATAAATTATTTTTACTAGAAGGTGGTAGAGTAAGCAGGAAAGGTGGAAATTCATGTGGCTGACCCAATTTGATTGGGACAAAAGCAGGATGATGAAGATGGTGAGGATAAGATGTTTAATATTTAAATATGTTTTAGTTACAAAGAAAAAAGGATAAATTTGATGTTGCCTATTGTGTTATAGGGGTTTTCTTCTGTTAGAAATTGGTGTATGCTATTGTTGATGATATTGCTTTTATCAACTATAGAAGGGAGTGAATACTGTAGTAGAGTTTGGGACACAAGTTAATAAGTTATACAATCAGAAAAGTTTAAGATAAGCAGAACCAGTACTCCATAAATGGAAGGTAATTGTACAAGAAGAAAATGAAATACATGTTTCCGGAGTGGAAATCGATGGTCAAGAGGGTCCAGAAAAGTAAAAAAATTTTGCTATATAGGCTCAATTGCAAATAAGGACGGATAGGCTGGAAATGTTGTGCCTCCAATAATCGAAGCATGATGGGAATTATGTGATTGCTCATCATATACCTGTTGAATAGAAAGGTAGATTCATAGAACGGCAATTAAACTAACCAATGATATATGTTAGAAGATAATATGTTCATAAATGAGGGTGGCAGATTGCAGATATGATATTCCTGATTTGGATGCATGGGAAGACAAGGAAAGGATAGGATTTAAACCTACTGACCTGGGGGGGCGGAAACCTGTACATATGCGGGAAGGTTAAACTAGCACCAGCTGGAAATAAAATGAGAACAGACGCACCAGTTACTGCTAGGGGAAGAGGAAGACCAAAAGTAACATGGCTAATTAAAAAGATATGATAGCATTTGAATTAAACGAAAAGGACTTAGGATATGGAGCATTTGAAAAGCTGCAGATAACTGACATGTAGACCTGGTTTTGATGATCATTTTGTCTTTTAGTTTTCATTTTTTGTGCTTAAGATGAAGGGAGAACAAAGGGATAGGGAAGAATGGAGGAAAGATGGAAAGAGAGATGTTGAAGAAATGTACAAGGAAAGGTACACACAATGCAAACTGAAAACCAAAAGCTATTTTATGTTGTTTTTACTTTCTAGATTTTGTTTCATTCTTTCTTTATTTCTTCCCCTCCCTAACACTACTCTTCTTCATCCGTCATTTCCCCCGTCTACTTTCTTCATATGTCAAGGAAAAATAGTGAAAACCAGACACAACCAAAAGGTTATCCAACGGGCCTATAGTTTTCCTTCGCATTATTCTTATTGTATGCATCTAAGGGAGTTCTTTGTGTTGTTGGGGCATTGCATGATGACTCATGTATGTTTGTTCTCAGGATAAGGAAAGCATCCCTCCTGATCACAGATTGATTTTTGCTGGTAAGCAGTTGGAGGATGCCCGAACTCTTGCAGATTATAACATCCATAAGGAGTCAACACTAAACCTGTTTTATGGGCTCAGGGGAGGAACTATGATTAAAGTGAAGACTCTTACTGGGAAAGAAATTGAGATCGATGTCGAACCTACCGATACAATTGACCGGATCAAGGAAAGGGTCGAGGAGAAAGAGGGAATCCCCCCAGTGTAACAAAGGTACTCTTTTGAGCTCTCACATTCAATGTAACTAAAGTCATAACAAAGTGATTTTGGGATTACTAGTTCTATCTTCACAGCACAGGAGGGTGTGGAAATTGGGCCAAACTGACCAGAGCAGGACTTAATCAAACATGGCCAGGACTAACCGGCCATTGTGTGCCACAGATGTGGCTAATCTCAATTGATTGTCATTCTCATTAGTTATGCGTGTCGAAGGACTTATTAGGTAGGTTTCCAACTATTCACAGGCTTATTTATGCTGGGAAGCAGCTTGGAGATGACAAAACAGCTAAAGACTACAACATTGAGGGTGGCTCTGTCCTTCATCTGGTGCTTGCACTAAGGGGTGGCAGTCTTTGAGCTGTATTTGATGCTTTAATCCAAGGTGGGCCTAGAATAATTGGATTGTATAAGGAGGTATAAGTGCTGTCGTGTTTTAAATTAGTTTTCCAGGAGTACTTAAATTCTCTAAAAATAATTGATCCGTGGTTTAAACAAAAAAAAATTATGCGATGCTGCTGATTGCTGATGTCTCTCTGCTGTGATTGACATGGTTTGTCTTCATTACAGGCCCATGAAGAGAGAGAATAAATCCAACGTCGACAACTACCTATGGTGACAGCTGATGAGACTATCAATTCATAATGATTTTAGATCTATTGAAATGAAAGAAAATGCTTGAATCTTGTCTTGTCCAAACACGATACTAAATAAACATGCTTGGTTTCACCATCACGAATAATGTATGTAGGTATCTGGGGGAGTTATTAGGGATGCAATTTGGATTGGATATTTCGATTTTGATTCGATAACTTTTAATTTTCATTTGATTCAAATGTTGAAATTTAAAAATTAGGATTGAAATGTATTGGAAATTCTCAATTGCTCTGCAAATGTCGAGATATTCGGAAGATTATAGCAATAAACTGATGATTTATATATTGATATATAATCAGTCTATAATAGGTTTATTTATTCAAATGCTCCTTCAAATGAATCTACCTCGTTTTAATTTGTACATGAAACTCAAATTCCCCTTCCCTAAAACTCAAATTTCTCATTTTTTTTTTTGTTCAATCTCAATTGGCCCATTTCGTTAATTTAATTAGATATCCTATTAAATTGAAACCCCTTTTTTCTCAAAATCGTCTTGATCTTACTTTGCTCCATGAACTTCATTTTTTTCCGTTCTACCAAATTGCATAACCCCATGACCCAAAACTCTCTTTCTTCTCTATTTTTCTCTCGTTCCGTTCTCCAAATTGGCGTCTAATAGAATGAAATTGTTGGTGGAGCTTATGAATGGAGAACATTAGAGGGCTTCTATCAGTAACTACATAATTGCATATTACATTTTGTCCTTATTAATTGAGAATAGATGTTGATGAGTGTCCCTTCTTAATTGAAGAAGAAAACTAGAAATTAGAAAACAAAAAATGAAGTAAAACGAAAAAGTCGGATGACCTTTATTTGTTTGACTTCTAATTGTGTATTATAGCCGAGTTTTATTTCATTCTCAATTAATCAGAAAAACGATCAAATTCATTGAGAATTTGAGAGAACCTCATTTGCACGTGAGAGAGAAATTCTCTTGAGAAAAGATCCAAAAGAAAGTTAGCCACCAGTTGTTTGTGAGATTATTTGTACCTATTATTTTATAATGGAAAAAATTTCGTGCTTACTTTGTGTGCCTATTTTAATTACACAAAAGTGAAAAACGCCATATCTTATGACCAATAATGATTACTTATTTTTGCGTTTTAAAACTCACCATCTTTTATAATAAATATGTCAGTGCTGTTTTAGATTTGAACTTGGTGGAAATCGGTTGCATTGTCTTGGTTAGAGCAAATCAAGATCCAAGTACATTTTAAAAAGAAAGATGCATGTTGATACAATATCGAACGACCTTACTCAAGAAGACGAATAACAAGTCAAAAGCGGATCAACCACTAGGTAGTTGTCATGCTTGCCACTCGGAAGCCTACACTCACAACATATTCAGGAATGCCGCAAGACATTGCCACTCACTAGTCGCGCTCAGCAGATTCAAGTCTGCACTCCTGGTACGATCCCCTAGAAAAATGTCAGTAACAACTCCTTGACATGCTAGGAGATCTATTGTCACCTGCTCTCTATTCCGGATTCCCAAGACACGTGACAGCATCTCTCGAGGTGGCTTGAACTCGACACCATTAGGATTCAATCACCACATTCATTGGCACTATAAATACAAGTAAAAAACTTTCATAAAGGTAGTCTTAACTCACAAACTATGCACTTCCCTGTACAGACCTCCATCTCGCTTATTGACTTAAGCATAGAGTCTGTTAGGTTGGCACCCCACTGGTGTCTAGTGTTTTTCTCTCTGCCTCACATGTCACTCAGCATGCATAGAAGGAAGCATACCAGCAACTAGACGGGTCATATCCCATTAAGTTCATTTTAGGATCAAACATTTTGCGCCATCTATTGGAATTCTGAGTAAGTACTCCCACCAGCTCACATATCACCACCCAATCCTCATCCCAATCATAATGTCAGTCAAGCAAAGATGATGGAGAACTAAATAACACTCCTTACACAAAAGAGCGAAAAAAAAAAAAACAAACATGCCTTCAAAGGAAATGCTCAAGATGATGAGTGGACTGTACTAGGAGATGACCGAACTCCAGAAGAACAACGTTACTATCAAAAGCAGAAATCGTATGGGGAGATCAATATTAACGCAATCTCGCTATATTGCAATCCACTTATGAGGAATTGAAGGAAAAATGAGCAGTTACCGAGAGAGTACTCGCTCGCCAATACGAACAAGAACCACGACGTCCTGAATATCACCGACCGGAGCCTTCTAGAAGAATGCTCATCCACTTTGCTGATGGTGCTAGCCCTTCAGGAACACAGATCTTTCGCAACACTAATGAGCTACTTGACCGAAGATCACTTCTGATTCAGCCTCCTAGGTTGACCTATCTAAAAAACAATCCCAAGATGGCAGAACAACCTCCTCTTCCTTTTTTCTCTAAAGGAGGACACCCTCTATCAAGGTCATCTCTGATAAGAGCAGAGCATCATAAAGGTCCTATATTACAAGCAGAAGATCAAATCTTGTGAGCACACTCATATCTCCTAGAGGATATAGCTGACTTTACCACTGCAATGTCTAACAGAAGATCGAGAATGGCCAAACAGCCAAGAAGGAGCACCAGCATTGTAAGTAGTAGACCCATTGTTGAATGCCTCAAAACAAAATCCATACTCTCAATGGCCGACGATGACGTTTTGGAACTCCTACAATGAGTTCGAAAACTAGAAACTGACAAGGGGAAGATCAAATCTCAAATAAAAATCAAGGTCAACATCGGTCCTTTCACAAATCGTATCCTACGATACAAGTATGAAATAGAGGTAAAACTCCTCAAGATCACACCATACACTGGGAAAGGCAACCTAGTAACATACATGAACAATTATCAATCTTCTATGCCTTTCAAAAACCTTGCTGACAAGGTACAATGTCTGATTTTCAGCTCCTCTCTTACTGAGGCTGTACTAAACTGGTTCTATTGCCCAGAATCATAAAAAATCAATTCTTTCAATTGGCTCCACACAGTATTCCTCAACCTGTTCATGATTTACACGAATCGATTACTGACCACGGAAAACCTAGGTTCACTAAAAAAGACAGAAAAAATCTTTACAAAAGTACGCAGCGTGATTCAGCCTTGAGTATTCCAAGTGCTAGGAGACGGACAACAAGGCATCCTTCAGAGCATTCTGTAGTGACTTGAAGGAATCTACTTTTAAGTACCATGCCTTCACTTAATGATGGAAAAACTACAACAAGTTGTTGAGGCAAGCAACAATTCACACGAAGGTCAAATACTTTAATGCTTCACAAGTAAAACCCAAGCAGAATGTCGCTCCGACCTACTCTACTCTTCAGAATAATCAAACTTTGAAGCCCCATAAGGACTCCAGTGGTCAAAATCAAGGCTATGGGAACAACACTTACGTAGAAACAATTACAAACGGAAGAAGGAGAAGCACTACAATCAGAATCAAGGGCACAAGAATAATAAGCACCGCTAGCATGACAAACCCTATGAGCGTACAGTCTCCAAGTTCGAAACATACTCCATCCTTAATACTTTGCTAGAGAACATCCTAATGAACATCGAGGCTATGATTGACTAACCAAGAGCATGGCCACCAGGCTCTCGACCACAAGTTGCCTCAAACTTATACTTCCAGTATCACAAGTTCAATGGTCACACCATGGATGAATGCGTAACTTTCTAAGACATCGTGGAATGCCTAGTCAGGAAAGGGAAGATCAATCAGCTCCTGCATAATGCATGACCAACTCAGAACCATGCTCAGATCAACCCCATCAATTGTGGATCAATGATCTCTTCCACTTACACCTTTAACCAAGTGAAGAAGATCTTTATTCGAATGACCGAGTTCAACAATTAGATTTTCAACATTGAATCTGGTAGAGCAACAAAGGTTGGAAGAGTAAGATGGACCCCATCATGTTTTTGGAAAATGAAAAGGGAGAGGTAATCTCTACTAGCAAAAAAGGAAAAGATTGAGACTAAATTATAACGTTGAGTTTTATGGTACTACAAATTAAAGTGATGCTTGCATAATAAGTCTGACGTTCATTATTGAGCTTGAATATATTGTATTTCTATTTGTTTTGTTTAGATACTCTTTTTTCTTAGTCGGGTTGTAATTTCTGGCAAGATTTTATCGAGGCTACATTACGCACCCATTTATCAATAAATTCCTTACCTTTCTTTAAAAAAAAAATGTGAAAAATGCAACAACACTCAATTTTGTTCTTTTAAAAAAAAATATTTCCAATTCTAGAAATTTTCAATATTTCAGTATCCATATATAGTTTTGGAACTCTAAAATTAGGATTATATTATGCTAAAATTTATTTTGAATTGGAACTGATAGCACATTCCAGTTAAATTCGATACGCGTGAGGTCTAGTCTAGTACAGGCCAAGAAACATTAAAAAAATTAAATGGGCCGGAAGGTGAGTGGTTGCTTTCAAAATGCCTTCACTCCACACAATTACGAGACCATAACGTTTGCCCTAAAATTTAACCAATGTGGCAGTCTCTGTCACAGTCACACTGCTAGGTATTTAAAACTTTACCCTAAAAAGTAAAGCATTTTGTTTAATGGATCAATTTATCGTCGGTATTTTTTTCTCAAACGTATAAGCTATATTTTTATAATGATTCAGTAGGGTGTAATTTATGGAGAAAATGTTTAAGATGGTGGTGGATTTTACTCTTCCATTTTTTTGGTGGAAAATCATAAAAAAAAAAAGGTCGCGTTTGTTCAATAGGATTTGATCAAATAACTAATAAAATTCAATACATTTTAAATGTAAAAATAAATGTCTCAATAACAAGAGAATTAGATATGATTAGATACGTAGAGAAACTTATATCTTCTAATCCTTGTCTTTTGAGTAGATTAGATTGCACAAGTTTTAGTTTGTGTCTACCCGCACTAATCCTTACCAAATGAGCCAATAATTCTCTATAAGGGCTGATTTGTTTGGATTGGGCTTTTGATATGAAACCCTAGCTAATTGAATTAGGCCATGTACCATGCTGCCCCCTTTGAACTATGATCAGCATATATATAATTGTTTGACTTCTCATAAGCATATGTCATGTATCATTAAGCTTAATTTGATAATCCACTTGAATTAATGCATAATTTTGAGTAAAATGAATTTAAAATTCAACAGTATCCAGAGAGTGATCATAGGTAGCAATATTTTCAACATGACATGCCACCCAACTCTAGAATGTTTTTGTCACTGCATTTGAATAATAAACGGCATGCATGATTAGTCCCCCTTTTTGAATTAAGAGGACGAAAACTGAATTATGGGACATAGATTCATTTTTGTACACGTATACTCTCACTCGCTACCCATCAAACCCTCTTCAAACTTGAACTTTTATGACAAATTTCATTTATGCCTATAGTTTCCAAATCTCTTGTTGACATGAATTGCTTTATTATAATTATAAAGATATTTATTTTTCCTCCGATATAAATATATTATAAAGACTGTAAATACCTCAAATTAAAGGAGATAGAAATACACACAATATTCATAATCCTAAAACTTAAGTTGGTACCAGAGTGCTAATTCTAAGATCTCATTGTTGGGGAAAACCCCAAACAGAGTTGCATGTCCTTACCAGCCCTCATTTACCATACACTTTCCTGCCTTTCTCTGCTAAGGAATCCAGTTTCAGAACCAGACGCCATTTGTGTCGAATTTGGATGTTCATATAGACCCACTGGTGCCACCGCATGTCCGTACCAGACGCCATTTTTGTACTTTTCATAAAATGGTTCCAACCCAATTCTCAGCTGCATTGAAAGTTTTTCGTTTTAATAATGATGGAGAATTTGTTAATTAGACTTTATAGGGTTATTTCAAGGATCATGGCATCATTCTTGGAACCATATGTCCTTATACACAACAACAAAATGGTGTAGTAAATGAAAAAATAGAACAAATTTGGAAATTACCCGAGCTAATCTAATCGAGGCACACATGCAGCGAAAGTTTTGGGAGGATCGCTGTCACTACTGTTGTTAATCATCTTAATTATGCTCCTACTAGTGTGTTGAAACTTTAGACGCTATTGGATAAGCTGGCATCTTCTCCTTCCATCCCACCTTACGCTTCCTCTATGGGTTTTCGGTTGTGTTACTTTTGTGCATCTACCTAAACATCAATGTACTAAGTTTGACCCTCGTGCTCTCAAGTTTATATTTATTGGCTATCATCCATATCAGAAGGGTTACAGGTCATGTCACCCTTCTTCCCATAAATTTTATTTTACCATGGATGTCACTTTTCTAAGCATGAGATGTTTTTTGAATCACCCATACCTAATTATAATCTCCGGGATAAGACTAATATTGTTGTTGACGAGTGAATTGGAGTACATTGTTTCAAGATAATACTGAGTTCAATTGGGTAATGACGCCGATTGATACTTTTACAGCACCAAATGAAGCTTCAGTTGAAGTTGTAACACCAGTTACTGTTTCTACAACAAATAATTCTAAGACCGGATCCCCGAATGCCCCTCTCTCTACTTCATCAATAGAACCCACTACCAATTCTCCTCATATAGATTTTCCTGAGGTAAGTATAGACTATGTGATTAATACTAACAATTATGTACCTATTGAGATTGAAAGGTATCAGTTGCCACCAAGGAGTAATCAGAGAGTCCCACACCATCGATATACACAAGCCACTTTGAAAAATGTAAAGTATCCTATTGCCCATTATGTATCCACACATCAATTTTTAGAAGCTTTCCAGGCATTTGTTAGTCATATGTCAGAAGTGAATGTTCCTACTAAGTTACAAGAGGCATTATCTTATCTAAAATGGACTAGAGCAATGGTCGGAGGCATTCGTCCCAAACAGTACCAAAATACTAGGGACACCGAGTGTGCAGCCTACGGAAGTTAACCTAGTGCTCTGATACCAAGCTGACAGGGCTCAACCCGAAAATGCCTAAATAAACGTGTCTGGTCTTTCTCCCGTCTGAAAAATTGAATCAAAATTTCAAAAATATCCCTACAAACGTGTCAGATAAATGATGAAATCTCAAGTCGCACAAAAAAAATAATGTAAACCAACAATCAAACAAAATACTAGTGTCAATCAGAGCACCTAAAATAACGGTAAAACAAGGATACGAACCCTCTTCCTTAATTTTCAACGAGCATGCAGTTTCAAAAACCAACAAAAGTGTGAGTGAATAGAAATAAACATTGAAAACATGAAAATATCAATCACCCTCCAATTATAAAAACATGCATGTATAGAAAGAAAAATATCCAAAATCAAGTGCAAAAACACGGGGATTTCAACTATAAAATTCAAGTTCAAAATCGTAGACCCACAAAATGCAAAAAAAAAAAAAAAAAAAAAAACTAACATGTATAAAAATACTTGTAGCCCATATTTACCTTAAATCCCAGTTTATAAAACCATCTGGAAAACTTGGACATAGATACCCGTAATTACATCCGACTAATCTTCAACTCCACCTAGTCGCCGCTCGTAAGCCGCACTGGCCAACTAGGAAATAATCCCCGAGCCGTAATCGCGAACCACCTGGCAAAATCCGTACGACGCATAAACAACCCTAAGAGCTGGTGGAGGCACACTTCTTAATATCATTTTAGGAAAAGGTAATCACAATGTACTCGAGGACAGTCAATAATGGAAAACAGTTTAAACAGTAAATCCAACACCTATGTTTATCATTTCCCTTTCCTTATCTCATGTGATTTTGGGTGAGTGTGTACCGCTATAGTATGGTCGTGAGTGTGTTGTGTATATTATACATATATCTATAGATGTGGGTGTGTGAGCATGGTGGAACTGTGAGGGAATATAAGAAGAAAAACAGAAAATAAGGGAGGGAACCAGAGAGAAAGAGAATGAAATTAAGAAAATACAGGAAGAAGAACTCGTGAAAAAGCTTAGAAATTTCCCGTGGACAACTGAATCGGGTTTTGGTCGAATTAGACTGGAATTGTACAATTGAGGTTAAAATAACCCTTTTGGAACCTTTACGAGTTGAATCATTAAAGGATTAAAGAGAATTACACAGGGGAAGAGTATAGAAAGGGCTCGAAATTTGACCGTGAGGTTTGGTAGGAAATCAGAAAATTCAAGGTAAGGAATCTTCGAATTGAATCCATAGTTTTGTTCATGGCTTAATTCCAAATAGGCTAGTGCAATTAATTGTGAAAAGGGATAGAAAATTTGAAGAATTGAAAATAGGTCACGAAAGCTGGTCGAAACCCAAGTTATAGACCCGACACAAGGTAGGAGATAGTGAACAGTAGCCGCGTGTGAGGCACATTTGCACGGCACTGTGACATCTCGTGGGGGTGTGTGCCATCGTGTATCGAAGTCTGGTCAACACACTTTTTCATGTTCTCGATGTTAAGAATTCATTGGTACAGTTTTCGAGATGAACGGATATCATCTCGGGGCAATTTTGACTACCCGAAGAGTTATGCATTATTTTTAATTCATTTAAACTTACGGAAAATTTAGGGAATTAAAAATAAGGTTACTTGGGACACGTAGTGACCTTAGATATGATTTATGACAGGAAGTATCGTACTTGGAAATAACGAAAAGGTGTGCAATTTGAGATTCGACTATATGGACGGTGTGTAAGTAGACCATTCTTTTATTTAACTTATTATGACACGACCTACCCCTGATAGGTCGTTAAATCAACATCATTTTATATTATTTTATACTTTTTATACTTGAATTTTAATATTAAAATAATAAATAATTAGATAAAATAATTTATTTTGTGATTTTTCTGTTTATTAAAAAAAGTTTGTAATTTGGAGCGTTTTGGCGAAAGAATCGTCCCGATCGGAATTATAACGAAGAAATTATGGACGAAATTCGATCGAATTATATTATTAATTATTTTGATTTTACAAGCCCAATTTCATGTTTTAAATTCAGTCCATTTGCTCCATTGTGCAGCCCAGACTTTCACCTGCGCCCAGGCCCGTGTCGCCCAGCCCAAATCCACAATTGCTCCAGTAGCAGCCGGGCCCCCCTTGCCAAACGGATCCAGCCCAATATCGACACTGCAGTCCAGCCCGCATCTCCAGCCCTCACGCCCGCAGCCCCTATCCATATTTTTGGGGCCAAGCCCAACAAACCGCTGGCCCAAGTCCTGCGTGCGATCAACTGATCCGTGCAGCCACCCGCTCGTCTGGTCCAATCCATGCCAGGCCGGTTACCGTACGCCTGCGCACAACTACTCCGCAGTCCACTTGCGTGCCTGGTCCAATCCACCAGCAGCCATTTGCTTCAGCCAGTCCATCACGCCACCAGGCCACCCACCCGCTGAGCCCATCTGTTCCAGCAACAGTCCATCAACTTTGCAGCCCACGCGTGCTCCTGAGCCCAACTGCTCTGATTTTCCTGCTGCAACCAGCCCAACCACTTCAGTCGTACACTGTTGCATTTGCACAGCAGCAGCCCAACAGCTCCAATTTTCCCCTATTTCTCATATTTTTCAGACACAAATTAATTCCAAACCTTACCTAATTTCATCATTAAACATCATTGTTCATAATTAGTCATCATTTAGTTTTCTTTTATTTTATTGTAATTTTTAATTACTTTATCTTATTTGTTTTTAGTGGCTTTTTCCTCCTATAAATAAGAGTTCATTTCACTTGAAAAAGTGGACTTTGTTTTGAGAAAGAGCTTCAAAACACAAAATTGTATCCTTCCTTTAGAAATATCAAGACTAGTATTTCCGTTGCAATTCTTGAGTTTAAGTTCGCATTCTCGTGTTTATTCATCCATCTTCATAAGGTTTCTTCTGCTGTCATTTTTATTCCATCCATTTTCGGAATCACAAGCTTTTTTGGATTCCGAAGGTGTAACTTGTTCTTTCCTTTGCTTAAACTCTCATTGTTGTTTCGGTTTTATTTTCTTTAGTTCAATATTTTTGTGGGTATTTTCTTTCTAACTTTTGTAGACAAGGATATTATTATAATGTGTTCTACTTTTCAAACTTCATTTACTTCATACATTTGAGTGCTTAAGCTTCAATTTTATACTAAGTGTTTATGACCGCGTTTCGGTGCACTTAGTATAAAATTGAAGAGATTTAAATGTTTAATACACATTCAAATCATAAACATGGGGTTAATCAATTTATAAGTGTTTATGACCGCGTTTCGGTGCATTTATAATGTTTTAAAAAAATGTATGCATGAGTGAGATGGTGAAAGTAGAATTTTGTGATATATTCAAACTTTGCAAATGTTAGAGTGTTAGTAGAATTTGTGTTTAAAGAAAGTCCACTTGTATATATGTTAAAATAGAAATAGAATTAGTTCATTTATGTCTTTACTTATTTTGCATGATCAAAATCCCTAAAACCCCCATCTTTATTCTTTTATTCTTTTAATTCATTTATTCTTTATTCCATTAATTTATTGATTCTCTTATTTATTAATTCGTTTATTCGTATATTCGTTAATTCTTTAATTCTTTATTACTTGATTATTCAATTAATTAATTATGTGATTATTTAATTCTTTATTCTTTGATTATTCATTATTCTTTTTAACTAACATATTATTAATATTCCCTAATTTTCCCGGTTAAGAACGATCCATATTTACCAATACTATAACTACACAAAAAGGGTTTAAATTGCATAACACCCGAATTACGTGTTTAATTTAATGCGTAGTTTTGGCGTTACCAATTTTTGGCGCCGTTGCCGAGGAAATTGAAAATCATTGTTAATATGTTGGTGTATGTATATAAATTGTGCATATTATACTTGTTTATATTTATTTTACTTTATTTTGGTTCATATTTTATTTATTCCTAACTTTTAGTTACTTGTTTAAAATTCTTATACTTGTTTATACTTTATCCATCTTATTTTTATTCTTATTATTTGTTTATTTTTATTTTTATATTTGTACATATTATATTTGTTCTTATTGTTTATCTTTATACATGTTCATATTGCATTTGTTTATTTTTTTTATTTTTTTTATACTTATTCTTAACTTTTATTTTTATGCTTGTTTATAATTTTGATTTTTATTTGTTCAATTTTATTTTTGTTTATAATGTTCACACCGTACTTGTTCTTATTATATTTGTAATAGAAATAAAAAAACATAAAATTCGTAAAAAAAAAATTTACTTCATTTATTTAATTATTAAATTCCGAAAAAAAAATTAATAAAAAAAACTTTTGTATATATATTTATTTACTTTCCAACTTTCTTTAGTTTTAGTAACATGTTAGTGTTAGTACATACTTGTTTGTTTATACTAGTTCCTAAGTTGTATAATACTTGTTTATATTTTATTTGTTTACTTTCATAGTATTACATGTATATTACTTGTTTACAATTACTTTATTTTATGATTATTTATTCGTTTATTTTTATTTTTATTAAACTAAAAAAAAAATCCGAAAAAAAGAGAGAAAAAGAAAAAGAAAATTTCGGATAAGTATAAATTAATAGTAGTAAATATATAAACAATTTAATTTGTGCATACTTAATTTTAGAATGTGTTTTAATTATTCATTTTACTTTTATTATGTTTATTAAATGCTCATTGACAAGACCCGCCCCGATCCTCTCTGGAACCATATGGGGACGTGCCCTGCTCCCGTCTGACACCCAATAATTCATATCAATTTTGACCTCAAAACATCAAATGCATAAATAATCAAAATTAAAGTCATACAACAAATCCGAATTAAGCAGATGTCAGACAAGGGATGAAATCCGAAATTACAAGTTGCGAGCACGACTCTAACAATATCCTGCGGGTACACCACCCAGCAGGGGTTCAGGTACGCAGAAGTAGATCTATGCCTCAGCCTCAGGTTCCTCCTCTACCTCAGTATCACGACCTGGAGGGGTTACCAAAAACATTAAGGGTGAGTGGACCGAAACTCAAGTTTATAAAATCGTTTGATAAGTAAAACGTATAATTTACCCCTCCCTTTTCCAAACATGCATGCAGCATCATTTAAAATCATAAATAATATAATATGAATCATAAGGCATGTAATAAAACCATAACCATAATTTTAGCCACTGCATTATACACTCCAATCCGACATCCCTGATGTCTGACGTCCCTGACGTCCAATAAGGTCACAATCACAAGGCTACGCGTGCCACTCGGGTCTCAATTCCGAGTTCAATCCCCGAACCCTGTTCGATTACAGCATCCCCGATGCTTAGCGTCGTAGACGCTGGACGTTCTAGACGTCCGTGACCTCTCCGGGGTACCTCATCCGGAGGAGACAATATAATATGGAAGGATCTATACAGTGCAGTACCAAATACATTTTATTGATATCCACATGCAAACATATATGTATACATAGGTAAAATCTGAACCGATCGTTACGTTTCATCAAACGGGTCTCATGCCCAAATACCGTGAAACGTGCCATAACCGAAATCTCAATATCATCAAAACCATTTATAGATTCCAGCATGTGAACATATAAGTAAATCAGAAAATATTTAAGCATGCAAGGGTTTAATGAAAACAGGCCCACTCACTGTACGATTCCGTTGCGAATCTGCGCGTACGGACCTGTATCGAGATTATCGTACAATTCCTGTCAGTTCAAATCACATGTAAGGGTCACTACAAGTCTTAAACGTTTAACCACAATGTCCGAAATAGAAACCGGCCCGGGGAAACCGTACAACACGTTTCCCGAGGTAACCGGCCCTAAACTGACCCATCAAAGCTTATCTCAGATCAACATGGTTAAATCACCAAAAATGTTCAGAATGATGAGAGGAACAAAAGTCATGTTGATCGTGATCGGAGATAAGGTTCAACGCGCCCTCACGCGCCGCCCAAAGTGGCAGCGCGTGAAAGTCACGCGCCTGACACTGTAGCTACAGTGTCACCTCCTTCACCCGTTTGTCTGTAATACGGGCCTGCCACCCGCGGCTTGACCCGGTTGAATACCCATCAATTCTTACTCGATTTCAATCCAATTCGATCCTAACATGTTCATTAACTATCCAATTTAGGTTCTGTGACAAAAATCAACCTCGACACATCCCCAAACGACCCATCGACCCGCGATCAACCAATCGGGTCAATCACCAGAACTTCCTGGTTTCAAACCCATTGTCCAATTAACTTCACAGGAAGCATAACAGGATCAAAACGAGCCAAAATGAACAATCAATTGTGTCTGAAAGTACCTGAAGGTTACATCCCAAGCTCTGCAACTTCCCTGAAAACAGCAGCCTCCGTCCTAGCTCAACCGTGGCTGTTAGCCTTCAATTTCGATGTGGTTGAGTTCCAAACACTCCCAGAAGACTAAACCAGGCCTTGGTTTGGTCCAACACTCACCAGAAATCAAAACCCTATTTTCCCTCCAATTTTGCCCGAAATGGTTTCTCTAGTTTTCTTCATCAATTCTCAGTGTTCTTAATGGCAGAGTGATGCTCACACATGTGCTAATTAGTTTTAAATAACCTCCGCTGTCCCAGAGGCTCGTGGAAGTCCAAATTGTCCACTGAAATTTGTCCCCCGAAAGCTTCGAATTTCAATTAACAATTTGATCGTGCAGGTTGGACGGTTCAGGCCACGTTCAAAAGCAAAAGACAGCCCAGACTTTCCAGCACACATTGGCATAATCAATTGTGCACTGAACCACCGCACATGGTGGTGCCGTCCATGGTTCCCCCGCGGTTGCTACAGTAACCAGGGCAAAAGACCAAAATGCCCCTGGTTCAATAATTACCAAAATGCCCCTCACTTCCTAGACCCGTAACTCAGCCATACGAAGTCCGATTTCGGCGTGCCGCCTGTCTACGGACTCAGGACGTCGAGACCTACCTATCGGTCCTGGAGTCGTGTGAAAATTAATTATTAAACGAAAAGTCAACATTTTTGCCCGTGAAGTCCAACTTACGGTAATGCCCTCGAACTTCCGATAGTCATAACTTTTTCCCTGATCGTCCGAAATGGACGTGCCACCTATCTATGGACTCGTGACGTCCCGAACTACGTCACGGTCACTGGTCAAAGTCCATTTGACCCACTAATCAAAAAGTCAACAATTTGGCCATACCATTCACAAGGGTAAAAATGTCAATTCACATATTAAATCACAATATTAAAATCCTCGAATTTCCGGGGTGTTACAACCTTCCCCCCTTAAGAAATTTCGTCCCGAAATTTCAAGGAAACAAATGAGGAAATTGTTCTCGCACCTGAGCCTCAGGCTCCCATGTGGCTTCTTCCACATTCTGGTTTCTCCAGAGAATCTTCACGAGAGGGATCGTCTTCCGACGTAGTACCTTTTCCTTCCGATCCAAGATCTGTACTGGTTGTTCCTCAAAGCTCAAATCCCCCCGTAGTTCGACAGGTTGTTACCCAAGTACATGAGAAGCATCACGTACGTACTTCCGTAGCATCGATATGTGGAAAACATTGTGAACTCTAGATAGTTCTGGAGGTAGCGCCAATCTGTAAGCAACTCTGCCGATTCTCTCCACGATCTCATATGGTCCGATAAAACGCGGACTCAGTTTCCCCCGTCGACCGAATCGGATAATCCCCTTCCACGGTGATAACTTCAGGAAGACGAAATCTCCCACTTCAAATTCCAAGTCTCGAATCCGTCGATCGGCATAACTCTTCTGGCGATCCTGTGCCGACTTCAATCTCTCCTTGATAATACGAACAGTTTCCAAGGTCAAGTCCATCAATTCCGGCCCTACAGCCGTTCGCTCTCCTATCTCCGTCCAGCAGATAGGTGTCCTGCACTGTCGACCATACAGTGCCTCATAAGGTGCCATCCCGATGCTTGCCTGATAGCTGTTGTTGTAAACAAATTACATTAATGGCAAATGAGTATCCCAAGAGTCCTGAAACTGTAGTACACATGACCTCATCATGTCCTCCAGGGTCTGAATGGTTCTTTCAGACTGTCCATCGGTCTGTGGATGGAAAACAGTACTGAAACGTAGGGTTGTTCCCAGGTAGCTTGCAAACTCCACCAGAACCTGGAAGTGAAACGCGGATCACGATCGGACACGATTGATTCCGGCGTACCATGCAATCGTATGATTTCCTTCACAAACAACTGAGCCAGTAGATTAGGTTTTATAGGTCTCCTGAACTGGCAGAAAATGGGCTGATTTGGTTAGCCGGTCCACGATCACCCATACTCCGTCCACTCCACTCTGAGTTCTCGGTAACTTAAAGATGAAGTCCATGGTGATGTGATCCCACTTCCACTCGGGAATCGGAAGTGGCTGCATAGCCCCATACGGTCTCTGCCGTTCCGCTTTAACCTGCTGACAGGTTAAGCATTTGCTTACGAACTCAGCAATATCCTTCTTCATTCCTAGCCACCAATAATGGTTCCGGAGGGTACGGTACATCTTTGTTCCTCCCGGATGCATAGCATAGGCCGAACTATGGGCCTCCTCAAGAATCTCGGCCCGCAACTCTGCCACTGCAAGTACACACAAACGGCCCAATTTCACAAGTGCCCCATCGTCCCGGATGGTAAAATCCTGTCTCCCATCCGCATCGACCTCAATTCTGTAAATACAGAGTATCGGATCCTGAAGTTGTGCTTCGATAATCCGATCAATCAGTACAGGTCGTACATGGAAGCTGGCCAACAAAGCTCCATGTGCATCCGTACCCAAAATAACTCCAGCCTTCCGGAGTTCCACCAGTAAGGGAAGGTACACCATCCCCAGGTGTGCAACTGATCCTGCTGACTTCCTGCTGAGTGCATCAGCCACCATATTGGCCCTTACCCGGATGGTACTCGATCGTACAGTCATAGTCCTTCAGCAGCTCCAACCATCTCCGTTGTCTCATGTTAAACTCCTTCTGAGTGAATAAGTATTTAAGACTCTGGTGGTCGGTGTATATCCGACACGTTGCGCCGAAAAGATAATGTCTCCAGATCTTTAGAGCATGAACCACCACCGCCAACTCCAAATCATGGGTAGGGTAGTTCAACTCATGAGTCTTCAGCTGCCGGGATGCATAGGCGATAACCTTGCCAGTTTGCATCAACACGCAGCCCAGACCTTGCAGTGAAGCGTCACTGAAAACCACAAACTCTCCACTGTCATCCGGCAATGCAAGGACAGGTGCAGTGGTCAATCGATCCTTCAACTCTTGAAAGCTCCGATCGCACTGCTCGTCCCAGATAAACTTCACTCCCTTCCGAGTCAAACGAGTCAATGGTGCAGCAATTTTGGAGAAACCCTCCACGAATCTCCGGTAGTAACCTGCTAATCCGACGAAACTCCGTACCTCGGTCACTGTTGTCGGTCTAGCCCAGTTGGTTACTGCTTCTGTTTTCTGGGGATCCACGCAAATCCCATCCGTCGATATCACGTGTACCAGAAAACCAATACTGTTCAGCCAAAACTGACACTTGCTCAGTTTGGCGTACAATTGTTCTTGACTCAATCTCTCCAAGACCAACCGTAGATGTTCCTCATGTGCACGGGCACTCCTCGAGTACACCAAAATATCATCGATGAACACAATCACGAACTTATCCAGGTAGGGTCGGAAAACCCGGTTCATCAGATCCATGAATGTTGCTGGAGCATTCGTCAAACCAAATGGCATAACAAGGAACTCGTAGTGTCCGTAACGGGTTCGAAAAGCAGTTTTCGGAATATCCTCCTCTGAAATCCTCAGTTGGTGATACCCAGACCGCAAATCAATTTTCGAGAAGCACTGAGCTCCCCGCAACTGGTCAAAAAGGTCATCGATCCTGGGTAGAGGATACTGGTTCCTCAGCGTCACCTTGTTGAGTTGTCGATAGTCAATACACAAACGAAGACTTCCCTCCTTCTTCTTTACGAACAACACCGGTGCTCCCCACGGTGAAGTACTTGGTCGGACATATCCCAAATCCACCAACTCCTGCAATTGAGTCTTGAGTTCTCGCAACTCGGCCGGCGCCATCCGGTATGGTGCCTGGGATATAGGTCGGGTACCCGGGAGTAGTTCAATAGTAAACTCGATCTCCCGCGATGGTGGCAATCCATGTAAGTCTTCCGGGAACACATCCGGAAACTCACGCACCACCGGTATCTCGTCGATACCCGGAGTATCAACCGGATCCGACACGACATGCGCCAGATAACACTGGCATCCCTTCCGTAGAAGTTTGGTAGCAGTAAGTGAAGAGATCACTTCAGGAGGCGAACCGTCACGTTCCCCCTGGAAGATAACCTCCGGAAAACCCAAGCTTCGCAGAATCACTTGCTTGCTACAGCAATCGATGAGCGATCCATGCTCCGATAGCCAATCCATCCCTAGGATTATATCGAAGTCGTGGATATCCAGAATAATTAAGTCTGCTGGTAAATCCACATCCTCAATTCTTACCGGGCACCTCCGAATCACCTGATTCACAAGGTACACGATACCCATCGGGGTGCCAACACCCATTTCGCAATCTAAAGCTGATACCACACAATCAAGCATACCAGCACAACTCTCCGAAATAAAAGAATGTGTAGCCCCCGCATCCATCAATACACGTACAAGAAGGTTTAAGATATGTAGTGTACATGTGACCACGCCTGGGGCAGCCCTCGCCTGCTGCTGGGTCATTGCAAACACTTGGGCCCTCGGCCCTCCGTTCCGTCTGCGCCCGCGCGTGCCACGCCCAGCACCACGGTCACCTCCCTGACCGCAACCTCCATTAGTGTGGGAAGCCGTGCTCTGCACCACACTAGAGCCCCCAGCGTCGTTGTTCTTGGACAACTGCGGGCAATCACTGGCATAGTGGCCCTCCTCTCCGCAAGCAAAACAAGTTACTAGCCTCGGCCTGTCCGAATGCCCGCCAGAAGCACCGCTCCAAGATGAGCGCTGCCCATAGTTGTATCCAGATCCTCTGCCCTGAGAGCCTCCACGTCGACCTGACCAGCCACGACCCTTGAAGGATGAGGGTGCTCCCCTGTAGCCCCCTCCCTTATTGTTCTTATGGACCGATGGTCCACGATGTGGGCGATCCTGACGTCGCCCCTCGCCCGAAGGTTGCCGTGTCTGGTGTGCCGCCAGACTGGCCTCGACACGCACAGCTGCGTCGACCATATCTCTCAGAGAAGCATGAGTAGTAGTAGTCACACTTGCCCGGATCTCCCCTCGGAGTCCAAGCTCGAACCTTTGGCATTTATCCTCCTCCGTGCTAACGAATGATGCAGCGAACCGGGAAAGTTTCCCGAAAGTTTGCTCGTAGTCCGCAACGGACATATCACCCTGCTCCAGCCGCAGGAATTCAGCCTCCCGTGTCGCGCGAAAGGATCGCGGGTAGTACTGGTCCAGAAATCTGGAACGGAAAGCTTCCCAAGTAGTGGTATGGACAGACCACCCAGACATTTCGAGTCCGTGCCACCACTGGTAGGCTCCTCCTTCCAGCAAGAAGGCCGCCAAGGTTACCCGTTCGCCCGGAGGGCAGTGCATCACTGAGAAGATCCTCTCCCACTTGGTGATCCAATCATGAGCATCCTCGGGGTTTGATCCCCCGCAGAAAGGAGTGGCTCCCAAACGTTGAGCCCTTTCAATGCTCGCGCATTCCATCTCCCTTTCCAGATCCTCGTCAGTTCGTGTATGAGGAATTCTCCTAGGAGGCATAACCAACTGTCAAGAGGCATAGATCAGATAACAATATTCTTAAAAGTCGAAAAGTAACTAGTACCAATCGCTAGTCTAGCATGCTGACCATACCCTAGTACTGACCACAACCTAGTGTTCTGATACCAAGCTGACAGGACCCGCCCCGATCCTCTCTGGAACCATATAGGGGCGTGCCCTGCTCCCGTCTGACACCCAATAATTCATACCAATTTTGACCTCAAAACCTCAAATGCATAAATAATCAAAATTAAAGTCATACAACAAATCCGAATTAAACAGATGTCAGACAAGGGATGAAATCCGAAATTACAAGTTGCGAGCACGACTCTAACAATATCCTGCGGGTACACCACCCAGCAGGGGTTCAGGTACGCAGAAGTAGATCTATGCCTCAGCCTCAGGTTCCTCCTCTATCTCAGTATCACGACCTGGAGGGGTTACCAAAAACATTAAGGGTGAGTGGACCGAAACTCAAGTTTATAAAATCGTTTGATAAGTAAAACGTATAATTTACCCCTTCCTTTTTCCAAACATGCATGCAGCATCATTTAAAATCATAAATAATATAATATGAATCATAAGGCATGTAATAAAACCATAACCATAATTTTAGCCACTGCACTATACACTCCAATCCGACATCCCTGATGTCTGACGTCCCTGACGTCCAATAAGGTCATAATCACAAGGCTATGCGTGCCACTCGGGTCTCAATTCCAAGTTCAATCCCCGAACCCTGTTCGGTTACAGCATCCCCGATGCTTAGCGTCGTAGACGCTGGACGTTCTAGACGTTCGTGACCTCTCCGGGGTACCTCATCCGGAGGAGACAATATAATATGGAAGGATCTATACAATGCATTACCAAATACATTTTATTGATATCCACATGCAAACATATATGTATACATAGGTAAAATCTGAACCGATCGTTACGTTTCATCAAACGGGTCTCATGCCCAAATACCGTGAAACGTGCCATAACCGAAATCTCAATATCATCAAAACCATTTATAGATTCCAGCATGTGAACATATAAGTAAATCAGAAAACATTTAAGCATGCAAGGGTTTAATGAAAACAGGCCCACTCACTGTACGATTCTGTTGCGAATCTGCGCGTACGGACCTGTACCGAGATTATCGTACAATTCCTGTCAGTTCAAATCACATGTAAGGGTCACTACAAGTCTTAAACGTTTAACCACAAAGTCCGAAATAGAAACCGGCCCGGGGAAACCGTACAACACGTTTCCCGAGGTAACCGGCCCTAAACTGACCCATCAAAGCTTATCTCAGATCAACATGGTTAAATCACCAAAAATGTTCAGAATGATGAGAGGAACAAAAGTCATGTTGATCGTGATCGGAGATAAGGTTCAACGCGCCCTCACGCGCCGCCCAAAGTGGCAGCGCGTGAAAGTCACGCGCCTGACACTGTAGCTACAGTGTCACCTCCTTCACCCGTTTGTCTGTAATACGGGCCTGCCACCCGCGGCTTGACCCGGTTGAATACCCATCAATTCTTACTCGATTTCAATCCAATTCGATCCTAACATGTTCATTAACTATCCAATTTAGGTTCTGTGACAAAAATCAACCTCGACACATCCCCAAACGACCCATCGACCCGCGATCAACCAATCGGGTCAATCACCAGAACTTCCTGGTTTCAAACCCATTGTCCAATTAACTTCACAGGAAGCATAACAGGATCAAAACGAACCAAAATGAAATTGTGTCTGAAAGTACCTGAAGGTTACGTCCCAAGCTCTGCAACTTCCCTGAAAACAGCAGCCTCCGTCCTAGCTCAACCGTGGCTGTTAGCCTTCAATTTCGATGTGGTTGAGTTCCAAACACTCCCAGAAGACTAAACCAGGCCTTGGTTTGGTCCAACACTCACCAGAAATCAAAACCCTATTTTCCCTCCAATTTTGCCCGAAATGGTTTCTCTGGTTTTCTTCATCAATTCTCAGTGTTCTTAATGGCAGAGTGATGCTCACACATGTGCTAATTAGTTTTAAATAACCTCAGTTGTCCCAGAGGCTCGTGGAAGTCCAAATTGTCCACTGAAATTTGTCCCCCGAAAGCTTCGAATTTCAATTAACAATTTGATCGTGCAGGTTGGACGGTTCAGGGCCACGTTCAAAAGCAAAAGACAGCCCAGACTTTCCAGCACACATTGGCATAATCAATTGTGCACTGAACCACCGCACATGGTGGTGCCGTCCATGGTTCCCCCGCGGTTGCTACAGTAACCAGGGCAAAAGACCAAAATGCCCCTGGTTCAATAATTACCAAAATGCCCCTCACTTCCTAGACCCGTAACTCAGCCATACGAAGTCCGATTTTGGCGTGCCGCCTGTCTACGGACTCAGGACGTCGAGACCTACCTATCGGTCCTGGAGTCGTGTGAAAATTAATTATTAAACGAAAAGTCAACATTTTTGCCCGGTGAAGTCCAACTTACGGTAATGCCCCCGAACTTCCGATAGTCATAACTTTTTCCCTGATCGTCCGAAATGGACGTGCCACCTGTCTATGGACTCGTGACGTCCCGAACTACGTCACGGTCACTGGTCAAAGTCCATTTGACCCACTAATCAAAAAGTCAACAATTTGGCCATACCATTCACAAGGGTAAAAATGTCAATTCACATATTAAATTACAATATTAAAATCCTCGAATTTCCGCGGGTGTTACACTCATACTTGTTTATAATTACCCTTACTAAATTTTCATACCTTTTTATTTTTGTGTTAGCATAAATAAGTTGTAGTTATGTTACTTGTTATTTGTCATACTTGTTCATAATTGTATACTTGTTCATAATTTGGTTATACTTATACACACTTGAGTTATTTTGTTCATATTTGAGTATCCATTTTTGTTCACAACTTTTATGTCTTATGCTTGCCTTATTATATTAACTCACAATGTTCATAATATGCTTGTTCATAAGTTGTATTTAATGTCTTTATTGTGTTATTTCATGAATTGTATTTTATACTTGTTCATTTTATTAATTTTGAAGAGCTATATATATTTATATATGTGACTTTCCTAAATGTAAATATTTTTTCCTATTAAATGTTTTAGAGTTTCATGAATCTCAAGGCTTTTTTTTTCTTCAAAATTCTACTTTCGGGAACAAGTAGCGCCCCTTGTGTTTATTTTCTCCTTAACCCTTCGTGATGTGTGGATTTCATCACCACACACCATAGACTCGAATCTATGGGCATGAGGTTGGGGCGGAGTTTGTAAACACTCGGGTTTGGTAATTCACCAAATCTTCCATCGGTTGGTTATGGTGTCTAGAAGGGTTATGACTAGGTGACAAGTTTTGGATTAAGAAAGAGAACAACGATGGAGTATATGCCAATGGTAGCCTCTGGATGTTCTCGAAATTATCCTTGCTTCTCGCGTTACATCTATCCCAACTGGCCATGATTAACGTTGAATGGTGGAAGGGTGGTTATCAGTACGCGCAGGCCATATGCCCAGGAAAGTATTATGAGAAGCAGAAGGGGAAAGTTATTCATGACACTCTAAGGCTCTACTTATTGCATAAATAGTTGCATACCCTCCCTTAGATTTCATGATGCTCGGAATTCATCACCGGGCCCCCCTAGACTAAGTGAATCTAGGGAAGTGAGATCGAAGGTGTAGGCCATTCTTTCATGAACTGTCACGTAACTCTTATGTCTTGTGCATGTTCTAATAATTTCTCTCTTATGCATTCACACCATGCTTCATGTAGATACTTTTGTGTCGCATTAGTTTAGATGCATTTGTAACTTGTGCATTTTCTTTCTATTACTGTGACTTTTTGTTAATTCTAGCTTCTATTTATGTCACACTGTATGAAATCTATACTCTAATACCCTTACTATCTCTTTTTGTGTATATGTTAATTCCGACATAAATTTATACCTGTTCATACCTCACATTTTCTTGCTAATTGTGACTTTCTTAACTTGTATTCCGAACATTAACCCTAACTCTTGTCACAACTATTTTGTTTAAATTAACTTTCACTATCTAAGTACTTGTGTATATTTACCTTCTAACTTAGTGTTCACTTTTAATTTAGGTACGTTCTTATGAATGCACGCTTATCAGTCTAAGCTTGATCGGTTGAGAAAGCAACTTGACATCTCACCAAGCAACGCAACATTCAGAGACGCACTTAAGAAAACTAGCTCATCCGGACCACCATCCCCAATACTCGGTGAATCAATAAGTGAGAAGAGTAATTCAGACGAGGAACATATTTTTGGAACACCAGTAGTCATGGCAAGAAATCTAAGTATCCGAGAGCAGACATGTGCTAACACAAGTGGCACTACGAATTTCTGCATCCAGTATCCTGAGCCTAGAACCAACAAGAAAGATATTGAGCTCAAGAGTGGAGTCCTTCATCAATTACCCAGGTTCCATGGAATCAGAAATGAAGATCCACACAAAAACTTGACGGAGTTCCAATTCATTATCGGTAGCATATGTCCAGATGATGCGGACTTGGAAATCATGAAGTTGAAGGCTTTCCCATTGTCCTTGGAAGATAGAGCACGGGTGTGGCTTTTGAGTCTCCCACCCAATCATATTGACTCTTGGGAGAAGCTGGTTCAGGAATTTCTTACCAAGTACTTTCCTGCCTCAAATATTACGGTGTTAAGAAAGGAGATCACTGAAATCAAGCAAAAAGATCATGATGAGAATTTCAGCCAGTATTATGAAAGGTTTAAGGAACTCTGTGCTTCATGCCCGACTCACGGAATCACTGAAGGATATCTCTTAACCTACTTCTACGAAGGACTCAAAGGTTGGGATAGAGGACTACTTGATGCTGCAGCTAACAGAAGTTTCTTAGCTCGGAGTTTAGTAGACGGTCGTGCATTACTTGAAAGCCGTGCACTCAATGATGCACAATACGAAGGTGCCGAGCTTATACCAAGAAAGGTACATGAGGTGAGTTCCCATGTTATTAATGATTCTAAGTTAGATAAAATCACCTCTATGCTTTCGAATGTGTTGGAACTAAAGAAAGCAGGTAGCCCCGGTGTGTTCCATATGCTCCCAAGGCCATCTTGAGGACCAATGCCCCTACACTGCAAGGGAGGAAGACTTCGGGACTGAAATGACACATGCCATTGGTGGATTTCAAGGAGGACCAAGGACCCAAGGCTATAGTTGGAGAGATCCGAACAATGTTCCTAAACTCTCAACACATGTCAACAGACCCAAACCATGTCCCGAATCCTCAACATTTCCAAAGGCCCACATGGCAACCAAGGCTCCGGTTCCATTTTCTAACTTTTCTCATAATCATGCAAATAATCATATCTCTTCATATTCTAATCCTAATTATGATAAAATGTTGGTTGCTCTTTCACAAGGGCAGCAAACATTAATGGCTACGACTCAGGCTCTTGTCACAGGTCAGCAAAATCAGCAAAAAGACATCGCTGAACTCAAGGACCAAATGGGCAAGGTCGTGGACTTCATAGGTAAGATCCAAGCTAGCGGGGTGCTTCCACCTCAACCTACACCCAACCCGAATGCAAGACCTGAAGCCAATGCGATTACCCCGCATCATCTGAGTTGATTCAAGCACTTCGTCTAGGCTGACCAGACATTAAACTTCAAGCGCTTGTTGGGAGGCAACCCAACGTATTCCCGAGAAGTGAAGGAGCCATCACCGCATATTTGCTCTCTTTAATCCCTTCACTCTCTTTTATGTTTATGTCTAGTGTTTTTCTTAGTTTATTTTCGTAAAATCCTCTTCCTTACTTAAAGTCTATGTTCATTTCACTTCTACTTTCTTACATTGAGGACAATGTAGAATTTAAGTGTGGGGGAGTGGTTTACAATTTTAAGTGCGCAATAAAATTGTTTTTTAATTAAAATAAATTAAAATAAAAAAAAAAAGTTATTTCGGCTTTCTTGAGTCTTTTCAGTTTTTTTTTTCGAGTCTTTAGTTGCCCCTTAACCTGTCAATGATAATAATGAAGGGAATAAGTATGTTATGGCTATAAAGATAATCAATATAACTTGAATTCGTTTGTTAATACTTTGTGATTAAATGTTATAACTTTTAAGATAATGCACGTAAATTGGTACATTAACGAGCATGCTAAGACAAGTATGAATCATTTAAACCTTATGAAAGGTTCAAGCTAATATAACCATTTATGAAACAAAACGCCAGAAATCATTTCCTTTTCTCAAATCCCGGGCCTCAGCCCAAACTGTAAAGACCCGTCCCGGGAGTCAGGAGTAACAAAGTGTTTAGTGACATATTATGTCAGGACCCACCCCGGTTTCACCCCGAAAACCGAGGAAAATTCTGCTCCCGTCTGACAACCCGACACAACACAGTCATACGCAGGAGAAAATATATCACATATCTCGAAGTCAACAGTTTACAGAGCATAGTACTTAAGACAGAAGAAAGAAAAAACCGAAAAGCTAAGTTCACGCACAACGAAAAATTTAGCACAGTTCGGGATCGCTCTCGTGACTCCTATGCATCAAACGCTGCCTCGACGCCGAAACCCCGCGCTAGCTCCACGACCTAGAGGGCAGTTAAAAACAGAAGGTGTGAGTGGACCATAATAACATAAAAGTTTCTAAAACCATTTTATGATAAAACCGGGTTTAGCCCTCCGTTTTGAAACCACATGCATAACCCAGTTATTAAAACAGTTATTAATCGATCGCCATAAAACATTTACAGAAACATTTTAAAAATAGTATAATTCACATAACCTCACCATAAGAACAGAAACACTATAAAACAGTTATAGAAAACATATCAGAACATCATAAAACCGTATTATAAACAAGCATCCCGACCAGAAGGACCTGGTCGCCCTGTCGACGCAACAGACATCGCACTAGCTTGCGGAGTCGGCTGTGCTCAGTAACCACGAAATCCTGAACTCTGGAAACTATCAGGTCTACCGAAACGATCATCGCCCGACGACGACACTCCACCGAAGTTACCTCTCTTCGGTGTCCTCTGGCTCGAAGCTCCAGAAAAAGATGGCTCCCGGCGTCGTATCGGCAAACTCGCCTCAACCCTTACCGCTGCGTCCGACAACTCCCGGAGGGTAGAAAACGATCCAGCCGTCACTATGGCTCGAATCTCACCTCGCAGGCCCAACTCAAATCTATGGCATTTCTCGGCTTCAGTAGCCACGAACACATGAGCAAACCGAGATAACATCTGAAATTTCCGTTCGTACTCAGCCACACTCAGATTCCCTTGTTGAAGCTGCAGAAATTCAGCCTCCTTGGCATCTCGGAAAGAACGAGGGTAATACTGATCTAAGAATCTCTCCCGAAACGTCTCCCAAGTCACAGTATGGGCATCCCAACCATAAAACTCGAGGGTATACCACCACTCGTACGCTGCACCGTCTAGCAAGAACGTAGCCAGTAACACGCGTTCCTCCGGTGGGCAATGCATCACTGCAAAGATCTGCTCAAGTCTCGTGATCCACCTCTGGGCTTCCTCAGGATCAGCCTCGCCACTAAAAGTAGTAGCCCCGAGCCGCTGGGCTCGCTCAATCGTAGTACTCTCTGTTCCCCTCGCTGTTTCCTCTTCAGGTCGTGGAGAGGGTCCACGTCTCGGAGGCATCGTCAATCGCACGCTGAAAGAGGCATAGAAGTAGTCAACAACCGAAACACAACCTCACAACTGACAAACCCCAACAAACTCGACAAACCTATGCTCTGATACCAATTGTCAGGACCCACCCCGGTTTCACCGCGAAAATCGAGGTAAATCCTGCTCCCGTCTGACAACCCGACACAACACAGTGAGACGCAGGAGAAAATATATCACATATCTCGAAGTCAACAGTTTACAGAGCATAGTACTCAAGACAGAAGAAAGAAAAACCGAAAAGCTAAGTTCACGCACAACAAAAAATTTAGCACAGTTCGGGATCGCTCTCGTGACTCCTATGCCTTAGACGCTGCCTCGACGCTGAAACCCCGCGCTGGCTCCACGACCTGGAGGGCAGTTAAAAACAGAAGGTATGAGTGGACCATAATAACAGAAAAGTTTCTAAAACCATTTTATGATAAAACCGGGTTTAGCCCTCCGTTTTGAAACCACATGCAGTTATTAAAACAGTTATTAATCGATCGCCATAAAACATTTACAGAAACATTTTAAAAACAGTATAATTCTCATAACCTCACCATAAGAACAGAAACACTATAAAACAGTTATAGAAAACATATCATAACATCATAAAACCGTATTATAAACCGTGAATATCAAATCATCATGCTCCGATCAAACCTGCTGGACCTATCCGAGTCTTTAAACTCCCGAGTCTTTAAACTCAATCCAGGCCTCAATAATATCCGAGTCTTTAAACTCCCGAGTCTTTAAACTCAACAGGCATACGGGGGAAATATCAATATATCCGAGTCTTTAAACTCCCGAGTCTTTAAACTCAATCCGGATCTTTAAACCCAATCCGGGCCCGTCCCCCGTCAATCAATATCCGGGTCTTTAAACCCAATATCCAGATCCAGCAAATCCAATCAAAACCATGTGAAAACCTTTTCTAAATCCACATCCAAACCCGAATCCGAAATCACTGGTCTGATGCCCTTCGTGCATCCCGAACCGTCATTTCGAACCCAAATCCGGAAATTCACTTTCAACTTTAAAACCAAATTCCGCTTTCCGAAATCCGATTCTAAATCCGAAAACCATGATCATCGAAATCATGTTCCAAAATCCCTTTATAATCATTGAAAACCCTTATCGTTTCAAATCCCAAACTCATGGCATCATTATAAGAAATCAAACCTTCATCGTAAAACGTGCTGAAAACCGTACTTCCTCGAAAAACGTGCAATTAAGTAAAACAGTTATAGCATATTCAGAAAACATGAATTCACATATAAAACCATAAAACAATTATAGAAAAGCAGTTATGCATGCTCAGTTATAGAGAAGGGGTCCACTCACAGTACTGAGCCCTCAGTCGCGTCCCGAACGTCTTGTACGTTCCTCAGCTTCCTCGGGAACTCCCGATCCTGTCAACAACCACCAAAGTACGTTACCAACACGTCTACTAAGGTCCACCTAAATTCCCTTAAAAATCCCCGGGAACTAAACGGAACGAATCGGAACCCTAAGCCTTCAACCTCGCGGAACTACTTCGAATCGACGTCCGATTAATCCGAAACCACCTCCAATATACTCGTCCACTCACAGTACTGACCCCTCACGCGCCAGCTACAGTACATCTTCAACCTCGAGCAGACCCTGTTCAGCACAGTTCCTGCAACTTGAACCGGCGTCAGCGGTTCTCCGCCGTACCTGCACCAAATCGACTCGTCTCTTCACCCACTGCTTCGTCCCGTCCTAAGGAACTCATCCCCCTCACTCCAATACCTCGACACGGCCTAAAACTAGTCGACTCTAGTTCGAACAAAACCCGTACCAGTCCCCTGTTTCCTTCTCCGGCCACCCAGGTCTTCCCCCGTCACGGTGGCTACCCAAAACTCTTCCTAGGACTGTCCTAAACCTCACCCAACTCACCAAGACCGTCGACTCTACCCCAAACTTCACGACTTTCGATCTGAACATCGACGGCAAAATAGAGCACACAAGGTACTCTCCGTCGTCTAGACTCCGTCGTGCACTCCTCCGCCACGGCTGCACAACTAGAAGAACCCTAGGACTCAACTGAGTCCCCTAGACTTCACTAGACTCCTCGATTCAACCCTTAACGCCACAACTCTCGACTTGAAACTCGACAGAAAAACAGAGTATCAAAAGGGAAAATAAGAAATTACCTGCCTCCTGTCGCCGTCGTGAGCTCAGCCGTGAGGCAGTAGCTCCTCCCGTCCACCTCCAGCCTCTAGACTCCTCCTCTGGCCTCGCTTGATCGATCACAGCCGCAACACCACCCACAAACACTCACTTCCTCCCTGTTTTCCTGTGGCTCACTACTCACACACACACGACTACCGTACCTCCCTGTCTTCTCCCAAGCTCTCTTCCACTCTCTGGTCACTCCTCATCCTTCAATTCACACAACACACACACTCACCCCTCAATTCTTCTCAATTCCTCCCTCTGTTTCTGTCTGGGCCGAACAACACACGAACACATACACGGTTGCACCCCAAATAATTGGACCGTGTACTCACTAGAACCAACGAGACCTCCTACACGTGTCACCAATCCCACAACTCCTCTCCCAAGTGGCTCAATCTCAGCCCTCCATCTACCCTCTCTGTTGCACACATCCCAAGGTGCAAAAAGACCAAAATGCCCTTCCTAGAACCGCAAAATTACAACTTTGCCACTACCTTTCTAGACCCGTAACTCCCACATCGTAAGTCCGATGAATACGTGCCGCCTGTCATCGAACTCAGGACGACGAGATCTATCTAAGTATCCTAAGTCAACGTACCAAATCCTGTTTATACGAAAAGTCAACTTTTCCCCCTAATTTAGCCAAATTACGGTTATGCCCTCAACCTTCCGAACATCATAACTTCCTCCTCGGATGTCGGAATCGGGCGTGCCACCTGCCTACGGGTTCGTGACGTCCTAACCTACGTCCTGGTCACCAGTCAAAGTCCATTGGACCATCCGAACTAAAAGTCAACTTTTTACCCAAACTAGGGGTAAAATCGTCATTCTCTCCTAACGACCCCAACGAGACCAACTAACCACTAATTAAGCTCACTAATCCCATCTGAATCACTATCTTAACTTTAATTTCTGGGACGGGTCGTTACATATTAGCTAGGTTAATCGTTGATTAGTGGGTTACTTTTGGATCTTTGACGCAGAATGACGATTTTACCCCTAGAATGGGCAAAATGTTGACTTTTAGTTTGGACGGTCAATTGGACATTAACCAATGATTGTGACGTATTTTGGGACGTCACGAGTCCGTAGACAGGTGGCACGCCCGATTCCGACATCCGAGGAGAAAGTTATGATGTTCAGAAGGTTGAGGGCACTTTCGTAATTTGGTTAAAAGAGGGGAATTAGTTGACTTTTTGTTTGACCATTAGTTTTCATGAAAACCGAGGACTGTTAGATAGGTCTCGACGTCCTGAGTACAACGACAGGCGGCACGCAGTCATCGAGCGTCAGACGAGTGAGATGTGGTTCTAGAAAGGTGAAGGGCAAAATGGTAATTGTGCAAGGCAGGGGTAAAATGGTCTTTTAGCTATTTTGGTGCTGACTCTTGGGATGAGGACACATGTCCTTGAGGGAATGGATATTTTTAGCCTAAACCAGAGGGATGGGGACACCTGTTCCTTTTCTGGTTGGTTCCAGCCGTTTCCCTCCCATTTAGATCGATTAAAAAAAAACAGGGGAGGTAGTCGTGCTTTGTGTCTTCGATTGTTAGTCGACATAGAAGGGAGGGGAAACTAAGAGTGTGTGTGTTTAGAGTGAAAAACCAGAGTGTAAATCTTGTGATGAGGGTGTGGAAACAGAGTGAAGATAGAGACTAGGAAGGGAGAGGTTGAGTTACAACCAAATCCAGTAAACTATTCTATAAACCCGTATACCCAAGCCTCTGTAAATGACTTCCAACCTTAATGGATGGTGCTAGGGGCTGAAGGAAAATAACCAGGACACTGAAATAGTGATGATAGTAACCACAGCGAGGTTGTGATGGCAAGGTAAGGAAGAAACCGTGCACCTCGTCTTTGTGGTTCAGTTTTAGAACTGCACTTGTACTGATATTGGTTTATTCTGATGCTAAAACCTGGTACTGGAGATCCTTGGCATCTTCTTAAATCAAAAACACGGCAAAGAAGGGCTGGCCTCGCGACGGTTCACAGGAGGACAGTAGGCCGGCTTTTTGCAGCAAGCTAGGAGATAAGTTAATCGCAGGATTTTCATGTTTAGAGGGTATAGATCAATAGGAAAGATTGAGATTAAACTTTAGGACCAATTAGATTTGAAATCGGACCGAAAATAGAGAAATTATAGGGTCGAACCGTGAACGCCGGTTCGGGTAGGACCGGTCTGAACTGGACCGGTCTAGACCAGTTCAACAGAGGTTGAAGATAAGCATAGTGTCTGGCACGTGAGGCCCACGCGCAGCCCCTTTGGGCGGCGCGTGTGGGGGCGTGACACGTAGTTTGAGGGAGGTTTCAACACGACTTTTAAATTATTCGATGTAACGAACATTTTGGCGCTGGTTTCGAGTCAATCGGACATCGTCTCGATATGTTTCTGGATGTCCAAAGATTTTAGGGCTCGGTTAAAAATAGTTAAAAATTCGAGAAAATTACGGGGCATTAGTATGAGTATTGTGAAGTAGTTAGTGACCTCATATTGGAATTTGGACAAGTTCGGAATAGCCGGTAATAGTGGATTAGCTTGGAAAGCGTAAGTGCACGCGTATCGAGGCGACGACGCAAATGGTCTGTGAGTGGACTTTATTTTCTAACTCTCGATGCATGCATATATGTTTTTATATGTTTTCTATACTTGATTCTATGATTTGATTTAGGATCTTGATGATTTACCAGTTTGCACGATTTTCGAAGTATTTTACGAAATTTCACATTTTACGAGGTTTCGATTTCTCTTGTGAGTTGACGATGGTTTTAACACTTTGATTTCGGGATTTGAAAGATGATTTGATTTCAAGGTTTTAAAATGGATTTAGGAAAAGTAATTTCGTGCTTGGAGCCCAGCTCTTGTGATTTCAGAAAGGATGTTTTGGATTTGGTTTTCGAGGTTTGGAAAGGAAGTCTGGATTTGGGTTCGGGACAGTGGTTCCGGATGCCGGCTTACGGAATCATTGTTGCGAATTCGACTGTGGATTTTATGTGGTTTTCACTGATTGAACAAAAAATGGTTTTGGGTTTAAAGACCCGGAAGAAAAGAAAACCCACTGGATCTGGTTTTGAGTTTAAAGACTCAGATTGATTGACGGGGAGAGGGCCCTAGATTGATGTGTTTTGAGTTTAAAGACTCGGTAAATGTTTTGAGTTTAAAGACTCGGTGATAATGATACCCCCCGAGGCCTGTGATTGTGTTTTGAGTTTAAAGACTCGGATATCCCGGGAAGGCCTGGTTATTTGCGCATTGTATTTTGAGTTTAAAGACTCGGGCGCACTTGAGATCCAGTAAACTTGTATGACTGATATTTTCACTGGTTTTTCTGATGTTTTGGGCAGTGGCCCGGATGGAGTGGATTTGATGAGTTTTGGGACTAAGTTCTCGGATTTGAGATTGATTTGAGATTTGAGGTTGAGGCCTGGATTTGCATAACAGTTTTGATACGGGTTTTCAAATCGTTTTTCTTGGATGGTTTTTGATATGAGTTGTTTCATTACTTGAATTGATATGCATGCATTGCTTTTTAAACAAAGGGTATAAATATCTTTGTGTTTTCTGATCACTGTTTTGAACTTATACTTTATTTTTGTCCACTCACAGTCTTTTCATATTTTCGATACCCTCCAGGTTGTTGCGGTGCGGGCTGTTGGTCGAGAGAGACGGAGACATCACACCTGTGATCCACAGTAGTTCGGTGCACTCTGAGAAGACCGGATACCTTTAGGATGGTTGGATAAAAAAAAATCCCTTGTCCGACTTACGTGTCACATGGAGATTGGAGGCCAGTTTAGCCTTCGTGTCATGCGTAAGTTAGACGGGAGCAGGGTTTAGCCAATAATCCCGGGGGATTAGGGGTGGGTCCTGACATAATCCATCTGGAAACCATTTGAAAACCTTTATTATTGGAAACCATCAAGTTATCCCAGAAATCCAAACATATTTGAAAATCCATTTGAAACCCATTTCAATCAATCGAACCTGCTGGATCTATCGGAGTTTTAAACTCAATATCAATCCGAGTCTTTAAAATTAATCCAGGCCTCAATAAAGTCTGAGTCTTTAAATTCCCGAGTCTTTAAACTCAATAGGCCTACGGGGGAAATCACAATATCCGAGTACTTAAACTCCTGAGTCTTTAAACTCAATTCGGGTCTTTAAACCTAATCACATATCTGGGCCCGCCTCCGTCACATATCATATCCGGGTCTTTAAACCCAATACCAGATCCATCAAATCCAATCCAAACCATTTTAAAACCATTTCCAAATCCGAATCCGAAATCATTATTCTGAAGCCAAGTCTGCACCCGGAATCATCATTCTGAATCCAAATCCAGAAATCCACTTTTCAAGTTCCAAACCGAGTCCCGAATCATACATCCGAAATCTGATTCCAAAACCGAAATCACGTTTCAAAATCCATTTAAATCCTTGAAATCAAATCCCAAAATCATAGTATCAAATGCATTATTAAATCACAGCACAAATCCATATCTCGTAAAATGTGCAATTATA
The DNA here is from genome assembly GCA_032719365.1 of Prinsepia uniflora. NCBI lineage: Eukaryota > Viridiplantae > Streptophyta > Magnoliopsida > Rosales > Rosaceae > Prinsepia > Prinsepia uniflora. The sequence goes on along the minus strand of CM064866.1, from coordinate 58,584,520 downwards.
TAATTATCTCGAAATACGTGCAATACCTCAAATCACAGATATCATGATCATAAACATAGAAAGCACATATAGAAAACATATAAAAACATTTATGCATGCATCATAAGTTAGAAAGCAAAGTCCACTCACAGACCATTCCCGCTGCTACCTCGATACGCTTGCAATCACCATGTTCCCGGCTAATCCACTATCACCGATTTTCCAGGACCTGTCCAAATTATATTCTAAGGTCACTAACTATGTCACAATGTTTATACTAAATCCCTGTAATTTTCCTGAATTTTTAACTATTTTTAACCTAGCCTTTAAACCTTCAGACATCCTGAAACATAACGAGATGATGTCTGATCGACTCGAAACCAGTCCCAAAATGTTCGTTACATCGATACGATAAAATCACGTGTTGAACACTTCCCAAGACTAGGCCCCACGCGCCCTCAAGCGCCGCCCAAAAGGGCTGCTCATGGGAGCCACACGCAGTTACTGTTCGTCTTCAACCTCAGTCGAACCCGGTCTAGACCAGTTCGATTCAGGCTGGTCCAACCGAACCAGCGAGGGTGGTTCACAGCCATTTCATTCTTTTTCCAACCCGATTTCAACCTTTTTAATCCTATACTTCCCTCTAAGCATTTCCAATTGATCCATAAGCTCAAAATGAAAAAACCAAGTCAAAAACAACATACCTTTAGTCGATTTTTGAACCGGCCGACCACCACCTCAATGGTTCCCTTGCCTCCAGCCACCCTTCAGCTACCAAGTCGAGGTCCTTAGGTCCCTAGCAACTTCAGAAAGATCATCCAATCATCAAACCCACTCGACAGCCAGCCAAACACAACTTCCTAATTTATAACTCGAACCATACTTTCCATGGCAACGCCGGCCACCATCCACGACGCCTCACCACGATGGCACCATGGTGATCGTCTATGTCAGGACCCTTCCCAAATCCCCTAAAATTATCGTGGGATGCGCCTGATCCCGTCTGACACGAAGTGTCAGACCAGGGAAAATTCTGTCTCTAGCTCTCACTGGGCTTCCAGAGTACGCCAAGATCGTAGAATGAGGAGTGTGTTGTCTCGTCTCTGCTACAGCCCGCATCCACGATCAACCTGAAGGGCATTCAAAACAACGAAAACTGTGAGTGGACAGAATAACATTTTAATAAAAAAAATTCACATAAAGACATTTATGCCCTTCACTAAAAGCATATGCATGCATTCGAAAACCTTTTATCAAAATGTTCATAAAACCATTTGAAAACATTCTTAAAACCTTTCAAGGGTTCATGCCGGTCCCCATAAACCGTCATGAACCATAAATCCATTTATAGGTCCCCGACCCGAAATCACAATCTTAAAACCGTAAATCAATACATGTGGGAACTTAGCCCAAATCAACATACGTGGGTCTCAGCCCAAAACCATTCTCAGTGAAATACTAAAACATCAAATACGGGTCTCCGCCCCAAACCATTACAAAAAAATATCAAATACGGGGTATCCGCCCAAATCACTTTCTAAAACATGTAACACGGGGTCTCCTCCCCCAATCACTTTCCATAAACCTCATGCGTACGCATATGTATAACCCATCCACGACACTTCCGAGAAGATGCCAACTCGAGGCACACAGCCCCTAGGGAACACATCCCCGATATATGTCACGATTCATCATATCTATACTAATGTGCACACCACTCAGGGTCTCACTCCGAGTCTTCCCCCAGGAATTCTCCGTTTCGGGGGCTCTATCTCTGGATCTAGTCCGAGCTCTATCTTTGGATCTAGTCCGAATATCTCTCCGGAATCTGGTCCGGGACCACATCATAACTTCCACTCCTGGGTCGGATCTCTATGGGGATACCCATTCTGGTATGTGGATCGTGACTCTCCAAGTCAACGTCTGGAGGAGACCATATAAATCATATGGAGGGTTTCATACATTTTCAAATACTTTCTTTCTTTCTCAAAACATATTTCAACTGGGTCTCATACTCGATTCATCTCAATAGGATTGCTCGAATCCGATTCAAATCTATTTCACAGGTCTCGGCCCAAATCCACAGTTCAATAGGGTCTCATGCTCAAATTCTCTTTTCATAAACCGAACTGGGACCCAAGCCCTATGTTACAAACAACTGGGCCTTTAGCCCGATATCACGACTAACTGGGCCCAAATCCTGAAACCATAAATCAACGGGGCCTCAAGCCCGATTTCACAACCAACATGGTCTTAAGCCTGATACCACAGTCAAAGGGGCCTCAAGCCCGATGTTACATCCAACTGGGTCTCAAGCTCGAATTCTTAAACCAACGGGGCCCTCAGCCCGATCGTACACTCAAATGGACCCTCGGTCTGATTCCTCGTCAAATCAAATGGACTCCAATTCTGGGAGTTCGTAAATCAAATGGGTCTCGTGGGAGATTTCATATTTCCAAATCCAAAATCATTTCATCAAACCATCATTGAAAACGCAGTACGCAAAGGTACGACATAAAGCCGAAAACATAAAAAAACATGTAAATATGTCGATCCTAAGCTACCACAAACAAATGCACTCATGGCATCACAAAACATATATTAAAACACTTACAAAACATTTATGCATGCGTCAAGTTCAAAAGAAAGGTCCACTCACAGACCGTCCGAAGCTGCGCCTCGATACGAGCGCCATAAGCCTCTCCGAGGCCAATCGTCGCCTCTAAGATTCCCGAACCTATCCAAATCGTAATAGAGGGTTACTAACTACTTAAATAACCCCTCACTAAAGCCCCGTAATTTTAAGAAATTTTTAACTATTTTTAAACGCGCTCCGAATCCTTCGGACAGCCCAAACTATATCGAGACGATATCCGATCGATACGAAACCAGTCCCAAAATGATCTTTCCATCGAATAGATGATTTTACATGTTTGAACCTTCCCCAAACTCCCTGCCATGTGCCGTCATGCGCCGTCATGCGCCGCCCAAAGGGGCTGGGCATGTGGCTCACGCGCCCTGCTATAGTGTCACCAGCAACCTCGGTGAGACTGGTCTGAACCGGCCGGTCAAGTTTTTCCTGCAATTCTGGTTCCTCTGGGCCGGCGTGACCAGTCCAACCTTATTCCTTCCTTGTTTTTCGTCTGTTTTTCTCTTAATCAATTCCATTCTCTCTAATTTGATCCTAGAAACCTAAATATGGAATTAAAACAATGAAAAACTTCCTTAAACCCAACGGTTCGATTATGTTCTCATGGTTCAACATTTTCAATTCCTATCCAGGACTTCCTCAGTCTCTAACTATTCCCAAAACCTTCTCTAAACTTCCTAAGCAACATAATAAACCCATTCTAAACATCCAAAACCGCCCATAACGTCAAAATCGAATTCTTGAATCCAAAAACACAAAATCGAGCTTACCTTCTCTCCACCGTGCACGGCGGCCCAGCCGCTTCCTGCCACCGTCCTCAGCTTCATCAGCCTCCTCTCACTCTCTTGGTTCCTCATACATGATCATATGGGGTAAGGGTTTGGATTGGGGTTGGGTGTTTGATCGGGTTTGGGTTTGGTATGCACGAACAAGAAAAATGGGTGATATGCATGAATGTAAAATGGTGTCCAGTGGATGAGTGACACTTGTCACTCATCCATTGGGCCCTTGGGAAAATATCAGGGCCCCACTAAGGACAAAACCCAAGCCGTCACGTAGAACGTGCAATAGTACGTTCAAATTTCCGTGAACCTTAACTTCTCCATCGAACGTCCGAATTTGACGTGTCAGCTGTCTATAGATTAGTATCGTCCCAATCTACGTAACGGTCCTCGGCCCTCGACCATCGGACCTCCTAGGTCAAAAGTTAACTATTTGGCCCATTTCAACCAAATTAACAAAATGCCCCCGAACTTCCAAAAATCATAACTTCTTCCTCGAACCTCGAACGTTTTGCCCATTCTAGGGGCAAAATCGTCATTTCGCCCTGCTCGTTCGTTAATCCTCTTCATTAATTTTTAATTAATCCTGATAATTCGGGACGGGTCGTTACAGTCTCGACGCCCTCTCGAACTCTTGTTCACAAAGCACTAGCAAAGGATGAAGGTTTGAGGAGTTTTTACGGATTGGTTCTTCACGGTTTCACAACCACTCTATACTCTGTTTCTCACGGTGTCGGGGCCACCGTCCATGTCAGCATATCACGGTGGCACCACCACCACCCTCACAATGTCTTCTCTCTCCCCTTCACCACTCACAAGCACTCATCACAGGTTGAGGGGTTCCAGAAGATAGTTCACACGATCACACTGTCTCTGTTTTTTCCTTTTTAACCAAACCCAAAATGTTTAAAACAATTGTAGGCGGTGAGGTACCTTCCATTGCCTTCCAAAGAGGGACAAGTGTCCCAAAACCATTGGGCACAACTCCCAAGGCAACAGGAATGACCAAAATATCCTGAATGCCAATTTACCAAAATGCCCCTGAACTTCCAAAGCCTGTAACTTCCTCCTCGAATGTCAGAATCGGATGTGCCTCCTATCTATGGACTCGTGACATCCTGAAATACGTCACAGTCATCAGCCAAAAGTCCGTTTGAAAGCCAGAATCAAAAGTCAACATTCTGCCAATTTTAGGGGTAAAACCATCATATCCCACCATCCGTCCGAAATAACCGACCTCGTCATTGATTAACTTCACTAATCCGTTATTAATCACTAATCTAATCCCGAACTCTGGGACGGGCCGTTACAATCTCCCCCCCCTTAAAATAATTTCGTCCCTGAAATTCTGAATCTCGTACGTCCGCAACTCACGAGGGGAATCCAATTTGTCTCACACCGGGGCATCCTACCTAGTGTACATCGCCTGCCAATCTGGTTTACCCCGACAGTTCCCAAACTGTCACCACCAGTATCACCACAACTGTCAACACAACGCTGCCAAGTAAACCATCTCATACCAACTCTCGGTCCAGCTGGCGATCGTCCCATTCTCACCGAGGTCAACACATTTTCAACTCATACCCGAGGTACTGCTAACGTCGCACCAGTCAACACTCACGGCTCAACTACTACTAGTACGTCACAACACCACTACTACCAGTCACATCAATCTCGACTCATTTTTGAGTCATGCGTACCACGTATTAACACCTCAGTACATCGTGAAAGTCTGTCGTCAACATGCACAAATCTCACCTCGCAAACCAATTCTCGATACGGCATCTACCAGTCTCTGTACCCCTATGCACCAATATCTGTTCAACGGTTCGTACTACTTCCGTCAGCAATCCACGCCGACCTCACTGGAGTCACAACGTACTCACTCATTCCGAACAACTCATCATTTAAACACATCATTTCATCGGTGGTTCCACTAACCACCAACACAATCAACTTGTGGTAACACCATCCACGTCCCACACTACCTCTCTGTAAGTGGACCCTATCACATACCTATTTAACCGTAATCACACATCTCAACATCAGGGTCCCACCAGACACTCATGGCTCTAGCATCCAGATCACATCTCAACCAGTCAATCGCATCGAAACTACTCTGATTCAGCAAGACAACCAACAACATACCTCGGCACCAAGCCGATCACCAACACCTTTACTAGAACATCACGATGCACGTCCAATCACATCGGAATGGTTCCGACCACTGAATAACCAGTACGCACACATTTCAAGTACATGCACCAATCATAACCAACAAGAATCACGGTGCATACCACCAACACGTCACAATACATTCCTCGAGCACTTTCCAATGACATACCACAGTAAGTCCACCAATCAACCATATCGACATCAACTGAGCTCTAATACACCCATAAGTCCATCCAACAACACCATAGTGTACCCGTCACCCTCACAGTGTATCTCCAGGGCACACAAAACATCCTCATATCTACAATGCTTACCACTTGCCTACAAGCCAAAAACGCTTCACTTTTGCAGTTCGTCGGTCCAATCCTACCACTAGGCTGAACTACATGTCTTCCAGGGTAGACCAACTCAAATCCATTTCGAGTCTCCCGGTCTCCTAGGTCTCTCGACCAACATCAAATCCAATCATATCTCATCGACGTACACATGGCAGATCCAGCACCAGATCCATGTCCAAATACCTATACGTATGCAAAACAGACCACACGCGTCATGCACAACTCAAGATGGTCAAGATATCCATCCACCTTCACTCCTACAAGATAGAGCAATCTCCTCATCCACATCCAACTTTTGTCTTGTCATCCTACTAACATGTCCAAGCTCTGTCTTGCATACGATTCTCCTGATCCACAAAAGCTTAAACCTGAGCCAGAAGTTATCCAATCTTGATCCACTCACTCCTAAGTGGATCCCACTTACAGTCTCATTACTTCGCTTTTAATTCCCACAAATGCTCAAACCACAGCATCAGATCAAGACTACCACACGTCTCGAGTATAACTCAAACCTTACCTTCCATGGCAATGCCCACCACTGTCCACGACGGCTCACCACGGTGGCACCACGGTGATCGTCTCGACGCCCTCTCTAACTTTTGTTCACAAAGCACTAGCAAAGGATGACAGTTTGAGGAGTTTTGACGGATTAATTCTTCACGGTTTCACAACCACTCTGTACTTTGTTTCTCACGGTGTCGGGGCCACCGTCCACGATAGAATATCACGGTGGTACCACCACCACCCTCACGCTGTCTTCTCTCTCCCCTTCACCACTCACAAGCACTCATCACAGGATGAGGGGTTCAAGAGGATAGTTCACACGATCACACTGTCTCTGTTTTTCCATTTTAACCAAACCGTGCCAAAATGTTTAAAACAATTGTAGGCGGTGAGGTACCTTCCACTACCTTTTAGAGAGGGACAAGTTTCCCAAAACCATTGGGCACAACTCCCAAGGCAACAAGAATGACCAAAATATCATGAATGCCAAATTACCAAAATGCCCCTGAACTTCCGAAGCCCGTAACTTCCTCCTCGAATGTCAGAATTGGATGTGTCGCTTGTCTATGGACTCGTGACATCCCGAACTACGTCACAGTCATCGGTCAAAGTCCATTTGACAGCCCGAATCAAAAGTCAACATTCCGCCCGTTTCAGGGGTAAAACCGTCATATCGCACCGTCTTTCCGAAATCACTGACCTCATCACTGATTAACTTCACTAATCAGTCATTAATCACTAATCTAATCCTGAAGTCCGGGACGGGCCGTTACATATTTTACATGCATATTTGAGTATTCTAAATTATTTTTTATGTGATTTATGTGATATTAGATTGAATATTATTTTTATGTGATTTTACGGAAATCGTTTTAAATGTACATTTAACGAGTTTTCGCTTAAGTTGTGTTTTGGGCTTAGTCTTGGATTTCGAAATATGGTTTTGGTTTAGAAATAGTTACATGTTATAAAAATGTGTTTTCTAGATACATGTATATGGATTGTTGTGTTATAAACAATCCTCTTTGGATATGGTTGGTGCTCAGATGTTTAGAGCCGGTCTCTGTTTCCTTGAGCGGTTGGTTAGTCTCAAACCTCCACAGCAGGACTCTGTTTTCTTGAGTCTGGTTATTTGGGCTATGATCCAGACGTCTAGAGCTGGACTCTGTTTTCCTAGGTCAGTCCACACTCGAACGTCCATAGCTGGGCTCTATTTTCTTAAGTGGTTAGCCTACCGGTTGTGCAGTTGATTATGTGGTTAATGCTTAGATGTTACATCCCTGAGCGGACCCTCGGATGTTGTATTCCGGAGAGGTTATACGGTACGATGATTGGCATTCAAGCATCGAAGATGAGTTGGTTCTATGTGTTTTTTGTTGCTATGCATTGATATTTTCACACATGAGCTGGTTTTACGAATAATGATTGATTTCTATTTGCACGAATACTGAATGGTTTACAATTACTTTCTCATATTTTGAGATTCAAGATTTATAATATATTTTTAACTCATACTTAATGGTTTTCATATGCATGCATTGTTTTATAAAACGGAGGGTCAATTGCTTATGTTTTCGAATTATGTTCTTTAAAAGTCTTATTTTTGTCCACTCACACGTTTTCATGGTTTTGATAACCTTCTAGGGCCGTTACATGGAATTCGAGACTATTTTGAGAGGCAGATGCATGAATTGAGAAAGAGTACAAGTATCACTTGTCTAACAAGATTCGTGGGTAAATTTGGCATTTTGGGTTACTTATCAGACATGAGCAGGGTCGAGCGTGGTTTTCAAGATGAATTATGGACGGGTCTTGTCGAAAATATCAATTACCCTCCAATTATAAAAACATGCATACATAAAATGAAAAATATCCAGAATCAAGTGCTAAAACGTGGAGATTTCAAATATAAAACTGAAGTTAAAAACTGTGGACCCACAAAACGTACAAAAACATAAAATGTATAAAAATACATGTGGCTCATATTTCCCTGAAATATACGTTTATAAAACCATCTAGAAAACCTAGACAATAATACCCGTAATTGCATTTGATTAATTTTCAACTCCCCTTAGTCGTTGCTCGTAAACTACATTAGAGAACTAGGAAATAATCCCCCAAGCCGTAGTCGTGAACTACTTGGCTGGGAAAATCCATACTACACGTAGACAACCCCATGAGCTAGTGGAGGCACACTCCTTAATCCCAATCTAGGAAAAGGTAATCACAATGTACTATAGACAATCAATAGTGGAAAATCGTTTAAACAGTAAAGCCAAATCCTTGCTTTAAAATCAATCCTTTACTCTAGATTCAAGTCAAAACAATTTAACCGAGGCTTGAGCCCAAAACACTGTTCCCTCAATAATCCACAAAATATGTATCCAGAATATCAAACCGAATAATTATTCTAAAATCATAAATCCGCAGATGACATGCATTAACATTTAGAATAATTATTTGTGTGAGGACCCGTGCCCTAGAGGCATTGTTAGCAATCCCACATCGCCCGGTGGATCTAGGGGATGCGCCTTATATGTGTGGGCGCACATCTAACAGGAGGCCTTTTAGAAGCTCACTGATTTTGGATTCCCAGGGAACTCCAAAGTTAAGTGAGTAGGGATTGGTGCAATCCCAAGATGGGTGACCTACTGTGAAGTTGCACGTGAGCTCCCGGAAACAAAACCGTGAGGGTTGGGCTCAAAGCGGACAATATCCTGTTGGAGAAGGTCGGGTCGTGACAATTTGAACCATTTCAGTTCAGATAATATCATAAATCATTTAAAACAGTTCAATATGCATGCATAATAGTTATAAAAAAAATGTCCGCTCACAAACTGCCCAACCTAGCTTAGTCCCAAGTTGTGAACTCCCCAAGGTCACTTGAGTGACATTTCCTGTTAAAAACGATGATCGGGGGTCACTATTGGACGCCTAGAAACACTCATAAATGAACTTCAATCGACTTGAAACCACTAACATTGAATTCAAGATGTTGACAGTTGTCGACCACGAGTCACCGTGTTTTTGAGAATTGGTCCCATGCATCGCACACTCTCATGTGCGAGCATAATCATCCTGACAGGCTGTTAACATGGACGACACGTGGTTGACATGTGGTAGCTAGGTGGCATCCATGTGGATGCCACATCAATGCCATGTCATTGCCATATCATCACCACATCAGTGCCATGTAGACACCGCGTCAGCACCATGTTAACACTACCATGTCAATGTCGCCCCTAACCTCTCACGGGTCGACCCATGGGCCTGCAACCAAGTTTTGACCTGTTTCCTCGACCTGATTCCTAATTTGTCCAATTCTACATCTAAAATCAAATCCAAAACCACCTATCAACTTCAATTCAACCCAAAAACAACAATACAATGTCAAAACCAAGAAATCGCACCTTGAATTCCCAGGCCAAGCTTGGGAGATTTCAACCAAACTTCGAACTCGTTCCTATGTTCAATTTTGCGTCTAAAACCCTTGATTTTTACCTGAATTGATCACAAGAACCCTGTGACGATGATGGAGGTCTGGGTTTGATGTTCCAATTATCAAAAATCGAAAACCACACTTCAAGGGTTCACAGGTTACTGGTTTTTTTTTTTGCTTTTGAGTTTTGGGGTTCAATCCACTCTCATCCTTTCCTTTTCTGTTTCCTTCCCTCACACTCACTCTCTTACTATCTGGGTTACTCATTTTCAGATTAATTTAGGGAGAAGATTGGAATAGTGGTTTTGTGTGTGTTTTGGGTGTGCAACCATAAAGAAAGATGAGAAGATGATGAGGAAAATCTCCAAAATCTTGGGGAGGTGGATGGTGACACTTTTCAGCCACCCAAAACATTTGGGAAGCTCTTTTTGTGCTCACAAACCAACAAACAACATTTCTGTAATGAGCCGTAATTACAATGGCATAAATCAAACACATTCCGAAAACAATTTCTAACTCGTAATTCCACCATACAGAATCCAAAATCGACGTATCATTTGTTCATGTGAACAAAATTTTGAGAACTACGTAACCATTCAAGGTAGATGTTCAAATAATTCCCCAAGTCAAAAGTCAAAGTTCATACGCTAATATACACATAAGGGAACAATTATCAGTTTACCTCAATTATTTTTGAAATATGGTCTGGGTCTTTACAATCTACCCCCTTAAAGAATTTCTTCCCCGAAATCCACACATGTCTCTCAAACATTTGTGGAAACTATGCCTGCATTCGTGCCTCAGGCTCCCACGTGGCCTCATCCACAGAACATATACAAGGGGGAAATAGTCACCTGATGTAGCACCTTGTCTGTCCGATCAAAGATCTATACATGCTGCTTACCCAAGCACAAAATCTCCTCCGAGTTTGATCGGTTGCTCCACTAACACGTGAGACTCGTCCAACATGTACTCCAGGATCATGGAAACTTAAAAAAACTCACAAACCATAGTGAGCTTTAGCGACAAAGCCAATCTATACATTACCGGACCTATCCTCTCGGTAAACTCAAAAAGCCCAACCTGATGTGGACTCATACCTATCTGTACTTCCAAGTGGAACAAATTCAAGAAAACTCAATCTTCAATCTGAAATTCGGGGCCTCAAATGTGGTGGTCTTGAAAACTTTCTTGACAATCCTGAGATACCTTACCTATCCTCGGGTAATCTCGATCTTTTCTCTGATATGTGCAAAATCCTAGGTGTTAGTAATCTCTTCTCGCCTACCTAAGTCCAACAAAAGGTGTTATACACGGCCACCCTATACAGTGCTTCAAATGTAACCATCTCGATACTAGGCTGAAAACTGCAGTTGTAGGTGAATCCTTGCAATACCAAGTGCAAATCCCAATTGTTGATAAACTGTAACTCATAATCCTCACAAATTCCTCCAAAATCTGAGTGGTCCTCTTCGACTAACTATCCATAAGGTAAGAAATGTTGTGCTAAAAATCCAGACTCGTCCCTAAAGATCTCTATAAGCTTCTCCAAGACCTCGAAGAAAACTTCAAATTCCTATATGATACTGTAAACTCGGGAGTCTCACTCAAACAAATGACCTCAAACATAACTGGTATACTGGTCCAAAATGAAATCCTCTTGCACTGGCAAGAAATGTACTGATCCCGTGAGTCCATCCACAAAAGCCCAAACTCATTTAAGACCTTTCTTGCACACAGGAAACTTAAACACAAGGTCCAAGGTGATATGATTCTACTTCCAATTCGCGATAGCAAATGACTGTAATGTTCCATATAGTCTCAGTTACTTAGCCCTACCCTCTAACATACAAGATATCCAAAGTCAAACTCGACTAGCTTCTTTCCAAGTCAGCCCAGAAAAATATTCTTTGAGATTACAGTACATCTGGGTCCCACTATGATGCATGGCACAAGCAAAACTATGTGTCACCTCAAAAAATCCTTTTTCCCACTCTGTAACATCTGACACACAAACCAGCTTTCAAAACCAAGGGTACAAAAATTCTGATCATAAGGTCCTGCCTATCCCTGACCTCAAACTTCACACTAAAAGCATATTGTTGTCTACTAGAGTTGAGCCACAGTAGCCCAATCACAACGAACATGCCTCTCTAGAAAAACTAGCTAATAAAACTCCCTGGCTATCTACTCCTAGCACAATTCCTACACTCCAAAGTCCCACTAAAACTGGTACATGAATCATGTGCAGATGGCCTACATAACAATTAAAATTTCCTGTTCCAATCATCCACAACCAAAAACGTTTTCCCTGTAGTACTCAAAGTACAGTTCTAAGCCTTAACTATAGCGGTCTCATATCCAAAGCTGTATAAGTAAGGAAATACTTCAGCATGCTGGTAGACGAGAATCCTGAAAATATCCTCGTAGACATAGTGTCTCCAAATCGTCATGGCACAACCAGTATTCCTAACTCCAACTCACATGTGAGATAATTCAACTCGTGAGGTCTCCAAGAACTCAGATGCGTAAGCTATACCCTAGCCATGCAGCATCAATACATACCTCAAATCCAGCAAGAATATACCACTAAAACCTCTAACTCCCACCATTAACCAGAAAGGTTAAAACATGAGCAAAAAACAACTTCCAATTAAATTTCCGAAAGCGCTGCTCACATCTGTCGTCCTAGTTAAACTTGACTCCCTTCCTGGTCGATCAAGTCAATTTTGAACATCCATTGTATGAATACCACCAGTGAAATAATTCCCACACTGATCAATTTAAATACTTACTCAAAGTGCATACTACCCATATCCATAAAGTACAACCTCCGACAATTTCAAATGCTAGAAGATAACTTTCTTCCCAAGCACTCGATAGAGGCACGATAAGTAGTCAAATGTTTCATCCCTAGGATCTCAACAAAAACTTGTGCATTAAACCAAAAGTAGAATGTGTGCATGTCACCACCAATGATACAGCTCGAGCCTCCAACTGGGCGTGGGGATCCACCATATCCATACCATCTACCACTGACCCAACCGACCCAAATCGTAGTAGTTTGACCCCTTCATGTCGCTCTAGGCATTGATGCTACCCTCAATCACTGACCTGTTGCATCCCGTAGTGTACCACTATTGCACTCAATATGGACAGTCCCTCCAAAAGTTCCTGTAAGAAAAAAAATGGCTAAGAAAGACCGTGAAGATCAACAACCTTGTCCACTGGTTAGTTGAATAGAAACATACTAATCTTGTCACGACCCGACCACCTAGCACGATATTGTCTGTTTTGAGCCCAGCCCTCACGATTTTCCTGGGAACTCACACACAACTTCTCAGTAGGTCACCCATCTTGAGATTGTTCCAGCCTAACCTCACTTAATTTTGGAGTTCCAAAGAAATCCAAAGCCTATGAGCTCCCAAAAGTCCTCGCGCTAGATAGATACGTGCCCTTACATATAAGGCACTTCACATTTCCCTCCCCGAGCGATGTGGGATTGTTTATCGTTCTTCCTAAGACACAGGTCTTGCAAAACTGTGCTGATGCTTACTGTTAAAAACCTCCTCAACCAACTCTACGACTACCACGAGTGAATCCTTAAAGATTTAGAGATAAAGTTATCTTTCTTGCGGAGTTCTAGATCCTACAGTCCAAAAGATAGATACTCCCCACGTTTTCTAAAAACTCAAGACTACTATCTAACCAGCAACCTTGGCTTAACTCTGGTGCTAGCATCCAAAAAGTCAATGAAGGAAGCATACGACTGAATTGTCACTGAAACCCTAAACCCATCTCTTAGACCTAGCTCGAAGAGTCGACACGTGTCAAGCTCATTTGCAAGAAACTATCAAGTCCCCCATCTAAAACTACAGAAACAACACCTCCCTGGTGTTTTAGTAGAAAGGAGGATAAAGCTATCTTAGGATACACTCCCGAAAAACCTCCCAGGTAATTGTACAAAAATCCCACATGTTACCCTCAAACGATGCAACCACCGGTGTACCAAACTGCACAACAAGACGTGGTAACACCCAATCCTTGTGAATGGTTATTCCTAGCCTTATCGAATACCCTCTCCAGCCAAGAAATCCATTAATCTGTCACATCCCTGGTCCCACTTACTAGTAAAGACCGTGGCTTCGACCCTACAAGCTTGCTCAAAAATCAAACCTTCAAGAGTTCCTCTCCTCTATAACGCAGTATCTGATGCCCGACGACATGATCCATCCCTAAAATACTTGAAAATCACACCTGGGCCCTACTTCTATCTGAAAAGTTACCCAAAATACCGTAGTTACTCTCAACACTTGCCAAATAAGGGATACTCATACACTTCCTCAATTCATTCCTCTACCTCTCGAATAACCTCAAATTTTGTGCAACGGTTCTGCAGGGTTATCAAAAACATCAAAAATGTGTGAACGGACATAAAATAAATATTTTGAAAACTTAAGCAATTTACCCTCCGTTTTATAATACTATGCATGCATATGAAAACCCATCATATCTCGATAAAACAGAAAATAATGAGAAATCTCAGAATACGTGCAAATATCAGTAACTCAATCAATGTCCATAAATCAATTCATATTCGAAATATTAATGCACAAATAGTAACAACCACACATAACCAACCCATCCTTGATGCTTGAATGCCAACCACCAACATATAAAAACTAGGGGACATCATCTGAGTGTTCGCTTGGAGATACAGGATCTGAGCATTAACCACACATCATTCATATAACCACTCGGGGATAACATCTGAGGGTCAGCTTAAGGATACAATATCTGAGCATTAACCACATAATCAACTGTACTACTGATAGGCCAACCACTCGAGGATACAACATTAATTGGCCATTGAGGGTTACAACACCTAAGCGTCAAACACATAACTCAACCACTCAAGGATACAACATCCGAGTGGCCGCCTAGGGATACAACATCTAAGTGTAACCGAACGGAGGGTTGTTTATAAACACAACAATTCGAAAATATCGAAAAAACATACTTTTATAACATGTTTTAATTTCTAAAACCAAGTTCATGTTTCAAAATCCGAGACTCAGCCCAAACACTGATCATTCAAAATCCTCCTAAAATGTGCAGTAAAAAAATTTCTATAAAATCACCCAAAAATCATATAAAATTATAATAAAAACACAATTCATATAATAAAAGCATTTAAAATTCGAAAAATATGTATGCATAATAATTTAAAGAAAAGAAAAGTCCACTCGCACACCGTCCATGTTACGCCCTGGAAATTCGAGAAATGTAAATTTGAAAGTTGGAATGTAAAATGACGTTTTTACCCTTATAAATGTGGTGGTCAAAAGTTGACTTTTTGTTGGGAGACACTTTTTGGACTTTCCGTAAAGACCGTTGTGTCGGTCTCAAGACGCTGAGTTCGTAGACAAGCAACACGTTGAAAACGGAGTTTGGATGCGATGGTTACATGTCTAAAACAACGAGGGGTATTTTGGTAATTTTTTTTGTAAAGGGTGAAATCGTAATTTGGTCAGGAATTTGATGATTCAACTAATTGATGACTCGCCTAGTTCTCTAAGTGACATATGTCACCTTTAATCAATAGATTAGTGGCCTGTGGCCGTGTGGGTGTATTCAAATAATGGTTATAGGGAAAACACACAAAAAACAGAGGAAGGTTTTATCAAACACCATCCACACCACAACCCATCTTGAATTATTGAGACATTCGATCAATTGAGAGGATTAAAGAGTGAAAAACAAGATGAAAAACGAGAGAAGAAAGGGAGGAAAAAACTCGAAATTTATACCCAGAAATTCGAAAGAATTGAGATTTCAAATTTGAATCCTTGGGCCATAATTGTTGGAACTCAGCTTAGATTAAGTTCCATGGGATCCAGACGAGTTGAAACACTTCAAAAACGAAGGGAATTGATGAAGAAAAGGCTAAGAACAGACTCTGGGAAAAGTTGGTAAAATCGAGTTTGTGTTTGTGTAATCGAAGGTAAGAAAACGTGAAATTGATCTCAAAATTATGTTTATAATGATCCTAAGATACTTTCTAATTGATTAGAATGAAGAAACAGAGAGTAATTGGATGGAATTGAGCCACGACCCTTTCGGCACTTAAATTGGAAATCGATTTATTGAGGTATGAATTTGTGAAATAAGGTATACAGATCCTTAATTGAGATTAATTGAATGAAATTCGGTGAAATAAAGGATGAAATTAAGGCCAAATTAATGGAGATTTATCCACGTCAAATCGCGGGTTCACAGACCCGTTTTACAGGTAATCGGGTTGGGACGATGAACAATGGGCTTACTGTTCACTAGCGCGTGGGTTCAAGCGCAGCCTGTTTAAGCTGCACATGGGGGCGCGTGGTTAACTTCCTGGGGAATTTTTCAACATACTTTCCGACCTTTTCGACGATACGGACCTATTGGCATAGGTTTCGAGTCGATCAGACATCAATTTGGGGTACTTTTGGGCATCTGAAATGCGTAGTTCGTATTTAAATATTCTTATTAAATCCCGGCGTTTAGGGGATTATTATACGAGGTTATGTACCGGCCTAGTGACCTTAAATTGTTCAATTTGACAAGTCAGAATATTCCTGAGACTCCTGAGGAGGGAACAGGTCGAGACTGAGCAGCTTGGACGGTGTGTGAGTGGATGTTTGTTTTATAAACTGTTATGCAAGCATAGTTAAATGTTTTATGTCATTTATTGCATGATTTGATTGCAATAATTTGAATGATGATTTCAGGTCATTACTTGATGATTTGGTGAACTTAATTGTCGGTTTATGAACATGATTTTACGGTTTTACGGATTTACGGAAAAATGGTATTTTGGGCTTGAGACCCTTTTGAAAATGGTTTTGACTTGGTTTTAAGTCAAAGTTTGGTTGAAACTAATGATTTGGGCGTAGGCCCGGTTTGATGATGGTATTTGACTTGGAATGTAAGTCAAGGATGGTTTTGAAAGGATTTTGGGATGTAATCCCTCCTAGTTTCATTGTGACTGTGATGAGTTCCCAGAAGGTCAAAGCTAGGGGTATTTCCTAGACTACCAAATCTTGGGATGATTGTGATTGTTCCTAGGTAGCCGAAGCTAGGGGTGTTCCTAGACGGCTGATGCTCGAGGTATATCTGTGTTCCGAGGCAACCGAGGCTCAGGGTGTTTCCCAGACGGCTGATGCTCAGGGTTATTGACTTATTGTTGTGGCATATGCATAGTGCTGATGTGATTGTGTGATTGATTGTGCACTTGTGAGTAGTGCTGTTTGATTATTGTGCTTTTTGACTGGTTTGATGCTTTTTATGTGTTTTGGCTTGAGAGCTGATTATTCATATATTTTACTCTATACACGCATATTTTATAACTGGAGGGTAATGTGATCTGTTTTGAAATGTGTTTTCAAACGATGTTATTTTTATCCACTCACACGTTTTATGTTTTTGATGACCCTCCAAGCTTTAGCACGAAGTTCGTGGCTGATCGAGAGGCGGAGGCATGAGAGGAAATCAGTACAGTCATCCCTTGTCCGATAGGTGCTGAGGGTGTTTTCGGATCTTCAGTAAACTTGTCAGACGGGAACAGGACCAGGCACGGTTATCAAAGTTTGGTTGGAACAGGTCATGTCAGTCCACGCAGTCGAGACCCAACTTGCATGCTTCTCCGTAATTTCTAAAACCTTTACTATCTATCATAAATCATTTCTAATGGTCACTAACCATCCCAAATAACTTCATATTTTAATCCCACAATTGTTTAGGATTTTAAACGAATTTAAAATAAGACATAAACTTTCGGACACAAAATTACCCTGAGACGACGTCTGTTCATTTCGAAAACTATACTATTGGACTCGGAACATCAAATACATCAAAACCCATGTTGATTACATTTTGAGATGGGCTGACACGCACCTCCATATGCCATATTCCTTTACTGCATGTGGGATTCACGCACGATTACTGTTCATCTCCTACCTTAGGACAGACCCAGTTGGCCTACAACTCAGGTCATCCAAACTGCAGCCATGACCCGGTTCCAACCCAAACTTTTCTTCACCATTTTCATGTTTTAAACGTCCAATTTCGTCTGAGTAATGCTAGAAAGAGATCTATGAACTCAAACTCAAGAAAAACTTTCCTTTAGACACTGTTTGATTCCTTGCACTTCGGCCATGGTTTCCAAGTCCATTTCCACCCCGTTCCTGCGCCCGAAATCCTCCCTTCTTTCCTCAGAATGATCGCATGAACTTCAGAGACACACTCATATGTTTACTTCTAAGATTTCTTGTCCCAAAACTGAGAATCCCAAATATGAACTTCACAGGTTCATTCATGGCTTGTTTCTAGGGCATTTGGGTCCTTGTATTCGTTCCAGTTTCATGCTTATTCTTCTCGCACATTTCCCTTCCTTCCTCTCCCCTCATTTCTCTCACTCCCCCTTTCTTTCTAATCTTTTCTTTGATGGGTTGGTGGTTTGGCGGGTTTTCTCAATTTCGGTTCCACGCCACTAAATTCCACCCACACCACAACTTCATATATATAGGTTGGTGGAAGATTAAGGAGGGAAGGGACCAAAATTTTCTGGACAAGTCTCACCATCCAAAAATATCTCTTAAGAAAAACGACCAAAATTCCCTTCAAGTTGAAATTACCATTTTGTCCTTATTCCATTTTTGGCCCATAACGAACTCAATCGATGTCTAATTATAGCATACTGTCTGTCTATGGACTCAGAACACTGTGTAACACCCCGGACATTCAATAAAATGAACATTGACCAATTTTCCCCCAAAGTCAAAGAGTTGACTTTTGACCAAAAAAGTCAAAATGTTAACTTTTTGTTCCCGGGGGGAGGGGGTGTCATATGGACATTTGACATTTGGCATGTGATTCATATGTTTTTATCTAGAAGATTCTCTATTCTCCCCCCCCCCCCCCCCCCCCCTCCTCCCCTCCCACCTCATTTCTCCACCGACATACATAATTATATATATATAGGTGTAATTGTGTTATGCGGTATTCAGAGGTGGTAGGCCGAAACAAAGAGAAAACATGGAAGCATGGAAAAAGAGAAGGAAAGCAAGAGAAGAAGAAGAGGAAACGAAGAGGGAAAGAAATAAAGGAAGAAACTGGGAAAATAATGGGGAAATGAGGAAGAAATCCTCCCTAACCGGTGAGCCATCATTTCGGGTTTTTAGCTCTAGGCCGGGAAACTCGAGAATGGATATAGAAATGGCCTCCTGGAGGTTCTCTGAGCCCTGTAGGATAGAAAAGAGAGACCCCGGACCCTGGAAACGTGAAAGCACGACTAGGAAACCATAGCCGAAGGGAGATGAAGGTGGTATGTCGTGTTTTTCTAAGTATTTTTCCTTTTTAACCTCATAGATCTCCTTTATAGCTAATTTAGATAAAGATTGATGTTTAGATTGAAGGAATGGGACGTAAAATAACGAAGGAACAACTGGGTCGGGTCGCTGGGTTGGGCGACCCGAAACCAAGAAATCAGGTGAATGAGAAGGTGAATAGTGTCAGGCACGTGGACTTGATGCGTAACTAGTTCTGGCAGTGCGTGAAGGCGTGCGGTGGTTTCTGAAGAAATGGTCAACATACAAAATAATCTTCTCTTTCTTCTGACTTTATTGATATAGAGTTTGGAAAAATAGGCTACCATATGAGCGTGATTTGAATTTATGAAGCTTTATGTTTATTTATTTAATTCATTAATATTATAGGTAATTAATGGATTATTGTGTTTACTTAAGGTTAAGTATTTGGTGACTTAACAAGGTGAATTTCAAGGGTAATTGATGGTTCTATATGGTATATATGATAATCTGTATGGCATTGTGATATAGGATATATATATATATATGTATAATTTTCAATGATAATTAAATAAATGATAAATTATGGAAATGGAATAAAGAAGGATTGATTATTGAGTATTACTTAGGTAATAATTCATATTGCAAATATTAATAAGTTTAATAATAAAAAGTGAAGGTACGACTCGAATATGGTCGAATTAGTAAATTCCATTACTTGTCGGAGTAAGTGGGTTGGATGTGAGCAGTAGCCCCGCACGAGATGGATTTAGTTTGGTTTCATTTCAAAATAGGAAAATCCCTTGTCTGACCCGAGTCGTCAGACGAGAGTAGAATCGGTCCGATTCTTCAATAATTGGGTGCGGGTCTTATCACACTTAGACCTATGTAACAGTATTTATGAATTGCCCAAAAAGTGTCTAGGTTAAAAAGTCAACATTTGACCTTATAGGGGAAAACCATCATTTTCATTTAATTTTTCTCAAATTTCTGGGTCGTTACATCCGATCCAAATAATCCGTGGTCAGTCACATTTCCATATTCAATCTGATTTCACGTATACTACTAGTAGTTGTCTTGCCCTCACTCCCAGCTAACAAAGAGGCTCACATCTCGAAGGCATTCATCCTAAATAGTACCAAAAACTAGGAACACCATGTGTGCAGTCTATAAAAGTTAACTTAGTGCTCTGATACCAAGTTGACAGGATTCAACCCAAAAATGCCTAATTAATGTGCCTTGTCTTACTCCCATTTGACAAATTAAGCCAAATTTTCCAAAATACCCTTACACGTGCTAGACAAGGATAAACTCCTAGTACCCACACAAGGAATAGTGCAAACCAACAGTCAAACAATATACTAGTGGTAAATCAGAGCAACTAAAATAACAGTAAAACAAGGGTACAAACCTTATTTCCTATTTTTCAACGAGCGCACAATCATAGGTAATTCTTTCGCTTCAGAAATAGCCCCTAACACCAAACAACAGCCTTAAGTGATTTCCAAAACCAAGAAAAGTGTGAGTGGACAAAAATAAACATTTAAAACCCATTTTTCGAGGAAAATATTAATCACACTCCAATTATAAAAATATACATGCATAAAAAAATTATCCAGAATCAAGTGCAAAAACCTGAGGATTTCAAATATAAAATTCAAGTTAAAAACTGCGGGCCTACAAAATGTGAAAAACATAACATGTACAAAAATACATGTGGCACATATTTTCCTAAAATCCCCGTTTATAAAACCATCTGGAAAACATCGATATAGATACCCATCATTACATCCGATTAATCCTCAACTCCTCCTAGTCGCCGGTCGTAAACCGCACTAGCCAACTGAAAAATAATCCCTCAAGCCATAGTCGCGAACTACTTGGCTGGGAAAATCTGTATTACGCATAGACAACGCTAGGAGCTAGTGAAGACACACTCCTTAATACCAATCAGGGAAAAGGTAATCACAGTGTACTCGAAGACAATCAATTATGGAAAAGAGTTTAAACAGTAAATCTATAACCTTTCTTTAAAATAAATCATTGACTCCAAATCCAGGTAAAATAAAATTTAACCAGGGCTTGAGCCCAAAACACTGTCCCAGCAATCCGCAAAACATGTGTATAGAATTCTAAATTGAATAATTATTATAGAATCATAAATCTGCAGATGGCATGAAATAACATTTAGAATAATTATTCAAACTATTTCAATCCAGATAATGTCATAAATCATTTACAACAGTTCAATATGCTTGCATCATAGTTATAAAAACAAATGTCCACTCACACATTGTCCAACCGAGTTTTGTCGCGAGCTATGTGCTGCCTAAGGTTCCTAGAACGATATTTCCCATCAAAAGAAATAACTCAAGATCATTAACATTGCACATAGCCTCGTATTCAAACCCCCTGATTCTTGGGATAGTACACGTGTTCTAAACGTGTGACCTGTCACTTTGGATGCCTAGAAACACTACTAAACGAACTCCAATTGACCTGAAACCACCATCATTAGATTCAGGATGTTGAGAAATGTCGGATAAACACTTTTGTAGCTCAAGAATCGGGCCCAACGCTCTACCAAGCATCCATTCGCGTCCTCACATGCGTGCACAGTCAGCTTAACAAGCTGCTGACGTGGATGACACGCGGCTAACCAGTGGCAGCTAGGTGGCATCCACGTTGGTGCCACATCAATGCAATATCGACACCACATCACCACCACACCACTACCACATTGACACCGTGTCTGCCTCACGTCAGCACTACAATGTCAACGTCGTCCCTAACCTCTCGCGGGTCGACCTATGGGTCTGCAACTGAGTTTTGACTCGTTTTATCGACCTGATTCCTAATTTGTCCAATTCTACTTCCAAAATCAAATACAAAACCACCTATCTACTATAATTCAACCCAGACATAATAATACTACGCCAAAATGAAGAAATCTCACCTTGAATTCCCAAGCCAAGCTTGGGAGGTTTCGGCCAAACTTTGCACTCATTTCTGGGTTCAATTCTGCATCTAAAACCCTTGATTTTTTACCTGAATTGATCACAAGACTCTGTGGTGATGATGGAGCTTGGGTTTGATGTTCCAACAATCAAAAATCGAAAGCTGGACTTCAAGGGTTCATGGGTTACCTGGTTTTTTTTCTTCTGGGTTTTGGGGTTTAATCCACTCTCATCCTTTCCTCTTCTGTTTCCTTCCCTCACACTCACTTTCTTAATATCTAGGTTCCTAAGTTTCAGATTGAAGAAGGGAGAAGATAGGAATGGTGGTTTTGTGTGTGTTTCAAGGGAGTGGCCACAAAGAAAGATGAGAAGATGATGAGGATAACATCTAAAGCCTTGGGAAGTTGGATGGTGACACTTGTCACACATCCAACACATTTGGGAAGATCTTTTTTGTTCTTACAAACTGATAGAGATTTTACCAAGCACAAAAGATGTATTAGGCAAAACCTCGACATGTAATAAACTTTGCAAGCGCGCAAGAGGTGTAGATAATATAGATGCAAGTAAAGGTTGATCCCAAGAAAACTTGCTCAATGATATCCAATTTCGTTTAACTCAATTGACTTAAGTGGAGTAATTAAAATGCAATTGGGGGTTTGTTATGTTTTATGAATGAAGTGAATTAACTAATAATAACTAACTAAATCGAGCTAGGGTTTTTATCCACCTTTACCAATTATGGTTCTCCTCCAATTTCCTTGATTAGATTACTATGCATGTTTTCTGAATTAAGTGCCCATGCAAGGATCCGGCTAAGGCTCACCCCACACATATTATCTTCTCTTAGATTGCATGTTTAAGCGTGATGTACCCACCCTTAAACGTCTATTATCGATGATGCTTGATAATGCATGAAACATGAAGAAGATTTGATGACACTACCCTATCCCTAAAAAAGTGATGTGCAATTCCAGTGAGTCATGAGTTTAGATTACGAATAAGAGTCCCCCCCCCCCCCCCCAGCTAAGCTTATAAGCATAAATTGAGTTCATAAAACGCAGTAATCCAACAAACCCAAGTATGCATAACAATCATAATCAAGAGCCAGGAATCTAAGTAAGAATTAACATTGCTAGGGCTTCAAGTAACCCTAGCCCTAATTACACTACTCAAACATTATTGAATAAAACAAAGACATAATTAAAAGGTGCATAAACATAAATAAAGCAATAAATAATAAAAGGAATGAAGGAAAATTCCCTCAAGGTAGACGTGCTGAAATTAAGATACTTGAATCGTAAAGAGTGCTTGAATTAAGATTACCAAACTCTAAACTAAGAACATGAATTGAAGTACGAATTTTGACAGAGTTTCGGGAACCTTCAAGAGGTAAATTCGGCCCCTCGACAATAAACCCTAATACCCCTATTTATAAGAGAATAATTAATCCTCTTAAAATAGGTTTACAATTAAATTTTATAAGGAAAAGGCTTCCTAAATAATTAAGAAATCTAATTAAAACCTTTCCTACAAGTAAAGGAATTGAAAATAATAATAGAAAAGGAAGTAGGACTAAAATCCTTATACAATATGGAGATTAGGTGTGAAAGGAAGTTGGAATTATCCTAAAAAATGCCTAAAACTCGGAATTAAACCTTCAGGAGACATTTCAGTGGTCCGCCACCGAAATTGGGGCGGTCAAAGGCTCAGTCAACACATAGTCAAACGCGTTGGGTTGCTGTTGGAAAAATCGGTGGGCACGCACCAAATCTGGAGACGCTTATTCAGCATGCGCTCGCCGTGAAGGAGAAGAAACTTTCGGCATGCACTTACCGTTTGGGTCCAACGCTACAGTAACCCGCATGCCTTTTTCTTCATTCGGTGGATAGCCACCGAATTTCTTGTGCAATCTTTTTTCCTTCATAACTTCTTTGTTTCAACTCCAATTTAGGTGATTCTTTCGGCCAAATTCTTGTAATTCCAAACTCAATTTGATCTACACATTTCTCACAAAATATATTATTTTCTCCAATTGCATAGAACGAAATATTAACAAAATAGAAGTAAAAGGGTATTAAATCATTGATAAAGCATGCATAAATTATGATCTATCACAAACCAACAAACAACAATTCCATAACGAGCCATATTTAAAATGCCGTAAATCGAACGCATTCCAAAAACAATTCTTGACCTATAAGTCAACGATACGGAATTCAAAATCGATGTGTTGTCTGTCCACGTAAATAGAATTTTGAGACCTACGTAACGATCGTTGGTCGACTAGCAAATAATTCCCCTAGTCAAAAGTCAAAGTTTGTACACTAATATAGAGACAAGGGCAAAATTGTCAATTTACTTCAATTATTTTTTTAAATGGGGTCTGAGTCATTACAGAAGAAGTCTACATGTCATTACCACCAGGCGTTGTATGGTTTGAAGCAATCCCCACGTGCTTGGTTTGAAAGATTTCGACTTGCTATGAAAAATTATGGATATAAACAGAGCAATGATGATCACACCTTATATCTAAAAAGGACGGGTAGTAAATTAACAACATTTATTATTTATGTTGGTGATAAGCTAGTAACCGGTAATGATTCTGAAGAGATGAGAAAGTTAAAAGAGTATTTGTACTTTGAATTCAACATGAAGAATATGGGTGGTCTTAAATATTTTTTGGGTATTGAAATTACCGCTCCAAATGTGGTATCTTCTTGTCTCTGCTGAAGTATGCACTAGATTTACTGCAGGAAACTAGAATGCTTGGGTGTCAACTAATTAGAACTCCTATTGAACAAAATCATGATCTGGAATAATGCTTTGATCAAATTCCAATTGATAAAGTACGATATCAAAGGTTAGTTGAGAAGTTGATTTATTTGTTTCATACTAATCCTGATATTGCATATCTAGTTAGCTTTGTGAGTCACTTTATGCATAACCCATGTGAGCAACAAATGAATGATGTGATTGGAATTTTGAGGTATCTAAAATCTTCACCAGGAAATGGGCTGTTCTCAAAACATGGGCATACAGATGTTTTGAGGTATATAGATTCTGATTGGAGGGCTAAGGGAGAGAAAAGAAGGTCAACTTCTAGTTATTTTTCACTTTTGTAGGAGGTAACTTAGTTACTTGAAAAAAAAAAATAAGAAGTAGAAAGTTGTATCTTTATAAAGAGAATAACCGAAATACTGAGCAATTGTGAAAGGTATATGTGAGTTATTGTGGTTGAAAAGGCATATAGGCGAGCTAGGATTTCATACTGACAAACCAATTAAATTGTATTGCGATAATCAATCAGCGATTGATATTGCTGAAAACTCAAGACAACATGATCGAACATAGTATGTAGAAATTGATAGGTTTTATTTATGAGAAATTGGAGGAGATCATAGTTGAAGTACCGTATATTGGAATTCAAGAATAACTGGCCAATGTGTTAATTAAGGATATGTGTAATGCAGTTTTTAACGATTCATTTGTCAACCTGGGTATTTGTGATATCTATACACCACCGTATGGGGAATGTTGATATGAATCGGTTTATTATAATTGTAAATATATTTATTGTTTACTAAATAGGAATCTACTGTAAAGACTATAAATACCTCAAATTAGAAGAGATAAAAATACACACAATATTCATAACCCTAAAAAGTTCTCTATCATATGGTTGAGTTCATTTGTTTTCTATGATACAATCTATGTTTATACATTAAATTTAAATATATATATATATATATATTGCGAAATTGGAAATTGTAAATTGTAAATATATATAGAGGCGGAATACCATGTATTCATTTTAACCAATGTATATACGCATGTAAATATTGTTTATACGGATACCATCGGTGAACATATATCCTACGATTTTCGCACATAAGCTACACGTCATGCAAAATGATAATATTGTTTTCCAATTTTTAGGCCAGGTTGATGCATATCCTCTTTTGATCATCTCCTCTTGGACTTGTACATTTGATGGTCATGATTAAAAAAGTCTTAGTGGTTAGTAGAACTCTACTAACCAAGCAAAAGGTGTTGCTAATTTTGTCAATATTAGGTACCTAAAATGTTAAATCCTTATTATGTTAGTTTCCCTAACAAGAGACTAAAACATATATTAATTAATGCTATTTTGGGGTCTTTTTCAAAAGAATGCTTATAGTACACCACCATACTAAGTGCATCGTGCTTTTTCAATAGTATATAATAAAAATATCCCTTTATTTTCTAACGGTTAAATTTTGATCTAATAGTCTGCATCCCACACCACACTTAGTGCGATGGAGTGTTGTAGAATTTTCGCTTTTTCAAATGCTCAATTAGGCATTGTTGGGCTAGATATTCAATGAGGATTGCATGGGGCAGGGTTTTCGCCTAATTCAAAGTTAAACCAATTACACTACATATATTATCAAGTGTCAATTTTTATAAGCACTTAATCAGCTACTAACTTGGGCGGGTGACCTAATATACATATATATATATATATATAATACAAGCTTTTGTCACCATGGCGTTTCATAGGATCATCTGCACACAGAACAGTCAAAACTATTTTTACTTACGATTGAAGGTGGTTATCCTTTTAATGAACCGTAAACATCAACACTTAGGCGCCTACAAATGAATTATATGCATGCATGTAATAAATAAAACTAATTAATTATATATCAATCTTTTTGACAAAAGCTTTTCAATTCCCAGCAGCACCAATGTGCTTCAAAAGCTTATACATACCTCTTGTTGTTCTTGTAAGATATTGTAATTAACTACTCTTTTCAAATTCATAATCGAGAGACGGTGAAGACTTCCTTTTCTGTTTTCGAGTTATGGGTAAAATTTGGTGAGTTACAAACTTATAATATAGTTTAAAGTTGTGTATACATGTAGACTTTCTTTCACGCAAAAAAGTTCTCAATTTGCATGATATGTATTATTATTTTCTCTTTGCATGATTTTATTTATTTCGTTTTAAAAAAGAGAGGCATGGATGATGTACAAGTTAGAACTGTGGCCTATGCAATAAAACGACCAAGTCAAAATACCAGCGCAAATTGGGCAGGTCTTACACCTACACTTGGAAAAAACTTGCAATTCAAATTGATGACTGACTTGTGCGTCATGACTTGCCTTTGAGTATTTGAGTTCGTCAGTGTTCACTTCTTATTACTTAATTACAAAAATGAAATAAAATACTATTTTGGAATTTCATTATATTGAAGAAAAACAGGTTAAATCAATTTATTTACGTCACTGCCAGTTGACGAAAAAAGTTAGCCGGGAACTAAGCAAGTTACTAACTGTAGCTTATTAAGACAATATTATATAATAATCTCTTATTGACAAAAAATAAAATATATATATATATAATAATAATAATCTCTTATTCACTCTACTTCTCTCTCACTAGCCTTTCGTTTTTTGGTGTGGGATCCACAAGTATTTGCGGGTCTCACGTCATTTTTCTCTACTTGTGGATTAAACATCATTCTTTTGTCTCATATATACACAACAATTGTGCTAAAAAAAAATATTCTATATTGGGTTTTTTTTTCGTTCAAAATGAAAATATTGGGTGAATTTATTCACAGAAATAAACATAAAACTTTGGGATTTTTTTATAATTATTTTTCTTTTTCCCTACAGGATCTGCTATCTAATTTCGATTATTGAAAATAGAAAGATATATCTTTTTTTTTTTTGTCCGAGAAAGATATATCTCATGGAATTCAAATAAGAAGATGATGAAAAATTTAGAGGAAGCAATCAGGAAGAGCATGAGGAAGAAGAAGAATTTAGCAATAAAGCTTTGCTGAATTTCTTGTATTAATCTTAACCCTTACATTGTACACCTCTCTTCATATATATACCTTGAAGCTAGACTAAGTACTAACTAAGTTAGTTAAAGAATCTCTAACAGACTATGTGCTGGCACAATCCTAACTGCCTAGACTACAGTTGGAGATTCTAACAACTTGGAGACAGCTAACCATCTTCACTCACACGCTGACATCTTCATGTTGGCAATACATACATCTCCTTCACTAACATGCCCCCGCAATCTGATGCGTGAGGAGCAACGCAGAAGAGTGGCACGAAAGAAAGTAAATGCAGAAGTGTGCAAGGGGTGTGTCATCATATCATCGAGCTGATACGGGAAGAAACATGGGCAAGACGTAGAGTTTTGGCTTGGACACGCTCGCGAACAAAGTGAACATCAATCTCAACGTGCTTTGTGCGACCATGGAAGACATGATTGTGAGCCAACTGGATAGTAGACAAGCTATCACACCAAATCAAAGGACAACGAGGACTACATTGAGACATGTTAACTTGAGCCAGGAGATCAGAGGTGTACTTCTGTTAGTTGATGAATAATCTAGTGTCGTCGTATTGAACATGAAGACCAAGGAAAAGGGAGAGAGCACCTAAGTCCTTCATGTCGAATTCGGTCCCAAGGCTATGACCAAAGGGGAGATTGCAGAAGGACTCTTACCATTAATGATGATGTCATCAACGTATAGCAGAACAATGACTATGGTGTGATGTTGATGGAGAATAAACAAGGCAGAGTTAAAGAGGGATCGAACGAATTCCAAAGAGAGCATGTGAGTAGCGAACCTCACATTCTACGCGTAAGGAGCATATTTTAAACGGTAGAAGGACTTAACCAAGAAACAGACATAAGCAAGGGACTGAGGATCACAAAACCCTGGAGTTTGGTCAATATAAACCTCTTCATCAATGAGGCCATTAAGAAAAGCATTGCGGACATTAAGATGTCGCAGTTGCCACCGAAAGTGTGCTGCTAAGGCAAGAATAAGACGAACGGTGGTGTGCTTCACCACGGGACTGAACGTCTCATCATAATCAACACTAGGAGCCTGTAGATAACCCTTAGCAACAAGGCCCGCCTTGTGTCGAGCCACAGTACCATCAGCATTCCTCTTAAGACGAAAATCCCACTTACAACCAATAATTTTGCGATGAAGAGGTAAAGGGGCCAAACGCCAAGTGCCCTGAGAGTGAAGAGCAGCAAATACAACCTTCATAGCATGTTGCCATGCAGGAACAAGGAAAGCCTGCTTGTAGTGACTAGGTTTGTGGTCAGAGGTGTAGCAGGAGTAACATGCAAAGCAAGAAAAGCATTGTTATGAGAGTTTAGAAATGCTACTTTTAGATCTGGTCATCAAAGGATGAGATGATGAAATAGGAGCCAAAGAGGTGACTAGAGCTAGAGGGAGATCAACAACCAAAGAAAGGGCATGCGGATCAGGTGAGATAGTGAGAGTTGGGTTTGAAATAGAGGAGTGTGAAACAGAAGATTCTGAACAAGAACCAGATGAGGAATTGAGTGATTTTGAAGAAGGACCTGCAAAAGGAGGGAAAGATGCAGGTGGAACAGATGACAAGGAAGGCACCAAGGGGTCTATATAAGGAGCATCAATGGATAAAGGGGTACATGAACTAGGTGGTGGCATCACAGAAGTGGAAGGTGGGGAGAATTTGGAGAAGGAAACAAAATCTCATCGAAGATCACATGTCCAGAGATGTAAGTTTTCTGTGCGGGGATGTGATAACATAGGTATCCCTTGTAATCCATAATGTAGCCCACGGAAACACATTGAGTGGTGCGAGGCTCAAGTTTGTGATGAGCATAGAGATGCAAATAGGGATAACAGGTACTGCCAAACACCCTAAGTGAGACCAAGAAGGGTAAAACACCAAATAAGATATGGAAATGGGAATTTATGCCAAGAACGGTGCTAAGCATGCGGCTGATAAGGTAATTTACAGTGGAGCAGGCATGAAACCAAAATCGAGGAGGCATAGATGAAGCTTGAAGGAGAGTAACTGTAGTCTCAATAAGAAGTATGTGCTTGCGTTCTACAAGACCGTTCGGTTGAGGAGTATGAGGACAAGATTTGTGATGAAGAATACCCCTAGAATAAAGAAGTCCATCATAGTATGATTAACGAATTCTCCTCCACCATCACTCTGAAATATCTTGATGGATATCTAAAAATAGTTGAGAACATAAGAATGAAACTTCAGAAAAAACAAAGGCAACATCAAACTTCTTTATTGAAGGATAGATCCAGGAAAAACCGTGTACAATCATCAATGAACATCAATACGATGATCAGAAAGAGAGAAAGACAGCTTGAAGACTTTCCCTTGAAGGCATGGCTGACAAATGTGAGTGTCACAATCTGAAGGACAAGGGATGCACATTTGATGCAACATTGAAGAAAGAACTGAAGCGCCAGGATGCCCTAGTCTGTGATGCCAAAGAGAAGAGATCATGACAGGACCCGTTCCAACTGGACGTCGAAAACTGTGCCCGGTCCTGCTCCCGTCTGACAAGTCAACTAAGGGCCCGAAACTACCCTTCAGTGCTTGCCAGACAAAGGATGTTTGTGCTTATTTCTGCTGCTACCACTGCCTCACGATCAGTCCCGAATGTCGTACAACGGCCTGGAGGGTCACAAAACAGAAAAGGTGTGGGTGGATAAAAATGACCTCTTATAAATACATTTATCAAAACACATTCTTACCCTCCAGTTTTCACAAACTTGCATGCATATCGTAAAACATGAGTAATAGTATGAAATCATTCAAGTATGAACAGTGGACCGATAAAATCAAAACATATTTTCCCATGGTCCATAAAACTCATGTTCACCAAATCAGTTCATGTTATAAAACATCAAATCTCGGCTCTCAGGACAAAACATGTGAAAACATAATCACCTGGACACAAAGACCAAGAACTCGTACTCAATACCAGTACGTCATCACAAATAACATCAATTATCACTAATCACAAGTGCACAATAAATATATCAATCCAATCAATCCACACTACTCACAAGTGCATAAACTATCACAATCACATCTGCACTACTCACAAGTGCACAATCAAACCATCAACTGCACTATGCGTAGACCAATATCCAGTCACTCTCTCGGGAAGAGACACCTCTGGGCTCAACCCCCTCGGGCTCAGTCACCTCTGGGCGAACACATCCCCAGGCTCAGACCCATCCGAGTGGTACATCCAGGCTCAGTCTCATCCGAGAAGCTGACTACTATAGGATCGACTCCTGATCTTACGACCACATCCCCCCAAGCTCCAGTCGTCTGGGTAATCCCCCCAGACTCCGACCGTATGGGAATATCACAATCACAATGAAAACCATCTCGGGAATTACATCCCAAAACATTTCAATCAAATCTTGGCTTCATACAAAGTCAAGATCATTCCCAACTGGGTCTTAAGCCCCAAAATACCATTTACACGTACTTCTTTAAAATCACCTTTTAAAAAAAATAAAAATAATCCAGAAATCATCATTGACTTACCAACTAAGTCAAAACATCATTTTAGAAATCATTTAGACTCCCGCCTAGCCCAAAACATCATTTGCACTTTCCTTGTAAAACGTGCCGGAAAGACTAATTAAAATAATCATAAAATCACAATAAATCATTAATTTCACAAATTCACAAGTGACTCCAAATCTGAGTCAAAATCACTATTCACTTGGGTTCTCACGCCCAACATATCATTTTCACGCAAATCCATGCGTTGCAACCTCCGTTGCCATTTTCACGTAAATCCACGAAATTGACCCTTGACTCATTCCCTAGTCACCACATCATTTTTCAATCCATGACTCAATAATCCGAGTCTAAACATTATTTTCAATCAATTTCAATCCCGGACTCATAAACCAAGTCCAAACATTATTTTCACCAAATTTCGTAATTTTTCGAAAATCGCCCAAAAATAATAATATAATAATCATAAAACCGGCCAAAGCATATAAAATCATATAATAAGGAATTTAAAATCATATATGCATGCATCACGGTTAGAAAAAAAAGTCCACTCACACACATCGTCCAAAACGGTCCGTTTCTGAGCTGCACGTTTTTCCGTAAATTCTGGAAATCACAACTCCTGTCCAAAATCATTATAGAGGGTTACTAACATCTCAAAATACTTCATATAATTTTCCCCAATTTTTTTGGAATTTAAATACGTATTTTTAACGTAAAACAAAACTTCGGATACGCGGAACATTATCGAAACAATATCCGATTTCCTCGAAACCAGCGTCAAAATGTTCGTTACAATAAGAGGATCAAAAGTCATGTTGACCTCACCTTGAAACTAGGTCGTACGCGCCCTCACGCGCTGCCGTGAGTGGCTGCGCGTGAAACCCACGCACCAGCTACAGTAACCATCGTCCTGTGTGTCTGATAAACGGGTCCCTTTTGCCCACGAGACGACCCTGTTCAATGTCTGTCAATTCTACACCGTTTTCATCAATTCAAACGTCCATTAGCATCGAATTAGTTTGAATTAAGGATCAGTGAACTTAATTACAATCGACCTTACCTCAATCCTCACGATCAAAGATGAACATTCGAAGAACACCCCGAACACTGTTCATCTTCGAAAGTCGTCAGTGTCAAGCGTTTTCCTTAAATTGATTCATCAAGAAGCTTCAATGGACTCCGTTAAACACTTTCCCCAACACAATTGCATCAATTCGAGGCTCAAACTCCACGACTCAAGCTCGAACTTTGCTCCTGTTACCAGACCCAGTTCAGAGCCAATTGGGCCTCAATTCTTCTCGTTTTTGATCTGAAACAACTCGTCACAACCTCAGGAAGCTAATTCCAATCTCCATTTCGATCCTCAAAGCTCACGGTTCAAAATCCGAATTCCCCCCCTTAAAATTCGAAAATTCGAATTTCCAAATTCAAGCTCTCTCTCGATCCCTCGTGTTTCCTTGCTAATTTAATCTCAATACTCTCTCAATTCCTCCCTCTCTGGTTCAGGAATGGAAGGGAAATGGTGGACAATTTCGAACTCCCCATTCTCTGCTTCTCAGTTGTGCACGGGTAAGAAAACATAGAGCGATTAATGGAAATTAAAGGATAATTAATTAATTAAAAATAATAGAACATAATAATTAGGTCTCCCAAAAAACACGGATCCTGGTTTTATGCCTGAATTTAGGGGATAAGTGACACTTGTCACTCATCCAAGTGTGTTCGGTCACCGGGTACTGTTCATATTAAAATATTATTTTAATCCTGATTCGTTCGGTTAATCGAGTCCGTTCCCGTGACCATAACTTCGTCGTCGAATCTCCGATTTCGGCATGCCGCCTGTCGTTAGATTCGCATCGACGAGACCTACGTAATGGTCCTTGGCCCTCGTCCATCGGACCTCCCAGTCAAAAAGTCAACATTTGGCCCCTAATATGCCAAATTACCAAAATACCCCTCAACTTCTGAACGCCATAACTTTCTCCTCGAATGTCGGAATTGAACGTGCCACCTGTCTATGAACTCGTGACGTCCCGAACTACGTCACAGTCATCGGTCAAAGTCCATTTGACCGCCCGAACTAAAAGCCAACATTTTGCCCACGGTAGGGGCAAAACGGTCATTTTGCATAATTCGTCCGATTTCACTCAACTAATCCCCGATTAGTCATTCTAAATCATAAGTAATTAATATTCAATCCCGACACTCGGGACGGGTCATTACAGATCACCTTCTGACCAACACAACCAATTGAAGGAGAAGATGGGGGTGAATGGAAGAACATGGACTTGGGAAGTGGATAAAGGCCAGTAACACTAGGAACTCTAACCAGGAGTCTTCCCAAAGGATCCTAGATTCGTAAGGATGAAGTGTCAAACAACATTTGGAAGTTATTGTGAAGGAAAAAATTGTTAACATAAATCATATTATGTATAAGATAGGGAACGTACAAAACATTATGCAACTGAAAAACACATTCTGAAGTGGATAAAGTCATAGATCCAGAACTAGCAACAGGAAGAATTACCCCATTACCTATTGAGATACCTGCTTTGGTAGTGGTCTGAGGGGATTGAAGATGAGAGGAATCACCAACCATATGATTGGTGGCACCAGTGCCTGCCAACCAGAAACTAGGATCGTTGAACTCATAGGTTGCAGTAGCTAAATAGGCTTGTGGTTAAGCTTCTGAGTAAGACTGGGACTAAGTTCTTGACTTGGAAGCAAAGAAACTGAGAGCATCATGACCTGTTTGTTTGCAGATTTGACAGATCAATGGGGAAGCTCCTAAGACACCAGGAGATGAGATAGACGGTGCAGGAAAACTTGGCTGTGGAGTAAATAAAGGCGAAGTTTGATTTTTATATCCTAGTGACATTTTTTAAGTGAAGCCATGACCATTATATTGAGATGGGAACTGGTGATTCTGATTAAAACCTCCATTTTTGTTGTTAGGTCCACCATTTTGTCCAGTGTATTTAGCATTATAACCATTATAACCATTATTATAACCCTGAGTGACAGGACCTCGCCCGACTAAACAACAAAAGTACTATCAGACCCTACTTCCGTCTGATAGAAAACCTGCCAGACAAGGGATAACACAAACTCTGCTAATTCATTCCTCCACCTCTTAGCCTCGAATTCCGTGCAGCAGTCCCGAAGGGTCACAAAAACAAAAAAAAATCGTGAGTGGACAAAAGAAACATGTGAAAACCATAAATCCCGATGTCAAACCACATACTCACAACTAGGCCTCGTCATTGGGCCGGGTGGGGCAAGCCCGGTCCAAAATTTTTGGGCTTGGGCCGGGCCGGGACTATTTCATAATTTAAAAAATACCGGGCCGGATCGGCGGGCTTGATCATAAATATGAAAGCCCATGCCCTTTGTCGGGCTGGGTTTGGGCCGGGCTTTTATCGGGCTTTACGGGTCGAGCCTACTAAGCCCATTTGTACCTACCTAATTGTAAAAAAAAAAAAAATGAGTTGAGCTTAAATATTATTATCGAATATTGAAATAAACTAAGGAGGGGTACTATTGGATTTGGAGAATTAACTTAACTTTTTGACCATAAAGCCGAGATAGGATAAGGAGGTCGCTAAGAGAGTCAGAGACCTAGTGAGTTTTTTTGAATTTAGGGTTAGGGTTTGGTTTGGGCATTGGGCTTTTAAATGACACTAAGATGAGATTTGGTTGGAGTTTTGGATTTTGGCTATGATAGTAGTAACAAGATTGGACTCGGTATCAATTCTTAATTTATAATTATTTTATATTTTCGGGCTTATGGGTCAGGTTTACCTGGGCGGGTCGGGCTGGGCTTACCGGGCTTTATCGGGCTCGGGCCTATCGGGCCTAGCGAGCTTGAATACCCTAAGCCCAAGTCCAGCCCGTCAACATGCAGGCCGGGCCGGCCCAAGGACCATATAGGGCCGGGTCAGGCTTTTTGTCCTCGGGCCTATCGGGTACCTATAAGCCCGTGGGCTTCTAGGCCAAATGATGAGGGCTACTCACAACCACACACGAGTCAACACACCAATCACACAAGAATCTTCCCAACACTACATACAATCACATCACAACCAAGCCAATGGAAAATCACAATCTTAAGTACCAACGCACTACCCCACTAGCAGGCACACCATAAGTCACCACACAATCATCTCATCATCAATATCCAAACACAGTATTAATCATCACATCACAAGTGCACTACCGGTAGGCTATCATATACACACTTTCCTAGGAACCGGAGCCCAAAGCTCGACGTCCGAATCATCACAATATAGTCTTAGGAACTGGAGCCCTGAGCTCGAAGTCCGAGACTCACATTCAAAAAATCAACACGATCATCACACCACTACAAGTCACATTGTCAATTTTTTTCAAATTTCTCGATTTTACCCTCGTTTAAGGTCAGAGTCGTTACACTGAGAGCCATTATAACTATTTTTATATCCACGACCCCGATAGTTGTTCCTGCCTCCTTGCCAATTTGAGTTGTTCCAAATAAGCTGAGTCTCCTATCAGTATTGCTGTGAAATCGGGGCTGCAAGTGTAGAAGATTGTGATTGTTGAGAGGAGGAATGAGCATGAGAGATATTGTTGTTTGTTGTGGCAGTCATAGCAGTGAGCATAGGGGATTGGACAGAAGAGAGAGATACAACCTTTAGAAGATCAGCTTGTTCAGCTAGCAAGAGTGTCCTGAGTTCTAGAAGAGTAATAGAAGTTGGACAAGCACAGATGTGTGACTTGAAAGGAAAGTAATCTGCTGGCAAACCATTACGTATGATCAGAATCACATCTTTATCAGTCATAGAAACCCCACCACTTGCCAATATTTTCTGGCATATTTGATCTTTCTTAGATAGGTTTTAATTGAATCTACAGTTTGCTGAATCGTTTGAAGGTTATTTTTTAGTTGCATCAAATTGCCTTTAGACAAATATGAGAACTGTTCTTAGAGAGTAAGCCAAGCTTCACGAGTAGAAACATAGTTCATGATTTCTGTGAAAGCCTCTTCCAAAATAGTAGCTATCAACATGTTGAGTAAGGCAGGATCCATGTCAATCAAGGTTTGATAAGAAGCCTCGGTCGATCTAGGACAAGCACAAGAGCCATCCAAGTAGCCAAACTGGTGACATCCTTTCAAAAAATGTTGAACTTTAACGCTCTAAGAAATATAGTTTGTATCATCCAATTTCATAGATATGAATTCAGTAACATGTTTCAATAAATCCAAAGAAGTAGACATTATCAAAATTTCAATGTAATGAAGAAAGAAAACAGTGAGCAAGACTTAGGCAGGATTGAACAAAGAAATGAATTCGAGCACAAGAAAAAGACAATTTTCAGGAGAGATCTAGATCAAGAGAGCAAACTTAGCTTAGCTCTATGAAGATGAGGATAGAACTAGAGGATTCGAGCAAGAAGAATCAAGATCAAAGAAGAGAAGATCAATATTTGAGGTTACATGAATTAAGATTTCGTATAGAACAAACTAGGATCATGAGCTGTGAGCTGATTGCTCTGATACCATCATGTAATTCGAAGAAGAAGATGATGAGAATTTTAGAGCAAGCAATCATGAAGAGCACAAGGAAGAAGAAGAATTTAGCAATAAAGCTTTACTGAATTTCTTGTATTAATCTTAACCCTTACATTATACACCTCTCTTCATATATATACCTTGAAGCTAGACTAACTACTAACTAACTTAGTTATAGAATCTCTAACAGACTATGTGTTGGCATAATCCTAACTGCCTAGACAACAGTTGGAGATTCTAACAACCTGGAGACGGCTAACCATCTTCACTCACACGCTAGCATCTCCATGCTGGAAGTGCTTACATTTCCTTCACTAACAATATCCTTGGTCTCTAGAATTTGGATATTAACAAAAATGTCAGAACATTAGTAGAAAAGGCTTTAGGCAACACTACATAGAAAACAGAAATTATAAAATTGTTGAAGATACTAGTTTAGGCATCAGTTTAATAATTACTATTGCCTAATGTATAATATAGCATTAGTAGTTATAACTTTTTTTTGCCTATAGCTACCTTTTAGCATTAATATTAACATACCATTGCCTTTAGATACCCTTTAGCAAGAGTGAATATAAGTACTATTGCAGATGTAATTTTTTTTAAGTCAGCGGATTTCTACCGTTTCCTGTAGGAGTATCACGCCTCATGTTTGAATCCACGAAGTAGAAACTAACAAAAAAAAATCCTAACCTAATTTCATACACAGCATAAACACTTGGTGCTGCATTTTCGACTTCGTCTTTGTCTTCTCGTTAACCAAAAACCATATAGGTAAGATTCATTTTTGCACTGCGACTAGCGGGTCCAATCTCCATCTTCGATTATTCACCCAGATCTCCTTCTTTGATTCCTCACCTAGATCTCCATCTTCGGTTCTTTTTCACCTTCATCTTCTTTCCAGATCTCCCAAGCTTTTATCTTAGTATTCACTGTGAAGATTCGTTCGATTGTGGAATCAAGATGTGCTCACAGTTTTGATAGCAGAAGATGAGGTGGTAGATCTCGCTTGTTCTTCTTCCTCTGTTCATACAATTCCGAAGTTTTCGATTGCTTCCAGTGGTGGTATTCAGGAAATTATCGAGATCCAGTTCCACGATTCAGTTCTCCATGATTCAGGATATTATTGAGATCCCTTTTAATGCTCAACGTTAAAGATACAAAGTGAAATTTTCAATTTCCATTTCAGTGGGCATGGATTTGGTTTGTTTGTTAGCCTGAGCCCACCGTAGTGTGGCAGGGATTTGCTATGGGATTTTCGTCCCCAAGTTTAAATAAGTGGATTTCAATAGAAGATAAAAAGAGATGGCAAATATTTTTGCCATGAATTTGCAAATAGAGGGATCCTTCTCTATCGAATTTCATCGAAACTATGTTGTGATTGAGAACTCCTACCAAGTAAGTCCTTAGGCCCAGACTCCACAATTATTCTTCGAAATCGTTTTTGCGGTGCGATTCTCAAAACTCTAACCATTGCAGTAGTCTCTCCCAACATATGTGATTACGACTGATACACCACATCAAAATAATTTGAATACCTCTACTTTATAATATATGCTTTTGTTCATAGAGTTTGACAATTTGATTTTGTAGAAAGTTGTTTTGTAAAATGTCGAATGGAATAGGGTGAAATAGAATAAGGAGCTTGGTGTGACTGTGTGACAAACGGCCGGATTGTACAAATGGTGTGACGGCCACTGTAACGACCCGTCCTGAATTTCATGATTAACAAGAATTAATCGGGATTAATCGAGGATTATTGGACGATTGAGGTAAAATGACGATTTTGCCCCTAAATGAGTGAAAATGTTGACTTTTGACCCAGGAAGTCAAATGCACATGGACCGAGATTTATTACGTAGATCAAGATGATACGAGTCCATAGACAGGCGGCATGTCAAAATCGAACGTCGTACAGGAAAGTTACGGGTCAAGGACAGTTTTTTTTACAATGCATAATTGCACGAATTACGAGAAGTTAACTATTGGGATTTGAAATTGGGTCCCAAAATATCTTGGCCTGGACCAATGGATGAGTGACAAGTGTCACCCATCCATTGATGGCCATCACATATATATATATATATGTATCCAAACCATTTCCTCTTCTTTTTTTCATCCAAACTCGTACCCACCCCCAAACCATAATCTTTTTCTTCCCTTCTTCGGCATGAGAGAGAGATAGAGTGAGGGAGGGGCAAAGAGCCATGAGAGAGACGGTGGTGGACGGAGGACACGGTGGTGGTGGCCGAAAACCGTGAAACGAAGGTAAGTCGTGGGGTGTTTGAATTTGGGTTTTGGATTTTGATGTTTTAGATAAAACTAAGGCCATATTCATGTTTTTGGAGCTCATACGAGCCTGTAGGATAAAAAATGGAAGGTTTTGGACAATTGGAGTGGCCAGAACATGAACTCAAAGTTTGACCGAAACTTTGGAAGCTCACATCTTCAAAACCATGTAGTTTCTCTCAATTCTGGGTTTAGATTTGGATTCCTTGGCTTAAGTAGATTTATTTTCATATAAAGAACGTAGGATTTGGTTGAGTATTGAGGGAGATATGAAGGTTTGAAAATCGGGCCAAAAATGGTGGTTTTCTAGCCGCAGGCCAGCGAACCAGACGGCGGTGCACGGTGGCGCTGGACGTCTTCTCAGGCGAGGACATGATCTCAGCATGATGACGTCAACATGACACATGGTAGGGATGCCACATGGCAGACATGTGTTAGAGGGTGTCAGTGACACGTGAGAGGGTGCCACGTTAGTAGCTGACGTCTGTTGACCGTTGACTTTTCTTTCACCAAATTCGTCTTATTTGAGATCAAATTGGTCTTATTTGAGGTCAAATTGGTCTTATTTGAAAGGTTTCAACATTAGTAATCCAGTGGTCGTGGTTTCAGGTCGATCAGAGATCGTTTGATTGGCCATTTAGAGGTTTTTAAGCCTCGAGAAGCGTGTTCAGGACACGTTGACTATTCCGAGAGTTTTTAGGGTTTATGGTTTAGACGTGTATAGATGATTAGTGACTTTTGGGTATGATTTGGATAGGTCCAGACGTTCCGGTGATTGTGGATTAGCCTCGGAGTGGCTTACGACGCAGATTGTGAGCGCGCATCACGAACGGTCTGTGCGTGGACTTTTCTTTCGAAATGATGCATGCATAAAATGTTTATATGTTTTATGAACATGATTTGAGATGCATTGATTGGATATGATTTATGTTGATGATTTCGCATTTTCGTAGAAAATGTGATATTGTACGTATTTCGATATTTGTGTTTTTATGTGATACTTGGGCTTAGGCCGAGTATTCTACGTGAATGTGATTTATGTGATTTTAATGATTTCACGGAGAGGCGTGAAACTAAGGATTGATGTTCGATTTTGAATGATTTCACGGAGATGCGTGAAATGCTATTTCTGGCATGAGACCCAGTTGGTTATTGACTTTGACTTGGATTACAGTCAAAGGTGATTTGGAAAAGTGATTTGAAAAGCGAAAGGGTTTTTGGATTTGGAAATAATATTTTCGGCATGTGTCCCAGTTGGTTTATGGTTTGACTTAATATAGTCAAACGTGAGAAATATCGCTTGTGACCCAGTTCTGATTTATGAGATGATATTTTGGGCTTGTGACCCTATTGATATGATATTTGGGCTTGTGAACCTATTGAGATGATATGCCGGGCTTGTGACCCTGTTGAGATTTGGTTTTGGGCTGACACCCTACTGAGGAAATGGCTTTGATTGATAAATTTTTTCACTCAGACCATTCTTTTGAGGTTAATACAACTCCGGCAGGAATATGTTTCCCCAGAGAGGGACAGGTCCCGACGGCCTCTTAGATGCGATGTGTACTCCCCTAGAGAGGTCACGATGTACTATATGTTGTCGTGTAGTCGTGGGAGGCTTGATTCAGGAGTGCTTATGATATATGAGATCGATCTTGATATGTTCACGACGATATGTGGAACGTCGGCCGGTGATATGTTCACAGCGACGTGCTCAGACGTGAGCAGTCATGAAGCTTATGTGCACGCGTTGCTTGGATATCGTGACTGATGATTATGATATGATGATATGAGGTGTGACAGAGGTTTTTCACTGGTATTGATTTGAGAAGTATTTTTCACTGATTATGGATTTGAAAGCAATATGATTGATTTTAAGAAAGTAATTGAGATACTTGTTTTCTGATGCATGCATGCATGCTTTTAAGTGAAGGGTATAGATGTCTTTTTGTTAAATGGTTTTATAAACTGATTATTTTTGTCCACTCACAACTTTTATGGTTTTTGATACCCTTCAGGTTGATCGCGGATGCGAGCTGTAGCAGAGACCGAGACATCACATGCCGTTGCGCACTCTGGAAACCTCGAGTGGGTTGTGGTTTTATCTCTGGTCTGGCAAGTGGTGTCAGACGGAAGCAGAGCACATCCCACGATAATCCAAGGGGATTGGGATGGGTCTTGTCAGCCGCTATATACAAGGCAGCAGAAAGGGAATTGGGGCTGACGATTGTAGCAACCCAAAATTGCAAGTTAGCTCCTCCCTACCTTTTTATATTATATATAAGGGCTATCAAAATATGAATGTACTTTCAGAGAGGCACATACAGTAGATTTTTCAAACCATAAAAAATTCAATAAATTGAAAATCCCAGTTTTTATATGTAGAAAAAAATCCATTTTCAGTCTTAGAAAAGAAAAATCCGTATCCATTAAAAATCAAAATTTTGGTCTTTAATCAGAAAAGAAAAATCCGTATCCATTAAAAATCAAAATTTTGGTCTTTAATCATTCTAAAATTCAAAATTTGGTCTATAGTTATTCATACTAGTTATAACTGTTGACTGTCATTCCCTTCATCATGGAATTGGTTGATGCTTCCTCAGCTATAGTCCAGGCCTATAGCTCACTAGTGCCATGCTCATGTACAAAATGGAAGAATAGGGTAAGCTTAGCCTTAGCCTTGGCCTTAGTTGTCATTTTCCTCGTTATTTTCTTTTTTTCATGCACCACCTATCGAACAAACTGTCCACGAACGCGAGGTCTCTTCTCTGCGAGTTTTTTCCTGCTCTCATATCTAACCTGAAAATGTTAACAATATGGTTTGTTGCTTCATAAACTCACAAACTCAAAACAACAAAATTAGAGTTACCTTCTTCTCAAAACATCTTTATTTTCTCTTCTGATGGAATTTAGTCAAAGCAGCCTATCTTTCTGCACTTTTGCTCCCACCCCTAATTGGGCTGATGTCTCCTTCTCCAGTTTCAACCTTGTCACCTTCTATGTTAGTTCCTGCAAAATTAATGGCAGAGCTACCCCCACTATTTGTGTTGCTACTCTAGTTGCTTCCGGAGCCACTTCCACTACTGTGATTACCAACAATCCCTTCCATTGGTGGACCCGACTCCAATTTTTGGTGGTGGTAACCGAAATTCTCTTGTAATAGGCGTTATTACTATTTTCAATCTTTTAAGTTTCATTTTAGATGGATGCAGCAGAATCATGTTAGTGGTAATGGCAGCAATCTGTTTATTTAGTAATTCTTTCTTTTCCCTTGATAAAACCTGAATCTTTTTGTGTTCATGTCTATTTTTTTTTTTTAAAAAAACCAATACAATGGACTGCAACCCTCTGACTTTATTTTTTAACCTTTCAAGTTTCAATTGTCTCTGCTCATTTATCTATTTCTTTCAGGCGTATTCATCCTGATTTATCTATTTCTTACCATTACCTGTAAGTAGAAAATG
The DNA here is from genome assembly GCA_032719365.1 of Prinsepia uniflora. Classification (NCBI taxonomy): domain Eukaryota; kingdom Viridiplantae; phylum Streptophyta; class Magnoliopsida; order Rosales; family Rosaceae; genus Prinsepia; species Prinsepia uniflora. Next base: position 58,541,682 of record CM064866.1, on the reverse strand, counting down.
TTTCTTTTCAATGAAATGTCAAAAAAAGTAAGCCAAGTTTGCAATGTCTTTTTTACAATCTAATTATAATCCTTTGGTTTTTTCAGGTCATGACTTGATCCAATAGGGCAGACTCTACAAATAAGAGAGGATGGTCATGTGCTTATGCTCATAAGGGAAATTAGTACTCTATCTACCCATATTTATACGTTTTTTTCTTTTTGAACTTGGTTAATGATTCATGTCTGAGTACTTTTGTTTTTCATGGAGTATTGAAGTGTAATTTTTTATATGTATTATATATTAGTGTAAAAACAGGGAAATATTAAATCAAGGTTAAATAGTGTTGTTATATTATTGCATAAAGCTCCTTTAGGTATCAGTTTTTATATATAAGTAAAATAGTTTTAGGGATCAGTATAATATAAAATCGGTGCGAAAATCAGCAATAGGTAAGGGCTGTGGGAAAAAACCATTCCGGAAAACTACTATAGGCAATAATATTTTGTAAGATTGTGGCAAAAAATAACTTTAGGCAACAGTATTTACAAAATACCGTTGCGAAAAACAACTTTAGGCAATGACATTTTTAAAAATCCGTCGATATTTTATAAAAATCGTTGCGAAAAATAGCTATAAGCAATAGTTGTTTTAAAACATTGTTGAGGAAAAGTACTTTAGACAACATTATTTATAAAATACTATTGCGAAAATTAATGTTAGGCAACGGTATTCAAAAAATCACTTTAATTAGGCAACAGAGAAAATCTGTTGCCAAAACATTCCCTTTTAGGCATCGCTGAGCAATACCACGGTATAAAAGTAGAATAGGCAATGGATTTTCTCCATTGCCTAAAGCCTTTTTTCTACTAGCGGAATAATAATATAAATTGCCATATTATCAAGAAAAAAGACGTAAGTAAAATTTAGTGTCGAAATAAATTGGCGTGTATTACTTGATCTTATTATTTTGTTTTCAAGCGAAAGTTCCGCATAATTAGATTTTTACATTATACATATATATTTATATAATATTGATTCTACTTATATAAAAGGATAGTAAAGTAAAACGGATCTAATTTAATTAGTTCTAGCGTTAACTTGTAGATAATTAGTCTAAAATTCGAACCCTAATGATATAACATAGTGTATGAAAATTTTCCAAAATTTCTCATTCTCCTTGTAATAAAAAGAAATAATAATAGAAGGATAATGTGAGAGAGAATATATGATTTATAAATCACACAAACTAATATAGATATGATGCACCGACACAAATAAGACTCCCTACATATACCCATACTATATAATAGTGGATGATTTGCAACCAGCCATGTTGTCTTCCTCATATTCCATAATAAAATATTCACTTCCTCATATTCCATAATAAAATATTCAGTTAATAATATAGTAGAAATAGAATGGTGGAGAAATATATATAGGTTTAGCAGAAAGAGGAAGCACCCAAAAGTCTTGGATATTTTGTCATAATTGTGGCAAATGATATCATATTTTCTGAAGTGGATTGCTGTGATTGGAGTAAATTTTTTAACTATTATAGATGATGGCTTGAGATTACATTTTGATGAGTGAGATATTCTTATAATTTTAGGGTGAAGCATACTAACATAGAGAGAGAATATGAGTAATAAATTAATAAGGAAGATAATTACAGATATTTAGTAATCTACTTGGATCTCCTATTTATTCCACAGCATGATGTCCAACTTTGAGGCATGAACCTTGTGGCCTTCAAGCTCTATAAACATTATATTTCCTCATCTCCCATCTCCCTCCCTCACTCTCTCTATATATATATATTTATACAAGAAACGAAAAGATCATTTTAATAAGCACATCAGTGAGAGTGTGGAGAGAGGGAGAGAGAAAGAGAGAGGTTGAGAGATTTACAGAGAGATGGGGAAGGGAAGATCACCCTGTTGTGATAAGGAGCAAGTGAAGAGGGGTCCTTGGAGCCCTGAAGAGGACATGAAGCTCATAGCTTTCATTCAGAAGTATGGCCATGAAAACTGGAGGGCTCTCCCTAAGAAATCTGGTAATTCTTAATTCTCTATCTCTCTCTTTCTCTCCCCCCATACATGACAAAATCAAATGTTGTTCTTCATCAATTATCCCAGAAGAATTGATAAACAGAAATTGTTTTATCGAATGATTCCCCTAGCTAGTTAACTATGTTTTGGTTACAAATTCTGATGTCATTGTCTTCAATTTAATTTTCTTCTTCGTCAATGCATTGCTACACCTACGTATACATAAGTACTTGGTACTTGCTTATCGTATTTTGGGGGGGTGGGTTTATATTTACGTAGAATACGAAAAATAATACACCAGTGAAAGAGCCGCACTTATAATTAGTTCATCAACAATCACCAAAAACTTAACTTTGGTACCCAAAACCACATGAATGAATTTGAAAACAATGGATTTGTTTCCTTTCTGTGGTTGTGGACCTTGTGGTGTTTATGGCATTCTGTTGAGTCTGTTGACTAGCTAGGCTGATCTTTTGTTAATTAATTATATTAAATACAGATCAGTATATTTGAATTTGTTTTCAATTGTTAATTAGCATTTATATTCCTATAGTTTTATACCTAATATATATACCCGCTATTGCTTATCTGCCTAACTTAATATGCATGCCAGCCTTGGTTCATCTGCATCCACCATTTATTCGATGATTTTATTGACTCATTCATTCATGTTATATACTGTATTTGATCTATTACTAATTAATATTATAAGTAAATAATATCTAATATGTAAATTAGTTACTAACCCTCGCGCACTAATTTTCTTAAATGTGTATGAAATGTTGGTTCAAAGTTGAATTGAGTACTTTTGATAGTGAGATGTCTCCTAACTTTTATATTTGTTACATCTGGGTTAATGGTGTGGCTGGAAAATCTTAATTACCAACACCTCAAAAGAGGACAAGTTAGGACAATTTAGAGTCACATCAAGCTCCTTTTAAGTCTTTGCAAGGCTACATATGATGATGAATGTCCCTTTCTTTTCTTTTCCGTTTTCCCACCAATATTATTATTATATGCTTAATCTTTTGAACTACAAATTAACATGAAATACATACATATATATATATATGTTTACTCTGTTTTTAAGGCTTGATGAGATGTGGAAAAAGCTGCCGTTTGAGATGGATTAATTACCTCAGGCCTGATTTGAAGCGAGGTAACTTCACTAGAGAGGAAGAGGACTCCATAATTAGGTTGCATGAAGCCATGGGAAACAAGTAAGAATCAACCTATACATTCTCTTTATTCTAAATTAGATATTCACAGATCGAGGTCACAGGAATTTCTCAACGTACATATTTAATTTATTATTTCTGAATTTAATTATTAAAATATTTGTGTACGTAGGTGGGCGAGAATAGCATCACAATTGCCGGGAAGAACAGATAATGAAATAAAAAATGTGTGGAACACTCATCTGAAAAAAAGATCATCGGCTATGAAGAAGAATAATCCTGAAGCTTTCGGAGATGATCAATCAAAGGAAGTCTCTTCTATAACCTGCTCTTCCTCATCATCATCATCTTCTTCCTCTAGTGGAAACCCTAGTAGCAGTACTACTGTTGAGCATCAATCTGCTGACCAAGAAATCAGCATGGCCTGCACCAACCCTCATGAGTCATGCAGTTTGAAGACCCCAGAAAAATTTGATGATAATAATGAAGATTCTCCCATGGAATTGACAAAATTTAGGTCTGACGCCAAGGAGACGAAAGAGTTGACCAGTTCTTCCGTGTCCTCCAATGCCTCGAGTTTAACCCAAGTTGATAATACTTGTTCAAGGCCGCCAGACGACGACGAGCCAATGGATTTGCTTTTTGACTTCTCAGAAGTACCCTACGATATTCCACTGGACTCTGACTATGACTTCTGGAGCATGTTGGATGGGTTTCTGCCATGCCAGTCAAACCAAGTCCAATTGCAGCAGGCTGATGACGTGGCTTTCAAAAACTCCTGCTCAAATTCATTGGGACAGGTTGACACTGGCAAGTGGCTTAGCTACTTGGAAAGTGAACTTGGACTGGATAATCAGGCAGCGGGGGCGGAGAGCACTATTTTATCCAACGGACAATTAGTCCCACAGCGTGGGGACAAGAAGCCAAATAACCCTGCAGGGTTTGATAATTATGATGATAAGGGCATGGATTGTTTTCAAGTGTGGCCCTCTTTGCCACCCAATAATTATAGTTGAGTGAGTCCCCAAATTAGTTGTAAGGATAGTTATTAGAATTGAGTCCCCTAGCTACAGTCTAAATATAATATATTATCAAGGTATATATATATTCCAAATTAATAGGACTTCTTCGTTTATGTTTGAAGAGATATCTTTTGATGTATTTTCCCCTAATTTATGATAAAACAGTGTAGGTTGAGCAAACATATATATGAATAATCCTTCATGATTCATGAAGAATATTTACTTTTCCTAGAATATAGAATTAATTAAATTAGTGTACTAATTAAAGGCATAACATATAAATTAGTTCATTTATTGATTTAATATATTCTTTTTAAATATTTTACATTTTCTTAATTTAATTGATTTTTTTATTTTTCTAATACCCTTTATACCCTTATAACTGAATACTTACCTATTGCACCTATTTTTTGGGAGTCTATTTATCAAATATAGTTTCAAATTTAAAATATTTTATATTTGATTTTGAATTTTAAAATTTATTTTCGTCAACATAATTATCCCAAATAAATTTTCTACTAATTTATTTTTACAAGTCATTTTAATCGTCGGAGTTTTTTAGATATTATCTTATATTTTTGCAATAATATTATAGTCAGACAAGTATTTTATTTATTTGTTAATTTTTTTTATATATTTCTTATGATTAAAGTTATAGTAAGTAAATTAATGATTTTTTCTTAAAGGTAAATTAATAATTATCTAACTATTACTTATCTTTCTATTCTATATTAATCCACCATTCTATTTCCTGAATTTTTACACATTCAAATTTTTTTTATCTACAAAAATATAAAAATACTTGCAAATAATTAAATTCCAAAAGGTAGCTAGATTACAGACACAATTATATCTGAGCAAGGTACATTGTGTATAATATACATATGCCAACATCTAGACAAAAATACTATCTCATGTAAACTAACTTCTAAATTGCTAGTCTTGCCATAATATATATGTATTTTGCTAAAAAATAAAATTACATAGAACTTAAATGACATGCTTGTAATTTTTTAAAAAATAATAGGTTAAAACAAATGATATGAATTAAACAACATTAAAATTACGTAATTCTATATTTAATATTCTTATATTTATTGTAGTACATGGGTTAATTTATAACATGACTCTAATAAAAAGACCTATTTATAATTACCCCTAATATATATATATAAGTGATTATCACTCTCATATACCCAATGATGAAAATATTGATATCGACAGATATATTGTTAGTCAAATTTACGGATATTTCGCACCAACTATCGGTATCGATATCGATATCGTTTATGGTGAACAAAAATGACGGAAATTCGGTCTAAAAGTTGGAAATTTGGAATGAAATTTTGTGAAAAACTTAAGTGTCAAATGATGGTTATATAGGACTAATAAAAACTATAAAATGACTATGATATAATAAATATTTGATGAATAATATGATATAATATATGTCTGACGATAACTAACAGTATAAAACTTTAAAGATAAACTTAAATTAAAACATAATTTTATTGATAATGTTGCACTAAGAATACTTTACACATTGAATTTCATTAAAAACAAGTAGAGTGTCTACCAGATTGAAAATTGGATTGGTCTCCATCTACCAAGACACAAAAGTTTTGTCAAGTGGTGCTACTTGACCAAACGGAAATGTATTGTTGGACATAGTATTTGTATATCTCCTTTGAATGGTCTACTCTTCCTCCATTATTTTATTTCTGTTTTTAGGGTCTGTTGAAGCTTTAAATGTTCCAACTGTCGAGTACTCGTTGCCCAATCACCAAATGACGCGTGTCCCTCTTGTGACCTGTCAACTTAAGTGGATCGCGGGTTTCCGTTAGTACGGGCACCGGTGTGGTGCCGGCCTAAGGCTCTCCGACGATCAAGTCAGATACTTTTGTTCGTAAGAGGAAGCAGTAAATGGTAAGTTCGGTAGAGTAATTGTAATAGTAAAACTTAGTTACCTTTATTGGGAAATGTGTACCCTTTATGTATGGGTAGGTGGGATGTTCAATTCCCAAAGTTCCGATGTGGGACAAATGCTTCTCGATTTACGTGCTGACACGTGTTATGTAAATCGATGGTGGATACGCTGCCACGTGGCATCCCGCATTGGGCCTGGTGTTAGGGCTGTTGTAAGTATGGTAGTTTTGGGCCTTAAGCGGGGTCTGGGCTTTAAGTATACGGCTCAGTGGGTCTGGTCAGATATGGTGTCAACAGGGTCATATATTGTATTTTATTTCAAGTATCTAAGCTCACCTCCATCACCACCGTTTATCATTGATTATTTTATTTTATTTTATTGTAATCAATAATCAATAACATCTCATTTTTTTTTGCATTTTGTCATCTCTCCCGTGATTTTCACCCTTCCCTTTCATTATCTGCAACTGGACTTCATCAGCCAGCAATCACCAGCGCCATGGACTCAGACCAACACCGACCTCGCCACTCCACCAGACGAATCCTCTAAACTAGACGAACTCCTACATTGCTTCGTCCGCCTCCAACACCCATCGGATTGAGCGAATTGGAGTTGCGAAGCATGACGACGTTCCAATCTTCTTGTCCCTTTCTGAGAAATCTAGGTAAATTTCTTTGATAGTTGGTGATTTTTGTCGAAATCTTCGATATCAGGGGAAGAAATTTTTTCACCCCCTGCTTAGGTGCTGGTGGTCGGAAATGGCGACATATCGACCGATATATCGGGGATATGTCCGATTTTTTCATCCCTGCATATACCGTCACAAGCGTATTTTGATAAGATATTTAACTATATATAACACATACTAAGAGTAATTAATTAAGCGCCACTACTTATTTTGATTTTTAATTTCACAATTTAATTTTTATTGGTTTTTATTTTTAAAAACCTTACAAAGGATTTTAATCCAATGAAAGAAAAAGAGTGTCACGCACCATAATTACAACCCAAGGGGCAAGTCCAACTATTTTCAATTTAGATGAATTTTTACATGAATGGCTCGCTTTAATTTAATGACAATTTACAAAATCAATAATTAAATTATTTTGTAAAGCGTGTCAAATGAATGATTAGGGTATTACTACTACATTTCTATTTGGACAATATTTGCATCTCACTCTAGTGGTACACCCTTATGCTAGCCCATTCAGTTTATAAAATATTTTTTTTTATACATACATCATAATCGGAGCTGTTCATTCTCTAATCACCATGTCAATATCATCTTTGTAGAAAAATCAATAAGATTTGAGGCCATTTAGTCATTCATATATATATATATATATATATATATCAACTAAATTAACAACTCGTAATAAGAATCTTTATTTTTAACAAAACTATTGATTTATTTGATACATATGAATGATTAAACAACTTTCAATCTGTTGATTTTTTATAAAGATCGATGATCGTAAAATGATGATTTAAAGAATAAATGGTTTTGATTATGATATATGTACAAAGACAATACAATAAATTGAAATGGTAGTATGAACAGATTTCATTAATTAAAATGGGATGCAAGTATTTTTTATTTTTATTTATCACACATCATCTATTATTTACTATCTACTCATTATAGATAGAATGCAATCATCAAATTTTAAACTTAAACAGTGAATCATTTAATGTCCTATATGATGCTATAGGCTTCACCGACGCTATGTAGTGTCCATACAAAACGTGCGCATACAAAAAATTTCTCATTATATCCCTTTCATTGTAATGATAGTCAAACAAATTCAAGCGGGCGGTGATCGTATATGGTATATGCATATGCCCACTTAGAGCAATTTATTTTGACAATATAGCCACGCCCAAGTACAAAATTACGCTTGACAATTGAAGTAGCAAACCAGCAATTCACATGACATCCCTCCTACAATATATATGAAGTCACAGTACTCGACCTCTTTCATATTAATTTGACCTTGAAATGAAATTTTCAGCAATACAAAGTAAATGCCAGTTGAGCCTATATAAGGCTTGAGTATGAAAATGATGTACATTCTATTTGGTAAACAAATTCTGGTGGCTAGCTAGTGATCAATCATTTTCCAAGTAGATGCTACCAAACTTGAACATATCTTTTTGTCATAGTTTTCTGCCATTTTTTAGTTGGTGCAGTTTTGGTCACGGGAAAAGGATCATATCGATGTAACATTCAAGGGATCAGCATCTCTCATAGTCTCATCAATACTAAGAAAAAGTATTTTAATCATTAAACATGATCATCACATTACTTGATGTCACTTGATAGATATTATAGAAATGGTCATTGTTTTGTAGTCAAAATTTATGAATGGGGACTATATTGTTTAGTAGCCATTCAAGTCTCCATTCCATATCTACCAAGACGTACCTCCCAAAACAATAAAAACCCTCCTTTGTTCTTATTCGTTCTTACCTTGTATAGAGCCATGGCCATCAGTATGAATTGTCTAACATGAAACCCGTTTGATCAACCTTTTTTAATAGTCCAAGTGCATACAATTTCACCTCCTCTTGTTTGTTGGTTTGCAAATTGCAATATGCGCACGATGGGGTGATCCATGACCGATATATAAGTTTGCCACTGTTCCCTGACTATCATAAATTCATAAACCATGCATCTATATAAAATTTCTCAAATCTTAGGGTAATATCAAATTTATATCTAAATTATAAAATATTTCAATTACATTCTTAAACTATTAAAATATATCATCTCAGTTATCTCTGTTAGTCAATTCGCTAATCAAAAGTGGTAAATGGTGAGCTGGTGATTTCAATTTTTTAAACTGGTTTAATGAAATTTTCCTATTTTCAAATATAACGATGTCAGCAAAAAAAAAAAAAAAAATTTATTTACAGGAAAACCAAGTCCAGCTCATCATTTAACTCCTTGACTAACATTGTTGATCGAGGGTACCTACCTAGATGATGTATTTTTATAGTTGAGTTATACAATTGAAATATTTTATAGTTTGAATATGAATTTAAAATTACGTTAATTGATGGGGAGTTTTATGTAGTTTGTCCAAAACTTATAAGTTGTCTTTCTACATATGAGGGAGATTAAAGGGATGTGTAATCCACTACTTTCTTATTTCTAACATCTTGTATATGGCTTATTGTTGAAGAATTTCATATACAAAAATATAAAAAATAAATATATAATATGCAACAAATAGTTTTGTTCCTAACAACAACGATATTTTTTGTAATATAACCATGCACCTGTCGATTGTACATGTGGTACTCTCACACCTTTAAATTGCACATGTGATACTCTCGCAAATTAGAGGTATATTATCAGTGTTGGAAGTAGGCACGGACTACAAGTAAGGGTTGAGGCAAGCTCCAGTCTACTCGAAATTAATGATTCAAAAAAAATGTAATGTTAGTTTATATAGTCTAACTTATTAATCTGTTCTAAACTTAAAACTAAGAGGAGACGAATCTTTCAGAGATTATATAATATCTTGTCCATGTAAAAAATGAGCATATAGCAATTTGAGTGTTTTGTATTAAATTTATTGTATGATTATTAGTTGTTTCCTTGCATATTGTATGTATTTTTAATAAGTTTATTTATTTTTTTAATAAAAAATTTACCTCATACCAACAAAATTTAATTAAAAAAAATTACATTAAAATTTAATTCATCTCATTTTATTTTTATTAGTTGTTTTCTTGATTGGAAGGAGAAGTGTATATATGTTTAATCGATTTTTTTTTTCTTGTGGATATATATGCATTCATCATCATGTAAGTGATGACTAACGACATAGTGGGTAGGTGATAGTACCCACTTACTCCCACTCATTAGCTTATGACACGCATTTTCCTTCATCTCCCAACTCCTCGAAGGAATTTAATTAGGACAAATTCAACTTTATTGGAAAACGCAGTCGTACTAAGCTAGTAAGCTAGTTGCCAAAGTACGTACTTTAGTTATTAAGGTACCAAAACCTACCTACTTAGCCAAAGCCAACCATCAAATTCAAATATTTGACCTTAATTGGGTGAAATATATTAATTATATATCACATATATTACATAGCTAGTCAAAAAAAGTATGTGATAATTTAAAGAAAGATATTTAATCACTAAAACGCATTCAAGGTCTTATAATTATATAATTATAATATACAAATGAGTCATAATTTTCAACAGTTTAATTAGTCGACAAAGAAAATCTTTGCTGCCAGGTTTTGAAAGTCCATATTTGTCTATGAAATTGTGACGATAGTCTTCATCTAAATGAAATTTTAAATTTGGATAAAAATGTGTGCATGTCAAGTTAAAATATTCAATTTTGTTAAAAAAAAAATTACAATATTCAACATCGATGAGTTGTTCAGGAAAAAACTTTTGCCTTTCCATCATAACAAGAAGAGAAATTGGGTCAAATATATGTCAAAACAAGTGTGATTAATCAATCCGCTTGTTGGGGATTGTAACTTGTGAAAAAACAAGAAGCCAAGGTTTGAGGTACTAGATTTGTTCATTATATTTGTAAGGGTTTTTACTTAAAACATCCCATGGATATTAAGTTCAATTTCAAAATGCCCCTTAAATTTGGTTTTGAACCAAAATACCCTATTAAATCCTTTTTCATGTCAAATTACTCCTTTTCCATTAAGTACAATGGCTCACTCTTAAAAATAAGGGCAAACTTGTCATTTGGACAAGTCAACAATTGTCAAGATTACTCCGTCATAACAAGACGTATCAAACAATAAATAATCAAAGAACATCACGAAATTAGCTATAATGCAAATTCTAGGAGTACAAAACTTTTCTCAAACAACCTAGCTGTTTAAACTTGAAAAGAAAAAAAAAACCCCCCCCCCCCCTTATTTGGGCCAAACAAGTTGCCAAGAGAACTAAAGCCTAACTCACGAAAGAGTGGCCCAAGACGCCCACATGGAACATATAGAGGAGGAAGAAGTAGGGAAAGGGAAGAGCAGATCTGACGTGCATGAGGGATAAGAAGGAAAAAATGGATGTTCACGACAAGTTAACTGTAATAGGAACCCGCCAAGGTCTACATGGCAGTTCAAATTAGCTACTCCTCCGCCTATAAATGGAGACGAAGTATTCTTCTCAACGGACAACCAATCAATCAACTAATTAAGCAAATTTATCAAATTTAATCAATTTCAAAATAATTGTAAGCCCTCAAAATTTTCATTGTTTCAAAGGCTCGCCTCTTTAGGCACAACTTTTTTTTTTCAATCTACGATCAAGATTCAGTTCTCTTCTCAACCCCTCTCAGTTCTTAAACCAAGAACAACAAGATTTCTTTTATTCTGACTTACGTCCCAAGTTATTTTTGGAGACCCTCCTGCATTCACATTTATCCTAGCGTGTTTCCATAATTAGTTTTAAAGACCACAAACACCAACCTCATTCCGACTACCATCTAAACTAGTCTTTGTGGAATTAAAATACCTCTCCCTTGACGTCTCAATGTCGTTTGGAATGCTCTGCCAACCTATGGCATGATTCCAACTAAAGTACATTTGATTGATGATTTCTAGAATGTCATGGCTACTCAAGATTAGATTGCAAGGAAATAATTTCCTTTTTGCACTTATAATTTACTTCTCACATTTCCATACTAACATAATAGTTTGCAGTATTCGTATCTCGCTTGCATTACAATATAATTATATATTTTTTAAGAAGAGATAAGTACTCGGGATATGTCATCCAATGTGTTTCATGGCTGCCTAAGTCGTGAAACCATCTATGTGTCTTGGTCCAATACTATTATCCCGACTTGAGGAAATCTGCATGCATCTAACTAGTAGCTTACCAAAATAACAAGTTGTTAACTTGAAAATCATGAAAATCACATGAACTTAGACTAGATTGGAAAGAAAATTATTAAAGCCCTTGGATACATTATGAAGAAGATATAGAAAAGAATGTCACAAACTATTTTCCTGTTTGCCTCATAATCATTTGATCACAAAGAGAGGTTCTAGGGATAGACCATGGCTCAAAGGTCTTGCAGTCCATTACTTTCAACTTATCCAATAGTCCATATTACACACCACAAAATTGACCCACACGAAGCCTACTCCTTCACTTTGCAACCTAGTTCCATGCTGAGACCCATCAAACGTGGCCTTGAACACACTGTCGGGACAACACATTTTGGGCTAAACATAATCTAGATTGCTCAATGAGACTCTTTCTAGTGCATGTCTAAGTTTAGATAATTTTAGTGACGCCAAGATGCTAATGGAGAATTTCTAAAAAAATTATTCCCAAGAAACGGTGCTTGACATGTCAATTCTAGAAGTTGATATGGAACCCCCTTGAGATTGAGAGGTGGAAGGCATCACCAACCAGCATATGGTCAAATAAGAGTTGATAAAATTCTTCAACTATCCCCCCATCAGCTTACAAATAGAGGCCTTGAACCATCAAATCCAAGAGCTTTCCAACCGAGGGAAATCTGAAGAGAAAAAAAACCAATGTCCCATCTCCAAAGACCTTAATACCCGACCAAGGAAAGAACTCCATGGAATCAGGATTTTCAATCTTTGGACCTTCAATGTAAGACCCGTGTCCTGAAGGGAATGGTGAACGATCTCACATTCCTGCGAGGGGAATGGTGATTTGCCTTATATGTGTGGGCACACACCTATCTAGCACTAGGCCTTTTGGGAGCCACTAAGAAGTTGCACGTGAGCTCTCGAGAACAAAATCGTGAGGGCGAGGCCCAAAGTGGACAATATGGTGCTAGATGGGATAGGTCTTGACATTCAATTCTAGAACTTTCTTTTTCAAGGGGATCTGGAAACATGATCTTGAAAAAAAAGTAGAGCTCGCGAAGAAATATCAAAGGTTGAACTCGGGATACTACCAAATACTGACTGCCTATGGTAAATCGGGAAGAATTCAAGCTTAGGGTTCCAACCAGAAATAGAAGCGAGATAGAAAACTGTAGAAAGCCTTATCTAAGAGACAAAGGATCAAAGGAAGAATGTGGTCTTAACCAAAGACCACCCGGTACAGCAGAACATCATAGCATCATTAATGACATGGCCAAAATAAGGCGCATGATACTAGGTCAACCACCGCCTTCCAGAAGAACAAATGTCCCAATCTACAAAAAGCCTTACCCGACCTATATAGATCAAGATAACCCATTTCCCAAAAATTTCAAACCACCAGCATTTACACTCTTCAGTGGAGAAGGTAGTGCCTTATCCTTGGAAAACAAAGGGAGATTCTCAGCCCAATGTGTAGTTGTTGAGGAAAACTTTTCTCTTAAACTACGGATGTTCGACGTTCTCTATTTGGGGACGATTTCTATTGGTATACCTCATTACTAGAAGCGTCCATACACACTTGGGGGAAAATTGAGGCTAAATTCCATGAGAAATTTTACAGAGTTGACCTTGAGGTTACAATCAAGGATCTAATTGCTATCAAGCAAAAGGAGAACGAAACAACTGAAAAATTGATCGCCTCGTTCAAAAGGTGGAAAATGAGATGTATATTCCCCATAAACAGTGCCTAAATGGTGGCCATTAAACAACGAGCTCTGACATTTTCCCTCAGAAAGAAATTCGATGATACTACCTTTTCTGATCTCTAAGAGACAGTAGTATTATCAACCAAACTTGAGATGCTGCTAGAAAAAGAGCAAGCCCGTCAATTGGAGCACAAGGAAACTGGGGACAAATCTTCAACAAAGGAAGAGGGGCAGAAATCAGAAGTTGCAACAACTGAAATCCAAACATCTAGAAAGTGATAGGACCCGTCCCAATCCCACTGGGACCACCCGGGGACGTGACCCGCTCCCGTCTGACAATGACTCTAAACATACCAAAATTACCCTTAAATAAAAACCGAAGACTTAAATAGATAGATAACGTACAAACACAGTGTTTAAAGTGATACTGTCAGACAAGGGAAAGTAAAATACCAAATTTGAGATGCTGCTAGAAAAAGAGCAAGCCCGTCAATTGGAGCACAAGGAAACTGGGGACGAATCTTCAACAAAGGAAGAGGGGCAGAAATCAGAAGTTGCAACAACTGAAATCCAAACATCTAGAAAGTGATAGGACCCGTCCCAATCCCACTGGGACCACCCGGGGACGTGACCCGCTCCCGTCTGACAATGACTCTAAACATACCAAAATTACCCTTAAATAAAAACCGAAGACTTAAATAGATAGATAACGTACAAACACAGTGTTTAAAGTGATACTGTCAGACAAGGGAAAGTAAAATACAACATGCGAGCACACTAGTCAGAGTACATTTATTCGGTGCTCAACTTACCCAAAAGTGGGTGTACAGGTGCACAGCTAGGCAAACTAAACCTCTGCCTCCTCCTCCGGATCCTCCTCCTCTATTGCCGTGTCAGGGTCTGGAGGGGTCAGTAAAACGAGGGTGAGTGGGCCAAAAATAACAGTTTAGAAATCAATTTAATAATAAAATAATCATAAGGTTTTACCCCTCCGTTTTCCAAATCTTGCATGCAGTGAAAATATAATATTATAATGAAATCATAACAAATAAACCACAATAATGATCGAAAGGTGAAACTAACATATCAGTGCACTGTAAAACCCAACCCAAATGATGTCACGGTTCTAAAGCTACGCGTTGCCACTCAGGGTCTCACACCCGAGACTCTCTAGGTACATCAGCTCCCAGTATCCCGGTCACTGCCCGAGGTATATGAACATGCCTTCCTGAGAGTAAGCAGCCCAACGGGGGTCAACTCCACTCAGTCAGAGCCCCGTGACTACTCCAGGGTCCACCCAGGCCAACGACCCTCCCTGGAGGAGACAATATACACAGGTAGGAAAGTACAGTACAATAACAGTATAGTTTACCCTATGTCCCCCGGACATCCCAAACAAAATCCACATATAATCCAGACGGGTCTCATGCCCAAAACATTGTAATAACATATATAAACAGTTCATAAGACTCATCAGTGGAAATAGTAAAACAGTTTATGCATGCAAGTCTTTTATAAATCAAACAGCCCACTCACACTCGGTCCTTGCTGCTCAACGATCTCTATAAACCTGTATTATTATTCCTGAGGGTTACTTAAGGACCCTATAATATCAATACCAAGACCCTAGAACAGATCCGCCTCAAAAACGTATCCCGGGCACTATTCCCGGTGCTTCAAACCCCATTTTGACCAACATAACGATCTCCGATCGACACGAAACCACCTCCATTGGATCCGTATCGTCGAAACCTTGAAAATGGTACCGGGCCCACCAAAATCACTGTTCACACGCGCCCCCACGCGCCTGGTCAACGCGTGGGTCAACGCTGCTACAGTACCGCTGACGTCAGCAGTGACGTCATGCTGACGTCAGCATGACGTCATCACTGACACTTGTCAGGTGACACGTGGCATGTTCTGATTGGTCCCTAGTCTGACAATATCTGACAGGATGACGTCAGCATGATGACGTCAGAAGTGACGTCAGCATGATGACGTCATCATGCTATAGTATCGGGTCAGACCCGTTTGACTGGAACCGGGTCGCCGTCGACCCACGGCTTGACCCGATTCAACCGTACGACTCCGGCCACCATTTTCGACGGGGTTCATCCCTATAGGGTCGTCTAGGCCTGTTCTATGGTTCTACAACCTCAAAATGGAAAGAAAATGGGAGAAAACTCACCAGTTCTCCTCTGAAACTCACGACCAAAGTCCGATCGCCTTCTCCGGTGATCCACGCCGTCTCCGTCGTCCAAACCAGTCGTGGTCGACTCGTCTCTCACCCTAGATCATGTCTAACACCAAACAACTGAGTTCCTAGCACTAAAACAGGTTGGTCCGAAACAGGGGAGTAAAACGGGTTTTCGGGTTTTCTACCTTATCGCCGCCGTGTCGCCGCCGCAGGCCGTGCCGTCGTCCAGTTAAGCTCCTGGGGTCCTCACGGTGTAGACTGGAGCTTCCCCTGCGTCGAGATGGTGTGGTTGTCGAGGTTTGCTTCTTGGACCCGTTTCCGTCGTGTTTCGGGTCGTGCTTTTTGGACGGGATTTCGGACGGGAAAATGGGCTGGTGGTGGCTGGTGGTTGCACGGGTTGTGAAGACCAGATGGTGGTGGTGCTGTGGGTGGTCATTTGGTGCGAAGAGGATGGCTGGTTCGATCGCCTTGGTCGAGAGAAAATGGAAGGAATGCACGGGTGTGTGAGGGGATGAATGTGTGTGTGTGTGTGTGTGTGTTTGTAAGAAAAGGCAGACAGATCGTGCATGAACAAGGGAGCAGATGAGAATGAAGGGCCAGGATTCAATCTGGCCAGAAATCCAATGGCTGAAATCAAATGGAGGGAAAATAAATAATATAAACAATGGGTTAAATAGTGTAAATTGCTTTATTGGAATAGTAAGGCTTGGATGGGTGACACTTGTCACCAATCCATCGGTTTGATTTAAATATTAGGTTGGCACGGATTCCCGTAATAAATTAATATTTTATTCCGTTGTTCTCGGTTCGTAAATTCCGCTAAAACGCTTCCTTGACCATAACTTCTTCATACGAACTCCGATTTCGGCGTGCCGCCTGTCTACGGATTCGTGACGTCCCGACCTACGTCATAGTCATGGGTCAAAGTCCAAATTGTTTCCCGGGCCAAAAGTCAAAGTTTCCCCCCCCCCCTCAGGGGCATAATAGTCTTTTTACATTAAAATATTATTATTCTCGGTTCGGGTCGTTACAGAAAGGGACCAATAACCCTCAAGTTATTGATTAAACCTACTCGGGAACAGAAGCTTGTCATCCTGACTGTAAACCTCTTCTTGAACAAGGCGCTAGTATTCCGTGCTTACTCGTTTGATCTCACCAACGAAGGAGAAATCTACGACGAGTTGGTAAGGGTCAAAGTGATCAAGCCAGATCCCAAGCAGAAAATACCTAAGATGGAAGAAATCAAAGGCGAGCAATTTTACAAATGGCATGTGTCACCAGATCATGCCACAATCAATTGTGTTCAATGCAGAGACACAATCCAAAGGTTAATCAATCAGGGCACATTTCCCTAGTCCCAATCCCCAAAGCCTAAATGAGGGTAGATACAAACTTACTCCCAATGGCATCAGTTAATATGATGAATCTTTTATGGCCTCAACTTGAAAATGAGGTCGAAAAAACAAAGGAAGAGCAATCAGTACCTCACCAAACTAAGAGAATGCTTGTTACAATCGAAGACGAGATAATGTTATGCAGTAAGTGCAAAGCATAATGTATCCTAGTAACCCCGACCTTGGCCAACAAGACAAAATCCAAAAATCCAAAGGGTAGCCGAGATGAAGATTTTCTCAAGATCCAACAAAAGAATTTTGGATTGCATAGCCCTAAGGAGAATCTACCACGAAGTTTTATTTTCTTGAGGTTAGGAAACATCAAGAGAAAACAACAATGGGTAGCTAGTCAAGAGACTAGAGGGCAAGTTGGACAACAAAACCGATGTGATGAAGGAGCTGGTCTTCCCAAGAAGACTACTGAAAAAACCAAATCGCGCAAAGTAATAATTTAAAAGGAAAAGTGGCATGTGACTGGTAAAGACGGAAAACCAGTTAAAGAGTTAGGAAGAACTACAAAGAAAAGGATCCATAGGTTATACAGAGCCTACCTCCGTGCTCATAAGAGCTTGGGGGTAAGCCCTTCCAAAAAGAAGAAAGAAAAGGTGACTCCTTCTATGAGTCTGTAATCATAATAGCTAACCAGACCTCTTTAGATGGACTAGAAAAGGAAAGAAGTTCAGATCAAAGAAAAAAGAATGGTATATTTTCTAGACACCATCTTGGAAATTTTTTCCAAAATAAGGAGGCAGGTCATAATCGATAGTTTTGCTCAGGAAGACTTGACGACTAAGCAACACAAGGATACAGAAATCCCTACTGTGAACGAGGCATCCAAACGAGTCAAGGTAAGACCAAGAAGGAATTGGAAGAATTCGAGAAATATTCTGTGTAAGTTGTGGAAATGGATGACTTGTTTAACAAGGAACAAGAGAAAGCTCAAGTTGAAATCAACGCAGTGGTGGTGCTACCAGAACATCTGCCATCAGTATATTACCAAGTCAACCAAATGATAGGTGATGTTACCACTTTTAAACTTTCCTGATCAATTATTGGGATACCAATAGTTGAGAAAGAGGATTAAAATATCATCTTGGAATTTTCTCCCTTCAAAGAGAGATCATTATTCTCTAACTCAACTAAAGAGATGAAAAAATCTACCACTTATCTTCATCACAGCTCATCTAGAAGGCATTCTGATCAACAAGATAATGATTGACGGAGGAACTTCCATCCATGTCCTACCATCCAAGATGCTAAAAAAATTAAACAAAACTTTACAGGACTACTTAACGATTACGGTTATAATGTCAAATTTTAGTTGAACTATCGCCAACACTCACGAGATCTTGCCCTAAGCAATTATGGTTAGTTCCAACAGATTAATGTTAGCATTCTTTGTAGTAGATAGTAGTGCTAGCTATAACGTTTTTATGGGAAGAGAACGGATTCAAAAAATCATATGTATTCCATCCATGTTGCACTAACAAATCGTTATTTGGAAAGAGGACGAACCTTCCTATGGAATAGGCTTTTAGGAGACCATTCGGGTAGATGCACTGTAACGACTCATCCTAATACCTACGGGATTAATTAAGGATTAATGATGAATTATCAAGAAGTAATTACAGACTAATCGAGGATTATCGAATGATCAAGGTAAAATTACTATTTTGCCCTTAAAATGGATAAAATGTTGACTTTTGACTCGAGAAGTCAAATGCACATGGACCGAGGTCCATCACGTAGATCGAGACGATACGAGTCTATAGACATGGGGCATGTCAAAATTAGAAATCGTACGGGAAAGTTACGGGTCATGGAAGATTCCTGGAATTATTTACGATTGCACAATTTTCGAAAAAAATGGATCTGAGTTCTCTTTAGTAGGACCCAAAATATCTAATATGGACGAAAGGATGAATGACAAGTGTCACCCATCCCATTGGCCCATTTCCCCATCTTCATGCATCACCATCATCTTCATTTCTTCTTCATTTTTCCATTCGAACCTGTACCCACCCCCAAACCTTCATCTTCTTCATGTTTCCTGATTTAGAGGGATAGAATGAGAGAGTGAGACGGAGAGATGGACCAGGAGGATGGTAGAGATGGTGAAGCCGTTGCGAGGTGGCCGAAAACCCGTGAACCCAAGTAACCTGAAACCCACTTTAATCGGTTTTTGATTTTGAAACGTTTTGAGCACGTCCTAAAGCTTGGATTGTGTTTGTTGAGCCCTTGCAAGGCTGAGGAACCAAAAATGGAAGGTTGAGGCTACCGGAATTGCACAAGGGATAAGCTTAAAGTTTGGTTGTGAGGAGTCGAGATTGAAAGGTAAATTCTAGACCTTTTCTTATGATTTTGAGGTCATAGAACCCTTCCTGTGAATGAGACGAGTTTGTAGGAAGAAAAATGGAGGAAAATGGTGGTCGGACGACCGAGATTCAACCGAGTCAAGATCGCGGGTTAAACGACCCGTTATAAAGATTCAGGTCGACCCGGCCATGGGTTGATGATGATGACGTGGTAGTCCAGATCATCACATGTCAGACCTATCAGGCCATGTGGCCAACCAGAGGGTGACATGTGGCCAGGTGTTAGGTCCAGTTTGCAGTGACGTGGCAGTGTGTTTTCAGACATGTTAGACGACGTGGCAGTGTGATTTCAGACATGTCAGACGACGTGGACTAGTGGGGTGATGCCACGTGGCAACATGTCAGAGAGTGCCAGATGACGTGGCAGGTCCACGTTAGCATTACCAGACCACGTGGACCAATGAAGTGATGCCATGTGGCAGTGTGTCAGGTTGTCAGAGATGATGTGTCAGTGACACGTGGCACTAGCCAGGGAGTGCCAAGTGGTAAGTTGTCAGACCTGACAGGTGTCATGAGTTAGATATGACAAGGCAGCTGAACAATGTAAATATCCTTCCTTGCCCTAAAAGTTCTTAATGAACTTCTCATCACTCATGGATTTATAAGCTTGTAAAGGTTGAGCTGACATAAGGAGTGGAAGGTGACACCATCATCTAATGTGATGAGTGGGTATCAGATTTGATGGACCCCTATTAGTGCTAAGAGCCATATTACGTCGGCTAAGAAAGCTAGTGTGGATCAAGTTGAATATGGACCGGGTGAATCATGGTGATTGTGGATCGAGGCGATTGAGGATCGCGGTAAGTGTGGATCGAGATGCTTATGTATCGAGACGTTGGTGATGGACCGATGTGAGTTGTGGATCAAGCGAGTTTGGGATTGGCGTCAGCCAATTATGAAAATTGAGACTGGAATCAATCAGACTGGATGAGTGCCATTGATGGTCGGGTAGAGGTTATCCCCGTGATGAATAGCTCATTCCTCAAGTAGGATGTTTGCAGGCTGGACCTGGCTCCAAATGGAGAGATTGTGGTGTTAGTAGACGACCATGGGGTGATAGCAGACAATGTTCCAGCGAGACTTTGGTGGCTGGATTAGTTGTCACAGTACAGGATCCAACCCTTCACATCATCAAGTTGGAGGTCGAGGTGGGCCACTGATAGGGTCAGGATTGGTACATGTCCGGTTGGAGCGTGTGTAGTCCCCGGATGGAGTTGGGACGTTGTGTGAGTCCAGTCCTTGAGCAGGTCTGAGAGTGCCTATGTCATTGCTGTGATATGGATACACCTATGAGTAGTGCATGTTGGATGGTATGACGGCAGAGTATTGATCAATCTGACCAATGTGGTACGATCATTAGATTGAGTCTGAGACAAACATGGTATGATAATTGGATGGGGTCTGATGTTAATTGTTCAATGAGTACGAGGACTGGATATCGAATACTGTACGATAGTGCATAGTGGCTTTAGAGGGTTTAGTGATTATGTGAGCATGGAGCTCAGGGCCATGTGGGTTACAGGAACCCTAATAATTGTGTATGTGATTATCTCTACAAGATTGACTTGTTAGTTTGGAGGTTTCTAGTGAGACTTGAGACTTGAGATTGAGCATTGGAGGTTTCCAGTGACGACAGGTCACTCTTGGATATGGTCACAGAGGATGAGCAGAGTTTCAGCATTGACAATTAGATTGTAGTTAACATCAAGTGATGTGGATGTTGGTGCAATTTGTGGATGGAGGCTCTCATGTGTGCTACAAGTTGGAGGAAGGATTGAATTTTTGCAATTTTGGCGCGCATTGGAGTCGATTGGAATTTCAAGGAAGAAATTCTTTAAGGGGGGAACGACCCATCCCAATACCTACGAGATTAATTAAGGATTACTGATGGATTATTGAGAAGTAATTAAGGACTAATCGAGGATTATCGAACGATCGAGGTAAAATTACGATTTTACCCCTAGAAAGGGTCAAATGTCAATTTTTTACCTAGAAAATCAAATGCACATAGATCGAGATTTGTTACGTAGATCGAGACGATACAAGTCCATAGACAGGAGGCATGTCAAAATCAGACATCGTACAGAAAAGTTACGGGTCGTGGAAGGTTCCGAGAACTATTTACGGTTGCACGATTTTCAGAATAAGTGGATTTGAGTTGTCTTTAGTGGGACCCAAAATATCTAATATGGACCAATGGATGAGTGACAAGTGTCACCCATCCCATTGGCCCATTTCCCCATTTTCATGCATCACCATCACCATCATCTTCATTTCTTCTTTATTTTTCCATTCAAACCCGTACCCACCCCCAAACCTTCATCTTCTTCATGTTTCTTGATTTAGAGGGGCAGAATGAAAGAGTGAGATGGAGAGATGGACCAGGATGATGGCAAGGATGGCGGAACCGTCGCGAGGTCGCTGGAAACCTATGAACCCAAGCAACCCGAAACCCACTTAAATCAGTTTTTGATTTTGAAACGTTTTGGACACCTCCTGAAGCCTGGGTCGTGTTTGTTGAGTCTTTCTCAGGATGGGGAACAAAAAATGGAAGGTTGAGGCTACCAGAATTGCACAGGCTATAAGCATGAAGTTTGGCCGTTAGGATTCGAGATTGATAGGTAAATTCTAAACCTTTGCTTATGATTTTGAGGTCATAGAACCCTTCCTAGGAATGAGACGAGTCTGTAGGAAGAAGAACGAAGGAAAATGGTGGTTGGACGGCCGAGTCAGGGTCGCAGGTCAAAGGACCTGTTACAGAGGTTCGAGTCGACCCGACTAGAGGTTGATAATGATGACGTGGTAGTCCACGTCATCACCTGTCAGACCTGTCAGGCCACGTGGCCAACCAAAGGGTGACACGTGGCAGGTGTCAGGTCCAGTCAGAAGTGACGTGGCAGTGCCACTTCAGACATGTTAGACCACGTGGACCAATGGGGTGGTGCCATGTGGCAACATGTCATAGGGTGTCAGATGTAACGCCCCGTCCTGGAAGTCGGGATTAGATTAGTGGTTAATGACGGATTAGCGAAGAGAATCGGTGATTAGGTGGATACCTTTGGACGGATAGTGCAGAATGACAATTTTGCCCCTAGAATGGGCAAAATATTGACTTTTCATTTGGGCGGTCATTTGGACATTGACCGATGACCGTGACGTAGTTTGGGACGTGACGAGTCCATAGACAGGTGGCACGCCCGATCCCGACGTCCGAGGAGGAATTTATGATGTTCGGAAGTTTGAGGGCATTTTCGTAATTTGGTTAAAAAGGAGGAATTTGTTGAATTTTTGCATGACAAGTCTTCTTCACGTAAACTGAGGACCCTTAGATAGATCTCGATGTCCTGAGTACAACAACAGGCGGCACACTATCATTGGAGGGTTAAGATATAGGTCTAGAAAGTGAGGGGCAAAATGGTAATTTTGACAATTAGGGGCAAATCAGTCTTTTTACTCCTTGGGTTTTATGCAATCAGATAAGGCCACCTGGATAGAGTTAATCGGATATTTTGGGAGTGTGGACCACATGGTGTTGGACACCTGGCCACTGTCTAGTGGCTTTTAGCCATTTTCACGGTTTTGTTTAAATTGTTTGGGTTTGTTGTCGTTCAAATGAGAGAATATAGAGACCGTGAGACAAAGAACAATCGATCGGTTTCAGAGTGTGTGACTCTTGGTGATCGAGTGTGTGTGATCAGAGAGAAGCTGAGAGTGTAGAGAGTGTATTAGGGTGTTTGGAGTGAGTGAGAAAATCTCTGTGGATTTTCAGTGGTTTTCACCGATTGAATGAAAAATGGTTTTGGGTTTAAAGACCCGGAAAAAGAGAAAAACTCACTGGATCTGGTTTTGAGTTTAAAGACTCGGATTCATTGACGAGGGGAGGGCCCTGGATGGATATGTTTTGAGTTTAAAGACTCGGTATATGTTTTGAGTTTAAAGACTCGGATATGATACCCCCCCCCCCCTTGAGCCCTGTGATTGTGTTTTGAGATTAAAGACTCGTTAATATCCCGGGAAGGCCTGGTTATTTGCCCATGGTTTTGAGTTTAAAGACTCGGGCGCACTTGAGATCCAGTAAACTTGTATGATTGATATTTTCACTGGTTTTCTGATGTTTTGGCAGTGGCCCGGATGAAGTGGATTTGACGAGTTTTGGGACTGAGTTCCCGGATTTGAGATTGATTTGTGATTTGAGGCTGAGGCCTAGATTTAACTAGCGGATTTGATTCGGGTTTACAATTGATTGTCAAAGATGGTTTTTGATATGAATGGTTTCATGACTTGGACTTGATATGCGTGCATTGGTTTTTAAATGGAGGGTATAAATGTACTTGTTTTATCGAACTGATTTGGAATTATACTTTATTTATGTCCACTCACAGTCTTTTCGTGTTTTCGATACCCTCTAGATTGTTGCGGTGCAGGCTGTTGGTCGAGAGAGACGGAGACATCACAACTGAAATCCACAGTAGTTCGGCGCACTCTGGAAAGTCCGGATACTTTCAGGACGGCTGGAATGAGAATCCATTGTCCGACTTATGTGTCACATGGAGGTTTGACGTCAGTTTAACCTTCGTGTCATGCGTAAGTCAGACGGGAGCAGGGTTTAGCCCTTAATCCCGGGGGATTAGGGATGGGCCCTGACAATTGGTATCAGAGCGAGGTTTCGTGTGTTCTGCGTGAGGTTTGGTTCCCAGAGTCATTGGTTCGTCGACTTGGATGGTGGGATGCTACTGTGGATGTGATGTCTCAACGCGGAATAGCCCAACAGCAAACTTTATACGCTAGTGATAGTACGTTCGTAGTGGTTAGTTAGCAACGGTTGTTAGTGTCAGGATGAGAGTCGCTCGATATGCGGTACGAGGTATGACATACATCGGATTAGGGCCAGAACCGTTAGTGCGTTGGCGCTGGTTATGCTTGATGGTTGGACCATAAGGTCGGAGTTATGCTAGCGAGTTTAACTTGGTTGGTAGTCGGTGAGCTACGGAGGAGTAGGTTGGTCAGCTTGTGGGGCCCGGTAATAGCTCATTTAGCTGGTGGTATACGTGGGTCGAGGAGGCCGATTGATGGTGGCCTGTTGGGCTGGTTGGTGTGTGGAGTTACGTTAGGGATGGTCTTAGTCGGGTGTGACGACCCGAGTGGTAAGGTTGTAGTGAACCAGTGGCAGTTGCGGGTTTGGACTAACTCGGATGACGGGGATGACTGGTTTGGATTATAAGTACCTGAGTAAGAAACCCCAGAGTAAGAGTTTAGTTTGGAAACCGTAAGTTGGGGTTGTGGTAAAATAGTCATTGTGGTTTGGACCGACTTACGGTCGGATTGGAGATGGTACTGCTAGGTGCAGCCGAGGTAGTGAGTGGCTGGCGGATGACTCTGGACGAGTCTAGTGATGGGTACTCAGATTATTGGACTATGAGGGAGGTTAGTTTCCTCGACCCGAGCAAAGGTTAAGGGTTCGGCTCGGTAGGAGCAGAGGCTCGGGACGAGTGTGCTGTGAGTGTTAGACTGGCAGGATGTGCCACAAGTTGGGATGCTTGTAAATGATCGGATGGGCACATTAAGTCGAGGTTGTGGCCAGTTGTGAAATGACGGTGTTTGGTAGGAACCATTAACTGAGCGGGGATATGTGATGACCATTGGTAGGTCATGTAGCAGGACGAACGGTCAAGATGCCGTTGGTTGATCAGAGTAGCACAGCGGAAGCGCAGTGGACCATGGGCTAGGTTTGAATGGTCGGGGTTGACCACTCGTGAGGTTGGTACGAGTAGACTTTCCCCTGACATGTTGTTAAACTGGGGAGCTTGGGGACAGTGATTGAGGATTGAGGATGCTGAAGGTTGATTGGAATCTCGGAATCAGGAGATGGTGAAATACTGTGGTTGGTTCCGAGTTGGAAATTTTGTTTGTGTGGTAAATACTCTAGAGTTTGAGTTGGTGTTGAGCAGGAGAACCTTTGTTTCTTTTAAGTTCGTAGGGTGGTCCTTGCGTGGGCAATGTAGTTCTAGTCGGTGGTACTGGGCGAAGGTACGTAGAAGATACGTACTGGTTCTACAGTGGTCGGAACTAGGCCAATGTTTTGGATGTGCAGTTCTGAGAGAAGTGCTGGTGATCGGCTTAGTGCTAGCGTACGTTGTGGATAGACGGACGATTGGTGTCGTTCCCACAAGTTGGATGTTGTTGGAGGGAACGTGTGTATTGGATCAGGGTGATCCCGAACGACTGATTGGTTATTGTAGACTGCAATGTTGGTATGAGCTAGATGCTCCGAATTGGGTAGCTGGTGGGTCCCTGACTTGAGAAGTATGTTCTTGGTTAAACAAGAAGGTGTTAGGGTCCGGTGGTAAAAAGACAGTTTAGGTCGTGGTTAGTGTGCCCATAGGTGACTGTGTTAAGGATTAGTGGAACCACTGGAGGGGTGATTGGTTAATTCAGGGTAGAGGCGAGCATTTTAAAACTCTGGTAGAGTCGGAACGAATCGCTAACAAAAGTAGGGGTACGAGGTACGTTCGACTCGAGAAGGCATCAAAAGTGTTGAAACTAGGTAACAAGGGTGTTGTGGCGTACTTAGGATTGATCTCAGGTGATTTGGTTCATTTGGTTAAGTTGAGACGACAGGTTGGGAACTGTCAGGAGAAGTTGGATTGGCAGGAGATGGACACCGGGTAGGAGACCCAGGTGTAAGAATCGTTGGATTTCTCCCTGTTAGTTTCAGAGGTACGAGATGAGGAATTTCGGGCACGAGATGAGGAATTTTGGGGACGAAATTTATTTTAAGGAGGTTAGATTGTAACGCCCCGTTCCGGAAGTCGAGATTAGATTAGTGGTTAATGACAGATTAGCGAAGAGAATTGGTGATTAGGTGGATACCTTTGGACGGATAGTGCAGAATGACGATTTTGCTACTAAAATGGGCAAAATATTGACTTTTAATTCGGGAGGTCATTTGGACATTGACCGATGACCGTGACGTAGTTTGGGACGTCACGAGTCCATAGACAGGTGGCACACCCGATTCCGACATCCGAGGAGGAAGTTATGATGTTCGGAAGTTTGAGGGCATTTTCGTAATTTGGTTAAAAAGGAGGAATTTGTTGACTTTTTGCATGAAAAGTCTTCTTCACGTAAACCGAGGACCCTTAGATAGATCTCGACGTCCTGAGTACAACGACAGGCGACACGCCTTCATCGGACGGTTAAGATATAAGTCTAGAAAGTGAGGGGCAAAATGGTAATTTTGACAATTGGGGGAAAATCAGTCTTTTTACTCCTTGGGTTTTATGCAATCAGATAAGGCCACCTGGATAGAGTTAATTGAATATTTTGGAAGTGTGGACCACAGGGTGTTGGACACCTGGCCACTGTCTAGTGGCTTCTAGCCACTTTCACGGTTTTGTTTAAATTGTTTGGGTTTATTGTCGTTCAAATGAGAGAACAGAGAGACCGTGAGACAAAGAACAATCGATCGGTTTCAGAGTGTGTGAGTCTTGGTGATCGAGTGTGTGTGATCAGAGAGAAGCTGAGAGTGTAGTGAGTGTATTAGGGTGTTTGGAGTGAGTGAGAAAATCTCTGTTTTCCCGTGAGTCCCCTGTTCGAAGTCGAAATTAATGGCATCAAGTAAAGGACGAATAAGCCTAATTGATTGATCAAATGACGTTCTAAAGGTCACCAGGAGTCGATCTCGCCCAGTTTCGAGTTCTCTTATGGACGGCTTATGGACGGTAAGTGGAAAACTGGTAATTGGTACCTTGGATTTTGAAAATGGTAAGATGAAATATAGTGACAATTGATTCAATTGGTTCTTTAGGTAAGGTTTTGGATGATAAAAGGAAACTGTTGGATGAGGAATGAAGGACAACACGGGCTGGAACCATGGAAACAGAAAGGAGTTGTTTTTGAAGGAATGAACTCGATCGGGAAGGTAATCACCTAGTCTAATTGTGTGTTTTTAATTAGTTAGATTGATTATAGAGACTTGGATGAATCTAAGGAAAGAACTAGGATCGATTTTGGACCAGAAACAAAGGAAAACCGGGTGCGCCGGTCTAGTTCAACCAGCTGGTCTGAACCGGTTTAGACAGAGGTTGAAGACGACACTGTAGCAGGCGCGTGAAGCCCACGCGCAGCCCCTCTGGGAGGCGCGTGTGGGCGCATGGTACGGAGTTTGAGGAAGGTTCCAACACGAACTTTAAAGTATTCGATGTAATGAACATTTTAAGACTAGTTTCGAGTCGATCCGACATCGTCTCGATATGTTTCGGGATGTCCGAAGATTTTAGGCCTCGATGAAAAATAGTTAAAAATTAGGAAAAATTACGGGGCTTTAGTATGATCATTGTGAAGTAGTTAGTGACCGTATTATGGGATTTGGACAGGTTCGGGAAAGCCGGTGATAGCGGTTTGATCGGGAACGGCGTAGGTGCGCGCGTATAGAGGCGGCGACGAAATGGTCTGTGAGTGGACTTTTCTTTCTAACCGATGATGCATGCATATATGTTTTAATATGTTTTCATACGTGATTCTATGATTTGCTTTATGATCTTGATGATTTACAGTTTTGTACGTTTTTTGAGATTCTTACGTATTTACACGTTTTACGAGGTTTTGATTTCTCTTCTGATTTGACTGTAGTTTTAATGATTTGATTTCGGGATTTTAAATATGATTTGATTTCAATGATTTGAAAAGGATTTAGAAAAAGTGATTTCGGGCTTGGAGCCCTGTTCATGTGATTACGATTTTGGATTTGGTTTCCGAGATTTGGAAAGGAAGTCAGAAATTGGGTTCGGGACGATGGTTCTGGATGCCGACTTACGAAATCATCGTTGCGAATTCGACTGTGGATTTTTTTTGGTTTTCACCGATTGAATGAAAAATGGTTTTGGGTTTAAAGACTAGAAAAAAGAGAAAACCCCACTGAATCTGGTTTTGAGTTTAAAGACTCAGATTGATTGACGGGTGGAGGGCCCTGGATGGATATGTTTTGAGTTTAAAGACTCGGTATATGTTTTGAGTTTAAAGACTCGTATCTGATACCACCCCCCCCCCCCCTCCCCGAGGCCTGTGATTAGGTTTTGAGTTTAAAGACTCGTTGATATCCCAGGAAGGCCTGGTTATTTGCGCATGGTTTTGAGTTTAAAGACTCGGGCGCACTTGAGATCTAGTAAACTTGTATGATTGATATTTTCACTGGTTTTTCATTGGTTTTCTGATGTTTTGGGCAGTGGCCCGGATGAAGTGGATTTGAAGAGTTTTGGGACTGAGTTCCCGAATTTGAGATTGATTTGTGATTTGAGGCTGAGGCCTTGATTTGACTAGAAGATTTGATTCGGGTTTACAATTAATTGTCAAAGATGGTTTTTGATATGAATGGCTTCATGACTTGGACTTGATATGCATGCATTGGTTTTTAAATGGAGGGTATAAATGTACTTGTTTTATCAAACTGATTTGGAATTATTCTTTATTTTTGTCCACTCACAGTCTTTTCGTGTTTTCGATACCCTCTAGGTTGTTGCGGTGCGGGCTGTTGGTCGAGAGAGACGGAGACATCAGAACTGAAATCCACAGTAGTTTGGCGCACTCTGGAAAGTCCGGATACTTTCAGGACGGCTGGAACGAGAATCCCTTGTCCGACTTACGTGTCACATGGAGGTTGGACGTCAGTTTAACCTTCGTGTCATGCGTAAGTCAGACGGGAGCAGGGTTTAGCCCTTAATCCCGGGGGATTAGGGGTGGGCCCTGACATCAGATGACGTGGAAGTTGACGTGGCAGGTCCATGTCACCATTTTCAGGCCACGTGGACCAGTGAGGTGATGCCATGTGGCAGTGTGTCAGGTTGTCAGACCTGTCAACTGACGTCATCGTTGACCGCCGTTAACCAGTGCATGAGGGCACATGGGCACAAATTTCAATGTGAAATTGATCTTGTTCAAAAGGTTTCGGCGTTTTGAATCCAATGGTGGTGGTTTCAGGTCGATCGGAGTTCGTTTGATAGGTCATTTGGATGTTTTTAGTCTCCAGAATCGTGTTTGGGACACGTTGATCGTTCCAGGAGTTTTGAGGGTCTATCATATGGACTTGTATAGGTTGATATTGACATTTGGATGTGATTTGGATAGATTTGGACGTCCCAAAGATTGTGGATTAGCCCCGGAGTGGCTTACGATGCGCGTTTTGTAGCGCGCAGCTTGGACGGTCTATGAGTGGACGTTTGATTTATAAATATGATGCATGCATAACTGTTTTATATGTTTTATGAACATGATTTGAGATGCCTTTATTGCATATGATTTAAATATGATTTATGTTATTGATTTGGCATTTTTGTAGAAAATGCGATATTGCACGTAGTTCGAGATTTATGTTTTATATGACATTTGGGCTTAGGCCGAGTACTCTACGTGCATTTGTTTTATGTGATTTTGATGGTTTCACAGAGAGGCGTGAAACCAAGGATTGATTATCGATTTTGAATGATTTCATGGAGATGTTTGAAATCTGGTATTCGGGCATGAATCCCATTTGATGTAGACTTTGACTCAGATGATAGCAAAAGGTAATTTTCAAAAACGAAATGCTTTTTGAATTTGTAAATAGGTTTTGGGCCTAAGTCCTAGTTGATTTACGGTTTGACGCAGAGTATAATCAAACGCGAAGAAATGATATTAGTCTGTAACCCAGTTATGATTTATGAAAGATATTTCGGGCATGAAACCTAGTTATGGATTTGATAGGATTCGAGAATTCCTGGATTTTTGAAGTGTTGCTAGACATTGTTTTTATGATGGTTTTGTGGAAATGGATTTGATGAGATTATATTCGGGCGTAGACCCCTTTG
Source organism: Prinsepia uniflora (assembly GCA_032719365.1). Taxonomy (NCBI): domain Eukaryota; kingdom Viridiplantae; phylum Streptophyta; class Magnoliopsida; order Rosales; family Rosaceae; genus Prinsepia; species Prinsepia uniflora. The sequence goes on along the minus strand of CM064866.1, from coordinate 58,511,175 downwards.
GGATCATTTGAGATGAATTGTGAAATGTTTTCCACACGAACATCCTCTATGATATGATGATAGCCTCAGGACGTCGACCATCCAGTGGGATGTGTGATCCTGGAGAAGTCACGGGGACACTGCCTGTAGGAGTGTCGGAGATGGACATTTTACAGACGTCGACCATCATGTGTGATGTGTGATCCAATAGATGGCATCACTCAGACGTCGACTATCATGTGTGATGTCTAATCCTGAGTTAGAGCACCTACACGTCGAGCCACGGGCTCCAAGCCTAGTGTATATTCGGATGTGTAATCCCGAGTTAAACATGTAGCACTGATATCGTGACTAGTGATGATGATAGGATGATATGTGATAAAGAGGATTGGTAATGAAACATACGACTCCTGATGTGAGTCTATGTATCGGACAGAGGCCCTATTGAGATGATTTTACGAGATTTGATTTGGGCTGAGACTCATTGGTATTGGATTTGGGTTGAGAGCTATGAGATTTGGTTTTGGCCTAAGACCCACGTGATTTGGTTTTAGGCTGAGTAAGTTTTCATTGTGATTTGATTTGGAAACCAATACGTCTTGCTCTTAAAAAAGTATTTGAAAATAATATTTTTTGATGCATGCATGCTTTTACGTGAAAGGTATAGATGTCATTTTGAAAAATTGTTTTTATAACTAATTATTTTTGTCCACTCACAACTTTTATGGTTTTTGATACTCTTTGGGTTGATCGAGGGTGCAGGCTGTAGCAGAGACCAAGACATCACATATCGCTGCACACTCTGGATAACCCCGAGCAGGTTACGATTTCATGCCTTGTTTGGCACACGACGTCAGAAGGGAGCAAGGCACATCCCGTGATAATCCATGGGGATTGGAACGGGTCCTGTTGTGCAAGGCCTTTTATAGCTAACCCCATGGTTGCTGAGCTCAGTTTCTACAATCCTGTAGTGGGAAGCATTAAGCTAATAGGAGAGGATAAAAATGGTTGACCTAGTATGGTGGCATCAAAAAAATTATTAAAACCAAAACTCTTGATCATTCTAGAATGGAAGAGGCCCCTTGGGGCATGGGGCCTTCCTAGCAAAAATAGACCTGAACGAAAAGCAACCAGGTTTATAAAATGGGTTTGCTAAAACATGCCTAGAAGATAAAAGTAAAATAAGAAGTCACAATTTCATGGGGAATCCCCATATATGCTGTCAGGACCCGACCCTCCTCGGTCAAGACCCGACTCATCTAGCTCCATATTGTCCGTTTTGGGACTCGCCCTCACGGTTTTATTTTCGGGAGCTCATGGTGTAACTTCCCAGGTGGTCACCCATCATGGAATTGCACCAGCCTCAACTCGCTTAACTTTGGGGTTCCAATCCCCCCAAAGCCACTTGAGCTTCCAAAAAGCCTAGTGCTAGATACGTGTGTGCCTACACCTTTAAGGCACACCACCATCCTCTCCCAGACCATTCCCCCTCGCAGGAATGTGGGATTGTTCACCGTTCTTTTCAGGACACGGGTCTTACATATGCCCAGAGTTATTTTTACACTCTGGAAAAATGTGAGGATTATCTTAAGGAACATCAAGAGATAGTGATTGCATGATATAACATACATGCTGAAATAAAGAAATGGCCAAAGACGAAGTTAGGATGGACCGGGATAATTTGCAAGCTTGGTAGCTGACTCATCTTTTGGACCAACCTTGAGGATGAGGTAGACTAGCTGCTTGGGTGATGTTCCCGTTGTCGTAGGCACCTTGGAAAGATTTTCTAGAAAGATTCTCGATGACGAAATCTCGATCTTTGATCATGTTCTCAAGCCTTGCGATTCTAGCCTTTAAGGCGACAAGATCATCTTCCAAACATTGCAGAGACTTTCCAAAGGGGGAGATAGTTGAGCTAGATCACCCATAAAGAGTCTTTTAACTTGTCCACTTGCCGAAATGAACTTGGTGTTGTAAAAATTGAATGTCGTTGGCATTGTCCTCCACTAATTAGCAGGATATGATGACTTGATCATATAAGGAAGCCACAAGCATTCAAGAGCTATGAAAAAAAAAAAAGCATTCTAGAGCGTAATCGCAAATAGATTATGATTGTGCATACTCAACACAAGTCGACATATGGTTGCATGCAAAACTGAAATACTTTCTTGGAGACACGACATCAACACATTAGGATAAAGGTTAAGTAATGAGTTAAAAGGTGGCCAAGAATGGCCCAAAAATATCACACAAATCAGACAAAGCAGAAAACTTCATTTCATTACAAAAATTTACAAGTTGATAATCGCAGGATGAGGTTTCACAGCTGCTCTATCTAAAAACCTTAATTAAGGCCGTCCCGATAAGCAAAGCGACACATATGGAAAACCAGTTTATCATGAGAAGTCAGAGTAAACAAAATATCTTCTTCTACATCATGAAGCACTGCCAAATCACTTTCAAAGAGGTTCATGCAGTTTCTAGCTAGTCTCCGCCAATGCATCCTCAAAGGATACGGCGCAAGCACTCAAATGGGCTTTCTAGCAATAAGTCTCATGGGTTTGCACTTCAGCTGGAACAACAATGTGATGGAGCTATTGCTCTAGGTCTCGAACAAGTTTTAACTGTTCCTGGGATTCATCTTGGACACCCTGCACAATTGCGTATAATAGGGAATGGAAAGATCTTACATATCATTGCTACTAGAGGCCATGTTAGAAGATAGATATGCAAAATGTGTGAATATGCAAGATGCATAAGTGAGTCCCATTTATACACTAAGTAAATGGCGGTGGTGCTAGGCAGATATGATAGTCCAAGAGTGTGTGTAAAAATTAAAGAGATAAAGGTTATCTAAGAAAATTACTTTTATTCCAATAAAAAAATGCAAAATACAAAAATAGGGCTCCAGCGGTGAGAAAAGAAGACTACTGCCATAGCCTATTCAAGGGTGCACAAAACGGCTACATCATGGGTCATGACTCGATTTTTCTCCAAGTCCGCGATGGTTGAAAGCTAAGCTAATGCATTCTCTTTCTCCTTGTGAATGACAAGGAGACTTTCTCTGACTGCTCTAGCTAACTCCACCGTGTTAGCCTGCTCTTAGTCCAGAGAGCCTCCACCTTCTTCATCTTCTTCTCAAGAAGATGATTCTCATTATTCAGATGCCCAAGTTCTTTCACCAACTAGTCATCTGATGAAGGAGAATTCACTGTGGAGTCGAAAGAATCCTCTGAACCAGAAGAAGAGCGAGAATACATAGTGAGATGGGAGACAAGAAAATTAGCTCTTATTAGAATTTCTCAAATGATGATTCATGAAAATAGATAAGGACAAAAATGGTTAATTAAAAAAAATTTGAAACCTTGCGGTGCTGTGATTAAAAAAGACCGTGGAATTCGAAGAATTCTGAATAAAAATTGCACTTGCAAAATGAAACATAGAATCTTTGAAATAATATTTACAATGGCAGAAATAAATATTGAATAAAAATATAAAAGGCCAAAATCAACGTTCTAGCGGACATCCCAACATGGCATGAAGCCCAATTCGTAGTACATTTAGCCATGATGAGAGACTATCTTCCTGCTCATGAACAGTCGCGTCTGGCTTTCTTTTCCCCGAAGGCTACTCTCCTTGGCAAGCTTTCTAGGCTTGGCATACTCGTAGTCTTGCTTGGCAGACATACACTCTATCTCTGTTGCAACGCTAGACCTGAGACCCTCCAACCGACGAGTCAAAGCTATTGGCCTACTCTCTGATCACATTCTGCATTACCTACAAGGAAGTCTTGTTCTAGAGAATTCAATTCATCTAAAGAAAGGGTCACTGCTAGAAGGACATTCTGCCTCTACTCTCGCTCAAGTAGTTTCCTTTGATACTCATCCCAATGATGAGTCCAAAAAAGTAAAACGTAAGAAAAGGCAGCCAATGCTCTTCTGACCTCCTCCATATCTCAAACATTTTTCCCATCAGTGAAGGCCTTAATAAGACTTTGAATGGCTATATACTCGGGATGGGATGGAGTCACAGCAGAAGTCTAATATGAAGCTTTTGAAATCGGAGTAAGATGGGATTCCAGCTCACTTTCTAGATGCTCGATTTACATGAAAAGCTAAAGCAGAGAAGGCAGGTTAAGATCAAGCAAGACAAAGAAGACCAAGACCAAAGAAAGCACATGTCCAGATGAAAAAAGGCTCCTTGCTCCCCATCACCAAAACCACCACCAGGTTCAACCACGGAAGAGGGGCATGGTGTGATAAAAGCTCAATTAGGTGCTGAAAAGTCTACATCAATTAAGGATACCTCTGAATGAGAATATAAGAAAGGTTAACATGACAGGACCCATCCCAATCCCCCACGGGATTAGTGCGGGATGACCCTGCTCCCATCTAACACGAAGTGTCAGACAAGGGATATTTCCAACCTTTGCCCTCCTGGGCTATCAGAGTACGCCAGGATCAGGAGGAGGTATGTGATATCTCGGTCTCTACTACAATCCACATCGTATCCAACCTGAAGGGTATTAAAAACAGAAAGACATTTATAAAAGACCTTTATACCTTTCACTAAAAAGCATGCATGCATAGTTAAACCATGTATCCAAACACATATGTTTAAACAACCATCATTAGGGTCTCAGCCCCAAATTCAGTAAATACAAGTCATACGGGCTCCTACCCAAAACCATTTACAGAAAACCATAAGATAATAACCATATATAGGATCTCAGCCCAAATCCATTTATCATCATAAAACATAATTTCTCAAACCAATTGAAATCATGTTTATTATCCATTATATTTCATATCCAAGAACCTGTCACAGTAAAATAAAGCTACGCGCCTGCTAACCGGGGTCTCAAACCCAAGCCTCTCTAGGGTCCACCCAGGTCAATGTCCGTAGATCAATGACCCTCCCTGAAGGTAACGAACCATGCCCATCCTGAGAGTAAGGAACCCAACTGGGGGGCGACTCCACTCAGTCAGTGCTCCGTGACTACTCCGGAGTCCACCCAGGCCAACGACCCTCCCCGGAGGAGACAATCATATATAAATGATGGAATATGAAAAACCTTTGCAATCATTCTTTAAATCTTTCCAGGATTCATGCCCGGCCCCTCATAAGCCATCATGAACCATAAAACCTTTCATGGGTTCATGATGGTTCCCATAAACCGTCATGACCGGTAAATCCATTTCAAGGGTTCATGCCGGTTCCCATAAACCGTCATGACCCGTAAAAACCATTTCTAGGGTCCCTGACCCGAAATCACCAGCATAACACATAACTGGGCCCTAGGCCCGAATCCACATACAAACTGGACCTCCAGTCCGAATCGTAAACCAACTGGGCCTCCGGCCCGATGCCTCGTTAAATCAACTGGACCTCAAGTCCGAGAGTTCGTAATTCAAATGGGCCTCATACCCGAGTTTACCTTTTCAAATCCAAAATCATTTCATTAAACCATTTCCAAAACGATAAGAATGGAAAAACAAAGTAAAACCGGAAAACCTCGATTTACGTGCAAGCACGTAAATCGCCTCGAAATACGTGAAACCATATAATTCACAAATATCCAAATCAACCTTATCAAATCACATTCATTATCCCTTTGAAAATCCAAAACCATTTCATTTAGACAAATAAAGACATACAGACCCGTATAGGCACCGTATAGGGCCGAAACCTCGAAGTACGTGCCTATACGTAACCACACATCCAAATGCACTCATGGAATCACAAAAAAGTATTTAAAACATATAATAAACATTTATGCATGCACCAATTTAGAAAACAAGGTCCACTCACAGACCGTCCGAGCTGCCGCCTCGATTTGCGTGTCATAGGCTCTCCCGAGCCGATCACTGTCACCGGGACCCAAAAACCTGTCCAAATTTTAATAGAAGGTTACTAACTAGTTAATTAACCTCCCATCAAAGTCCCGTAATTTTCCCGAACTTTTATCTATTTTTAAACCGATCCTAAACCTTCCGACACCCCGAAACCTATCCAAACGATATCCGATTGACGCGAGACCAGTCCCAAAATCTTCGATACATCGAATAGAAAATTTCATATGTTGAATACTTCCCCAAATTATAGCCCACGCGCCCGTACGTGCCCCAAGAGTGCATAGAACACTATTCATCATCTTCTACACACAGCCGGTTCAGGTGACCGGTTCACCTGGTTTGGCTGGTCCAACTGGACCGGCGTGGCCGGTTCACAGCCCTAGACACCCCATTTTTCATCCTAGTTCTTCCTTTTTGATTCCTTTCTTCCTATTTTCATGTTTTCTATCCATTTCAATCTTTAAACGCAACCGAAAACGTCTAAAACCCTTCGTTTGATTTTGAACCAAACGGTTCAAGTTTCCCAAAATGCAGCCATGGCTTCACAGCCGTCCCTAGCTTCCTAAAACCTTCATAATGACTTCCTAGCAACCTAATGGACTCATTAAAACCATTAAAAACCAACCATAATGCACAAATCGATTTAAAGGGGGAAAATGGCCTTACCGTGAACCTCTCGGGTTTCTCCTCCTCTCGCCGCCGTGGATGGTGGTTCTGGCCGCCCAGCAACCTCCTCACCATCCTCACTCTCTCACGGTCTCATCCTCAAGTTAGCTAAGTGAAGGGATGATGGTTTGGGTTGCTCACGGGAGAGGAAATGGTGTGAGATCGGGTTGGTTTGAAAACAAAGAAGGAAATGATTGATGCATGTATGTGAAGGAATGTCCAGTGGATGGGTGACACTTGTCACTCATCCATAGGGCAGGAACTAAATATCTGGCCCCCACTAAAGTCCAAAAGTTAACTTGTTTCGTAATTCGTGCAATAGTGCACTTGAACTTCCGTGAACTATAACTTCGCCGTCGAACGTCCGAATTCGACGTGCCGCCTGTCTATGGATTCGTATCGTCCTGATCTACGTAATGGTCCTCGGCCCTCGGCCATCGGACATCCCGGTCAAAAAGTCAACATTTGACCCCTTTTAACCAAAATTACTAAAATGCCCCTAAACTTCCGAACGTCATAACTTCCTCCTCGAACGTCGAAATTGAACGTGCCACCTCCCTATGAACTCGTGACGTCACGAACTACATCACGGTCATCGGTCAAAGTCCATTTGACCGACCGAACGAAAAGTCAATGTTTTGCCACAGCTAGGGGAAAAACGGTCATTTTGCATCGTTCGTCCGATTTCACCTAACTAATCACCGATTAACCTCACTAATCGTGATTAGTCACTAATCCAATCTAGAAATTTGGGACGGGTCTTTACAACCTTCCCTCCTTAATTAGTTTCGTCCTCGAAATTCTAACCATTCTTCCCTCCTTAATTTAGTTTCATTCTCGAAACTCCAACTATTCTGATTCCACATTCACCTCGTAGAAAGTAATCTTAACCTCACAACACGTGTACACTCGTACACCAACTAACCAAACAATACTTACTCGTCTGCAACCAGGCGTACCACTAACACTCTCGTTACATCGGCTACCCTCGACCACGTCGAATAATAGTAGTCACACGTTCTGAATTGACACCACTTGTCAAATCTACCATCTTGTTGACACAAACAACTCGACGGTTCCTTCCTCGATCCCAATCTATCCTGCCTTGTTCTCCTACTGGGAGTCATCAGACCTCACTCAACGATCCTCGTCAACACCTCCGACAAACCGTCACCACTTGACAATCGTCAGTCGAAAACTGACACTATACTCACTCGTGGTTATACTAACCGCCAACTTACTCAACCTGAGTATACGTATACTAACCAAGCCTTTGACTCGACCTGTGTGTAACTAGACCCATTAGAAAACCATGACCCAGTGCACAGTATCCAATGTCCAGTTCACGACCTCGACAAATCCAATGGTATCGGAACCAATCCGACTACCAACACGCTCTCCAGCATACCACTGGTATAACCAGAATACCGCTACCAGACACCACAAGTCTGCCCAGTATCGTACCTCGAACAATGTACAAGGTACATACATCTACCCATCAATCAGCTTAGCACAACAACAACGACAACACGACCACCTAGGTCGTTGCCAAACACGTTTCTATAATGGAGTTCATCTGTCCAATCCAGCATTAGACAAATCGAAACTCCAACCCATCATCTATTTCCAAATCCGAATCTGAATCCGCAATTTCGTAAGAAATCCCGAATCCAAACCCAGAAATCATATCCATAATCATGTCCAAATTTGAATCCGAAATTATTATTCCGTAGCTAGCATTTGGAATAACCATTCCGAACCCAAATCCATAAAAAGAAAATCCACAGTTAAGCTCTAGAACCAAATCCTGAATCGTCACCTAGAATCCGATTCCAAATCCCAAATCTGGAAATCCTCTTTCAAGTTCCAAAATCAAATCCTGAATTGTCATCCAGAAATCTGATTCCAAAACCCGAAATTTCTTTCTCGTCTACCGAGACGCATTATATCTGAACCTATCGGACACCTGTTCAACCGATTACCACAATACAATCGATTGACTTTATAGGGAAGCCAATCCCAATATCAACACGTCTCTAAGGCTGACCAAATTCGCCCTCGTCGGAAAACTACTCACCTGAGTAATATACCATACGGGATTCACTTCGAAAAGAAGTTCAGTCCCAACATGCGCAACTCAACATCCAAGTAAGAGTGATAAACTCTCCACATATTTGGATCATCAAGATCACAATCCAGATCCAGCACGATATCAACCAACCATAGACGTCACGATCCCCGATCGTCACGACGTCCAAAGTCCTAGACCATTTCCCACATCTAAATAGATCAGTCAACGACGAGACACGTCGAGACTGTGGGTTCTCCCCTGATTACCTCGTATCGATCCTTGGCATTCCACCTAGAAAAATCAAGGATGATACAAGATGATGACAAAAAATCCATCCTTCGTGGATGCAAATAAAACTCACTGCACTCACCACGTCACGTAATCAACATCATCTGCCACCAAGCAGAAAATGAGAAATCTCAGTCACCTAACTTCGACATACTCAACTCTCCTGATGACCCAAGACAAATCCCGGGTCCACCAACCAATACACGACCAATGTACTGGTGACACAACCATCATCTACATCATCTACCATCATCAACCATGATAGAACCTAAGAAGTCACCCAAAATGACTTCGACATACGTAATACCAATGCGGAAAATCCGCATTCCACTCGTCATCTCAATCGCAACCTCTCGCGATTCCGAAGTTCCAACAAGATTGGAAACAACATACCCAGACATCCCTCACGTGTCCATTAACCAATTTAACTCTATCTGAGATCCACTCTGGGACCACAGATACCGAACATATACTCATCTTGACGGAGTCATATCCCGATTTGTAACTCATCGTCATCACAATCCCCGGCACCAGCGCTGGTATCAGCGCCAGCCCACAATACTATCGGTACACGCAACCAGCATCAGTATCGGCACACCATGTGCAAAACTGACAACCTTGGATCTCCGCTCATACCGAACGACGATCCCGTACCTCTACTCAAATAGGAGAAACTCTGCCTCCCTCGTATCCAACACCTCTGGGTACAATCACCCTGACAACTCATACGAGAAAAGAAAACGTCCCCCGAATGTCCCCGATTCCCAACAACCGTAACTACGACTACACTAGGTAGTAGCGCCTGCCACAGACTTGTGCAGACCCAACCACCAAACATCTCGATATCCAGACTGCGCATCCAACGGAATCAACCGCATGTACTACTACTCCGTATCCCATTCAGGGATTCCATCGACAAGTACCAACCCTGGTAACCTGTCCAACCAAACTCTCACCAGTCATAACTCGACTAAACCAATGTCGTCTACCAGGTCATCCATGACCTTAGCTGCACCAACAACCCATCACGACTACGGTAGTACGACGACCAACTAGGTCTAACCAATAAATACAACCCTGACTGCAGAGTACAGTCCCAACAAAAGCTGACATAACTAGACCGACTAACGAACCCAAATCCGAATAGTCGTCCAAGTCAAACCACTCGTCAACTCACGTTTCCGAACCATACACCCAAGGTAGGGTTCCACAATCAAGCCCTAGGGTCACTCTGAACCCAACTGCTACTGCCAACCGCAGTACACTCCACGAATTAACCGACCACGTGGTCCCGACATCGCAAAGACGTTAATCCAATCCTACCGCCAATCCAACTAGGATTCCCCGAATCCGGCTGCTAACTGCAGGAGTTGTAAATCCATTTAACTCAACCAAATTCGATCATCGGATGGTCATAACTCCAAACCAGTCGCCAGAACCGATCCTACGACATCGTGAAGACGATCCCAACTAACTGTCTCACGATCACAACTCGAAAGTACCATTACGTCCATCCTTCCGTAGGGTCCCACACTGTCATCCACGACAGAACTATGGCAACCCCAGTATCAAATGCCAAACCAATACAATCCGCGATTCAAACCTACTAACTATCGTATCGGCATCCTAACTATCAGGTTGATAATGAACTGTAGCCCATTGAGATATCACATCCTCGACCTGCGTACTATTCCAAGAGCTCCACGGTTTCTCGAATAGAGACAACCCCGCTCTGATAAGCAATCATATGCTCTGATAGAGCCAACCGCAGCTCTGATACCACGTTGACAGGACCCATCCCAATCCCCCCCAGGATTAGTGCGGGATGACCCTGCTCCCGTCACGAAGTGTCAGACAAGGGATATTTCCAACCTTTGCCCTCCCGGGCTATCAGAGTACGCTAGGATCCGGAGGAGGTATGTGATATCTCGGTCTCTGCTACAGTCCACATCGTATCCAACCTGAAGGGTATTAAAAACAGAAAGACTGTGAGTGGACAAAAATAATAAGTTTCGTAAAACACATTTATAAAATACCTTTATACCCTTCCCTAAAAAGCATGCATGCATAGTTAAACCATTTATCCAAACACATATGTTTAAACAACCATCATTAGGGTCTCAGCCCCAAATTCAGTAAATACAAGTCATACGGGCTCTTGCCCAAAACCATTTACAGAAAACCATAAGATAATAACCATATGTAGGATCTCAGCCCAAATCCATTTATCATCATAAAACATAATTTCCCAAACCAATTGAAATCATGTTTATTATCCATTATATTTCATATCCAAGAACCTATCACGGTAAAATAAAGCTACGCGCGTGCTAACCGGGGTCTCAAACCCAAGTCTCTCTAGGGTCCACCCAGGTCAATGTCCGTAGATCAATGACCCTCCCTGGAGGTAACGAACCATGCCCATCCTGAGAGTAAGGAACCCAACTGGGGGGCGACTCCACTCAGTCAGTGCTCCGTGACTACTCCGGGGTCCACCCAGGCCAACGACCCTCCCCGGAGGAGACAATCATATATAAAGGATGGAATATGAAAAACCTTTGAAATCATTCTTTAAATCTTTCCAGGATTCATGCTCGGCCCCTGACAAGCCGTCATGAACCATAAAACCTTTCATGGGTTCATGCTGGTTCCCATAAACCGTCATGACCGGTAAATCCATTTCAAGGGTTCATGTCGGTTCCCATAAATCGTCATGACCCGTAAAAACCATTTCTAGGGTCCCTGACCCGAAATCACTATCATAACACATAACTGGGCCCTAGGCCCGAATCCACATACAAACTGGACCTCCGGTCCGAATTGTAAACCAACTGGGCCTCCGGCCCGATGCCTCGTTAAATCAACTGGACCTCAAGTCCGAGAGTTCGTAATTCAAATGGGCCTCATACCCGAGTTTACCTTTTCAAATCCAAAATCATTTCATTAAACCATTTCCAAAACGATAAGAATGGAAAATCAGAGTAAAACCGGAAAACTCGATTTACGTGCATGCACGTAAATCGCCTCGAAATACGTGAAACCATATAATTCACAAATATCCAAATCAACCTTATCAAATCACATTCATTATCCCTTTGGAAATCCAAAACCATTTCATTTAGACAAATAAAGACATACAGACCCGTATAGGCACCGTATAGGGCCAAAACCTCGAAATACGTGCCTATACATAACCACACATCCAAATGCACTCATGAAATCACAAACAAGTATTTAAAACATATAATAAACATTTATGCATGCAACAATTTAGAAAACAAGGTCCACTCACAGACCGTCCGAGCTGCCGCCTCGATTTGCGTGCCATAAGCTCTCACGAGCCGATCACTGTCACCGGGAAGCCCAAACCTGTCCAAATTTTAATAGAAAGTTACTAACTACTTAATTAACCTCCCATCAAAGCCCCATAATTTTCCCGAACTTTTAGCTATTTTTAAACCAATCCTAAACCTTCCGACACCCCAAAACCTATCCAAACGATGTCCGATTGACGCGAAACCAGTCCCAAAATCTTCGTTACACCGGATAGAAGATTTCATATGTTAAACACTTCCCCAAATTATATCCCACATTCCTGAACGCGCCCCAAGAGTGCATAGAATACTATTCATCGTCTTCTACACACAGCCAGTTCAAGTGGCCGGTTCACCTGGTTTGGCCGGTCCAACTGGACCGGCGTGACCGGTTCACAACCCTAAACACCCCATTTTTCATCCTAGTTCTTCCTTTTTGATTCCTTTCTTCCTATTATCATGTTTCTATCCATTTCAATCCTTGAACGCAACCGAAAACGTCTAAAACCCTTCGTTTGATTTTGAACCAAACGGTTCAAGTTTCCCAAAATGCAGCCATGGCTTCACAGCCGTCCCTAGCTTCCTAAAACCTTCCTAATGACTTCCTATCAACCTAATGGACTCATTAAAACCATTAAAAACCAACCATAATGCACAAATCGATTTAAAGGGGAAAAATGGCCTTACCGTGAACCTCTCGGGTTTCTCCTCCTCTCGCCACCGTGGATGGTGGTTCTGGTGTAACAACCCGTTCCGAGAATTGGGATAAGTAGAGTGATTAAGGTGTGATTAGTAAGGTTAATCAAGGGTTAGGTGGTCCCGAGGGGTCCGGGAACTTAGAGTGACGATTTTGCCCCTGGGTTGGGCAGAAATGTTGACTTTTATTTTGGGTGGTCAATTGGGGATTGACTAGTGACCAGGACGTAGTTGAGGACGTCACGAATCCGTAGGCAGGTGGCACGCCTGATTCCGACATCCGTGGAGGAAGTTGTGATGTTCGGAAGGTCGATGGCAGTATCGTAATTTTGGTAAAATAGGGGGAATAGTTGACTTTTCGAATAATCGAGTTTTGGTAGGTTGACTTAGGAGGGTTAGATAGTTCTTGTCGTCCTGAGTTCGATGACAGGCGGCACGTATTCATCAGACTTACGAGGCGAGAGTTATGGGTCTAGGAAGTTTCGGTAAAACCGTAAAAATGAGTAAAACAGGAGGGTATTTTGGTCATTGTGGCACATAGGGATTTGTGCACAGAGGAAAGGAATGGACGGCTGGGATTAGGCCAGGTGGGAGTGTGTGGAGTGGATGGTGACACATGGCATGTGTGTAGAGGATTCTGGTGGAATCCTGTGCATTCACGGCCCAATTAATTGGGGTGCATCCGTGCTATGCATCCTGGTGCTTCGACACACAGAGAGAAACAGAGGGAGGAAATTGAGAGAATTGGAAGGCTGATTGTGGTGGCTGGTGAGTTGTGAGGATGTGAGGGAGATTAGAGAGTGAGAGAGAGCAGTTGAGACGGTTGGGAGGTGAGAAATCGTGGTGTGTGTGAGTGGGGAGCCACGGGAAACAGGGAGGAACTCAGGGGGGAAAACGGAGAAGATTGAGGGCTGGTGGTGGTGCGGTGGCCGTGCACGGTGCAACGAAGATCGCGGTGGTGTCGTGAGGGCTGTGGGGAGTCGACCAGCCCCGGAGGAGCTCACGGCGGCAGCAGGAGGCAGGTAATTTCCTCATCCCCGTTCCGGTACTCTGTTTTCCGTTGAGGTTCAACGTGGAAGTCGTGAGTCTAGGGCGAGAGTCGAGGGAATTGGAGGCCAGGGTGAGGTTCAGGAGAGTCCTAGGCGTCGACTAGGATGGTCGCCGTGATGGGGGTGTACACGGCAGAGGTTAGCACGACGGGGGTACCTGTATGCTCTGTTTTGCCGTGATGTTCAAACGGCTAGTCGTGAAGTTTGGATAAGAATCGACGGTCAAGGTGAGTCGGGTTAGGCTTAGAAGGGTCCTAGGAAGGGGTTGGTGAAGCCACCATGAGGGGGGAAGTCGTGGGTGGCCGGAAAGGAAAACAGGGGTTTTGAGTTGTCTGGTTTTAGCTTTAGTCGACGGGCTAGGGACGGAGTCGAGGTTAGGAGTGTTGGGGAATCGATAGGGTAGGCCTAGACGATGAGAATGGTGAAGGAAGGGAAGGAATGGAGACGGGACGGTGGAGAACCGCTCTCGCCGGTTCGAATTACAGACACTGTATCGAACCGGGTTTGTTCGAGGTAGGGGATGCACTGTAGCAGCGCGTGAGGGCCACGCGCAGCCACTTTGGGCGGCGCGTGGGGGCGCGTGCGGCGGTTCTGGGAGAAACGGTCAACATAGTTTTTGGTCTAGGAGTTATTGTGAGTTCAATGGAGTTGGGTTCGGGTTAATCGGACGTCGTATGAGTTTAGTTCCGCGAGGGTGAACGTTTAGGGTCCCGGGGTTTTAAGTCTTTGGTTCGGGGATTTTTGAGGGACGTTAGGTAAACCTTCGTAGACGTGTTAGTGACGTATGTTGACGGTGATTGACAGGATCGGGGTTTCCCGAGGAAGCCGAGGAACGGGCTGGACGTTCGGGCCGCGAGTAGGGCTCAGTACTGTGAGTGGACCCCTTCTCTAAACTCGAACATGCATAACTGTTTTCTATAATTGTTTTATGGTTTCAATCATCATTCTATATTTATCGAGTATGTTTTGGTGGGTTTTACACGTTTTTCAAGAAAATTGGTTTTTAGCACGTTTTACGAGAAAGTGGTTGACTTCTGAAATTAATGTTTTAGTTTTGGGATTTAAATTGATAAGTGATTTCTAATGATGATAAAGGGATTTTGGAACATGATTTCGATAATAAAGGTTTTAGGTTTTAGAAACGGACTTCGAAAATGGAAGTTGGTTTTCAAGTGGAAAGTGGATTTCCGGATTTGGGTTCGGAATGACGGTTCTGGATGCCGGAAGGGCATCAGACCAGTGATTTCGGATTCGGGTTTGGATGTGGATTGGTAAATGGTTTTCAAATGGTTTTGGGATTGGATTTGCTGGATCTGATTATTGGGTTTAAAGACCCGGATATATGTGACGGGGGACCGGCCGGATTGGGTTTAAAGACCCGGATTGAGTTTAAAGACTCGGGAGTTTAAAGACTCGGATATATATATTGATTTTCCCCCGTAGGCCTTGAGTTTAAAGACTCGGGAGTTTAAAGACTCGGATATGATTAAGGCCTGGATTGAGTTTAAAGACTCGGGAGTTTAAAGACTCGGATAGATCCAGCAGGTTTGATCGAGAAAATGATGATTTGGTGGCTATGGTTTATGATACAGTTTTCTGATACTCGTGTGTGGTTTCTTATGGTATTTTATAGTGTTTCTGTTTCTTATGATGTTTAAGAATGATTCTTTTATTAATGTGTTTATAACTGTTGGTTATGCATGTGGTTTCAAAACGGAGGGTTTAACTCGGTTTTCTTGTAAAATGGTTTTTGAACTTTTGTACTTTTTGGTCCACTCACATTTTCTGTTTTAAATTGCCCTCCAGGTTGTGGAGCTAGCGCGGGGTCTTAACGTTGAGGCGGTGTCCGAGGCATAGAAGTGACGTGAGGGATCCTCGAAGAGTTTAACGGCTTTTGTGTGCGTGTACCTTATCAGTTTTTATTTTCCTTGTAATTTGGTGCTATGCTCTGTAAACGATAAGGTTGGGATATTGTGTAATTACTCCTGCGTCTGTCTGGGTTTGGTGAGTTTTACTTGGGTGTTGTGTCGGGGAGTCAGACGGGAGCGGGATTTACCTCGGGTTTCGGGGTGAAACCGGGGTGGGTCCTGACATCTGGCCGCCCAACAACCTCCTCACCATCCTCACTCTCTCACGGTCTCATCCTCAAGTTAGCTAAGTGAAAGGATGATGGTTTGGGTTGCTCAGGGGTGAGGAAATGGTGTGAGATTGGGTTGGTTTGAAAACAAAGAAGGAAATGATTGATGCATGTATGTGAAGGAATGTCCAGTGGATGGGTGACACTTGTCATTCATCCATAGGGCAGGAACTAAATATCTGGGCCCCACTAAAGTCCAAAAGTTAACTTGTTTCGTAATTCGTGCAATAGTGCACTTGAACTTCCGTGAACTGTAACTTCGCCGTCGAACGTCCGAAGTCGACGTGCCGCCTGTGTATGGATTCGTATCGTCCTGATCTATGTAATGGTCCTCGTCCCTCGGCCATCGGACATCCCGGTCAAAAAGTCAACATTTGACCCCTTTTAACCAAAATTACTAAAATGCCCCTAAACTTCCGAACGTCATAACTTCCTCCTCGAACGTCGAAATTGACGTGCCACCTCCCTATGAACTCGTGAAGTCACGAACTACGTCACGGTCATTGGTCAAAGTCCATTTGACCGTCCAAACGAAAAGTCAACGCATGGTCATTTTGCATCGTTCGTCCGATTTTGCCTAACTAATCACCGATTAACCTCACTAATCGTGATTAGTCACTAATCTAATCTAAAAATTTGGGACGGGTCGTTACAGAACATATTGTAATTGCAGGAGCTTCACTTATAGAATAAGGGTCTTGTTGGGGAAAGGAAGCATCAGTATCCATCTCAATGCCAACTTCTACATCAGGATCAACTACGGATGGAGAGGTCAAGGAATCTGAAGTAAGGATATTCAACTCAATTCCCACAGACAGGAGGAAAGGCCCCATGTAAGGAACTATAGAATGTTCAGTGAAAGAGGTAACACACTGTTGAAGCATAAAATGTTCCAACGAGGAGTAGGAAGACCGCACAAGACCTAAGAACACAAGTATGTATGTGGTTCACCCAAATCGGGCTACATCCACGGTGTTAACCCATTCTCATTAGTATAATATTGTTTGTGTACATAATACAATAGGCTTAGAGCCTTTAGAGAGAAAAAGTAGATGTAGAGAGAGGTGAGAGCTCTAAAGTCTAGAGAGAGGTTTTTCTAGTGAGAGAGTCGGGATCCCTCAAATGAGGGTGATAGTGCCTTTTATATAGGCAAGAGCTAGGGTTTAGGTCATGGGCCTAGTGATGGGTTTTTGGCATGGACCTTGGTGGTGAGCTTTGTGGTCTTTGGAGCCTTCTGGATGGGCTTACTTCGTGGTCCAATATAGTGCTTGACAAGTCCATTGCTCGGTCCAATATGGTGTAAACAGAAGTCCCCCAAGTTCTTAACTGAGGTGGACTATCTCGGTTGAGGACTTTCAAAGTACATTGACCGAGAAACTCTTTTTTTTTGTTTGTTGTTTCGCTCGGTGTACCATCAGTCCCCCAAGTCCTCAGTCGAGGTAGGATGCTGAAGGGAAGACGGTGGGAAAGTTGTGCTTGGGTAGTCCCTCAGTGAGGATGACTCCGTGTATGAGCTTGAATACTTGCAGGTGATTCTTTGATGTATATGTGTGTCAGTCGGCATGTGAGCGGCTTAGAAATGCTCTGAGTATAGACCGAATGTTGAATGTAGGCAGAGTGGGCCTGTACTCTGATTCTAATGTTTGAGTTAAGGCGAAGTGTTGAGTGGAGGCCAAGTTGCATATACTTCGACTCAAATGTTTGAGCCGTATGCCTAAGGTTTGAGTGTAGGCCGAGTTTTCTGCACTCAAACTCTAATGTTCGAGTCAAGGCCAAATGTTTAGTATCTCGGTATTGTGTTGAGTGGATGTTAACTCGATAATGTGTTGAGCAGCTCGGTATGTATTAAGCTAGTGTATACTCGGTAATGTGTCGAGTATCTCGATATATGTTAGGCGCTCGATAAAGTGTCGAGTGCTCGGTATGTGTTGAGCGAATGTATACTCGGTAATATGTCGAGTAGCTCGATATGTGTTGAGCGAATGTATACTCGGTAATGTGTCGAGTAGCTCGGTATGTGTTGAGCGAATGTATACTCGATAATGTGTCGAATAGCTCGGTGTGTGTTGAGCAAATGTATACTCGGTAATATTTCGAGTAGCTCAAGAATGTATACTCGGTAATGTTTCGAGTAGCTTAGTAATGTGTTGAGCGCTCGGTAATGTGTCGAGCTTAAGTGTGAGTTTCATGTATGCTTCTGCATGCATGGATTCGTGTATGTCAGCATTTATGAGTTTGTGTATGAGTGCATGTATGTATGCATACGATGTTTATGATGTTCATAAGTTTATGTTTTCAAGTGTTACCTAGGGGTTATCTGTGGTGCGAGCTGAGTTGGTTCCATGTGACGAGAGGAAGAGCAGAGCTCGTGGTGTGAGCCGAGTTAGGGCCCCCGACTAATGGAAGAGCAGAGCAATACCTATCCGGATGGTAGTCGTATCGAGATAGAAGTTATGGTGGATTAGTTGGGTAGGCCGAGTTGAGTAGGCCGCTCAGTGGGCTGAAGAAAAAAACTGCCAAACCCAAAAAGAAAATAAAAGTGTTTGATTTTTGTTTGGAGGACCGAGTGTGCTAGGCCACTCGGTGGGCTCCCGAAAAATGAGATGTAAGGCCCCAAAAACAGAGTTTGTGTTTTATGTTTTTTTTTGTGGCCGAATAGGTTTGGCCGAGTGGTGTTGGCCGAGTTGGTTTAGCCGAGGTAAGTAGGCCGCTCGGTGGGCTCCGTAAAAAGTGAGATTTAAGGTCTAAAAACAAAATTTTATTTTTTGTTTTGTGGTAGGTCGAGTGGGAGATTTTTTACAAGGCCCCCAAAATGTTGTTTATTTTTTATTTTTTTCTGAGTGGGCCTTGCTAGACCAAGAAGGATGTCCCAAAACAACATTCTGTTTTTTTTTATTGTAGCCCGAGTAGGTTGTTTGGGCGAGTGAGTTGACCCTTTCAAAACCAAAATGTAAGGCCTAGAAAACATGTTTTTTGGCCTAGTGGGCTTTGTTGGAAAGATATTTTTTTTTTGTTTAGGTTGGCCGAGTGGATTTATGCTGAGGTGTGGTGACTGCTCGGTAAGCACCATTAAAGTGAGACATAAAGCCCAAAAAAAAAGAGTGTTTTTGTTTGCTCTTTGGTGGGCTAAATTGACAGTGAGCCCAAAAAAGAAAAAGAAATTGTTTTCGTGTTTTTTTGGGGGTGCTCGGTGGCCGAGTTGTTTAAATTTTTCAATGGGCAAAAGCAAAAGTGCACATGCAAAACAACAACAACAAAACAAAGAAATTTTCCTACCCCATTTTTCTTGTTTGGGCCGAGTGATCCTGACCGCTCAGTGAGGGAAAGGAAAAACGAGTGTTGAGGATCCATTATCCATTTTATATGGCTCGAAGCCAGTTAAGGGGAAGGGGACTCCTTGTGAGGGCCTGGACTGAGCGGTCTGGTAACCTCGGTGGACCATCATCGAATGGTCGTCTGGGTCCCAAAGGCCGAGTAGTTCTGGAGTTGTTTAGTGGGCAACCGTTGATGCAAGTCTAGGTCACTGAGAGGAATGTGATAAGCGTCATCAGTGGGTTGGAGTGCCATCGGTGGGCATCGACCGAGAAGCCAGAAGGTCTTTGGTGGATTTCTACCTAGAGAGTCTTTGGTGGAGGCTGGCCGAGCAGGTCGAAAGGCCCTCGGTGGATCCTTGTCTAGCGAGTAGTCGGTTGGCTTTGCTCGAGCGATCGTGTGGGGCTCAGTGGACGAGTGCCGAAGAGGAACATCTGGTTGGGTTGCCCATGGGTTTGGTGCAGGAAACCACTAGATCAATGGAGCTTGGCCTTGTGCATGGGCTGGGTCCTTGTGGATCGTCAAGGAGTGGTGATGATGAGCAGTGTCCTCTACTTGGTCGACTGAGTTTGGAGCCCCACTCAAGGGCTTGACCCTTGCAGATCGGAGGGGAGAAACACGGTGAGCACCCTTCACTTGTCGGTGGACCCGGTGGTTGTTGAGCTGCTTGCTTGAGTTCCATTGAGCGAAGGAGTCATTGGAATTTATGGGCATGTAAGGGTTTGGGCCGCGTGATATGGTGTATCTGGGTCATCGATCATGGGTGAGTAGCGGGTCGGGTCCACGTATGGAAGAAGTTGGGGCGGTTTAAAGATTATGAGCGTTCCAACGATGGTCAGCGGCTCGGTGGAAGGCTGATGTTGGGCGGTGTCCCGAAGATTGGCAATGAGCGGACCGGTGTGGAGGTGAGTCGAGCGCAGGGGAAATGAGGGGTTGCTGAGTGGTTCATCCAATGCATCTACCAAGCGGAACAACAGGTTGAGCAGTGGAGCGATGTGCGAGTTTTTTACTCGCCATAAAGCTACCAGTTGTTTGCTTCATATATGTTGTGATAGTAAGCTTCGCCAATCTAATAGAAGAGTGGATGCTTTTTTTGTAATATATTGTGGATATAAATGAGCGGTTGGGTAGATCGTGAGGCAAGTGTCCACATAGAAATATATATAATTGAATGGTGTGCAGGAAGACTGCAAGTTGTCCATAAGGAAAAATATACATAATTGTGTGGGGCAGACTTATTTGTGTAGATTGGTGGGATGTCTCTGACCTCTTACTCAAAGCCTTTTTCATTTGTTATGGAGAGCAGAGTCAAAGCTACCAAAAAGTATGGATATATATATATATATATATATATATATGTATGGTGGACAGAGTCTTAAAAAAAGGAAAGTATAAATATTAAATTTTTGTGGTGGGTAGGTGATGTGTAAGCCGTCAAAGGCTATGTGCTTGCCACAGAGTCCAGCTTTAACATAATATATATATATATATATATATATATATATATATATATAAGTAGGCAACCTGTTTGAGTGGGCCGAGAGAACAAATGGAGTGGATTCCTCCCACCAAGCCATGGGTAGGCCCAAACTAAATGGTAACAGGGCCAAAATCTGTTGTGCTGGTCTTGGGCCGGGAGGAGTGAATGGATAGCTTATTGGGTTCTCGTTGGTAGGCTGAGTGAGTTCTGGAAAGTGGAGAAATTTGGAAGAGAGACAAACTCGGGAGAGAGAAAAAATCTCGGAAGAGAGAAATTATCGGAAGACCGAGCTGATTTTTAGTGGGTGCTTGGAATTCTTGGGTTTGTGGGTTCTATAGGTGTGAAGAAGAGAGAGAACCAACATAGATTTTTGTTACGATTCCCACAGACGGCGCCAAACTGTTGAAGTATAAAATGTTCCAACGAGGAGTAGGAAAACCGCAAAAGACCTAAGAACACAAGTATGTACGTGGTTCACCCAAATCGGGCTACATCCACTGTGTTAACCCATTCTCATTAGTATAATAGTGTTTATGTATATAATACAATAGGCTTAGAGCCTTTAGAGAGAAAAAGTAGATGTAGAGAGAAGTGAGAGCTCTAAAGTCTAGAGAGAGATAGGCTTCTCTAGTGAGAGAGTCGAGATCCCTCAAATGAGGGTGATAGTGCCTTTTATATAGGCAAGAGCTAGGGTTTAGGTCATGGGCCTAATGATCGAATTTTTCGGCATGGACCTTGGTGGTGAGCTTTGTGGTCTTTGGAGCCTTCTGGATGGGCTTACTTCATGGTCCAATGTAGTGTTTGACAAGTCCATTGCTCGGTCCAATATGGTGTAAACACACACAAACTAGTGATAGTCACTACTAACTTCAAATCCACAACCAAAACTATAACGATCTGTCCCGGAGTTCGAGATTAGATTAGTGGTTAATGACGGATTAGTGAAGTTAATCAGAGACGGAGACATCACACACGCAATCCACAGTAAGGCTGCGAACTCTGGTTAACCCAAGTTGGTTTTGGCACGTTGACCTGAGTTCCCTTGTCTAGCTTGTGTGTTCCACGGGGGGTTGAATGAGCGTTTAGCCTTCGTGTCCCATGCAGGTTAGACGGGAGCATAACTTATCCCTTAATCCCGGGGGATTGGGGGTGGGTCATGTCAAAAACACCCTAAAAGATAGATGAGGCTAACGATGCTGAAAGAGAACTAGATTGATCTGAAGAGAGTTCAGTCACCAGATCATAAGCAACCATGGAAATAAGCTCCAAAAAACCAGGCATAGCTATGGAAGCAGATCTTAGTTGAGCCTAAACCTTAGGAGGAGCAATTTGAACAAGTGGAGTTGGAACTTGAGGAGCTTTGGGCAGTTTACTACCTTTAGGAATCTCCCTACTCTGCAAATACTCAGCCAAAGACACCTCATCGCTTGAATCCACATTTTTAAGCAGACGTTTTTTTTTGCTTTTTCTCTACAATGACGAGGCCAGCAATAATAATAGAAGTTGAAACTAAGGAGGTCACTCCCACGGTAGAGGAGAAGCTTGTCTTCTTTCTTTGCGGGGTGATTTGTGAGAAGAACCAAGAGTACCTGAAAGCATAAAAACAAAGTGAAGGATGTGAGAAAGAAAACAATGAAAGTATAATCAGAGGAAAAGATCCTAAAATTTACCAGAAGATGTTGGAAGTTCTGATTCCTCTTCAATGTCATGTTGACACACGGGCCTCTTAAAAGTTGGAGGTTCATCGGGAATGTCATCAATAAGGATTAATGGGTCATCAACCCATTCTACCATCAGCTCTACGTCATCAATGCTAACTAATCAAACAAAATCATCAGTAAAAAAGAAAAAAAAAATAGAAACATGAAGTACCATAAAACAAAAAGGGACTTACTAATAAGATGGCTGGTACTTATCCCAAATCATGCGATTAAGCGCAGAAACAAGAGTAGCAATGGACTCCACCGAGGTTCTAGAGGGGCTGGTAATTGTGGTTCTAAGGGCCATCGACAAAATGCTTGAACCCAACCCGTTGACCCTGCAGCTGAAGCAGGATTCAAACTTTATCAGGAGAAGGGGAAATAAAAGGCTGCAACCAATTGATCAAGGTTGGACAAGCTGCTGGTAGGCGTCCTATCATAAATCTCAGTTGATTTGCATGCTTTAACGTTAACACTTGCATAAAAGGTGCACCTGTTTATGTCCTATAATAACCAATTTTAGTACCACTTAACAACCATGAACATTAGGTTTAGTATCACTAAATTACCTGATTTTGCACTATTAGTATCACTGAACACCTATAACATGTCATTATAGTATCAGTGTGAGGATCCATGCCTTGGAGACATGGTTAGCAATCCCACATCGCCCGGGGGATCTGGAGGATGATCCTCATATGTGAGGGCGCGCATCTATCCAACATGAGGCCTTTTGGGAGCTCACTGTCTTTGGATTCCTTAAGAACTCCAAAGTTAAGCGAGTAAGGGCTGGTGCAATCCCAAGATGGGTGACCCACTGGGAATTTGAACATGAGTTCTAGAGAACAAAACCATGATGGTTGGGCTCAAAACGAACAATATACTGTTGTAAAAGGTCAGGTCATAACAATTTGGTATCAGAGCCCAACCCCGGCCGGAATTGAGTGAGCCAGTGAGGACGCTAGGCCCCAAGGGGGTGGATTGTGAGGACCCGTACCTTGGGGGCATGGTTAGCAATCTCACATCGCCCGGGGGATCTGAGGAATGCACCTTATATGTGTGGGCACACATCTATCCAACATGAGGCTTTTTGTGAGCTCACTGGCTTTGGATTCCTTGGGAACTCCAAAGTTAAACGAGTAGGGGCTGGTGCAATCTCAAGATGGGTGACTCATTGGGAAATTGCACATGAGCTCACAAGAACAAAACCGTGAGGGCTGGGCCCAAAGCGGATAATATCCTATTGGAGAAGGTCGGGTCGTGAATGAGTTTCTTATGTTTTGATAACTGATATTATGTCCAGATATTTGTTGTATGATTTGAATTATTTTCATACAATTCGATTTCTATGCATGCATGTTTTTAACCTGGAGGGTAAAACTGTGATTTTTCCTAAATCGTCTTTTGAAAATGTTTGTTTTTGTCCACTCACACTTTGACTGTTTTATTGACCCTCCAGGTCGTTGCGTAGATTCTGGGGCTGATACTGAGGTTGAGGCATAAAGGTTACCATTGCGCACTTGGATACCTTACGGGTTAGGACTTGGTACTTTTTCTTTACAGTCACCTATGCTCTGTAAAACCGTTGACTAGTTGAACTTTTGTCTTAACGATCCTGTTTAGTTAGTTATCCCTGGTCTGACAATGTTTTTTGTTTGAACTTTTCTCTAAAAAATAGGTTACTTTTGGTATTTTGAGTTTGATTTTCAGACGGAAGCAGGATCCTTCTTAGTTATCGGGATGGGTCTTGTTGTAACAGCCTGGAAATTCAATTAATGTAAATTCGAAAAGTTGAATGCAAATTGACGTTTTTTCCATTGTGTATATTATGGTCAAATATTGACTTTTGACCCGGGAGGTCAAGTGCACGTAGGCTGAGGTCCATTACGTAGATTGAGACGTTACGAGTTCATAGACAGGTAGCACGTCAAGATCAGAAATCGTACGGGGAAACTGACTCAAGGAAGGTTTTTTATTCGAACTATTACGATTACACATTTTACGAGGCATTTGACTTTTGGTTGTTTTCAATGGGACCCAAAATATCTTTGTGAGGACCATAGGATGAGTGGCAAGTGTCACTCGCCCAATGGCCCTCACTCTCACATACATGCACCTCACAATTTCTTCCTTCTTCATTTGACCCGAAAACCCCAACCCCACCAATTTCTATCATCTTCCTCATCCATTCGTTTTGCTTGAGAGAGGCTGAGAGTGAGGGAGAGGCTGATGGTGATGGTAGACAAGGGCAGAGGCATGAAAGGGCTGCCTGAAACCCAAATACCAGGTAAATCCGAGAACCCTTTTAGCTTGATTTTCAGATTTGGGTTTTGATTGGTTGTGAGGCTATTCTGATGCTTGGGTTTGGTTCCTTGGGATTGGGCGAGTCCACAGGAATAAAAATGAAGGAGAAAGGCTGCTGGAATCGTGCTGGGTTAGAGTTGAGTTATTCCAATTTTAAGCCCATATTCTTGTTTTTGGGTTAGAGACGAGTGGATAGGTCGAAAAATGGCAAGTTTTGGTGGTCAGAAGAGGAACAACGAGTCGGGTCGAGTCGCAAGTCAAAACGACCCGTTACCGTCAAACGAGTCAACCCATATAAAGGAAGACGATGATGAAAAGCCACGTCATCATGTCAGGCCACGTGGCCAACTAGAGGGTGACATGTAGCCAAGTGTCAGGCCAATTACTAGCTGACATGGCAGTCCACGTCAAACATGTCAGACCACGTGGACCAGTGAGGTCATGCCACGTGACAACGTGCTAAAGTGTATCAAGTGACGTGGCAACTGGCATGGCAAGTCGACGTCAGTGATGTTAGACCACGTGGACCAGTGAGATGGTGCCACATGGCAGTGTGTTAGAGGATTGTCAGTGACACGTGGCACCAGTTAGGGAGTGCCACGTGGTAGATGTCAGGAGGCGACACGTGGCACCAATCTGGGTATGACACATGGCAGTTTGTCAGATTTGTCAGGTGTTAGAGTTGTTAGGCTGAATTCAGAGGTGACATCAACATTGACTGGCGTGACATCAGCGTTGACTGTCGTTGACCTGACTTTGACCGGTACTTATGGGCGCGTAGGCACAAATTTTTAGGTTAAACTGGTCTTGTTCGAAAGGTTTCGACGATATGAATCCAATGGTGGTGGTTTCAGGTCGATCGGAGATCGTTTGATAGGTTATTTGGATATTTTTCTCCTCTTGAAGCATGTTCAGTACGCTTTTTCGGTTCTGAGATTTTTGAGGGTTTATTTTATGGACTGTATAGAATGTTAGTGACCCTCGGATGTGATTTGGACAGGCCCGGACGTCCCGGAGACTTTGGATTAGCTTCGGTTTGGTTTATGGCTCGAATTTTGAGAGCGCAGCATAGACAGTCAGTGAGTGGATATTATTTATAAGTATGATGCATGCATAAATGTTTTAGATGTTTTATGATCACGGTTTGGAATGCAATGATTGCATATGATTTGAATGATAATTTGATTATCGGTTTTGGAATGATTTTACGGATTTGTGTGAAATGGCATTTTGGGCTTGAGACTACGTTGGATATTTATTTTGACTTAAATTACAGTTAAATGTGATTTCGAATAATGATTTGAGTTACGAAATGATATTTCGGGCTTGTAACCCCATTGGAAATTATTTTGACTCAAATTGTGAGTCCTTGTGAATTTGAAAAAAAAAAGATTATGATTTGAAAAGGTTTGTCTTTCGATTTGATATGTTTTGGAGGAAAGTCTAAACACTGTTTTTACGATGGTTTTGTGGAACGTAATTTGATGAACCTATATTTCGGGTGTAGACCCTATTGAGATACCTTGAGATGATTTGAGATACAAATGTTTGTGAACTGTTTTCCACACTACCATCCTCTATGATGTGATTGTTCCCTTCAAACGTCGTAAATCCCGGAGTGGTATCCTTCAGACGTTGTAGATCCTGGAGAGCTCATGATTACACTGCCTGGAGATGAGTAGGTCCGAGAGGAGGCTCAGGCTGCTCAAGAGTTTCATATACTTCATCTCCCGGACATTGTAGATCTTGGGTGTATACTCTAATCAGTTTTCTCCATAGATACAAGCAGTCTGATTTTTAGTGTGTTTCAAGTAGTTTGTAAAATGTGAGAGTATTTGTTTGTGAAGTGTGACTATAATGTTTTGTGAAGTGTGATTGACTTAGTATGGGATGTATGAATGAAGTAGGGTGCTAAGTGTGATTGTATCACTTTCAGGTTCAAAATAAGGAAAGAAGCAAGGCTGGCAATCCTCCAGCAGCTGCTGAAACAGGGCCTGCACCAACAGTTGAAGCACTGCCAAGCCGCCCACATGTACTATGCCAAGTGATGCAATCTGATTTTTAATGTGTTTCAAGTAGGTTGTGATGTGTAATTGACTCTGCTTGTGTGGTTGTGTTAAATTGGGATGTGTGATTTTTTTTTATTAGGTTCGAAGGCAAACAAGAAGCAAGGTTGTCAATCCTCCAAGGGCAAATCCATTCGCCCCAAGACAACGTACCAACAACAAATCCTCAGCTACAACACCATCACCAGCAAGTGCACCAGCAGAAGTTACACCTAGTACTCCAACAGCCACTAGCCAATAATACTGTCCAACTCCACCGCCAGTAGCTACCCAGGACATTCAGCCAAGTGACAGTTCACCCGCTGCAAGTGGAAGGAAGCTGAGATTCAAGTCACCAACAAAACGTGTGAAGAAATAGTTCTTCCGCTAGGTCACTTGTTTGTCAGTTATTTGGCAGGCTATTAGCCTTTTTTGTTAACTTTCAAACTATTGGCCTCTTTTATTAAGTGTTGCACATACCATTAGGTCTCTTGTTAGTTATTAGGCAGGTTATTGGCCTCTTTTGTTACCTTTCAAACTTTTGGCCTCTTTTATTAAGTCTTGCACATACCATTAGGTCACTTGTTAGTTATTTGGCAAGCTAGGCATTTTGCTTTGATAAATTTCAAACTATTGTCCTCTTTTGATATATAAAGCATTTTGGGACTAGTTTGATACTTGGTTTGATACATGAGATGAAATATGGTGCTTCCATTCATACTAAGTAGATGGAAAATTGTTTGCATCCAAAGCTTACATATTTCCATAATCCACCAAACTTACTTTCATATTACATTACTAAGACCCTAAGCTTACCAAGCATACAAAACTTACATATTCACAAATCATCATTGATTGCATACAAAGCTTACATATTCCAAAATCATGCTTGAAGATGACTGTGAAGGATTGTGGAAAATCTAATACATAACTAAAGTGAAGGCATGAAGATAAGGCAAACCACTATGACCCAAGTTACCAAGAGTGCAATCCAAAGCCTAGTCACCTTCCTCTTTAACTTCAACACTGGCTCTTCTTCTACCTCTAACTTGTACACCCTACAAAACATATACATATTCACAGCAAGGAACATAGCAAATTCAACAATCCAATACAAAACCCAACAAAACAAAGCTGAAAACCTAACCCATTACCCATAACCCATAAATTCAACAATCCAACCAAGCAAATTCACATACAAATTCAACAATCCAGCCAACCAACGCAAAAATTAAGACAAATTCGGATAATTTTGCAGTAAGGAACATAGCTGAAAACCTAACCCATTACCCATTATCCATAACCCAATACCCATGCAAAAAACCCATAACCCATATCATGAACCCAGAAATCAAGCAAAAACGAAGCTAGGAACAATGACGAGATATACGACAGACGACAATCCAAACCCATTACCCAGAAACAACAAAAGGATGATCGAAAATCCAAAAAAAAAAACCCAGAAACTGCAAAACGATGATAAAAAATCGAAGCCCATTACCAATTACCTTAGCGTCTGGACAGACAACAAACCTTATTCCTAGGTTTTCATCCGTTTAGGACATTTTCATTCTCGCTATCTTCCCACAAAAACATCTTCGCGGGATGACCCTTCCACTCTCGCTATCCTCCATGCTCAATTTTAACTTCCTCGCGAGTTGTAACTTCCTGGTGCACCTCTGTTTATAATGGCAAAATTTTGGTGAGATAATGGATGAAGTTTTCAAACTTCCCTCTCTAGGGTTCTAATGTCGCCTGAATTGGGGCTTATTTTGCCACCAAATCCAACCCCAACTTCAGCGTACAACGTTTCCATTTGAAGTGTTGCCACATAGGTGCCACCTAGGTGCCACGTAAGTATCAATGACGACGTTACTAACAGAGGGTAACAGATGGAGCAACCAAATTTGCAGTTGTGGCAGTACATTGGAACTAAATCCGTTTCGGGGAGTAAATTAATATTTAATGTCTAGTTAGGGGAGCAAAGTGAGTAATAAGCCTTAATTTATTTGCTCCTTCAAAAAATTGAGAGAAATTAAACAGAATAAGGGACCTTCACCCTTTTTTTCCTTCTAGTTTTCCTTTCTCTGCCCCCGTGTCTTCTCCCTCCTCCCTTTCTTCATCTCTGCAACTGCAACACCAACCACCTATCGCCTTCAAATTCGACCACCATGGAGCTCACCAACGACACCAAATGGAGCCCCTCCTCGATTCAGAACCTTCATGCCTTCACCCGCAGTCAGCTCTCACTGTAGAAGAAGAGTTGCGACCGAGAAAACCCAGAAAACTTATGTCTCTGTCGACATTCCTTACTGACCCAGGTCAAGAGAGTGCCTCCGCTCTCTTCGTTTGGACAAGGCGAAGCTGGGCCTGCCCTTGGTTCTCTCCGTTCTATTCATCTGGACGAGGAAAATCTTTCACCGTCTTCGTTTTCTCTATTCTCACCGCCGACATTCCCTGTGGATATTGTCAAATACCAGTTGATTTCGCCGATATCCACCGATACTTCGCGAAAATGTGAAAATTAAGAGAAGAAATTTCTTCCTCCGTGTTTCATTATCGACTCCTCCATTTTTTTGATATGTCGACCGAAATATCGGCAACATTACCGATATTTAAATTCATGTGTATAACATGAGATGAAAAGAAGGTTTCAGGTGTCATTTTGGAAAATAGAATTTATGTGGAAATTTTGAAACTAAACTTAAGTTTATGAGGCATTTTGAAACTAAACTTAATGTTTTTGGAGCATCTTCAATAAAAAAAACCTATTTGTAAATTACATATTAATATAAGTGCAACTTCCCCCAAAAAATAAATAGAGTATGCTTATTAATCTGGTTTACGATGCACTCTTCTTAGCATTTTCCGAATTAAAGAAACTTTGAAATCCAATTTATGACAATTAGATATTGAAATAAGATTATTATAGAATAGAAAGGAAAAAAAAATGAGGTTGATGAAACATGAATAAATAATCCGAGGTGAATCTAAGAGATGGTTACCGTTGAAATAAATGAAAGGGAAATTAAGGTGCAAACCGCACTCTAAACGAGCTAAATCAAGCCGAAAACTATAGTGTTCAAGCTCGATTCCACGTAAGCATGCATTTCATCAATTTTTTTTCTACTATTTTTTTACCTTTTTTTAACACATATTAAAATATTTAAAATTTTAAAAAATTAAAATGTATCTAATTTCTTAGATTAATTATCGTATATTATTTATCAAGTTTTGAAATTTAAATGATCAACTTTACTGGATTAATCCTCTATGAGAAGGTAAAGGACAACCAACAATTAAGGAAAAATAGGAAGAAAAGAGATTGAGCACTGGCCACGGGCCACGGGCAATTTCGACATGCTAGCTCTGATATAATATATATATATATATATATATATATATATGTGTATATGGTGCCCTAGGCGGTAAAGGACAAGGTGACTGTGAACAAAGGAACCAGCCCAGCCTGTTGTTGAAAGCCAAGCTCATTAGATTGGAACTATAATTCTCAACGCCTAGGTCTATTTTTTTTTTTTAATCACTCACTGCCTAGGTTTTAGGATTCAGAGAGAAAGAGTATGATAAATGGAGAAATTAAGGGAATTAAGTCGAAGGCTGATGCTAATGAATCTTAATGCTAACTTATGCTGAATAAAGGATTTACAAAAGTATGGAAATGGTGTTAGGTTAAGGATTTATATATATGTAGTTGACATTGTGTAAAAGTTAGTCTTTCAATTAATACATGATTATGATTTATATTTAGCAACGCAAACCTAAGGCATATGCGGACGGTTATGTATTTAGATTTTGTTTGATAATTTTGTTATATAATTGATATTGTAATTGTGATGAGTATCACAATATAATAATAAAAGTAAGACCCAAAATAGTCGAATTAGTAGATATCACCACTTGACGGGGTAAAACGGGTTGTATGTGGGCGGTAACTACACAATGATGGATTTTAATTTGGTTAATTTAATAAAATGGGGGCATGAATAAAATTGGAAATATCCCTTAGCTGACCAGAATTGTAAGACGGGTGTAGGACCGATCTAAGTCCGTAAACAGGTAGTATGCTAAAATTGGAGGTCGAATTGGTTTTGATACGGGTCTAAAAGAATCAGGGGCATTAGGGTAATTTGATAATTTTATAGTTGTGACATGTGAATCTTGTGTTTTGATCTAGAAAAACCGTAACGACCCGGACGTTCAACGTCGGTAAAACCTAAAAGTCAAAGGTCGACTTTTTGATCGTGGACATATTTTGGAAATTCCGAGAGGACCGTTGTGAACGTCTCGGAATCCTGATTTCGTAGACGTGCGACACGCCAAAATCAAATATCAAATGAATTGATTACGGGTCCAAAAATGTAAAGGGCGTTCTGGTAATTTGGTGAGAAGGACATTTGGTAATTTTTCCCTGGGAGATATTTTGTGGCTGAATGGGACAGAGGCAAGTGTCCTTTATCAGCTTGGTTTTGGTGCCACCGCCCTATGTGTGTACTATTAAGTATATGTTAGGGATTCGACTGAGAAGGAAGAATTAGAGAGACAAAGATGAATTATTTTGTAACCCAGCTACTCGTGAGAACCCAAAAAAACAGCGATGACTTAGAGAGAAATTAAGAGATAAAAACAAAGAGAAAATAAAGGGAAAGGAAGAAAAACCTGAAACCCGAAACCCATTGAATTCGACTTTTGAAATTTCGAATTCGAATTCTTGGATCTTGATCACTGAAATTGAGCTTTGTTTAAGCTTCCTGAGATTCTTACGAATCAAACCATCACAAAATTGAAGAGTTCGGGCAAAGAAAAAGCCAGAACCAAGTTCATGTTCATTTCGGATTTTCGAATCAAATTCGAGTAATTAGAGGTAAGGAAATGTTGAATTGAACCTGGAAACATGTTTATAGGAGTCTTACGATGGTTTCTGGTTGATTAGAATCAAGAAAACACTTAGACTTGAAACGGGTTGGAAACCGGGTCGGGCGACCCATTTATAGTAAAACGGGTCAAAGAGACGATAAATAGTATTCACTGTACATGGGTGTGTGGTCTCACGTGCAGCTATTCCAGACCTTGTGCAGGGGGCACGTGACAATTATTCTGGGAATGTTTTCAACATATTTTTTCATATTTTTTTACGATACAGAGCTAATGGCACGGGTTTCGAGTCGATCGAACACCGTTTCGAGACAATTTTGGTGGTCCAAAGGTTCAGGGTTTGTTTTAAATTCGTTTAAAAATTCCAAAAAATTATGGGATTAAAATACAAGATATTTGAGATGATTTTTGACCTTTAGATGTGATTTCTGATAGGTCCTACGACTCCCAAAAATTATGGGAATGCGTGCAAAGTGGAATTCGGCGAAATGGACGGTGTGTAAGTGGACTTTCTTTCCTTAAACTGTTATGCATGCATACTTACATGATTTAAATGTGTTTCTACGTTATTTTGAAGATATTGAAGTGATCGGGATTTTATATGGATTTTCAGTGATTTTATGAATATTTTTATTATTATTATTTTAATGTACATTTTACAGGATTTTTGTAACTATGTTTTGAACACCGTTTCGAATGCGGTTTTGAGTTCAATGTGGGTTATGACATGATATGTTGTGATGAAGTGTGATATTGGGTTGTGATGTGAACACGTGTTTCTCGATATGCATGATGTGTAATGATGCGATAATGTGCACTGATTGTGTGATTTGATTGTGAGTCTCAGACGTCATGTCTGGGGCTCCGAATCCTAAGTCGAGTATCACTCGAACGTCTAGCCAGAGGCTCCGAATCCCGAGTGTCTATGTGATGACCTACCGGTAGTGCCTTGTGATGTGATGATTGATGTTGTGCATATGCACTGATGATGAGTTGACTATCTAAGAGTTCTATGCTGATGTTGGTTATGGATTGATTGTTTGAATTGATGTGATGGCTTGTGAGACTGTATTGTGATGTCTTGTGAGACTATATTGTGATGTCTCGTACGTCGAGCTGGACTCCAAATCCCGAGTGAGTTTGTGGTGTACCTTTCAGTGGGGCAGTGGTTTCATGTGACATTGTGACGATATTGTGCTAGTTGTTTGTGGTTGATGTGTTATTTTGTGGTGATAGTTAAATCGACTTACCAAGGTCTTAGATGGTTTATTAACAAACTAGGTTTATTTTTATCGAAGAGTACAATTTTGAAATGCTTTCATTGTAGGGATGCATGGTTTTGGAAAACGGAGGGTAAATGCCAGTTGTTTTCAAAATATGTTTTTAAACTGTTTTTTTTTCCACTCACACATTTTCTTGGTTTTGTAACCCTCTAGGGTTGCTACGGCAATCGAGGCTGAAGAGGCGGAGGCATGAACTAGATGAACTTAGGTGTATCTCTTGTTTGGTAGGGTTTCGGTCAGACGGGAGCAGGGCCTGAGTGTACTATTCTTGTGTATCCGGATGGGGTCCTGTAAAAAACTCTTGAGTTTTTTTCTCCCTTATGCATTCACCGACCTAGTGAGCATATAAATATGTAGGTGTGTGTGTGTGTGTGTGTGTGTGTGTGTGTGTGTGTGTGTGTGTGTGTGTGTGTGTGTGTGTGTGTGTGTGTGTGTGTGTGTGTGTGTGTGTGTGTGTGTGTGTGTGTGTGTGTGTGTGTGTGTGTGTGTGTGTGTGTGTGTGTGTGTGTGTGTGTGTGTGTGTGTGTGTGTTGGAATAAGGCATCGGTGGAGAGTAACCAAACTAAAAGAAAAAGAAGAAAAGTGGAGAGAAGTGAGAGCAAAGAGGAAGAACTGAGAAAAAAGTGAGAAAAGGAAGCCAAAAAAGGAAAGGAAAAAGAGAAGGAAAGTTACTAAGGCAACACTAAAAGTGATTTAGGAGGTAGAAACACCGGAATCTCGAGAACTCAAGTTTTGGAGTTGTGAATTGTCAAACTATCTAGGAGCTTCCTAAGGTCTAACCAATGACACGAGGATGCTTGTTTAGTTCCTAAGATCATTGTGGGATAGAGTGGGTGAAGGTTTGGACGTGGAAAGTCTAGAATATGGAGGATGAATTCTAGCCGAAAGAATGGAAGCTCGAACCCTGTGATTAGGTAAGTTTTTCTTCCTTTCCATGTTACAGATCTTCTTCTGGGATCAAATGGGTACACTTTCATGTTTGGATAACTGGAGATGGTTGAGAGATGGTCGAAATACAGTCGAGTCTTGATCGTGGGTCGAACGACCCAAATAGTAGGAAATCGGGTCACCTGCTTTAGGTTGAAGGTAACCTCTGCAGACGTATGGCCTCCACACGCACTGGGCTTCGCTGGCACGTGAGAGCACATGTGGCGTTATTTTGAGTCTAGGTCAACATGAAATTGTTTTGTTTCTACATCTCGAGTCTAATGGTATAAGTTTCGAAATAACTGGATGTCGTTTGGATACAGATTTGGTTGTCTGAAGTTCTATGTTTATATTTAAATTCAAGTTTATTATTATAAGATTTGGGAACTAAAACCTAATGTTAATCTGGATAATATTAACTCCTAAATGATGAGGAATAAAGATGGAAACTTTGTGAAGCGTATGAAGACATAATTACGATGTGATACATGTTTATATAAATATATATAATTAGAAAGAGTATGATAAATGGAGAAATTAAGGGAATTAAGTTGAAGGCTCATGCTAAAGAATCTTAATGCAAACTTATGGTGAATAAAGGATTTACAAAAGTAGGGAAATGGTGTTAGGTTAAGGATTTATATATATGGTTGTTATTGTGTAAAGGTTGGTATTTCAATTAATACATGATTATTATTTATATCGTGCAATGCAAACCTAAGGAATATGCGGACAATTATGTATTTAGATTTTGTTTAATAATTTTGTTATATAATTGACATTGTAATTGTGATGGGTATAATAATAAAAATAAGACCTGAAAATAGTCGAATTAGTAGATTTCACCACTTGATGAGGTAAAGCGGGTTGGATGTGGGCAGTAAACCAGCAAGAATGGATTTTAATTTGGTTAATTTAATAAAATGGGGGCAAGCATGAATAAAATTGGAAATATCACTTGTTTAATAATTTAGTTATATAATTGACATTGCAATTGTGTTGAGTATAATAATAAAAGTAAGACCCAAAAATAGTCGAAATATTATATTTCACCACTTGACGGGGTAAAGCGGGTTGGATGTGGGCGGTAGCCCCACAATGATGGCTTTTAATTTGGTTAATTTAATAAAAAGCGGACATAAATAAAATTGGAAATATCCCTTGTATGACAAAAGTTGTTAGACGGGAGCAGAACCGGTCTGATTTTCAAGGAAATTAGAGATGGGTCTTGTCAAAAACTCTAAACCTAGTGTTGATGTTAAAAATAGTACTAATGAGACCGAGAAGACTACGCATAAATATCAAGACTTAAGCACGTACATGGTTTACCTTAATCAGGTTATGTCCATGGGACCAACTTTCTTAGATATTTATTCTTGATAATATATGTGTTAGATGTATGTATCATTGAGCCATTAAGAGAATAAGAGAGACATGTTGAAGTGGTTGCCTCCGAAATGTGTTAGATGTAGGAAGATGATCTTTTCCAAATGAGAAGGATGTCGTCTCAAATAGATAAGTGCCTAGGGTTTTCTTTAGATGTGGGCTTCTTATTGGGCTTAGGCTCGGCTCAAATGGTGGTGAAATCCTGCACTAACAGTAGTCCGTCAAGTCTTCAGTCAAGATAGTGTTTGGTTAGGGACTTGAAACAATAGTCCAAGTAACCGAACTAAGTGGTCGCTGATCTGGCTTGAAGCCCGACATGAAGCGACTTTTGATATGAGGCAATACTCACCTAGAAGATGTGCTCATCGCGAGATTACTTGGTAATGGGAGACACTCATGTGAGGCTACTCGGCTAGAGGCGATTGATCGGTTCGAGGCTGCTCAATGTGAGGGATGGTCGGCTAAAGGTAGCCGCTATGTGCGAGAATTTCACTTGGAGGCAGTCACTCTGTGAGAAGCTGCTCGACTAGAAGTGGTCGCTCATGTGATGAGGCTGGCTAGAGGTGTTTCTCATTACAAAGTAGCTCGACTAGAAGCACAGCTAATCGTGAGGATTAGCTCATCACGAGTGGGCATTCAATGTGAGTTACCAAAAAGGCAGAAGAATGCAACCATTGCCAAGGGAAAAATAGACTAATTAAGTAGGCGTATCGATATTAGGGTCACTCGGTAGGTTCTGACAATAGCGCATAAATCGAGATAATATAATTAAGCCCCAAATATTTAATTTAATCTATGAGCATGGCTGGCTTGCATGTTGAGCAATAGTTAACAAAATGTGATAAGTTTTAAGCAATAAGCATGGCTATAATGGTTACAAAATAATATAAATATAAAATGTAATTATGTATGAGGATGTCTTAATGTGGCTTTGGGTGCTATACATGCCACCCATAGTTATGTGGTAAGGATAATGACAAATTAATAAGAAATTCATGTGACCAAAGATACTAAGTGCACATATGGTTATGTATACATGCATTTGGCCCACATGGTTTCTAGGTTTTGATGGCTGGTTACTTGTGGGGATACTTAGAGTAATAAAGTAACAATACGATGCTAAATGGTCCTAAGGTCCGGCTAAGGAGAAGGTCCGGCAAAAGACAATTAGTTTGGAGATGAAAGATGTAACTTCTCTCATAAGGGCCATAGGAGAGATAAATAAGTCAAAAGAATAAAGCATTAAATAATAAGAAAAAGGGCGAAGTGTCTTATCCGTTCATCACTTCGACAGAGATGGCCGAAAATGAAGCGGTGACGCTCCAACGACACTCCGGCCCTCTAACGAGGACAACGAATGACATTGGTGGCCTCGATTTTGTAGATTAGACCATTGTGAATTGAATAGTGCAAGTGGTGTCACTAAACGATGATCGGGTCACTGTCAATTTGGTGGTGGAAGCGAACCTGACGCCATGGTCGTGCGGTGATCGTGCAAGAGTTTTAGCGTCGATGGGTGGTGGCGCTAGGCGGTAGCGGAGCCTCCTGGCTCTGCGCTTCTGTCTTCTCTTCATGGCTGTTAGGCGGCCAAAGATGGATGGCTTCTTGCCTCCTTTTTGTTTGTTTTGCAAACAAGATACTCATATGCCAAACATGAACTATGGGCTTTTATGCTTTTTACTTTTTCTTCCTCAATGTCCCAGCAGAGGGTTGAAAGATGAACAATGAATGAATATTGTTTTTTGTGTTTTTTGAAATAGAATTTGGCAGATATGAGGGTTTTCTCACTGTGACCACAAAGAAGAAAATGGATTTTCTGGTTATTTTGGTAGTGAACCAATATGGGATTTTTAGATTGGTGTTCTTTAAATGTTCATGGCGTTTCCGCAGGTGAATGAAGAGAAAAGGAACTTAAATTATTTTTATTGCGATTTCCACAACGGCATCAAAGTGTTGATGTCAAAAATGGCACGAACAAAATCGTGAAGATTACAACGCATAAACATCAAGATACAAATATATATTTTGTTCACCTGAATCGGGCAACATTCTATGATATTTATTATTGACAATATTTGTGATATATGTATGTGCCATTGAGCCATTGAGCCATTGAGAGAGTTAGAGAGAGATGTTAGAAAAATTGTCTCCCAAATGTGTGAGATGTAGAAAGATGATCTCTTCTAAATGAGGGGGATGACTTCTTGGATAGGCAAGAGCCTAGAGTTTACTTTAGATGTGGCTTCGGATTGGACTTAAGCTCGGTGCAAGTGAGGGTGAAATCCCACACTAACTCCCAGTACTCTTCATGTCCTTCATGCAAAGTCAATACTTCATAAGTTTTTTTGGTGATAAATGGGGCACCCTCCAACAAGAATAACTAAAGATGCAACATGAGGGAGGCTTCAGTTCCACGTTGGTCAGATCAAATTTAATTTCGTTACTATATGAAGCATGACTCACGCTTCGAAATCCCAGATGGCAGATGGTATAACCCATTTCTCAATTTTGTTTCTTCTTGAAGGTTCTCTACTTATTTTGCATGTTTTCTTGGTGGGTTTGGTGTTGATAGTTTGGATTTTTAGGTTTTTTGGATGATTAATTTTGTAGCAGATCCATCGATGCTCTGCTTACGGAGGAAGGACATGAAGAGTAATGGAGGAAGGACATGAGTAATGGGTTTCGAGTTTTTCTTTTAAAAGTTAATGTAGGAAACAACTATCTGACTCCTAATAGGAATGATAAAATTTTAATTTTTTTTTTTAACTTTGTTTTGTGAGTTTTTGTTTTTTAATTTCAATAAAGTAAGTTAACAAGAATTCACTATCAGTTAAATTAGAGGATACATATTAGATTTTAAAGAGGGGGACATGGAAGGGCACACCAAAATGAGGCAGTGGATCCGCTTCCACAATAATGTCTTTTTATATAAAGTTTTATGTTGTAAATATATTTATGTATGTGGCTATTTATGTAATATTGTGAAAGATAGTTTAGTTAGATGTAAAGAGGGTAGATAGGTAATTTGTATTTTGTACTTAACCCTAACCCTATTTCTATATAAATGGGTTTAACTGAATGAAATAATAGAGACGATTCTGATCGTATTTACAACACGTTATCAGCACGATGCCTACTGAGAAAATTCTCAAAACCCTAAATGTTTAGACTTTGCCGAATCCCTCACCGAAAAGAAAATGTTTTTGTCATTTTGTTCTTCTTGGGTAAAGATCACGAATAGACATTTGATTTTCCCCATAAGCTTGGTCAAATCCCTTAATTCCCATGACCCAGATCCCAAATAATTTCAGAGAAGAGGACTTCAGAAAAAATTTCATTTTGTCTCTCTCCATCTCTTTGCTTAGCCCATCCCTGCTAGAAGATGTGAGCACCCAACAACATGTGGGCTTCATCACGAAGCCTTAGACCGTCTTCAATGTTCCAATTCGCCTCCAGCCCCAGCATGTTCGTCGAAGGCTTCTCTCCGTTACCGTCGCCATCTTCAGGCGTGATTGCGGAATCAGACGGCAGCGATCCGCTGATCAGGCAAGTGGTAGGCGACGCAGATGAGGCCCAACACGATCATCGGCTCGGAGCCGAACATCACTTATCCCTGGGCGAGTTCATTTTCGAGATTTTAAATAACCCTGGGCGAGTTCATTTTCGGCCACCAAACCTATCAAGGTTTCGCCTGGAGTCATCGCTGATTCTGGCGCCGGTCAACATAAAGACCGCGGTAGCGGTGCCTAGATGATGCATGTTCACAGCGAGTGGGGTAGAGAGTGTAGAGAATCAACCCACTGCTTCCTCACACCTGTTCATCATGAATTGAGCCTGATCACCGCAATAGAGAGAAGTGAGCAGCCTCAAAAAATCGAAAATCCCAAAAGAATTTGATCTGACGAAACTTGGTTGTTGGTAATAGCGTGTCCTTGAGGGGATAAACGACAGATTGCTTACCGAACAGGAGTCAAAATTTTTCCTTCAGTAGATAGAAATCGAAATCAAAGCTAGGGGCCTCGATGGAGTTTTTCGGTACAACATCACCGAAGCCATCTGGTTCTTTCACTAGTGGAGAGAAACCGATCAGGTACTTGATTCTACGATCGTATTTACAACACTTTAAGATTTAACATGTTTTTTTTCAGTTTTGAATTTGATTTTTTTTTATAGTAAGATTGATGTAAACTTTAATAATATGAGATTTGAGTTTCAAAATTAATTTTTTTTCTTCTTCAAAATGTCGAGTTTGGGTTTTAGAATTATAATATTTATATGAGCTCTAATGTTGAATATAGTAAATTGAAGAATATTTTTTAGACTTTTTCTTGACTTGAGTTTGATTTTTCTGTAGTAAAGTAGATGTTGACTTTTATAATATGAGATTGAGATTTTAAAGTTATTTTTTTCTTTTTCAATTATGAGTTGGAATTTAGAATTATAAAAATACCACTATGAATTCTAATATTTGATAATAGACTTTTTACTTAAGATACACCATGAACTCTTACCTTTATCTCAATATTCACTATAAACTCTATTTTTTGCCAAGATGCTCCGTGAAACCCCATTTTCGTTCCAAGTGAGTCATTTTCCATTAATTCTATCAACTTACTGTCAAATTTAAGGGCAATATGGTCACTTCAAAAAAAAAAAAAAACTAAATCTAAAAAAACACTAACTTGCAAAGTGCATAATTGAACAACATCAAAACCAAAAATTGAGCAAAACCCAAAAACTCGTTTGTGAAAAAGAGTTGCCAATGCAAGACATAGCAAGTGTTAGTTGGTTCTCCCTTTTCGGTCATTGAGACTACCAAATGTAGAGAGTGTTAGCTTCATGAGGTTTGAAAGGCATACCAACTCTTCTGATAACTGTTTCAATTCTCTGTGTACTCGCAACTTGCAATAACAATGTCCTTGTAGAAACGGAAAAAGTGGTGACCAAGTCACATATATATATATATATTAATCAATATCTGGTAGCTTCTATCTGATAATTGACATTTACAAAAAGAAAAAAAATAGGAATTTAAAGGCCACAGAAAAAATAACATGCATTTGAATTCGAAATCAGATATCATCAATATTTTTCAAACAGAGTCTTCATTTAATTGGGCGCTTCAAAATTCAAATTCAAAAATGCTCAATCTTCATTTGATCTGATCTTTTCCCGTTGCCTATATATAGAGGCACAAGGGAATGACATGGGGAGGAGGAAGAAAAAGTGGAAATCGAAAAAATTGAGAGAAAGAAAAGTTGGAAAGGTAGAAAAGTTTGTGTGTGTGGGTGTGAAGTGAGGTTAGAAAAAGCAAAGAGTGAATCAGAGAGAGAGGAGAAAAGGAAAAGAAAAAAGAGAGTGAAAGGTTGGTGAGTCAGAGGAGAAAAAAATCAAAGGGGAAAAGAGAGAAGAGAAGTCAGCAAAGAGAAGAAGAAAGAAAAAATGAGGAAAGAAAAAAACGCAGCAGAGGAAGCTGCAGGAAAAAAAAGGAAGAAATTTTCCATCAAGCAGCGGGATCCAAAACCCACGAGGTATAAAATAATTTTTATGCTGTCTCATTTTTTTAATGGCATGAATATATAATTCTTCACTAAAAAAAAGAAGAGAAATATTTATATGTATAGGAAAATAATTGTATGTTTACATACATGTATATGTGCATATACATATATTTCGGGAAAGTTAACATGGCAGGTCCAATGCCACAAATATCAAGGACAACAGTCGATCATGATCGACTAGGAAATTGCAATATTCATGAAAATAAATTTATGAATATCAAAGAGAGCGAACAATTATGACTGTTCATGGAAAGGAAGAAAGCAACGTCCATGGCCTTCAGAAAGAGGGACAATCATGATCGTCCAAGAAGTTCGAGAAGTAGGCAGTGTCACAATCAATTCAAGAGAAGAAGTAAATTGTTCCTGAACATAAAGAAATTTGGTCGATCATGATCGGCCAATGTCCGATGAATATCCATCCATACGCAATGAAGTGAGAACTAAAGATAATAATGTGTTCCACGTTCAATTGGCATGAAGAAAGGACAAAGTTTTGCGGAAAAAAAAACGAAGAACAATAAATGAAGTTTGAAGCAAACAACAGCTAGAAGATTGTTTCAAAAAAAAAAGTTCTTTGTGATGCTCACGCACCACTTGGATAAATGTGGTGTTCAAACAATCATGCACCTTTTACGTGAGCTAAGGACAAAAAGAGTGATGGATATGTGAGCAGATGCAAGATAGTAAAAGGAAGAATGATCATGACATATCAAATTCATTCACTTTTTGTTGCTACGGAAAAAACAAGGAAAGGATGATTGTTCACATACAATCATACATCATTGATAAAGGATGAATTCACCATCACCAAGAGCTACAGACAAGATAAAAAGATGAGAGTATTCACCTAATTATCAAATGTAAAGGAGAACAAATAAGTCAATGAGGATGGCGTGTGCACCAGACGCATCAACCTTTCCCCAAGCCGTGCTTTGTGTCCTGTGGAAAAGGGAGTGGAAAAATGTATTAGTTGAAGACTTGTGTGGCCTACTCAAAGCATGCTAACATATTGTGCAATTTTCATGCAAGGA
This sequence comes from Prinsepia uniflora, assembly GCA_032719365.1. NCBI lineage: Eukaryota > Viridiplantae > Streptophyta > Magnoliopsida > Rosales > Rosaceae > Prinsepia > Prinsepia uniflora. The sequence goes on along the minus strand of CM064866.1, from coordinate 58,469,198 downwards.
GTTTGTTGACAAGGCTGCTATGTTTAATTAGCATCAGGACAATGGGAACAGACAAGGGGAAGCTGTAAAATAAAGTAAAATCTGCTGCAAAACTCATTTAGATTAGTCAATGAAGGTGAAGACAAGGGGGAGAGGATTGAAAAATTTCATGATGTTCCCGCATCATTATCTTGCTTTTGTACGAACGGTGGCTTTTGTCACCTCTTAAAAAAAAGGTACTTGCGTGGCTCAATTAAAATGAGTCGAACAACGCATCACAGAGTACAAGTAAAACAAGAAACAAGGGAAAAGAGCAAAGAGCTTGAGGACTATCACATGCGAGAGTATAAAAATTACTTGCGTGGTAGAAACAAAAAAGGGACTCACCGATGATGGGCCTTGAAAGGTGTCGTACAAGAGCAGAGCAGCTGACCGAGTATTTGTACGAGAAAGCTACAAGGAAGTAGAGGGCAACGGAAAAAAAGAGGGCCAGCTTGTTTCTTTTATGGACGTTTTTTGAGAGCTAATCTCATCAGCAGATAAGGATATCAGAGACCTAGTGGAATTTGATTTTTATTTACTTCAGGAGATACACTTGAAGCTTGGGCTCAGATTTTCGTTTAAAGTGGGCTAAAAAAACAATTAATGAGTCATCAAAATACTCATTAATTAAGCCCAAGGCATTATAAAGACATAAAATCACTTCTGAAAATTCCCAGGCCCAAAAATTCATTTTTTTCAAAGTCCAAACTCATTTAAAAATCCAGAACTACACCGGTTTGATCCTGTTAAGGGTACGTAGGCAATCTAGATTATTCTAGATGCAACCACCCCCTCTAAATAAATTCATACTTCTTTGAAGTTAATTCTATTTTTTTTTAAATAGTCAAACACATTTTTTAATGGGTCATTTACTCATTAAAAATCGTTTCGAACTACGTCGGTTTGATTCCCGCGAAGGGATACGTAGGCAATCTAGCATACCCACTAGATGCAACCGCAACCATCTTTGAATCACTGATTATTTCTAACTAAATTCTCCCAAATATATTTCCAAACACATTTCCAAACACAATTTCCAAACACAATTTCCAAACACAATCCTTATTTTTAACGAGTCATTCACTCATTAAAAATTCTGGAACTACGAGTGGCTTGATTCCGAATAAGGATACGTAGGCAATCTAAGGTTCGACTTAGATGCAGCTGCAAGAAAATCAAATAAACACCTTACTCTCATATTTATTTTCGTTTGTAAGCAGAATCAAAAGGTTTTGCTCAGTAACAAGAGGATGTAATTAAGAGGCACATTTTCCTTGGATGGGTCGTACCCTAAAAATAATAAAACCGCCGGCAATTAGGCATGGTGGTGAGATTATGTTGGGAAGCAAATTTTTCCTCTACATAGTTTTTGGCACGCCCGGTGGGATCCATCTTCCTTTTCATCTCTAATTACAACGGAAATAACCACTTTTCTATATTGTCCTCATATTTCAGGTATCCAAATGGCACCACAAATCACCGTCTTCTTCAGTAGCATCCATACAACTCAGGCTGGACGTTTCGTCAAAGTTGGTTATCGTGTTTCATTCCATTTGGAGCAAACCCCGATGGCATTCACAACACCCAGGACTGCACTCAATGCACCTAAAGCAAAAGTCACTCCAACAACAGTTGCGAAGGCCAGTAAATTCCGACCAAGGCAGGCTCCATCAAAGTGTGCCCTTCGCAATGCGAAGAAAAGAGTTGCACGCCGTCTGAAGAAAGAGAAGGCGAAGGTGGATGCGATTAGATCCATCTTGGAAGAGGTCACTATAATAGAAGCTATCAAACCAAAAAATCAACCATTCACTCCTCAAGTTATCACCACTAGCGGTCCGTCAACCACCGTCATGATTGGTACCATTCCCGTCCTCCAATACGTAGGAGAATCTGTACTAGTGACTTCTACTGATGAAGGAACTCAGGAGGCTTGCCCTCAACAAGCTGAGAAGGAAGACACTGAAGCCTCAGAGGTCCAAGAAAATCTAGTTGTTCATACATCCAGAATACGTGAGAGCACTGATAGAGAAGGAAGAGATACACTTGGATCTCCGCGAACAACAATGAGCGGGAGCAAGGGTTTCCGCCTTCATAAACACGTCGACATATCTCTGCCGAAGAAAGGAGTGGAGCCTACCAATATTTACAAGACAAGAATGGTTGTACCTGCAAAGAGTGCGAGGAAGTCTCAAGCTAGTCATGGAGGTCCATTGACTTGTGCCAAGTCTCGAGATATGCTTAGTCTCACCATTGCGGAACTAACATCCTTACGCCTTGCTACCTTGTCTTGGAATCCTCTTTATGATCAACCTCAATCCCCACCGATGGAGGAATGCAATCTGGAGGAGAGGATCCTTGAATCAGAAAGGGGGGATATAGGCGGAGCGGCTGAAACCACACAGGTATTGGTGACAGGTGAGGAGAATCAAGAGGACCAACATCCTAAAAATGTTAAAGAAATGCTCCTATCAATGAGGAGAGAGATGGAGCAAAGATTAGCAGAAAATGACAAGAGGCTAGCAGAGAAAGACGTTGAAATTGCATCACTAGCTGCACAACTAGCCGTTCAATTAAACATGAATGAGCGAAAGAAAGGAAAAGTGGTGGAAGAGAGAGAGGAGAAGAAAGAAGAAATTGGGGAATCATCATCAAAATCGATGACCCAAATAGACATAAAGACTCTTATTGCTGAAGGAATTCGAGAATTTCAGTTGTCCATGGCTACTCCTGTTCTCGGATATCGAAAGCCATACCCCTCGAGATACGATGTTGTAGCATTCCCAAAAGGGTAACAACGGCCAACATTCGACAAATATGACGGGATCCATGGATCTCCTCATGAACATTTAGCACATTTCTACTCAGCATGTAGCGAGACGTCGCAATCGGACGCACTGTTAGTTCTACAATTCGTTCAGTCCCTCAAAGGAGCTGCATTCACCTGGTATACACAATTACCAGCTGGATCCATCATAGCATGGGATGATATGCAAAAGGCGTTCCTTGCACAATTTGTGAGTTCAAAGAAGAAAATATCCATCAGTGAACTCACCCAGACTATGCAAAGAGTTGGAGAAAGTGCGAATGACTTCATCATGAGGTGGAAGAGCCTCAATTTGCAGTGTCCGGAAAAAATTACTGAACAGTCAGCAGTGCAGATGTGCTATAACAATCTCGTTCCTGATATTGCAACGTTCGTGGCTACTGCAGAACCCCAATCATTTGATGAGTTGGTGTCTAAGGCAAGCAATGTGGAAAGACAAATTGCTCGAAAAAATACAACAATGCAAAAGGTACAGATTGGAGAGAAGCCAAATGATACCAAAAGGGGAGCACAAAAGAAAGGAGAATCAATGGCAACATTTTTCAGGACAGAAAAGAGAAATGACAAAATCAATGACAAGGATCAGACTAAAAGGCCGACCCTTAAAGAACACAAGGCAGTCAAATATTCCTTTGATGACGACGATGTTGAGGCAATATTTGAAGAACTTCTTCGAGCCCAAGCTATCATTCTCCCTGAACCTAAGCGTCCAGCTGAAGTCAATAGGATGAATGATCCTAATTATTGCCGATACCACCGAATCCTCGGACACACACTCAAGGATTGCTACGTGGTTAAAAATAAAATGCAAGAGATGATCAACAATGGTGACTTAGAGCTAGACTCATGCACCCCAGAAGTGGCAGCAACGAATGTAATCGAAGGAAACATCATTTCAGAAGCATCACCAGAAGGTGCAATATTCGTAGGTTTTCAGGTAGATGATATGCCGTCTCCTAGAAACCCTCAAGTTCCATCTCGACATGAATTAATGACCGCCCCATCATTTGAGGTTTGGGTAGATCCCTCGTCCGAGGATTCCATGGAAGGTTGGAAGACATTCATCAAAAAGGCTAAAAATGTAGCCAAGCACCTCCCTAATCTTGATTCTTTGGCTCGCTCTGGCATCAAAATCCAAGGAACACCAGCTTTGAAAAATAAGAAGAATAAAAGGTCACAAAAGAAGACGAAAACGTCAGAAGGAGAAAAAGTATATGAACAACCTTCAAGGGTCCCAGTTACACTCACTGAGTTCTTACCAGTCAAATTTTTCAACATGGAGGCTGAAGGAAATACCTGCTCATGTCAGATGGTCTCCGTGGAGTATCGCGAAGATGACACAAAGGAAGATGAAATCAATTTACTTTCTAATCAGTGTGCATCATCCGTTGGTAAGCAAAAGCAGAACGTCGAGTCAAATGTGTCTTATAAGGTAGATGAGAAGACTCCTCAGGCTTCCACTCATAAAAAGGGTCTGACCATCAGAGTTCTATCTGCAAAAGGAAGAGCAGGACAGCACAAAGAGACATCAAAAATATATGAAGGTAGATGTGATATCTCATCCAGACATGCATGCACCTGTTGTCTAACAACGGTAACATTTGATAAAACTGATCTTCTACTGGGGAATGAATTACACAACCGACCTCTTTATGTCACCGGAGAACTCGGGGGTACAAAGATCAATAGAATCCTGCTTGACTGTGGTTCCGCGGTAAATCTCATCCCGTTGAAAACATTACACTCTATCGGGAAGAATGCACGACAGTTGTCCCCATCATTATTAACGATTCAAGGGTTTAATCAGTTGGGACAAAAGGCTTTGGGATCTATGAGGATATCATTACAGATAGGAGAGCTCCATTCAGAGGTTTTATTCCATGTGATCGAGGCAGACACATCCTATAAAGTGTTATTGGGACATCCATGGCTCCATAGTAATGGTGTTGTCCCTTCCACTCTACATCAGTGCTTCAAGTATGTTACTGACGGAAAGGTTAAAAAGGTTTCTGCCGACACCGATCCATTTTGTGGGGAGGAAGTGAACTACTCTGATGCCAAGTATTATCAACTTTCAGATAGTACAACATCCTGAATCACTGGGAAATGTATTGTGAAAGCTGACACAAAAGCAAAAAGACAAGTAGAAGTACCTGAGCCACATAAGGCAGTCCGCATCAAAGTGAAAGCTCCTAACAAGCAAGGCATATTAGACTCAAAGGCACCCAAGTATAAAGTCATTGTGAAGCGCCCATCAAAGGTTGAAAATGCACTGACTCCAATAGAAAGTACGATGGAGACATTAATGACAAGCTATACCCGACCTCTGCGGAAAATCAGCCATTCCATACCAACAGACACCTTGATCATCACAACTCACTTTGCAGGAAGTAGGGGCAGGAACAAGAGATTTGTCATGCACAAAGATGTCGACATTGTACCTGAATCCTCTAGACCCCTAAAAATAAAGTTCAGAAGTCGAAAAATGAAGAAAAACGAGCCCACCATTAAAGTCTCCCAAGAAAATGGCATGCTCAAAGTGGCCATCCCAAAAGGAGAAGAAACAGTCAATCTAAAGACACCTGAACCAGAAGTTTTCACTAAGCGTGAACAGGGTTTATTCAGAGAAGAAAGCGGGGAAAGTTTGAAGCATCACATATCAGCATTTCAGCGGCTCGGGAATACAAAGCCGCCACGGATCTCTGTTTTCCAACGACTTGGGAACATTTCTACTCTCCAGGCCGAAAACATGAAGAAAAATACAAAATGGAAGGTCCGGAGACGAATAAATAAAAGCAGCGAAATCATTGCTACATACACTCAAGGGAAAACTCATGCCCAAGTAAATTGCACCTCGACATCCGCATGTGAGACATCAGGAAATTCAGATTCAGAAAATGGGCACAATGAAGAATCGGGGGAAGAATACATAGACAGTGTCATACCAGCACCATCACAAATCGAAGATGGAGGTCAGGCTACAGTTGACGATCTTCAAGAAATCAATCTTGGAACAATTGAAAACCCCAAACCAATTTTTGTCAGTGCATTATTGACTCAGCAGGAGTTGGGAAACTATGCTCAAATCCTACAAGAATATCAAGATGTATTTGCATGGGGGTATCAAGACATGCCAGGTTTGGATCCAAAAATTGCAGTTCACAGACTAGCAGTGTCAGAAAATAGTCGGTGGGTAAAGCAAGCTCCACGTCGCTTCCGACCAGAGTTGTCAATCCAAATTGAAGCAGAGATCAAGAAATTAAGGACTGCAGGTTTCATTCAAGAAGTAAAGTACCCTACATGGCTCTCAAGCATTGTTCCAGTCAAGAAAAAGACAACCGGACAGATCCGTGTCTGTGTAGATTATAGAGATCTCAATGACGCATGCCCTAAAGATGAATTTCCGCTTCCAAACACAGAGTTATTGGTAGATGCCACGACGGGTTTCGCGGCATTATCTTTTATGGATGGCTTCTCAGGCTACAACCAAATAAAAATGGCACCGGAAGATGAAGAACTCACTGCCTTCCGAACACCGATTGGAATATATTGCTACACTGTGATGCCGTTTGGTTTGAAAAATGCAGGGGCGACATATCAAAGAGCAATGACTGTAATTTTCGGTGACATGTTTCATAAAACCATCGAGTGTTATGTGGATATTTAGCGGTTAAAACAAAATAAAGAAGCCATCATCTCACTGACTTGAGAAGAGTCTTCGACAGACTTCGCAAGCATCAACTCAAGATGAACCCCTTAAAATGTGCATTTGGTGTAACATCGGGGAAGTTCCTGGGTTTGTTGTCAGATACAGGGGAATTGAAATTGACCCCGGGAAAATAAAGGCAATCCAAGAAATGCCCCCGCCCCGAAATTTGCGAGAATTGTGAGGATTGCAAGGGAGATTGGCATATATTCGCAGATTCATCTCAAACCTTTCCGGAAGATGTCAACCTTTTTCAAGGCTTATGAAGAAAGATGCACCTTTTATATGGGACAAAACATCCCAGAATGCATTCGACAACATCAAACAATATTTGCTGAATCCGCCAGTACTGATGGCACCCATCAAGGGGAGACCATTGATCCTCTACATTGCAGCACTGGAGCGTTCACTAGGGGCATTTCTTGCCCAAAATAATGATGATAAGAAGGAAAATGCACTCTAATATCTGAGAAGAACACTAGTGGTGTAACACCCCGGAAATTCGAGGATTTTAATATTGTAATTTAATGTATGAATTGACGTTTTTACCCTTGTGAATGGTATGGCTAAATTGTTGACTTTTTGATTTGTGGATCAACCGGACTTTGACCAATGACCGTGATGTAGTTCGGGACGTCACGAGTCCATAGACAGGTGGCACGTCCGATTCGGAAGCTCAGGGAAGAAGTTATGACTATCGGAAGTTCAGGGGCATTACCGTAATTTGGACTTTAAGGGCGAAAATGTTGACTTTTCGTTTGGCAACTAATTTTCACATGACACAAGGACCGTTAGGTAGGTCTCGATGCCCTGAGTCCGTAGACAGGCGGCACGCCGAAATCGGACTTCGTATGGCTGAGTTACGGGTCTAGAAAGTGAAGGGCATTTTGGTAATTATTGAACCAGGGGCATTTTGGTCATTTTGCCCTGGTTACTGTAGCAACCGCGGGGGACATGGGCGGAACCACCATGTACGGTGGTTCTGAGTGCGAATTGTTTATGCTGGTGAGTGTGCTGGAAAGTATTAATTGTTTTAAAGTTTTTGGAAGCATCAAACGTGGGCTGTTTCATCCACACAGCGCAGCCATATTGTTAATTGAAGATACGAAGCTTTCGGGGGACAAATTTCAGTGGACAGATTGAACTTCCACGAGCCTCTGGGACGGTTAAATTGTTTTAAACTGAATAGGAATTGTGTGAGCTTCACTCTGCCGTTGAAAGAACTGAGAATAGGTGAGGAACCAGAGAGAAACCATTTCGGGAAAATTTGGAGGGAAATCGGGGTTTTGATTTCTGGTGCTCGTTGGGCCAAACCAAGGCCTGGTTTAACTTTCTGGGAGCAATTAGAACTTAGCCATATCAAATTCAAGAGGAACCAGCCACTGTTGGTCTGGAACTGAGGTTTCTGTTTCAGTGGAGTTGTAGAGATTTGGACGATCACTTACAGGTAATACCTTGGTAAATTGATCATTTTTTTTAGTTCGTTTTAGCCTTAGGAAGCTTACTGGGAGGTTAATTTGATTTTGGTTTGGAAACCAGTGAGTTCTGGTGATTGACCCGATTAGTTGATCACGGGTCGATAGGTCGATTGGGGACTTGTCGAGGTTGATTAATGACTCAGAACTTAAATTTGATATGTAAATAACATATTAGGATCAAGTTGGATTGAAATCGAGTTGAAATTCAGGGTTAATTGCCCGGGTCATATCGCGGGCTGAATGTCCGAATAGCAGGGCTATCGGGTGAAGAGGGTGACATTGTAGCAGCTACAGTGTCAGGCGCGTGACTTTCACCCGCAGCCACTTTGGGCGGCGTGTGAGGGCGCATTGGGGCTTATCTCCGATCACGATCAACATGACTTTTGTTCCTCTCATCATTCTGAACATTTTTGGTGAATTAACCATGTTGATCTGGGATTGTTAGAGGGGGGTCAGTCTAGGGCCGGTTATCTCGGGAAACGTGTTGACGGGTTCCCCGAGCCGGTTTTTGTTTCGGACTTTTTGGATAAATGTTTAAGACTTGTAGTGACCCTTACGTATGATTTGGACTGACAGGAATTGTACGATAATCCCGGTACAAGTTCGTACACGCAGGTTCACCGCGGGATCGTACCGTGAGTGGGCCCGATTTCATTAAACCCTTGCATGCTTAAATATTTTCCGATTTACTTATATGTTCACATGCTGGAATCAAGAAACGGTTTTGATGATATTAAAATTATGGTTATGGCACGTTTCACGGTATTTGGGCTTGAGACCCGTCTGATGAAACTTAAAGATCGGTTTGGATTTTATCTATGTATATATATGTTTTGCATGTGGATATCAATAAAATGTATTTGGTACTGCACTGTATAGATCCATTATTATGATACTGTCTCCTGTCTCCTCCGGATGTGGTACCCCGGAGTGGTCATAGTGCATTGCCTGCGAGGGGTCATTCTACGGAGTAACCAGACCGTAAAATGACTCAGGAGCAGGATTGCTTATTTGACGTCAGGGACGTCGAGCGTCTAGGACCCTAGGCATTTGAGATGCCGTACCCGGACAGGAGACCCGAGTGGCACGCGTAGCCTTGAGACTGTGACCTTATTGGACGTCAGGGACGTCAGGCATCTGGGATGTCAGGATCAGAACATATAGTGCAGTAGCTAAAATTTATCTTATGATTTTATTACATGCCTTATGGTTCATATTATATGATTTATGGTTTTAAATGCTGATGCATGCATGTTTGGAACACGGAGGGGTAAATTATATCTTTTACTTACTAAACGATTTTATAAACTTGAGTTTCGGCCCACTCACCCTTATTGTTTTGGTAACCTCTAGGTCGTGCTACTGAGGTTGAGGAGGAACCTGAGGCTGAGGCATAGATCTACTTCTGCGTACCTGAATCCCTGTTGGGTGATTTTACCCACAGGTTTATGTTAGAGTCGTGCTCGCAACTTGTAGTTTTGGATTTCATCCCTTGTCTGACATCTGTTTATTTCGGATTTGATGTAAAACTTTAATTTGGTTTCTATGCATTTGAACGTTTAAGGTTAAAATTGGAACATTATTTTGGGTGTCAGACGGGAGCAGGGCACGTCCCCATGTGGTCCCAGAGAGGATCGGGGCGGGTCTTGTCAAGTGGGGGCAGAACAAAATTATACACCAATTGAAAAAATATGTCTATGCTTGGTATTTTCTGTCCAGAAGCTTCGACATTATCTACTGGCCCATAACATCACCTTGATTTCGAGGGCTGATCCTCTCAAGTACTTGATGTCAAAACCAGTGCCTTCAGGGCGGCTAGCCAAGTGGTCTCTACTGCTGTCAGAATTTGAGATTGAATATGTTCCTCAGAAAGCAGTAAAAGGACAAGCACTAGCCGAGTTTTTAGCTGCACATCCGACACCAGATAGCATGGAAATCAATGAGGATCTTCCTGATGAAAATGTGTTCTTCGTTGAAACCACACCATGGTGTTTATACTTCGATGGAGCATCTAGGAAAAAAGGCGCAGGTGCAGGCATCGTTTTCGTCACACCATCTGGGGGTCTAGTTCCATATTCTTTCACACTTATGGCTCTATGTTCGAATAATGTGGCCGAGTACGAGGCATTGATTATTGGTCTTGAAATTGCACTCAAAATGCGTATCGACCATTTGCAAGCATTTGGCGATTCCCAGCTGGTTATCAAACAACTAACTGGCGAATATGAAGTGGAAAACGCCAATCTGGCACGATACGACGAACGTGCCAAATATCTAATCTCGCAATTTGGAGATATTGAAGTCAGTCACATCCCAAGATCAGAAAACGACAAGGCTGATGGATTGGCCAAGCTTGCAGCGTCTCTAATACTGCCAGATGAAAGGGAAGTAAAAATCACTGTTGGGGAAAGATATTTATTACCACCCGCTCTAGATAGAATAGAAGGGGTTGTTGAATCTAATACCGATACAGTATATGAAATCGAAGAGCACGATGAAGAGATGGACTGGCGCCAGCCAGTAATCGAATACCTCCACCAAAGGAAGCTTCCCTCAGACCCAAAGAAAAGAGTTGAAATTAGAAGACGAGCCACTCGCTTTGTGTACTTAAATCACACTCTGTATAGTTGGTCCTTCGACGGAATACTCCTAAGATGTCTGTCAAAACATGAAGCATCACAAGCTTTACACGACACCCATGCCGGGATTTGTGGGGCCCATCAAGCTGGCCCAAAGCTCACAGCCCAGATCAGAAGACTTGGATACTATTGGCCAACTATGATCCAAGATTCAATAAAATTTGCAGCCACTTGCAAGGAATGTCAACTACATGGAGACTTCAAGCACCAACCTCCACAAATGCTACATCCATAAATTTTGTCTTGGCCTTTCCAAACTTGGGGATTGGATGTCATAGGAATGATTAGGCCAAAATCCTCTCGCCTACATCAATACATTTTGGCAGCGACAAATTATTTCTCCAAGTGGGCTTAAGCAATTCCATTAAAGGAAGTAAAGGTCGAGGATGTCACAAAGTTCATAAAAGATCACATCATTCATCGTTATGGAGTGCCATCAAAAATTATATCCGACAATGCCACGTATTTTAGATGCAGGGCCATGGTTAAATTATGTGAAAAATATAAATTTCAGCACTCTTTTTCTGCAAGCTACAATCCTTCATCAAATGGACAAGCAGAAGCTTTCAACAAAGTGTTGTGCAACATCCTAAAGAAAATGGTGGCATGGAATAAAAAAGATTGGCATGAGCGTCTTCCTGAAGCACTATAGGCCTACCGAACGACTGTTCGTAATGCAACCGGTTGTACACCGTTTAACCTGGTATATGGCTCTGAAGCAGTAAACCACTGGAGGTCCAACTGCCCTCGCTTCGGGTAGCCGTACAATTAACAGATGCGGAAGAAAATACAAAGGTCAGACTAGCAGAGCTCGAGGCCCTGGATGAGAAAATGCTCAATGTCCAACAAAGGCTTGAAATTTATCAAGCGCAAGTCGCTGGAGCCTTCAACAAAAAGGTCAAACTCAGAGCCTTTGCAGTAGGAGATCTCGTTTTAACTGTTCGAAGACCGATTGTCATTACTAGAAAAATGCATGGAAAATTTGAGCCAAAGTGGGAAGGACCATACGTCGTCACTAAGGTCTTTACAAAAGGGGCCTATGAATTGTCCAACTCAGAAGGATCCTGCATCTATCAATGTGTGAACGGGAAATTCATCAAGAAGTTCTATGGCTAATGGCCCCTTTGAAAAAAAAAACGAAAGGTCGACTCAAGAAAAATTTGGGGGCAAAAAAATGAGTGGCTCGTTGGACTGAAAACCCGCAAAAGGCGGTCCAAGCAAAAATTAGAGCCCAACAAAAAAAAAACCACTGAACTACGGATGGCTTGATCCCTCAAAAGGGGTACGTAGGCAATCTGGCCTTAAACTTGATGCAGCTATCAAATCCTCAATTCCCTTTTAAAGCACCCTAAATCGAAAGGGGTGAACTACGTTTGGCTTGATCCCTTCACAAGGTACGTAGGCATTCTAACTCAAAATTGGACACAGCCATAAAAATTTCAAAACCCTCGAACAAAGGGATGAACTACGTTTGGCTTGATCCCCTCACAGGGTACGTAGGCAATCCGGTCTAAAAGCTAGATGCAGCCATAAATATTAACTAATTTTATCTCATCATGGAGTTTTTGCTGTTGTTGTTTATTTCACGAATTATATCTTCTGAAATATCATAAAGGAATACATCAGCTTAATGTGCCATTAAATCCTTCTTTTCAAAGAGAAAAAAAAAATCAAGTGCACGTTACGTATCGAGAGCCAGAATCAGTGATACAAGTAAATGTAGGGATGGGCAAAATTTCAAGTTGAAGCGGCCTAAAGAGTCATTGCAGCCAAATCAAACGTTATACAAGAAAGTACATCCCGAAGGAAATTAAAAGTTACCTCCATGATAGTCGGCTATCATCTGCAAATATAGCCAAAGTACAAATGCAAAATCTGAAGTTGAAAGTTCGTGCTCGTGTAACGGCAGCAAGGAATCATATATTAATCTTCATCACACTATCAATAAACAGATTTCTCGATGATATTATGGTACTCGAGGTATTATAATTATTCGGGGGAAATATGAATGAAGATATTAAGGAAGAAATTCCTAGATCATATTGTAATTGAAATGGCGCAATTACATTAAAGCATCTTGAAAAAAAAATATATATTAAGGAGAACTTCACTCCCATATGGTAGCAAAAAAAAAGTACATAGCAGGAAGTCCACTCGACATGGTTCCATATTTATTGAAAAACAAATAATAAAAATGCAATCGAAATCTCTACTTTGGCCCACATGCAAAGGAGGACATCGACTTCATCAACGCCTCAAATTCATCTCTGTGAGCCTTGCCAGAAGCTCGAATGCTTGCAATTTGATCATCAATCTGCGCCTTCAGCTCATGCTCCAACTTGTCTTGTGACAGCAGTGACACTTTCAGTTCTCCAATTTTCTCCTCAAATGAACCTTTTGCAGACTCATATTGTTCTCTCAAAAGTCGAGCTCGGTACTCAGCCTCTATTACAGCAAGCTCAGTAGCCTTCAAATCATCCAGGCCTTTAACAGAGTTTGAGAGTTCTGTATCTAATGTCTTTTTCACAGTCAAACATTTGGCATGGCGTTGAGACAAGTTGATGTCGACGTTAATCTCTGGCTCGATATCAACACCATTTTCACACAACTGCTCAGCTAATTTGCAACTCCGAGCAACTGTCACTGAGAACCATTGTAACTCGGCCTCTCCCGAACCAAGAACGCCCATCATAGACTTCAAGAACTCAAGAGAACGGAAAATTGCTCTCTTAGAAGCTAAAATCTGGCCAGGAGGCTGACTAAGTCTTTGAAAAATGTTTTCTGCCTCAGAAATTATGTACTTGCGTCGGAACTCATCGGTTTCAGAAGCAACAAGATCGTGAATCGATTTCTCAATCTGAAAGATCGGCATCGGAGCTCTTGGAGACACAAAGTCACCTGCATCAGTGGACCCTACATCAAAGGATTGCTCGTTGGGCTTCGTCATAGTAACAACAGCCTCTGGAGTACTACTCATCTCAACTATGGGGCCGTTGGAACTGCCGGTATCTTCATGACAAACCCTTTTACTGAAGCTAGCTGACTTATTCTCTGATAACCTCTTGGGAGCCTTTTCTGTATGGACAATGATCTTTTTCCTTTTAGAGCGAGAGTCCCTTCCACTGGGCCGCAAGTTCAGAGGTCGCTTTGTCTTTTTAGCGGCTAAAAGAAGAACCTTTTTGGTCATACCTGTAGAGGTTTGCCTCAAGCTGTCTACAACGAAGGGTCGCTGCTCTTTCATGGGACGATTCTCTAAAGTCAAATAAATGCGAGATACAGAGGGCGCTAAGTAGGGAGCACTTCACCTAGCCCACCAACGACAATACCACCATGAGCATTCGCCTAAGTGAGTAGAGCGAGGGATATAGAATACAGATGTGGTGTCGCTACTAAGAAGCAAGGCATGTGCTTTGGTCAAATCCTCAATCCCATATTGATCTCTACTTGGAACATTGGAGTCAAGCTCATTTGAAGGAACTCCCTGGTCTAGACCAAATTGTCTAGCAAATCTATTCGGATAATACGGCTCCAACCAAAGATTGTGTCCAACTCGTACAGGTAGTAGTGAGGAACGCAGGCACACCAATAAGTCAAATTGCTCACCTGTTAATTTCCCATCATCTACTAGGAAGCGACCAGTCTCTTCAGCAAAGGAATGGGGTCGATAAACAACAGATTGGGATACACGGAAGAGGGTTCGAGCTTCAGTAATGTTAAATAAGTTGGGCTCCACACCAGCATAGCGCTTCAAAAGAGGATAATTCTTGGGAAATTCACTATCAGCCCAGGACTTATATAAAGAGGGGAAATACTGTCCCGACTAGCCGATCACATAATGAATGGGGAAGGAGGTGCCTGACGAGCCAGGTCCTTTCGGGTTGGTGGCAATGGCGCCTAATCCGTGATAAATATATCCCAAAGTCACGGGTGCCACAAAAACTTTAACACCCTGGGCCATCAAGCTGGCCATATAAAAACATTCTGGTCTGATCCCATAGCTGACAGATGGAAGCACAAATCTGCTAAGCCAAAAAGCTAAGTAGGCAGCTAGAGCCCCTTCATCAGAAACTTGTAAAACCATCCTCCTAGCAGTCGCAAAGTTCTCATGCTGTTTGGTTGAAAATTTTTTCTGTGTCCCAAAACCATCATAAAAAAATGGACCGCGGTAAAAGTGCCTGAGCCAGTGTGACCAATAGATATGGCTCAAACCATGGAAGTCACACAACTGAGCATGGATCCTCAAGAGCTCTGCAACAGTTGAGGGATACGAGTCTGATTGCTTCAAGTCGACATTAGGTGGAATAAACTCTTCATAGGGAACCCCACTTATTGGCAACCCACCGATGACCTTCAGATCAAATAAAGATATACTCATCTCACCATTCCCTTGGTGAAAAGTATTGGATAATGGACCCCACAGTTCACAAAATGCCTTCCAAATGGCAGAAGAGTAGTCATAAGAGTAGCGGGAGACAGCAACAGCACCATATATCCCGGCTTGACTAAGTTGATCCTCAAAACTCGCTAAAGTAAGTTCAGTCCATTCGAGTAAACCAATTTCAAGTGTAGCTCGTCCGCGAAAATCAAAGCTGGTGGTCCATCCCTCTTTTCTCTGCATCATCCTATAAATAAGAGGGAAGAAATCAGTGTTTACCTCCACCTCGCTATCTCCTTGCCGATTGTTGTTAACCTTTGACAGTGAGTAGCAATCAGTAGGATCACCGTGATTCTGGCAGGTCTTGATGACTCCATCATCCGCATCAGCATCAAATTTGAGAAACCCACAATTCAATTTGTCCTTGGTAACCCATACTGTGCCATAGGACGAAGCCACATTGATTTTGAGTGACCCCATTGAGGTTGAGCGGGGGTACAAGTGGCCAATTTTAAGTTCCTTCCCCTGCTCGTCAAAAGCCCGTTGAGCACGAAGCTTGCCATGCGGATCCATTACCTGAGAATACACGGGAAAAATGGTCAAATAAAAGAAGTTGGTATCAAGTATTGTATGTGCAAACCTCTCACACATACAACCCTTGAGGGGGCATCTATTGAAACGGAAAAAGGGGTGACCAAGTCACATAAATATATATATATATATATATATTAATCAATATCTGGTAGCTTCTATCTGATAATTGAAATTTACAAAAAGAAAAAAAATAGGAATTTAAAGGCCACAGAAAAAATAACAGGCATTTGAATTCGAAATCAGATATCATCAATATTTTTCAAACAGAGTCCTCATTTAATTGGGCGCTTCAAAATTCAAATTCAAAAATGCTCAATCTTCATTTGATCTGATCTTTTCCCGTTGCCTATATATAGAGGCACAAGGGAATGACATGGGGAGGAGGAAGAAAAAGTGGAAATCGAAAAAATTGAGAGAAAGAAAAGTTGGAAAGGTAGAAAAGTTTGTGTGTGTGGGTGTGAAGTGAGGTTAGAAAAAGCAGAGAGTGAATCAGAGAGAGAGGAGAAAAGGAAAAGAAAAAAAAAAGTGAAAGGTTGGTGAGTCAGAGGAGAAAAAAATCAAAGGGGAAAAGAGAGAAGAGAAGTCAGCAAAGAGAAGAAGAAAGAAAAAAGGAGGAAAGAACAAAACGCAGCAGAGGAAGCTGCAGGAAAAAAAAAGGAAGAAATTTTCCATCAAGCAGCGGGATCCAAAACCCACGAGGTATAAAATAATTTTTATGCTGTCTCATTTTTTTAATGGCATGAATATATAATTCTTCACGAAAAAAAGAAGAGAAATATTTATATGTATAGGAAAATAATTGTATGTTTACATACATGTATATGTGCATATACATATATTTCGGGAAAGTTAACATGTCAGGTCCAATGCCATAAATATCAAGGACAACAGTCGATCATGATCGACTAGGAAATTGCAATATTCATGAAAATAAATTTATGAATATCAAAGAGAGCGAACAATTATGACTGTTCATGGAAAGGAAGAAAGCAATGTCCATGGCCTTCAGAAAGAGGGACGATCATGATCGTCCAAGAAGTTCGAGAAGTAGGCAGTGTCACAATCAATTCAATAGAAGAAGTAAATTGTTCATGAACATAAAGAAATTTGGTCGATCATGATCGGCCAATGTCCGATGAATATCCATCCATACGCAATGAAGTGAGAACTAAAGATAATAATGTGTTCCACGTTCAATTGGCATGAAGAAAGGACAAAGTTTTGCGGAAAAAAAAAACAAAGAACAATAAATGAAGTTTGAAGCAAAAAAAACAGCTAGAAGATTGTTTCAAAAAAAAAAGAAAAAAGAAAAATGGTCTTTGTGATGCTCACGCACCACTTGGATAAATGTGGTGTTCAAACAATCATGCACCTTTTACATGGGCTAAGGACAAAAAGAGTGATGGATATGTGAGCAGATGCAAGATAGTAAAAGGAAGAATGATCATGACATATCAAATTCATTCACTTTTTGTTGCTACGAAAAAACAAGGAAAGGATGATTGTTGATAGGTCCTCAAATAAGCATTATTTTATATTATTTTATACCCTTTATACTTAGCTTTTAACATTAAAATATTAAATAAATAGATAAAATAATTTATTTTGTGTTATTTTTGTTTGAATAAATAAAGCTTGTTATTTGGAGCGTTTTGGCGAAAGAATCGTCTCGATCAGAATTTTAACGAAAATATTATGGACGAATTTCGGTGAAATAAATTCTAATTAATTGATTTTGCATTTGTTGCAGCCCAAACCCAATTTGAAGAAATAAATTCAGCCCAGCCCAACAGAAAAAAAGAAAAAGAAAAAGAAATCCAGCAAATCCGACCCGCCATCTGCAGCCCAGCGGCCCAAATCTTCGGCCCAAAGCCGTTTCAGTCTGCCAGAGCATTCCGCGCGCGCTTGCCGAACACCCAGACAGATCCTCGACGTGCGCCTGCCGAAGCTCTGCCATCTCCTTCAGCGCGTCCCCGCCGAACTGCAAGCCTTCTATTCAGCAGCCACCCACCGAAATTCCATTCCTCTTTTCATCAGCTCTCTGCTGAATTCTTTTCCAACAGCTCTCTGCTGAATTCTTTTCCAGCAGCTTCCACCCAATTTCCACCCAACTTCCACCCAAATTCCTTCCACTTTCCAACCCAATTTTGCAACTTTACAACTCAAACCACTTCTAAACATCATCACAAATCTTTACTACTTATCATTCCATTATTCCACATTTTTTATTGTATTTTTATATTATTTTTGATAGCTTTTTCCACTTATAAATAGGGCTTCAATTCTTGTATTTTGGGAGTCCCCCATTAGTTTCATTCTTCCATTTCTTTCATTTTTCTTAGTTCTTAGTTCTTAGTTTAATTCTTTTGTTTCTCTCTTTTGAGAGACATTTTTTGGGACCATTTTAACTTCTTATAGATTTTCTTATTAATTAGTTTCCTTTTTAATTCTTATTCTTAATTTATGTTATTTTTATGTTATTTTCATTTCTTCTTTACTTTGTTCTTGGTATTTTCTTTCTAACATTTGTAAGTAAGAATGCAATCTCCATGTGTTTTACTTTTTGAATTTCTTTTACTTCATATGTTTTAGTGCTTAAACTTCAATTTGATGTTAAGTGTTTTATCCGCTGCCGGTGCACTTAGAGTAGAATTGAAGAGATTAAATGTTGATCGTTGTCGGCGCATTTTATTATAAACTTAAGGTAAATCATGTTGTAAATGTTTGAAGGATATTGATGTTTGACGCACATTAATGGTTGATGCATTTATAATATTGAAAGATATATGTAAGTATTTGAGATGATGAAGGTAGGATTTCGTGATTGGTTTATTATGAGCAAAATGTTAGAAAGAAGTCTATTTTTAGGAGTAGTTTAAATAATGTGATTGTTAATTCGAAATTACTTACGTAAAAGTGTGGGTTTTGTCTATGAAACTACTCTATGGTTTGTAAGTTTCAATTAGCATGAGCATTTGCATTTTAATTCTTAATTAGTGTTTTCTTTAATTTAGTTATAAATCTTTTCAAAACCCCCCTTCTTTATTCTTTTATTCTTTCATTCTTTTATTCTTTTAATTCTTTTATTCTTTTATTCCTTTAATTCTTTATTCTTTAATTCTTTAATTCATTATTCTTTTATTCATCTCCCACTAACACATTATTAATGTTGCCTAATTTCTCCGGTTAAGAACGATCCCTATTTACCAATACTACATCTACACAAAAAGGGTTTAAATTGCACAATACTCAAATTACGTGTTTAATTTAATGCGTAGTTTGGGCGTTGTCAATTTTTGGTGCCGTTGCCGGGGAAATTGAAAATCATTTTTAATTTGTTAGTGTATGTATATAAATTGTGCATATTATACTTGTTTATAAATTTTACTTTTGTTAATATTATATTTGTTTATAACCTTTACTTACTTGTTTATATTTTATTTATCCATCTTATTTTTGTTCTTATTATTTTTGTTTATAATGTTCGTACTTTACTTATTCATAGTTTCTAATTTATACTTGTTCATAAATGTTCATAATTTTTTTTTATATATTTGTTCATATTCAAATTGTTTATGTAAATTTAAAATTCTATCATACTTGTTTATAATTTAATTTTATTTGTACTTGTCATAAATGCATATTGTACATATTCACTTTTCCTTACTTTTTTTTTTCTTTACACTTTAATCCATTAACTTTAACTTTATTCTATTAACTTTAACTTTATTCCATAACTTTAAATTTATTTCATTACTTTAAATTTATTCCATTAACTTTTTCTTTATTCCATTAACTTTTTCTTTATTCCATTAACTTTTTATTCCACTAACTTTTATTCCACTAACTTTATTCCATTAACTTTTTATTCCACTAACTTTATTCCATTAACTTTTTATTTCACTAATTTTATTCCATTAACTTTTTATTCCACTAATTTTATTCCATTAACTTTTTGATTACACTTATTTTATGCTTATGTAATTATTTATTTGGTTATGTCTTGATAAAATTTAAATTTAAATTAAAAAAAAAATTCGAAATAAAAAAAATAATAATAAATCTTATCTTAGCTTTATGTTAGTGTTAATTCATACTTGTAAATAAATGTTGTATATATGTTACTTGTTACCTTTTATACTTGCTCATAACTTTTATATTTCATAAGTATACATACATACTTGTTCATAATAGACTTTCATTTATGTTTGTTTATAATTCTCTTAATTGTCATATTATTCTTATTCATACTTGTACATAATGTTCATTCTTTTTAATTGTTCATAAATGCTTATGGTACATGTTCACTTTTCCTTATTTTTATTTTTATTTGTAATTAAAAAAACATAAAATTCGTAAAAATAAATAAAAATAATAATAATTAATTAATTAATTTTAAAAAAAAAACTTTCTTATCTTCACTTTGTGTTAGTGTAAATCCAAATTGTTAAATAAATCTTATACATATGTTAGTTTGTTAATGAGAAATTGTTTTGTAAATATCATTACTTGTGAATGAAATCATACTTATAAATAAATTGTTCATACTTGTATAAATTGTTCATACGTAAATTGTCATGTTATATTTGTAAATTGTGCATAAAAACATACTTGTAAATAGTTCTTGCATTCATGCATTAGTCTCGGCTATATGTAGATCACTTGTGTTTCGAAATTTAGATTTTGATCTTTTTCGGCGAAGACTCTTTTGTTAACTCTCACCCACGGTGATTGTTAACACGTGAGTCATCTTAATTCCTCTGGAGTAAGAAATTTTCGAGGGTGATGTCTAAGACAAGAGACGGTACTCATAACGGGTTTTGGGTCTAAGAAATTAGCTCTGCCTCTTATGTGTATTCTTTCTAACCTGGTCACCTTTGAACTTGCCCAAACAGTTGAATTAATCCAAGATATTTACTTGGGCCGCACGGACGTATAAGTCTCCGTCTAAAATTTGAAGCTATGTGAACCATATATATCTTTGACTTCTCCCGACATGTAAATATTGTTTATATCTTAATTTACATTATTTGTCATGACAAAGTTAAATTGCATCTTTAGTTTAACTAACTTGCATCTTTCATTCTAACTTACATTTCATCTTTCATTTAACTTGCATTCTCACTTAACTTGGATATCTAGTTTAACTTGCAT
Organism: Prinsepia uniflora; assembly: GCA_032719365.1. Lineage (NCBI taxonomy): Eukaryota > Viridiplantae > Streptophyta > Magnoliopsida > Rosales > Rosaceae > Prinsepia > Prinsepia uniflora. The sequence goes on along the minus strand of CM064866.1, from coordinate 58,448,407 downwards.
TGCACTCTTCCTCTAACTTACATCTTTACCTCAAATTGCATCCTTAACTTGCATTCTTGACTAATGTACATCTCTGACTAACTAACTTGCATCTCTGTCTAGGCTGGATGGACGTTAAACTTCAAGCGCTTGTTGGGAGGCAACCCAATGTGTTCCCGGGATGTGAAGGAGTCATCAATACAGATTTGCTATCCTTCTACCCTTCACTCTCTTTTATTTTGTTTATTTAATGTTTTCCTATTATTTTTGTAAATCATCTTCCTTACTTTGATTCTATGTTTAATTACTTCGTATTTTCCTACATTGAGGACAATGTAGAATTTAAGTGCGGGGGAATGGTTTACAATTTTAATTGTCGAAAAAAAATTTAAAAAGAAAAATTTGTTTTAAAAAAAATATGAAAAAAAAATTTAAAAAGAATTTTTTTTTTTAACAAAATGTGTGAAAAAAAAAAACATAAAAAAAAATTATTATTGTTTTCTTGAATCTTTTTGTTTTAACTTAGTGTTTTTATGAGTCTTAAGTTGTCATTTAACTTGTCAATGACATAAATGAACATAAATGAATATGTTATGGCCATAAAGATAATCACTACAACTTGAATTTGTTTGTTAATATTTTGTGATTAAGTGTTATAACTTGAAGATAATGCATGTAAATTGGTACATAAACGAGCATGATAAGATAAGTATGAATCATATGAACCTTATGTGAGCTTTAGAACTTTATATATATCTTTGATGAGTGATTCATAAGTTCTTTGTTTAAATTGATATACATATGTCTCATAACTGCTTGTCATAGCTTTTAATGAACTATAGAGTACTAGAACTTATTCTATGTGATTTTCAAAGCTTTTAAGTCAATAAACTCTCTGATTTTGGAAATGATTAAGGCATTAGGGTTAACACCACAAATTCAAACATCTATGTTCCCTATTTTGTGCGCACAAGTTGCGACCCCCTTAGTTTTAACCCTTTCGATCCCACATTAAGCCTTTTTTTCATCACCATGATTATCTAAACACTTGAGCTTAGTATAGACATCCTTTACCCTTGTTCCAAGAACTCGGTTGAAGATATAAAGATTGTGTAAGGAGAAAATAATGATGTTGAAAAGACTTTTATGTGAATTATTTGGATTTACTGACTCAAGCTTTGTTGTATTATTGACACATGTTATTACCTTGATATTAAAAAAAAACAAAAAAATCAAAAAAAAATAAAGTTGAGTATCAATCAAGGTAATAAGGTTTGGTTATGTAATGTTTGAGTTAAGTCATTTACATTTGTAAATCCGACACAAAGAATGATTATGAGGCCCAACATGATGAAATTAGACCTATGTTCGAAGGGATGGATTACTGACATCATTGCACTAAGGTTGGGAAGCTATGTTACGTTTTGGGAGTCTATTGAGTCTTGGAACGAATTGAGCACCACTTGTCCTATATTTTCCTTGCCTCTAATCTTAGCCCCACTACAACCTTTTTAAAAGACCTTATGATCCTTAAGATGGTAAATTTTGATTAGTGGAGTCAATCACTTGAGTAAGCTTATGGTTTTGGTTCATTTGTGCAAGTATGTTTTGTTTTTATCTTGAGGTGTTTGTTTGAAATTTTGCAAAAGTACTTCATTTCGATTATGTGAGTATTTCTCACATACTTTGAGTGCAAATACAAACCCTTACAAAATTGAGTGAATTTATGAGTGCATATCCTTGTGAGTTGATTCATACTTGTTTTATTCATGCAGAGATCTATTTCACCATATTTACTCATTATCTTACTTGTTAAACATTTTGTTACCATGTATTAACTCTCGAATTCCATTTTCTTAAATGTTTTTAGTGAAAATCTTTTATGCTATGATTGTAATAATGAAATATTGAGACAAATGGTTAAAGGTTACTTGTTTTGAATTCGTAGTATTTGCTAGGGACTAGCAAAGTTTAAGTGTGGGGGTATTTGATAGGTCCTCAAATAAGCATTATTTTATATTATTTTATACCCTTTATACTTAGCTTTTAATATTAAAATATTAAATAAATAGATAAAATAATTTATTTTGTGTTATTTTTTTTTAAATAAATAAAACTTGTTATTTGGAGCGTTTTGGCGAAAGAATCGTCCCGATCGGAATTTTAACGAAAATATTATGGACGAATTTCGGTGAAATAAATTCTAATTAATTGATTTTTCATTTGTTGCAGCCCAAACCCAATTTGAAGAAATAAATTCAGCCCAGCCCAACAGAAAAAAAAGAAAAAGAAAAAGAAATCCAGCAAATCTGGCCCGCCATCTGCAGCCCAAATCTCCAGCCCAAAGCCGTTTCAGTCTGCCAGAGCATTCCGCGCGCGCAAGCCGAACACCCAGACAGATCCTCGACGTGCGCCTGCCGAAGCTCTGCCCTTTCCTTCAGCGCGTCCCCGCCGAACTGCAAGCCTTCTATTCAGCAGCCACCCACCGAAATTTCATTCCTCTTTTCAGCAGCTCTCTGCTGAATTCTTTTCCAGCAGCTTCCACCCAATTTCCACCCAACTTCCACCCAAATTCCTTCTACTTTCCAACCCAATTTTGCAACTTTACAACTCAAACCACTTCTAAACATCATCACAAATCTTTACTACTCATCATTCCATTATTCCACATTTTTTATTGTATTTTTATATTATTTTTGATAGCTTTTTCCACTTATAAATAGGGCTTCAATTCTTGTATTTTAGGAGTCCCCCATTAGTTTCATTCTTCCATTTCTTTCATTTTTCTTAGTTCTTAGTTTAGTTCTTTTGTTTCTCTCTTTTGAGAGACATTTTTTGGGACCATTTTAACTTCTTATAGATTTTCTTATTAATTAGTTTCCTTTTTAATTCTTATTCTTAATTTATGTTATTTTTATGTTATTTTCATTTCTTCTTTACTTTATTCTTGGTATTAAGTGTTTTATCCGCTGTCGGTGCACTTAGAGTAGAATTGAAGAGATTAAATGTTGATCGCTGTCGGCGCATTTAATTATAAACTTAAGGTAAATCATGTTGTAAATGTTTGAAGCATATTGATGTTTGACGCACATTAATGGTTGATGCATTTATAATATTGAAAGATATATGTAAGTATTTGAGATGATGAAGGTAGGATTTCGTGATTGGTTTATTATGAGCAAAATGTTAGAAAAAAGTCTATTTTTAGGAGTAGTTTAAATAATGTGATTGTTAATTCGAAATTACTTACGTAAAAGTGTGGGTTTTGTCTATGAAACTACTCTATGATTTGTAAGTTCCAATTAGCATGCGCATTTGCATTTTAATTCTTAATTAGTGTTTTCTTTAATTTAGTTATAAATCTTTTCAAAACCTCCCTTCTTTATTCTTTTATTCTTTTAATTCTTTTATTCTTTTAATTCTTTTATTCTTTTATTCCTTTAATTCTTTATTCTTTAATTCTTTAATTCATTATTCTTTTATTCATCTCCCACTAACACATTATTAATGTTCCCTAATTTCCCCGGTTAAGAACGATCCCTATTTACCAATACTGCATCTACACAAAAAGGGTTTAAATTGCACAATACTCAAATTACGTGTTTAATTTAATGCGTAGTTTGGGCGTTGTCAATTGTTCACATACAATCATACATCATGGATAAATGATGAATTCACCATCACCAAGAGCTACAGACAAAATAAAAAGATGAGAGTATTCACCTAATTATCAAATGTAAAGGAGAACAAATAAGTCAATGAGGATGGCGTGTGCACCAGACGCATCAACCTTTCCCCAAGCCGTGCTTTGTGTCCTGTGGAAAAGGGAGTGGAAAAAATGTATTAGTTGAAGACTTGCGTGGCCTACTCAAAGCATGCTAACATATTGTGCAATTTTCATGCAAGGAGTTTGTTGACAAGGCTGCTATGTTTAATTAGCATCAGGACAATGGGAACAGACAAGGGGAAGCTGTAAAATAAAGTAAAATCTGCTGCAAAACTCATTTAGATTAGTCAATGAAGGTGAAGACAAGGGGGAGAGGATTGAAAAATTTCATGATGTTCCCGCATCATTATCTTGCTTTTGTACGAACGGTGGCTTTTGTCACCTCTTAAAAAAAGGGTACTTGCGTGGCTCAATTAAAATGAGTCGAACAACGCATCACAGAGTACAAGTAAAACAAGAAACAAGGGAAAAGAGCAAAGAGCTTGAGGACTATCACATGCGAGAGTTTAAAAATTACTTGCGTGGTAGAAACAAAAAAGGGACTCACCGATGAAGGGCCTTGAAAGGTGTCGTACAAGAGCAGAGCAGCAGACCGAGTATTTGTACGAGAAAGCTACAAGGAAGTAGAGGGCAACGGAAAAAAAGAGGGCCAGCTTTTTTCTTTTATGGACGTATTTTGAGAGCTAATCTCATCAGCAGATAAGGATATCAGAGACCTAGTGGAATTTGATTTTTATTTACTTCAGGAGATACACTTGAAGCTTGGGCTCAGATTTTCGTTTAAAGTGGGCTAAAAAAACAATTAATGAGTCATCAAAATACTCATTAATTAAGCCTAAGGCATTATAAAGACCTAAAATCACTTCTGAAAATTCCCAGGCCCAAAAATTCATTTTTTTCAAAGTCCAAACTCATTTAAAAATCCAGAACTACGCCGGTTTGATCCCGTTAAGGGTACGTAGGCAATCTAGATTATTCTAGATGCAACCACCCCCTCTAAATAAATTCATACTTCTTTGAAGTTAATTCTATTTTTTTTTAAATAGCCAAGCACATTTTTTTAATGGGTCATTTACTCATTAAAAATCGTTTCGAACTACGTCGGTTTGATTCCCACGAAGGGATACGTAGGCAATCTAGCATACCCACTAGATGCAACCGCAACCATCTTTGAATCACTGATTATTTCTAACTAAATTCTCCCAAATATATTTCCAAACACAATTTCCAAACACAATTTCCAAACACAATCCTTATTTTTAACGAGTCATTCACTCATTAAAAATTCTGGAACTACGAGTGGCTTGATTCCGAATAAGGATACGTAGGCAATCTAAGGTTCGACTTAGATGTAGCTACAAGAAAATCAAATAAACACCTTACTCTCATATTTATTTTCGTTTGTAAGCAGAATCAAAAGGTTTTGCTCAGTAACAAGAGGATGTAATTAAGAGGCACATTTGCCTTGGATGGGTCGTACCCTAAAAATAATAAAACCGCCGGCAATTAGGCATAGTGGTGAGATTATGTTGGGAAGCAAATTTTTCCTCTACAGTCCTCTATGCAATAAAACAATGCTAAGTATAAATGTTTAAGTTATCCATCTTCAAAAAGACATTAAAACTTTCAATGGCTTGAATAATTAGTCGTAAATCCAGAGCCTGCAAACATACCAAATTAGCTACACATGAGGGAAACTCGCCAACGCTAGAATTCCTCAGGCTTAAAAACCTTAAGTGTATTAGGCTTCCAACTTCACTTGATCCGTAACCTCTTTACTCTCATCTTAAGTGTATTAGGCTTCCAACTTCACTCGGTAACCTCTTTACTCTCACCAACCCATCTAACTTCAAAACTCTAAGAAATTTGAAGTCCTTCAACAATGAGATTAATGGTTTTTTATCCATGAATGAAGAAATTCCGAAGTGTTAGTTTAAGTGAGGGGGATAATAATTGGTGGATGATTAAATGGATAGATGCAAGAATACATACTCAAACACTACTATATCTATTTATAGGCTTTAATAGCCTACACAACTCCTCCTCGACTCTTCTTCACCGCCACAACAATTCTTTGCTAGCCACAAGATTATGGCGTGGTCTGGACCTTTCTAGTCAATGGGTTTGTGGGTTTTGCTCAATTTTTGGTTTGATGTTGTTTAATTATGCACTTTGCAAGTTAATGTTTTTTTAAATATTTATATGATTTATATTTTTTTGGTCCAAAATGACCATATTGCCCTTAATTTTGACAATAATTTAATGGAATTAACGGAAAATGACTAACCTAAAACGAAAATGGGGTTTCATGGGCATATTGGCACACAATCATGTTTAGAGTGTATTTTAAGACAAAAATAAAAACTTAGGATGCATTTTGAGTAAAAAGCCTTGATATTATGACTTAGAGAAATAATTTTGACCTTTTCAAGTTTTGAGTTTGAATTTTCTCAAAATTTTGAGAAAAAAGTTTAATTTTGAAACCCCTATTTAATATGGTTAGAGTTCGCATCAAACTTACTATAAGAAATTAAACTTGGAATTGAAATATATCAAAATTCATTTTTCAATTTGCAATTTTAAATGTTGGAGTTCACATAAAGGTTATACGTCCAAAAATCAAAATAGAAATTTTTATATAAGAAATATTTAATTTCAAAACTCGGATCTCATAATCTTACATTTCACATCAACCTTACCTTATTATAAAAAATAAAACTTAAAACAAAAAAAAAATTAGATTCTTTTTCTGATTCACAATATTAAACAGAACTTATATAAACCTTGCAATTTCAAAATCTAAATTAAATTTTGATTTAAAAAGAAAAATTCAACGATTTCAATATCACATATCTGGCGTTGCCATTGGTGAGACGAACCTATAAAGTGGGCAACTCAAAATTCTTTTGGAAAAAAAGCCCTATAAGGCTTATATTTATGAGTAAACAAAATTTATATTTTTGTATTATTTATGGAAGGATTAATGATTCTTATGTCTAGTAATGAACAGCCCATAAGTCGCAAGACGATGTGAGATAGAACCGTAGCGAGCCCAGAGTAGTTCTCACCATTTAACTCAGAATCCCATGAATTTGTGCGAGCCTGCTTAATCCGGTGGACAAAAGTCCAGCTCGGCCTGAAATTTAGTGTGCTGGGCTTGGGCACTCGCCCCAATGACGAGGCCTAGCCCAAAGTTTAGATTCGCTGGACTGGTTCGACTCCGCCTGCTTTCCTAAACTGGTCGGTTTTAAAGGTCTAACCCGATTCGGCCTTTCGGGTGATTTTGCAAGTAGAAAAACTCATGGGAACTACTTTGTAAATATTTGCTTTGCTTCTTTCTCGGGAAACTTGCGTACCCATCTTTTTCAATTTCGCCTAGAATCGTCTTCTAATTTCGCGGTTTTCTACTCCCCTTCCCTCTTTTGACAGGAAAAGAAAAAAAAAATTCCCCTTCCCTCTCGGTGCAGTCTGCAATGGTTGAAATCAATGAAATCGCAGAACCAGCGGAAGAAGAAAGAAGCAGAGTGTTCACTCAGCTAAAAGTCTACTGCTTTGAGCTTCTGGAGCTTCTGCAAAACCCGAAGAAGCACTCCTCTGCTCTGTCTTCTTTGCTTCATTTCCTCCGCCAATCTCCGTCTCATGCTCTACAGCCCTTCTTCGAGTAAGCACAAATCTTCTTTGTAAATTCTGCTTCTTTGCCTTAAATTTTCATATTTTCTGTGCTCCAAGGTCATCATAGCAGAAAGAGTTTAAACAATTTGTATCCACAAGTGTGCATATTTATATATTAATGGTGTAAATATTCGTCCATGAGTCCTTATATATATACATATGTGTTTATACCTGTGAATATATATGGTTGTATGCATCTGTATACAACACTGAGCTGAGTTTTGACGGTTGGAAGAATAATTCCTAACTTGATCGAGTTTGTTGCATTATTAATTTGCAATTGAAGCCTGAATGCCTTTGTGTTGGAGTTTTAAATGATTTCTACAATGTCTGAAGGTTGTGTGACTTAATGGAGCTGAAGGTATTTGGTTGATGTATATTGCAAGAAACCATATTCCTCACCCAGATTGCATAGAACTTTATCTCAAACTATTCGATCTTATTGGTTAGAGTGCACAAGATAGGTCTTTATTATTCAAATTGTTCCTTAGTTTGAATTTAGTTTAATACTAGATTGATATGATACGATCTGAGTGGTGGAGGATCAAAATCCTCAGTTTTACATAAGCGACCCGTTATCCCATTGTTCAATGCCGTGGTGAATCTTGGCTTCGTGTTTAAATTTCTAGTGATCCATGCTTCAGGAAACGTGGTATCATTTATACTTATTGTAGGAACCTGTAAAAGAATCCAATATCTCCACTTACGTAATGATGTATACATTAGTAATCATTATCTTTCTGACACCTTTGTGTATCCTTCAGCTATACATTGTTTCCGTTGCTGCTTCTATTGGATGCAGCTGTTGACTGTAGAACCCCAAAGAAGCTTGGTTCTGAAGAAAATGTAACGACCTATAATGTCCGAAGCATGCCCCAAAAAGTGAGTGATAGTGTGGCTGAAGGTGTGCTTCAGTGCCTGGAGGAATTTCTAAAGAAGTGTCTTTTAGGATCTGTAGATCAGGTAATCTGATTTGATTGACATATTGCTTGGACTTGTTTTGAAATAAGTTTATGTACCTGCCTCTTCAAATTGAGAGATGCAAAAAAAGATGAAGTGGATTTTGTATTGGGGAGGAGAAAAATTTTTGCGTCTTCATCCTCACTTCTTTAAGATTTTTCTTTCAGTTTAGTTATTTCATTGGGTGGGAGTGAACTAGTTGTAATGTTTCCCTGAAATGATCTTATTTGTGTTCTTTGCGTGTGCATCTTATTCTAGGTCTTCTCATGTGTAATAAATATTTTATATCCTGTAAAGTAAATGGTAAGGATGTTTTTCCCATGATTTCAAAATTGACTTGTATGGTTATGAATTAGAATTCTTTTAATGTGGTTTGTTGCCCTAGAACTGGTATACTTGCATTACTTTTTGAAGGAGTCTTGATATTGTTTTGCAGATGGTTGTGGTGCTGAAAAAATTGACTTATGGGGCTTTGCTTTCTCCATCTGATGCGTCCGAAGAGTTTCGTGCAGGAGTTATTAAGTGTTTCAGGGCACTGCTTCTAAATTTACTTCCATGCTCTAAAGAGTCCTGCACATGTAAACAAATCCGTGGTGTGCCTGAGCTTTTAGAAAACAGTGACTTGAAAGATCTACTCAGCAAATCTTCAAAGTATGATTCAGAGCCAGATGAATGTTTGCTTGCTTTTTTTCAGTCACAAGCTGCTTCTGCAGCTGTTGGACACTGGTTATCTCTACTTCTCAAAGTAAGTTAAATTGATTGTGTTACAATTGATTAATTTATAGCCTTATTTTTCATGTGTTATTTATTTCCTTTGTGGTTTTATGAAAAGGCTGCAGATAATGAGGCTGCACGAGGACATCTTGGCAGTGCAGAGCTTCGTATTGAAGCCTTTATGACTCTACGTGTGCTTGTTGCTACGGTAATCTTGTGGTTTCGCATAGGTTCTAACCTTTTGCAGCATTAAATTATTAATTTTTATTTTGAATTTGTCTCTCTCTGCTCCTGGTTCTTCATTTCGCAATGTGCTCCTGAAAAAGAACCTTAAATACATGTCCACACTTTATGAATCACATGCTATGTTTAATAGGAAGAAAAAAAGTATACTTAAACCATGAAATTTCTTTTTAAATACTTTGGTTTCCATATCCTTTCTTTTCAAGTTTTTGTACAACGTCAAGCACCTAACGTTCACTTAAGCAAGTGAACATATCACATTTTATTTCATTTATTCTATTATTCATTTTTGCTCTTCTCAAGCATCACAACCAGATTTTGACTTTTGTGTATTACTTTTAAACTTAGTGGTACCTTGAATAGGATGCTTAGATTGTGATTAGGATATCCTTCCAAGTGTTAAGGATCCTGTTACAGATCCTGTAGAATCAGAGGAGATTGCAGATCAATCTCCTCCTTAATACCTAAGTTGTATCTTACCTAGTTAGGCCCTTGTTTATATTTTACCTAGTTAGGACTCTACTAGAATCTTACCTAGTTAGGACTCTCCTAGAACTGTATAAATTTGCCACTACTGTACAACTAAGATCATTGAAATAATACCAGAAAATTCAATACCTTTTATGGTATCAGAGCCCTAAAAGCTCCATCGAGCAAACCCTAGGAAAAAAAAAACCCTAACCCTAATCCATGGCCGCCCAACCTACAGCCGCCGCTGCTCAATCCACAGCCGCCCCTGTCAACCCTACTCTCCCACCACCAACCGACTGTAGAAATCGGGATTCCGGCCATTATATAGACTCGGGAGTTCGGCCCTAAAACCAATTGGTGATAGGGGGAGTTGCCCAAGCCTATATAAGGCACACATTCATTTTCCTCTTTTCCGATGTGGGACATCTCACATCCCAACACACCCCCTCACGTGTGGCGGCTCTTCCAGCCAACACGTGATGATGTGAGCCCACCATCGTGGGATAACCCGCTCTGATACCATGTAGAAATCGGGATTCCAGCCATTATATAGACTCGGGAGTTCGGCCCTAAAACCAATTGGTGATAGGGGGAGTTGCCCAAGCCTATATAAGGCACACATTCATTTTCCTTTTTTCCGATGTGGGACATCTCACATCCCAACACCGACACCACCTCTACCCTTCCCGCCCTCATCACCATCAACGCCGCCGCCCAGCTCCCTGTCAAACTCACCTCCACCACCTTCTTCCCTTGGCGCGCCCAGTTCAACGCCCTCCTCCGTGGGTATGAACTCATGGGTTACGTGGATGGCACGCATCCCTGCCCACCTGCAGAAGAAACAGCCCTTCGGGCCCTCTGGATCCGCCAGGACCAGTTGCTCCTCCATGCCATTTTGGCATCTGTCTCCCCCCAGGTCATCACCCTAATTGCTGCAGCCCCAACATCAGCTGCTGCCTGGACCCGTCTCACCCGCCTCTACGCGAGCAAAGCCAGAGCTCGGGTACTAGGACTCAAGGAGCGTTTGACCCTCCTCCGCCAGGACTCACAGCCAGTCTTTGAATACCTCCAGGAGGTACGCATCATTGCTGATGAACTCGCAACCATTGATACACCCCTGTCTGACGATGACCTGCTTCTCCATGTCCTCAATGGCATTGGCCCTGACTTCAAAGACCTAGCTGCTGCTGTCAGGTCCAGAGACACATCTGTCCCTTTTGAGAACTTGCATGACATGCTGGTTCAGCATGAAAATGCAGCCAACCGAACTTGCATGTAACCCAAACAGCACGTGGTCCCAACTACAACCGCCACAACCGTGGCCCCTCCGACCAACGACCCTCCAACCAGGCTTTTGACAGCCGTAGTTCCTCTTACCAGCGCTCTGGTCTGCCCTCCAGCAACCAGTGCAGGTCCAACAGCACCCAAGGAAGTGGCTACCGCGGGTTTTGCCAGTGGTGTGGCACCCAAGGCCACAGTGCTAAGCGCTGCCCCCAGCTCCAGCAACAATCCTCCCAGCCCCCCATGGCAAATTCCACTATCCAGACTCACTCTTCTCCTTGGCTCCTGGACTCCGGTGCCTCCCATCATGTCACCTCCACTCCTCACCACCTCACGGAGGTCCACAACTACAATGGACCCGATGAAATCATCCTTGGCAATGGTAAGGGGTTACCCATAACCCACACTGGTACCCTCACACTCTCCTCTCCCTCCTCTCGTCCTTTTCTCCTTAAACATGTTCTCTGTGTTCCTACCATGACCAGAAACCTGCTCTCTATCTCCCAATTTAATGCCACTAACCACACTTCAATTGAATTTTATCCTGAATTTTTCCAGGTGAAGGATCTCAGCACGGGGGCGGTGCTTCTTCAAGGCCCGAGTAAGGACGGTGTGTATGAATGGTCCCCTACCTCCCTGCAACCTCAAGCTATGACTGGTGTGGTGGCATCCCCTACTTTGTGGCATCGTCGTCTTGGTCATCCTAATGTTAGAGTCTTAGAGTCTGTTTTTCATTTTGCTGCTATTTCTGTACCTTTAAAATCCAACCTCTCTGTATGTCCCTCTTGTCAATGCAATAAAAGTCATCGTCTCCCCTTTGGGGAGACTTCTCTTACAAGCACACGGCCTCTCCAATTAATTTTCTCAGATGTCTGGGGTCTTGCCCCCTACAAATCTCCTGAAGGTTTTACTTCTATGTCATATTTGTTGATCATTACACCAGATATACATGGCTTTACCCACTCAAAAAGAAATCTGATGTTTTTCCCACCTTCCTTGATTTCAAAAAACTGGTTGAAAATTATTTCCAAACCTCCATTGTCACTCTCTACACTGATGGCGGTGGAGAGTTTATCAAACTCAAAGCCTTCCTAGCCACCCAGGGTATTCACCATCTTCTTACCCCCCCTCACACACCCCAACATAATGGGGTGGCAGAACGGCGTCACCGCCATGTAGTGGACACGGGTCTTACTCTTCTTCATCAAGCTCATCTCCCTCTCTCCTACTGGCCGTATGCCTTTAAGGCTGCTGTCTATCTCATCAATCGCTTACCCACCCCCACTCTCCAGAACTCTACTCCCTACTCTACCCTCTTTCACCAGCCCCCAAATTACTCACGTCTAAAAGTATTTGGTTGCCTCTGTTTTCCCTGGCTGCGTCCCTACACCACCAACAAAATGCAACCAAAATCCACCCCATGTGTCTTCCTCGGCTACTCCCTCAATCAGAGTGCCTACCTCTGTTTTGACCCCTCCTCTAGTCGTCTTTATGTGTCTAGGCATGTTCAGTTTGATGAGTCTTCCTTCCCGGGTATCCCTTCTCACTCTACTGCCCCTCACGTCAATTCTGATCACTTTGACCAGTGGATGTCCACTCTTCCTCGCGTAACTGCTCTTCCCCCATCCCCTGCCACCACACCAGCACCACCACCGGCGCCTGCAGCATTACTGGACCACACTGACACACTGCACCTGCCTGGTCTTGGCGTTGCACCGTCTCCAGCCCCAGATCCCTCCCTGCCCCAGCACCAACCCGCCATCAGCAACCTCCCTGTTTCCTCCTCTGCTGCCTCACCTGCTCCCGCTGCTGTCAGCCCTTCCCCACCCAATCCGCACCTACACCAGGCGTCAACCCCGCCTTCCCTCTCCTCCTAACCCCTCCCCCACCGCCCCCACCCCCAAACACTCACCCTATGCTCACTCGCACCAAAACAGGCACTATTCCCCCTGTACCCACCTATGCCCTCACTGCAACCACCTCTACACTCCTCACCTTGGCAGAGCCCACTTGTGTATCCCAGGCCATCAAGGATCCTCTTTGGCGCACCGCTATGTCTGTAGAACTCACTGCCCTGATCCAAAACGGTACCTGGGAGTTGGTACCTTCTCACCCACACCAGAATCTGGTTGGCAATAAATGGGTATTCAGGATCAAAAGACACCCGGATGGCACTGTTGACCGCTACAAAGCCCGGCTAGTAGCAAAGGGCTACCACCAGCGCCCAGGCCTAGACTTCACAGAGACCTACAGCCCTGTATATATTTTGCCTAGGCTGTACATCTACAATTAAATGAAAATAATATATACAGAATAGGTAGAGACCTAACTAGGTATAGAATAATGGAGACCTAACTAGGTAAGTGTCTAAACTAGAAAGAGCAGATATTAAGGAGGAGATTGATCTGCAATCTGCTCCGTTGACTTAAGAGTCCTTAATAGAAAGGATACCTACAATGGCCCTTTCACGGTATAGTATTTTTTTAAATGAGATAAACTGTAAGTTTTTGGTTTCTGATGATTAAAATATTGTTTACGCACACACAAGTACAGGCCTATATATTAAGGATCCAACCGAATCAGAAGAGATTGAGAATCAATCTCAATCTCCATGATCGGCTGGCCCTAGGTCAACCAGGAATATGTACAGATTCCTTCCTTTTGTACATACTTAGCTAGTTTCTTTCCTTCCAAGTTAGGCCTAGTTTAGCTAGTTTATTTCCTTCCTAGTTAGGTCCAGTTCAGACCTGTATATATCTCTTCCACTATTGTACATCTAATTAATCAAGAAATACAGAAGTATTCTCAATACCTTTTATGGTATCAGAGCCCTAAAGCTCCACCAAGCAAAACCCTAGAAAAAAAAAAACACCCAGAAACAAATCCTAATCCATGGCCGCCCAACCCACCGCAGTTGCTGCTCAAACCACTGCCGCCCCTTTCAATCCTACCCTCCCACCAACCACCGGTGACCCAAACCCTAATCTACCCGCCCTCATCACCATTAATACTGCTGCCCAGCTTCCGGTCAAGCTCACGACCAACAATTTTTTCCCTTGGCGTGCCCAGTTCCATGCCCTTCTTCACGGGTATGATTTAATGTGTTTCGTGGATGGCTCTCATCCCTGCCCACCAGCAACAGAACCTGCGCTCTGCGCCTTCTGGTTCCGCCAGGACCAGCTTCTTCTCCACTCGATTTTGGCTTCAGTTTCCCCTCAAGTCATCACACTCAATGCTGCCGCCAAAACCTCTGCCGCTGCATGGCAGCGCCTAACCCATATCTATGCAAGCAAGGCTCGTGGCCGTGTGCTTGGCCTCAAGGAGAGACTTACTCTTCTTCGCCGTGGTGACTGCCCCGTCTCTGACTACCTCCAAGAGGTTCTTCTTCTCTCTGACGAACTTGCCGCCATTGACACTCCTCTCTCTGATGACGATTTGCTGCTTCATGTCCTCAATGGCGTGGGCCCCCAATTCAAGGACATTACAGCGGCTGTCCGTTCAAGGGACACCCCTGTGTCCTTTGAAAACTTGCATGACATGCTGGTTCAGCATGAAGAAGCCACCAATCGAGAAGCCCCTTCAGCCCCTAGTCCTCCCATAACAGCCCAGGTGTCCCAGGCTCACCGTGGCCACACTTTTAGCCGTTATTCACAGCCTTCTTCCGGCAGCCGCCCCTCCTACCACCAACAGGACAACCACCGCCCTTCTGGTCACAGAAACTCCACCAATCGCCTCTCCAACCAGCCTGGTACTGGCTATCGTGGTTTCTGTCAGCTGTGTGGTGTTCAGGGCCACACCGCCAAGCGTTGTCCCCAGCTTCCCACTCCCTTGGCTTCTCCTCCCATGGCAAACCCGGCCACTCAAGCTCACTCCAGCAGCTGGCTTCTGGACTCTGGTGCCTCACATTATGTCACCAACACCACTCGTCATCTCTCAGATGCCCACCAGTACACTGGCCCCGATGAAATCATCATTGGTAACGGTAAGGGTGTGTTTGGTACACCGTATTACGGTCCGTATAGGCTAAATAATCCGAAACCTGTGTTTGGTACCAGTCGTATTAATTAGTCACCGTATAAGTTAATACAGTTGAATATTTTTATACGGTCCAGACATGCTAAAATAATACGCTTGAAATTGTCCGTATTAAATAGTCGGATAACTAGTAATCTTGTAAAATATAATAATAATAATAATAATAAAAATAAAATAAATAGTAATATAATAAAAATAAAATATTAATTTAGTAAATATTAATAATAAAAAGTAATAAAGTAATAAATTCTAATAATTAATGATATTTTAATAAATAATAATGATAAAATTAAAAATAATTAATTAATAAAAATGTAATAAATAGTAATAATAATAATTATTAAAATAAATAATAATAAAAATAATGACATATATAATTAATATTTAAGGTATAAGTATTTTGTCAATTACTATAATATAATCCAGTCAGTATAATATAGTCGGCATTCTAATCCAGAAAAGTACCAAACGCCCGACTAAATAATCAGTCTATCCGGTGGACAGATTAGTCTATCCGATTGAAATAGTCAGTACAGTACGGCATACCAAACGAGGCCTAAGGGTCTTGGTATCTCCCACAAAGGTTCAACCACCTTACCCTCTCTCACTTCCCCTCCCTTCACTCTCAAAGATGTTTTATGTGTTCCCTCTATGACTACAAATCTGATTTTCATTCCTAAATTCAATCAACAAAATTGTACGTCTATTGAACTTTTTCCCCACTCTTTTCATGTGAAGGATCTCAGCACGGGGGCGGTTCTCCTACAAGGCCGGAGTAGGAATGATGTCTACGAGTGGTCCTCTGCCTCCATTCAACGACCTCAAGCTATGGTGGGTGTGGTGGTCTCCTCTAATCTTTGGCATCGCCGTCTTGGCCACCCAAGTTCTAAAGTCTTCCAATCTGTCCTTCGTCAGTTTTCCATTCATGTAACTCCTAAGCATCTAGAAACTGTCTGTAATTCATGCCTTTGCAATAAAAGTACCAGACTACCATTTGGTGTCTCCTCCCTAACTTCCTCTCGTCCCCTAGAACTTATTTACAGTGATGTATGGGGCCCTGCCCCTTACCTTTCCATGGACAAAAACTCATATTATGTCATCTTCGTGGACCATTTTACCGAATATACATGGCTCTATCCCCTGAAGAAAAAATCAGATGTCTTCTCCACCTTTGTGGATTACAAAACCTTGGTTGAAAAATATTTCCAGCAACCCATCTTGTCTCTCTATACTGATGGAGGAGGTGAATTCATCAAACTAAAGCCATTCCTTGCTTCCCACGGCATCAATCACCTCATCACCCCTCCTCACACCCCTCAACACAATGGGGCTGCCGAAAGGCGACACCGTCACATTGTCGAAACAGGTCTTACCCTCCTTCATCAGGCCTCCCTTCCCTTGTCCTACTGGACATTTTCCTTCAGGGCTGCCGTGTATCTCATCAACCGGCTGCCCACCCCCCTCCTCCACCAGAAAAGTCCCTATGAAACACTCTTCCACCGCCCCCCAACTATTCCCGCCTACGCACCTTTAGGTGTCTTTGTTTTCCTTGGCTCCGCCCTTACAATCCAAACAAACTCCTACCTCGTTCCACCCCCTGTGTCTTTCTCGGTTACTCTCTAAACCAGAGTGCCTATCTTTGTTATGATCCATCCACCCACAAACTCTATGTCTCTCGTCATGTGCAGTTTGATGAGTCCTCTTTTCCTGGTTCCCCTTCCTCCTCCCAGAACCCTCCCGTTACTCCTCCCCTCACCCAAACCTGGCTCTCCACACTTGATCCTGTGTCTCTGGTTCCTGTTCACACTGCCACCTCACCATCAGCAGCGATCACACCACCCACCACTCCAGCGGACACACCTGAGACATCCTTCCTGCACGGTCTTGCATCAGAATCCTCTCATGCTCTGCTCCTGCCGCCACCTCCACCAGACAGCCCACGGACGACACCTCCACCCAGCGGCCCAGTTCTCCTGTCCCGCACCACCCACCTCACAGCCCAGCTCCTGCTCCCGCTCTACCATCCGCCAGCACCTCTGCCCCCCCCCCCACCCCCCCCCCCCCTCCTTACCTACAGTTGTCGCCCTTCTCGCCCCCACCCCCCTTCACCACTGCCAAGACCCGTGTCCACTCTCCCAATGCTCACTCACCAAAATTGGCACCATACAACCTGTCCTCAGCTATGCCCTCACTGCCAACAAACAACTCCAGCCCCCCTTGGTTGAACCAACTTGTGTCTCTCAAGCTAAGAAGGACCCTAAGTGGCGGAGTGCCATGTCAGATGAGCTGAATGCTCTCATCCGCAATGGCACGTGGGATCTTGTGCCTCCAGCCCTTCACCAAAACGTGGTAGGTAACAAATGGGTTTTTCGCATCAAGCGCACTCCTACTGGTGAGGTGGACAGGTTTAAGGCCCGTCTAGTGGCTAAAGGATATCATCAACGTCCTGGAGTTGATTTTCTGGACACTTTCAGCCCAGTGGTCAAGCCCACCACTATTCGGCTCATCCTCCACCTTGCTGTCACCAATGGCTGGCCATTAAGGCAGCTGGATGTAAACAATGCCTTCCTCCATGGCACTCTACAAGAAGACGTTTACATGGACCAGCCAACTGGCTTTGTTGACACCCTTCATCCTACCTACGTATGCAAGCTACACAAAGCACTTTATGGCCTTAAACAGGCTCCACGGGCTTGGTACAAGGAGCTTCACTCCTATCTTCTTACTCAGGGCTTTGTTAATGCCCTCTCGGATGCTTCCCTGTTTCTCCAAAGGCAAGGCTCTCACACTCTGTTTTTTATGGTTTATGTGGATGATCTAATTGTCACAGGCAGCAGCTCCCAGCTCATCACTAAGTTCATTCAAGCTCTGGCTGTCCGCTTCTCTGTCAAGGACCTCGGGCCCCTACACTACTTCCTAGGTGTTGAAGTCCTCACCACTTCCTCGGGTCTGTTTCTTTCCCAGCATAAATATGTCCAGGATCTACTGCACTCTGCTCAGATGGACAGTGCCAAACCCGTCTCCACTCCCCTAGCTGTCTCGCCTATTCTCACCCTAGTGGATGGTACTCCACCCGCCGATGCAACCATGTTCAGACGCATTGTTGGCAGCCTGCAGTACCTCAATCTCACAAGACCAGACCTCTCCTATGCTATCAATAAACTATCCCAGTTCATGCATGCCCCTACAACTCTCCATTGGCAAGCTCTCAAGCGAGTGCTGCGCTACCTCAAAGGGACCATGTTCTTTGGCCTCCACCTACAACGTGGGACCACCAATCACCTCCATGCCACCTCTCACTCCTTCAACCATCTCCATGCCTTCTCCGATGCAGATTGGGCAGGAGATCCAGCAGACCGCAAGTCAACCACAGCTTATCTGGTCTACCTAGGTGGCAATCTCATATCCTGGAGTTCCAGGAAGCAGAAAGCAGTCTCCCGGTTTTCCACTGAGGCCGAATATCGCTCAGTAGCTTCCACTACTGCAGAACTGATCTGGGTTTAGTCCCTCTTGCGTGATATTGGCCTCACAGTTGAAGGAATTCCCACTATCTCTGGTGACAACATTGGCACCACATTTTACTGTGCCAACCCTGCACTCCACTCTCGCATGAAGCATGTGGAGCTTGACTTTCAGTTTGTTCGTGACCATGTCACACGTGGCCTCCTCCAAGTCTCTCATGTCACCACAGATGACCAGCTTGCAGATGCTCTCACCAAGCCACTCCCTCGACCACGTTTTCAGCTTCTACGTACCAAGATTGGTATCGCTGATGGCTCCACCATCTTGCGGGGGCGTATTAAGGATCCAACCGAATCAGAAGAGATTGAGAATCAATCTCAATCTCCATGATCGGCTGGCCCTAGGTCAACCAGGAATCTGTACAGATTCCTTCCTTTTGTACATACTTAGCTAGTTTCTTTCCTTCCAAGTTAGGCCTAGTTTAGCTAGTTTATTTCCTTCCTAGTTAGGTCCAGTTCAGACCTGTATATATCTCTTCCACTATTGTACATCTAATTAATCAAGAAATACAGAAGTATTCTCAATACCTTTTACTATACAGGTTCTGAAAGTTTTAGGTATGATAAAATATTCATCATTGGTAAGTTGAATCCATCAGTTAGTTTGAATTTTTTTTTTTCTTTTCAGGTTGGTACAGCTGATGCATTAGCCTTTTTTTTACCTGGTGTCGTTAGTCAGTTTGCCAAAGTGTTGCATGCCTCAAAAACAATGGTCAGTGGGGCTGCAGGAAGTGGTGACGCAATTGATCAAGCAGTTAGAGGTTTGGCTGAGTATCTGATGATAGTTCTGCAAGATGATGCAAATTTATCTGGCCTTGATAAGTCTGCAACTGTTATTTCTCACTTCAATTCACCAAAATATGAATCTACACAATCTTTAATGGATGAGCTTCGTAAGTTTCCTGTTAAGGCTCCTTGTCAAAGTAAAATGGAAGTGGAAGATTCAAGTGGTAAAGTGACTGCAACTACTTTCATACATGAGAAGAAAACTGATTCTGGAAAAGGAGATGGATCTTTGCATGTGGACCGTACAATTGTTTGGGTTGAGGAAACCTCAATGCATGTGGATAAAATTTTGAGTGCAACCTTCCAACATGTATGCTCTTTCGTTTCATTTTCTACTAGTTAACTATCATCATGATTTGTGATTTTGCAACGTTTTTCTTTCTGAAACTTTTTCGCTTTTATTCGATTAGTAATTCTTCAATATTTCTTAGATTTGCATTCATCCAGCAAAAAAAGTGAGACAAGGGCTCCTGGCTTCCATACGAGGACTGGTGTCAAAGTGCAGTTATACGCTGAAACAGAGTAGACAAATGCTTCTGGTTAGCAAAGAATTATATATATGTTTTTTTTTTGTTGTTTTTTTTTTCTGTGGGCTCTCATTGCATATTTTCTCGTGTATGCATTTTCATTGTATGATCTCGATAACTTTGAGTGTGTACATTTTTTACTTGGTTAATATGGTCGTGGTTCCAAAAAAGAAACCCCTGAATGTAGTTTTCTTTCGAACAATCTGTTATTGGAAACTGTGCTACCTTTTATACTTTAGAATGACGTAACAAGAATACTAAATTATGAAAGTGACGACAAAATAATAGGATTGGAGTGATCACATCCTGTCAGTATTGAAATTTGAAAGCTTTAGTTTCTTACCTAACTCAATCATTTGCCCACTTTGACTTTTGGTCTTCAATGAGACCATTGCCGTAAAAACTAATTTTTTTTTTGTTCATTAACCATTAGCCACTAGCCACTAGTGAAAGCATGTTTGATGTTCTCGGATCATGACATAAATTTTTCACGTGGAACTAAGAATTATAATTTTTCTTTTAGAGTGGCAATAATTGTTTTTTATTTAGTTCATCTTCACTTTTTTTTTCTTACATCATGACTCTTTGAAGGTATGAATATTTTCTATATTGAATAATCTTGAAGTGTACATCAATCTCCTACTTATACAGTTTCTATGAGAGCCTAAGTATGTACGACTAACAAACTAGGAGAGTATCTTAGGATTGACTAGCTATACAATAGGCAGGAATTAGAGGGATTCCCATGACATGGATCAACAGGTCAAGAAGATTGATCCTCAATCTCCTGTGATCAGTTGAGACTTAGGTGATTCCATAATACGCCCTCGCAAGACGGTGGAGCCATCTGCGACACTAATCTTGAAGCGGAGGAGCTAGAAGCAAGGTCGTGGTAGGGGCTTGGTGAGTGCATCAATTGGGAGACAGCTCGTTGTTTGCGGGAGCTCCAGGAGATGAGGTTGTCGCCTAGGAAGAATAAATAGGCAGTGGTGGTCTTACGGTGGAGATGGAGACCAAAGAATAGAGTGCCTTTCAAGTATTGAAGGACCCGTTTGAGGGCCTACCAGTGTAGGTCTGTCGAAGCATGCATGAACTGGGAGAGCTTGTTCACGGCATAGGAGACATCGGGTTGGGTTAGGTTTAGGTATTGGAGGCTCCCTGCGAGGCGACGAAAGAGAGTGGCATTAGCTGGTGGGGAGCCATCTTGCAAAACATGAGAGGGAGAAACCGCAAAGGGGGTGGACACTAGCTTGGCACCATCCATGTGAGCCATGGTGAGAAGATCGTGAATATACTTATGCTGGGACAATAAGAGTCCTGCAGCAGTGGGAAGCACCTCAACACCAAGGAATTAGTGGAGGGCACCAAGGTCTTTAATAGAGAAGTGGGCTGCCAAGATGTGGATGAACCGGGAGATGAGAGCAATATTGTTTCCTGTGACAATCAGATCGTCAACATAGACAAGAAAAAACAGAACATTAGGGTCTTGTCGTAGTAGAAATAAGGATGCATCCGAGTGAGCATTCACGAAACCCTGGGTGAGGAGGAAGAAGTGGAGCTCCTTGTACCAAGCTCGGGGGGGCCTACTTGAGTCCATATATGGCTTTCCGGAGCTTGCATACGTAGGAGGGGTGTTGGGGGTCCACAAAACCAGTGGGTTGGGCCATGTGAACATTTTCATTGAGGGTGCTATGTAAGAAGACATTGTTGACATCAAGTTGTTGGATGGGCCATCCATTGGTGACAGCACGGTGGAGGACAATACGAATTGTAGTGGGTTTAACCACGAGGCTGAAGGTGTCCGAAAAATCCACAGCAAGCCGTTGGTGGTACCCCTTGGCAACAAGGCGGGCCTTGAAACGGTCTACAGCTTCAATGGGTGTTTGTTTGATGCTGAACACCTATTTGTTCCCAACTAAAAGATATTGAAAATGTTTTGTTTATTTACTTGCAAATAACAGTTGCAGTGGAGTCCTATTTATACAAGAGTTTAGAATAGACTAACTAGGTAAGTAAGACTAAGCTAGCTAACCTAGGAAAATAATCACAGATTAGGCATGCAATCAAGAAGATTTCGTTGACTTTGGACTAGGAGATCACTAGCAGATCAAGGAGATTGTTCAATCTCTTGGGATCCTGGAGGATCCTTAATATGCCCCAGCAAGATGGTGGAGCCATCGGCAACGCCGATTTAGAGCGAAGGAGCTGAAACCGAGGTTGGGGTAGCGGTTTGGTGAGAGTATCAGTAAGCTGATCTTCAGTGGAAACATGCTGGACCTACAGAAGACCACGACTGACATGGTCACAGACTAACTGGAAGTCGATTTCCACATGCTTCATGCGGGAGTGTAGAGCAAGGTTGGCATAGTAGAAAGTGGTGCCAAGGTTGTCACAGGAGATGCTGGGTGGACCGGGAAGGGTGACACGAAGCTCCCGCAGGAGAGATTGGACCCAGAGGAGTTTGGCCGTGGTGGAGGCAACAACACGGTACTCTACCTCTGTGGAGGACCGAGAGACGACCCTCTGTTTGCTGGAACTCCAAGAAACCAGATTGCCACCAATGTAGACTAGGTAGGCAGTGGTGGACTTACGATCAGTGGGATCTCCTGCCCAGGCTGCATCCGAGTAGGCAGTGAGGGAATGAAAGGAATGTGAGGCGGCATGAAGGTGCTAGGTGGATTGGCCGTGAAGATGGAGCCCGTGGAAGAGGGTGCCTTTGAGGTAACGAAGGACCTTTTTGAGGGCCTGCCAATGGGTGTCGGTTGGGGCATGCATGAACTGGGAGAGTTTGTTCACCGCATAGGAGACGTCAGGTCGGGTGAGACTCAGGTATTGGAGACTCCCAACCAGGCGACGATAGAGTCGCATCAGTGGGGGAGGAGCCATCATTGAGGATAAGGGGAGGGGAGACCGCAAGAGGGGTGGAGACCGGTTTGTTGCCATCCATATGAGCCATGATGAGGACATCGTGGACATACTTGTTCTGGGAGAGAAAGAGGCCCTGGGCTATGGGAAGAATCTCCACACCAAGAAAGTAGTAGAGGTCACCAAGGTCTTTAACAAAGAAACGAGCAGCTAAGGCGGTGATGTACCGATTGATGAGAGCGGGAGCATTTCCTGTGATAATTAAATCATCAACATAGACCAAAAAAATACAGAGTTTGAGACCCTTGCCTGAGTATGAAGAGGGAGGCGTCCGAGAGGGCGGTGAGAAAACCCTGAGTAAGTAAGGAGTGGTGCTCCTTATACCATGCTCGAAGGGCTTGCTTCAGGCCATAGATTGCCTTCTGGAGCTTGCAGACATAGCTGGAATGTTGCTGGTCTACAAAACCAGCAGGCTGTGTCATGTAGACATCTTCATGAAGCGTGCCATGGAGGAAAGCAATCAAGGCATTGTTGACATCAAGCTGCCGGATGGGCTAGCCACTGGTGACTGCAAGGTGGAGAATAATGCTGATTGTGGTGGGTTTCACCACATGATTGTAGGTGTTTGAAAAATCCACACTCGCGCGTTGGTGGTACCCCTTAGCGACCAGGCGAGCCTTATACTGGCCCACAGCACTAGTCGGTGTTCGTTTGATACAAAACACCCACTTGTTACCGACCACGTTCTGGCTAGAGTGAGGGGGCACAAGCGTCCACGTATCGTTTTGAATGAAGGCATTAAATTCCTCTGACATGGCACGATGCCAGTGAGAAGCCTTCATGGCTTGAGACACGCGTTTCGCCAAGGTGGGTAGAGGGTGAGAGGTGGTGGTCAAGGCATAGAGGGAAACACGTTTGATCATACCAGTTTGGGTGCGGGTGAGCATAGGATGGATAGAGGCAGACGGCCGTGGTGTGGGCGGTGGAGGGAGGTGATGGGGACGCGGGAGGCGTCTGGTGTAGGCGCAGAGGGGTGA
The DNA here is from genome assembly GCA_032719365.1 of Prinsepia uniflora. Taxonomy (NCBI): domain Eukaryota; kingdom Viridiplantae; phylum Streptophyta; class Magnoliopsida; order Rosales; family Rosaceae; genus Prinsepia; species Prinsepia uniflora. The sequence goes on along the minus strand of CM064866.1, from coordinate 58,424,589 downwards.
AGGGCCGGTTCTGAGGAGGCAAGATCTGTGGTGGCAGGGTCTGTGAGTGCTGGGGTAGGTTGATTGTCTGTGGTGGCAGAGGCAAGAGGGTGGTATATGGTGGGAGGTGGAAGGGCTGTTGGGTCAACCATGGTGGGTTGGGGGACGGAAAAGCTGCTGGAGGCAGGGAGAAAGGTCGACAGGGTGTGGAGCTGAGCCGGAGGCGAGTCTGTTGCAAGGCCGGGCAAGGAGGAAGTGTCCAGGGGGTCCATCTGTGACGCCGGCGGCGATGCTGCTGCTGATGGGGTGGTAGTGGAGGAAACGGGAAGATAGGAAACAAGAGGAAGAGTGGACAACCACTAAATGAAGAGATCAGAGGAGATAGTAGGGATGTAGGAGGGCAGATGAGCACTAGGAAAAGTGGACTCATCAAACTGGACATGACGAGAGACGAAGAGTTTGTGAGAGAAAGAGTCATAGCAGAGGTAGGCACTATGATTAAGAGAGTAACCGAGAAAGATGCAGGGCCTAGACTGTGGTTGCATTTTGTTGAAATTGTAGGGACGAATCCAGGGAAAACACAGACAACCGAAAGTACGAAGGCGAGAGTAGTTTGGTTGTTGGTGGAAGAGAGGCGTAGGGGGACTGGTTTTGTAGAATGGGGGTGGGTAGGCAGTTGATTAGGTAGACAATGGTTCTAAAGGCATAGGGCCAATAAGAGAGAGGAAGAGAAGCTTGATGGAGTAGGGTTAGACCTGTTTCGACAATATGGCGGTGTCGCCGTTCAGGAACACCGTTGTGTTGGGGAGTGTGGGGAGGAGTAAGGAGGTGATTGATGCCATGAGTGGCAAGGTGTTAAGGATCCTGTTACGGATCCTGTAGAATCAGAGGAGATTGCAGATCAATCTCCTTAATATTTAGTTTGTATCTTACCTAGTTAGGCCCTTGTTTGTCTCTTACCTAGTTAGGACTTTCCTAGAACTTGTATAAATCTACCACTATTGTACAGTCTTAATTTAATTGAATAACACCAGAAATTCAATACCTTATATGGTATCAGAGCCCTAAAAGCTCCATCGAGCAAACCCTAGAAACAAACCCTAATCCATGGCCGACCAACCCACCGCCGCTACTGCCCAATCCACTGCCGCCCCTGTCAACCCTACTCTCCCACCACCCCTACCTTTCTTTCCCTTATCACCATAAACGCCACCGCCCAGCTCCCTGTCAAACTCACCTCCACCACTTTCTTCGCTTGGCGTGCCCAGTTCAATGCCCTCCTCCGTGGGTATGAACTCATGGGTTACGTGGATGGCATGCATCCCTGCCCACCTGCAGAAGAAACCGCCCTTCCGGCTCTCTGGATCCGCTCGGACTAGTTGCTCCTCCATGCCATTTTGGCATCTGTGTCCCCCCAGGTCATCACCCTAATCGCTGCTACACCAACATCAGCGGCTACCTGGACCCGTCTCACCCTTCTCTAAGCAAGCAAAGCCAGAGCTCGGGTACTGGAACTCAAGGAGCGTTTAACCCTCCTTCGCCAGGACTCACGACCAGTCTCTGAATACCTTCAGGAGTTACGCATCATTGTTGATGAACTCGCAGCAATTGATACACCCCTGTCCGACGACGACCTGCTTCTCCATGTCCTCAATGGCGTTGGCCCAGACTTCAAAGACCTAGTTGTTGCTGTCAGGTCCAGAGACACCCCAGTTCCTTTTGAGAACTTGCATGACATGCTTGTTTAGCACGAAAACGAAGCCAACCGAGCCGCACCCAACTCCCCCTCCCTCTACCATCACTGCCAACGTAACCCAAACAGCCCGTGGTTCGTCCTACAACCGCGACCCCTCAGACCACCAATCCTCCAACCAGGCCTTTGACAGCCGTGGTCCCTCTTCCCAGCGCTCTGGCCCGCCCCCCAGCAACCAGCGCAGGTCCAACAGCACCCAAGGCAGTGGCTACCGAAGGTTTTGCTAATGGTGTGGCACTCAAGGCCACAGTGCTAAGCACTATCCCCAGCTCCAGCACCCATCCTCTCAACCCCCCATGGCTAATCCTACTATCCAGAGCCACTCATCTCCTTGGCTCCTGGACTCTAGTGCCTCCCATCATGTCACCTCCGCCCCTCATCACCTCACGGAAGTCCACAACTACGATGAACCAGATGAAATCATCCTCGACAACGGTAAGGGGTTTCCTATAACCCACACTGGTACCACCACACTTCTCCCTCCTCTCGACCCTTTCTCCTTAAGCATGTTCTCTGTGCTCCTACCACGACCAGGAACCTGCTCTCTATCTCCAAATTTAATGCCACTAACCACACCTCCATTGAATTTTACCCTGAATTTTTCCAGATGAAGGATCTCAGCACGGGGGCGGTTCTTCTTCAAGTCTCGAGTAAGGACGGTGTGTACGAATGGTCCCCTACCTCCCTGCAACCTCAAGCTATGGCCGGTGTGGTGGCATCCCCTACTTTGTGGCATCGTCGTCTTGGTCATCCTAGCGTTAGAGTCCTAGAGTCTGTTTTCCGTTCTGCTGCTATTTTACCTTTAAAATTCAAAGCCTCTGTTGTTCCTCTTGTCAATGCAATAAAAGTCATCGTCTTCCCGTCGGGGAGACCTCTCTTACAAGCACACGGCCCCTCCAACTCATTTTCTCAGATGTTTGGGGCCCTGCCCCATATACTTCTCTTGAAGACTTTGCATATTATGTCATCTTCGTTGACCATTACACCAAATACACATGGCTTTACCCACTCAAAAAGAAATCCGATGCTTTTTCCACATTCCTTGATTTCAAAAAACTGGTTGAAAGTTATTTCCAAACTTCCATTGCCACTCTCTACACTGATGGCGATGGGGAGTTTATCAAACTCAAAACCTTGCCAACCATGGTATTCACCATTTTCTCACCCCCCTCACACACCCCAACATAATGGGGTGGCAGAACGGTGTCACTGCCAAGTGGTGGACACGGGTCTCACTATTCTCCATCAAGCTAATCTCCCTCTCCCTTACTGGCCGTATGCCTTTAAGGCTGCTGTCTATCTCATCAATAGCCTACCTACCCCCACTCTCCAGAACTCTACTCCTTACTCTGGACTCTTTCACTAGACCCCAAATTACACACGTCTAAAAGTCTTTGGTTGCCTTTGCTTTCCCTGGCTGCGTCCCTACACCACCAACAAAATGCAACCAAAATCCACCCTATGTATCATCCTCGGCTACTCCCTCAACCAAAGCGCCTACCTCTATTTTGACCCCTCCTCTGGTCGTCTTTATGTGTCTAGGCATGTCCATTTTTGTAGAATTCTGTGAAATCTGATGATTTCATTAATGTGCCGATAGGCCTATTTATACAGGTGTTGGGATTGAGATAACTACAAACAGTTATCTCTCCCTTATCTGAATCTAAAACATAACTGCTATAGTAACTGCCTAGGTAACTGTCTAGGGACATCTGTCAAATAACTGTTGCTGTCTACTAAATACAGTGTACAGTGTACTAACTAGCTACAGAATGTTTACTATTCTACATCCCCCGCAAACGTGGCACCCCGTGGGTGACAAGTTTGGAAGCAAGGGATAAATGGCGATGGACTGGAAGCCCTTTGGTGAAGAGGTCGGCAAGTTGTGCTGCAGAGGGAAAAAATTGTACTTGATGAGTTCCTGAAGCCACCCTTTCTCGTAAAAAATGATAGTCTAAGGCGATGTGCTTTGTGCGAACATGAAAGATTGGGTTGCGGGTCATGTAAGTGGCACTTAGGTTGTCACAGTACAACTGAACTGGCATGGCTGGAAGAGCACCTAGTTCCTGCAAGAGACTAAGTATCCATAGGGTATCTGCACAAGTATAGGCTAGAGCACGATACTCTTCCTCAGAACTAGAGCGGGAAACAGTCTTTTGTTTCTTTGCACACCAGGAAATCAGATTGGAGCCAAGAAAGATACAAAAACCTGTGATAGACCGCCTAGTATCGCGACACCCAGCCCAGTCCGCATGAGAAAATGCATGAATTTTCAAGGGAAAGAGAGACCTGCGGATGTGAATGCCATATCCAAGGGTGCCTTTGAGGTAGCGGATGATCCGTTTGACAGCGGTTAGATGGACATCTGTAGGAGAGCTCAAAAACTGGGCAACTTGCTGAACAGCGAAGGATATATCGGGTCTTGTTAAAGTCAGATAGAGTAGTGCACTGACAAGTTGTCTATAGGTAGAGCCATCGTGGAGGGGTTTACCAACAGCAGCAGAGTGAGCTTGTTTTGGAGCGACAGGAGTGAGGGCTGGCTTGCAATCAGTTAAACCACTGCGTTGCAGGATGTCCAGTGTATACTTGGTTTGAGTGAGGTGGAGGCCAGTATCTATGGACTTGGCTTCGACTCCCAAGAAGTAGTGGAGAGGGCCTAGGTCCTTGATGGCAAAGGCACGGGCCAATGTTGTCATGAAGGTGGAGACCGCAGGTTGGGAGTTCCCAGTTAAGATTATATCATCAACGTAGAGTAGGAGATACATAAGGGTAGATTGGTGACGGTAAACAAACATGGAGGGATCAGCTCTACTCTGTTGGAAGCCATAGAGAAGCAGAAAGGATAGAAAACGGTCAAACTAGGCCCGTGGGGCCTGTTTGAGCCCATAAATAGCCTTGTGTAGTCTGCAGACATGGTTAGGACGGTGGGGATCAAAGAATCCAGGGGGCTAGCAGGTATACTTCTTCATTGAGGGTACCATGGAGAAATGCATTTGTGACATCCATTTGTCGGAGGGGCCAGTTGTGAGAAACAGCAAGAGCAAGGACAATTCTGATGGTAGGGGGCTTCACAACGGGACTGAATGTCTCAGTGTAGTCGAGGCCGGCTTGTTGGTGAAAGCCTTTGGCGACTAGACGGGCCTTGTATCTCTCAATGGTGCCGTCAGCATGTCTCTTGAGTTTAAAAACCCATTTACAGCCAACTGCATTGGCTTGAGGTGGTAAAGGAACAAGAGACCAGGTTTGTTGGTTGAGGAGGGCAGTAAACTCAGTGTGCATTGCCTGGGTCCATTCTGGAGATTTAAAGGCTTGGTGGTAGGTTCAATGGTGGTCTGAGCCAAGGAAAGGAAGGCTTGGGGTAGAGGATATTTAGTGGCAAATAGGAGATTTGGAGATACCTGCCTTGTTGCGGGTTATCATGGGGCGAGTGTTTGGGGGTCTAGAGGCTGGAGGAACAGGGGTAGGAGGAGCGGGAGCTGGTGGATCAGGCTGACTGGGAACTGAATTTTCGGGGGAAGTGTTCGTGGTGGAAGTGGCGGAAGGAGTGGGGGGAATGGTGGGAAGAGGAGGGGGAAAGGGAGGGGCTGCCGAGTTGTTGTGGTGGTGTGGGAATTAAGAGTGGCTGAAATAACAGGGATGAAGCAGAAATTAGGAACTGGAGGGGAGGGATTGGTGGCATGGGGAAAATAGTGTTCATTGAAAACAACATGGCGGCTGATATAAACCTTACCACTAGGGACATGAAGGCAGCGATACCCTTTATGATGAAAGCTATATCCGAGAAAGGTACAAGGAATGGACCTGGGTTCTAGCTTGTGTTTAGTGGTGTGGCCAATATATGGGTAACAAGCAGATCCAAAAACTCGAAGCAGGTGATATGGAGGTTGTTTGCCGTGTAGTTTAAAGTAAGTGGAGGTCCATTTGAGCACTGGAGTTGGGAGAAGGTTGATGAGGAAAACTGCAGTAGTTACTGCTTCGACCCAATAACAGTGGGGCAGGTTTGGAGTAATCAGTAGAGTTCTGCCCATTTCAGAAATGTGCCTGTGTTTTCTCTCAGCCAGGCTGTTCTGTTGTGGGGTATAGGGGCAAGAAAAACGGTGGTGGATGCCATGGTGAGAACAGAGAGACTGGAAAGAGTGATTATCAAATTCCTTGCCACCATCACTATGGAATTGTTTGACGGTGGTAGAGAATTGGTTTTGAATATAGGTTACGAAAGTTGAGAAGTGTGTAAAAACTTCTGATTTATGGTGGAGTGGAAAAATCCAGGTGTACCTGGTAAAATCATCTGTAAATAGCACATAATATCTAAAACCAGAAACAGATGGGACTGGAGACATCCAAACATCAGAGTGGATTAAATCAAAAGGTTTTATTGCAGTGTGTACAACAGAATTGAAAGATAGTCTAGTTGATTTGCCCGTGGCACAACTATTACAAAAGCCTACATTGTCTAAGGAAGCAGAAGCAATGACAGGAGTCTGAGAAGCTAAGACACGGTGGACTTGTGGAGATGGATGACCCAAGCGTTTGTGCCAGAGGGAACTAGGTGCACTTGTAAGCAAGGCCTGAGGGTGGGTAGGGCGACATGGACGGATGGGGTACAGCCCATTTTCACAGGGGCCCTGAAAGAGAACAGCCTTGGTGTTTAGGTCTCGGATGAGGAAATTAGTGGGGAAAAATGTTATACTGACCTGCTGATCATTAGTGAATTGTGCAACAGATAACAAATTTTTGCGGAGTGTAGGAATATGAAGAACATCAGAGAGATGAAAGACATAGGGACCAGAGGAAAAGGTGAGATTACCAGTGTGGTCGATGGGAAGAGTGGCACCGTTGCCCACCATGACATGATCAGTTGATGAAGGGGCTGTAGTGTGTGGAGGAGCAGGTTGGAGGGTCATATGATGAGTAGCACCACTGTCGGGATACCAGTTGGGATCAGCAGCAACAGGGGTAAGATGAAGTCCAGCAAAGGCTTGGGCAAGGTCATGGTCAGGAGTATGTTGAATTTGAGGACAGTGGGCAGCAATATGTCCATGGCGGTTGCAGGACCAGCATTGGGGGCCATTTGGACTGGAAGTGTTGGTGGGATAAGAGCCAAGAATGCCTGGAGCATGTGAAATAAGAGAGGGGCGGCCAGAGCCTTTGCGGTAGAATGACCGTTGGGGACGAGTGTGGCGAGCACCACGCTGGTAGGTTGGTCTTCCACGGGTGCTGTAGTAGGCAGTAGCATAGGGAACTGGAGTGAGGTGGGTAGAATTGGCATAGAAAGCAGTAGGAGGAACTGCGGCTGCTGGATTTGCAGAAGAAGTTTGTTGAGCCTCGAAGGAAAGTAAGCGGGCACGGAGATCAGAGAAGGGAGGGAGGGGTGGAAAGTTCAACATGGCAGTCACCAGCATGGTGTACTCAGGACCGAGGCCACGAAGGACAGCAGTAAGAAGGTCCGTAGGGGAGAAAGGCTCGTTTATGGCAGCAAGAGAATTAGCCAGGGTTTTGGCTTGGGAAAGATACTCAGAGATAGTTTTCTGACCTTTGGTGAGAGACATGAGTTGAAAACGGAGGTTAGTGGCATTTGCTAGGGATTGTTGGGAGAAATTTTGTTGGAGACACTGCCAGATTGCACGAGAGGTTTGGAGGCCAACAACCTGGGACAAGATTGGTTCAGTGAGTGTGGCTCTGAGCGTACTGATCAAGGTTTGATCAATTTGAAACCATTGGTGATAGGCGGGATTGGAGACAGGAATAGGGGCAGGGATGAGATCTGAAACAGAAGTATCAGAATGAGGGGAAGCAGTAGGCGTTTGGGGTGGTAGGGTAGGAGGAGGGCAGGATGTGTGCCATCTATGAAACGCCAATAATTATGCCCAATGAGAAAGGGCTTAATCTGGCTTTCCCAGAAAAGGTAATTACTTTCATTGAGTTTAACCGAAACCAAGGTTGAAATATTGGTGGGAGAGACGGTGGGAGAAGAGCAGGAATCTATTTCCATAGTTGGGAGAAAGATGGAAGAGGATCGGGTTGGTGGTCAGACTATAGGCTCTGATACCATGTAGAATTCTGTGAAATCTGATGATTTCATTAATGTGCCGATAGGCCTATTTATACAAGTGTTGGGATTGAGATAACTACAAACAGTTATCTCTCCCTTATCTGAATCTAAAACATAACTGCTATAGTAACTGCCTAAGGACATCTGTCAAATAACTGTTGCTGTCTACTAAATACAGTGTACAGTGTACTAACTAGCTACAAAATGTTTACTATTCTACAATTTTGATGAGTCTTCTTTCTCGGGTATTCCTCCTCACTCTACTACCCCTCAAGTCACTTCGGATCACTATGACCAGTGGCTATCCACTCTCCCTCCCGTGACTACTCTTTCCCCATCCCCCGTCACCATACCAGCACCACCACCGGCGCCTGAAGCATCCTTGGACCCCACCTACACACTTCACCTGCCTGGTCTTGGAGTTGCACCATCTCCAGCCCCTGATCCTTCACTGTCCCAGCACCAAACCGCCATCAGCAACCTCCCTGTTTCCTCCTCTGCCGCCCCCACCGTGTTAGACCCTCAGGATCCAATCAGATCAGAATAGATGTCCTATGATTTACATGTATCTTCTAGGATCCTAGGATCTTCCTATTTAGGCAGTTTATACTATCCTGTCAATTCCTATACTTTAGGAGCAAGCTAACCATCGTACATATTAGGAAGTCTTTACTGTATATAAGGCACCTTTCTTATCAATGAAATACAAGCTTAAAAGCATACCTGTTTGTCCAGTCTTACATGGTATCAGTCGCCTCTTAGCCTATTGATGTTCCTCTTCGATCCTTCTGGCCTTCCTTCTATTTCTGCTCCTTGTTCCCCTCATCTTCCTCATCTCCCAATGTCTCCCTCTGATGTTTCCTCTCTTGAAGCAGCCCTGCCCAACGTCTCCCATGTTCTCACCGTCAAACTTGACCGGACTAACTACCCTCTTTGGTTAGCCCAAATCCTTCCTGTCCTTCGCAGCCGTCGACTCCTCTGTTTTGTCGATGGATCTTCTTCCTGTCCACCTCAGTTTCTTGCCCCTGACAAGGATGCTGTCAACTCCACCCCTGTGGAAAACCCTGAGTACGCTGCTTGGACTCAGCGTGACCAACTGGTGCTGTCCTGGATCAACGGTTCTCTTCACCACACCGTTTTATCCACGGTCACCAACCTCACCACTGCTCGAGCAACCTGGTTGGCTCTTGAGAATCGCTTTGCCTCTCGAAACCAAAATCGCCTATTGCAGCTTCGCAGCGAGTTGTTTCGCACCCTCCGTGGTGATCTTTCCATAACTGACTATCTGGACAAAGTCAATTCCATTGCCAACTCTCTGGCTCTCTCTGGTTCTCCCCTGTCCGATTCAGACCTTATTACCGTCATCATGTCCAATGTTGGGCCTGTTTATGAAAACACAGTCGCCTCTGCTCAAGCCCGTGACAAACCCATATCCTATGCCGACTTGGAGGCCCTTCTTCTCAGCGCAGAGCAGCGCCTTCAGCCTCTTCTCCGTGCCGGCACCGACCCCACTGTCCAGGCTCTTGCTGCTTCTCGTGGCCGTGGTCCCTCGCGAGGTGGCACAAGAGGCCACCGCGGCTCATTCCGTGGTTCCCCAGGTGGCTACAGCACCAGCGCAGGCGGCGCCGGTTCATCCCGTGGCTATCGCTCCGATGGCATCCTCGGGTCTGCTCCTCCTGGCGGCAACAACAGCGGCTCCTTTCCCACTGGCACTGGCGGCGCGTCCTCGCCGTTCTCTGGGCAGCGTGTTCGCTGTCAAATTTGTGGCCGCTCTGGTCACTCTGCGATTGATTGCTACAATCGCCTCAATCTTTCTTATGAAGGCCGTGTCCCTCCTTCCCGCCTCACGGCCTTGGCCGCCCAGCAAGCACCAGCAGCTAACTCTCCTACTTCCTCACCTTGGGTCGTGGATACTGGTGCAAATTCTCATATCACAAATGACTTGGGCTCCTTGACACGGGCCAGTGAGTATCGTGGGCCCGATTCGGTAGGCGGTGTTGCTGGTGGCACAGGTTTGCCTATCCAAAATATTGGTTCTTCGACCCTTTCTTTATGCAATTCTACATTTCCTTTACCCAATGTCCTTCATTGTCCTAATGCCTCTCACTCTCTACTTTCTGTTAATCAATTTGCTTCTGATAATCACTGTTATTTCACTTTCTTTCCTACCTCCTTTTTGATCCAGGATCTGGCAACGGGGAAGATCCTTTTTCGGGGCACGAGTAACAATGGTCTCTACTTCCTTCCTGGTTCACCTACTCCGCCACTTTCCGCTCATGTCGCCCTACATGGTGTTCGTGCTGCTGACAATGTTTGGCATTCGCGTCTTGGTCATCCGTCTTCTTCAACTTTGTGGTCTTTGTTTTCCCGCAAGCTTTTGCCTGTCTCTCGCTCTTCGGCTTCTAGTTCGTTTGTTTGTCATTCTTGCCCTCTCGGCAAAAGTGCTAAGTTGTCTTTTCAATCTTCAGATTCTATTAGTAAATTTCCTCTAGAACTCATTCATACTAATGTATGGAGCTCTTCGACTCTTTCTGTTTCTGGTTTCAAATATTATGTTTTATTTGTGGATGATTATTCTCGTTATTCCTGGATATATCCTATGCATCGTAAATCTGAAGTTTATTCCCATTTTGTTCAGTTTAAGTCCAGGGTCGAAAATTTGTTTTCTTCTCGTATCAAATGTTTACAATCTGATGGGGGTGGGGAGTATACAAGTCATGTTTTTCGAAATTTTTTATCCTCCCATGGCATTGTGCATCGTTTTTCCTGTCCCCATCATCCAGAACAGAACGGTCTTGCTGAACGCAAGCATCGTCACCTCGTTGAGACTGGACTTACTCTCCTTGCTCATGCTTCTATGCCTACAGTTTATTGGGCTGAAGCCCTTCATACGGCCGTTTATCTCATCAATCGGCTTCCCACCCGTACATTGGGCGCTCTCTTTCTCCTTATCAAAAATTATTCAATCGTATTCCTAAATATGAATTTTTCAAAGTCTTTGGGTGTGCTTGCTTTCCATATATACGTCCGTATAATACAAACAAATTACAATTTCGTTCCATTCAATGTGTTTTTCTAGGCTATTCATTGAATCATCAAGGTTATCGTTGCTTAGACCTTTCCTCTAATCGTGTTTTTTTGTCCTGCCATGTTATCTTCGATGAATCGTCTTTTCCTTTTGCCACCAGGGTTACTCGGTCCTCGGAATTGTCTTCCTCGCCATCAGACTCTCCACTCCTCATCACCGGGCCCCTTGATCTCCCAATTCCAAAACCCAGCACAATTTGGCCCCCTGCCCAACCTGCCCAGGCCCAGACCGATCAGCCCAATCCTTCCCCACTTATTTGCCCCGCACCCAATCATCCCCTTCCTCAATCTGTCCCGGCTCCCCCTTCCATACCCCCCTATTCCCGCGTTTACCATCGCCGCCCCAAACCCACACACCTCAATGCTCCCGCCGCTGTTTCCCAGCCTTGCCCTGCACCAACAAATTGCCCTGCACCCCACACCAGCTCACCTCTTCTCCTTCAGCCTCAACCCCCGCCTCTGCCACCTACATCAGCGCCGACCACCTCCATGGCCCCTGTCTCTGTGCATCCTATGCTTACTCGAGGTAAAAATAAGAAACTCCAGCAATTTCCTCCTCTTGCTCATGCTGCTAACTTTCCTTCTCAGGATACCGTTGAGCCCACTTGCTTTAGTCAGGCCAACACCTCCGAGCACTGGCGTCGGGCTATGGCTGACGAATTCAATGCCCTTCAACGGGCTGGTACCTGGTCCCTGGTTTCTCGTGTTCCCACGATGAATGTTCTTCCAAATAAGTGGGTATTTCGTATAAAGCGCAACTCTGATGGTACCATTCAGCGGTATAAGGCCCGTCTTGTTGCAAATGGATTTCATCAGCAACCAGGTCTTGACTTCGGCTAAACTTTCAGCCCAGTGGTCAATCACTCCACCATTCGGCTCATCTTGGCTCTCTCTGTCCAATTCCAGTGGCCGGTTCGCCAGCTTGACGTTCAAAATGCCTTCCTCCATGGCTTTCTTGATGAAGAAGTATACATGCGCCAGCCCCCCGGTTTTGCTGACTCCCAGTTCCCAGACCATGTTTGCCGCCTACGCCGTTCTCTATACGGCCTCAAGCAGGCTCCCCGTGCCTGGTTTCAGTGCTTCTCCACTCACCTGGAAGACTTGGGATTCACCTCCTCCAAAGCCGACTCTTCTCTGTTCACCTACTTCCATGGCACCATTCGAGTGTATCTCTTGATATACGTTGATGACATCCTCATCACTGGTAATAACTCCACTCATATCACTGCTCTTATTGCTAACTTGGGTAGACTGTTTTCTCTGAAGGACCTCGGACCCGTTCACTACTTCTTGGGCATGGAAGTTCAGATCACCCCTGCTGGTCTCTCCCTCACCCAGCACAAGTACCTCTGTGACTTGCTCAAACGCACCCACATGTTCGATGCCACGCCGGTCGCCACCCCAACTGTTGCGGGCCGCCGTCTCAGCCTTCATGATGGTGACCCGTTATCTGATGCCACAGAATACAGAAGCATTGTGGGTGCTCTGCAGTACCTCACTCTTACCCGACCAGACATCTCTTTCGCTGTCAACCAGGTCTGCCAGTTCCTGCATCGCCCCACCTCTGCCCACTGGATTGCAGTCAAACGCATCCTTCGCTATCTGCGAGGTACCCCTGCTCATGGCCTGTCCTACTGTCCTGGTTCCCTCTCCCTCCGGGTCTACTCGGATGCTGACTACGCTGGAGATCCTGATGACCGTCGCTCAACTGGTGGCTACTGTATATATCTTGGCTCCAACCTTGTCTCCTGGAGCGCCAAAAAACAAGGGGGTGTCTCCCAGTCCAGTACTGAGGCGGAATACCGCCAGCTTGCCTACACTGCCGCCGCCATCTCCTGGTTTCGGGCCCTCTTCTGTGATCTTCGGATTCCCTTGTCCCGCCCACAGCTGCTGTGTGACAACATCAGCTCCATCTCCCTGGCCTCCAATCCAGTCTTTCACGCCCGTACCCGCCACGTTGAAGTTGACTATCACTATGTTCGTGAAAAGGTTGTCCGAGGTGAGCTGTTGGTCTCCTATGTTTCCACCTTGGACCAGCTTGCAGATATCTTCACCAAAGGATTGTCCATCTCCCGCTTCCGTTCTCTCCTCTCCAAGCTGCCTGTTCTTGATCGCCCTGTCAGCTTGCGGGGGTGTGTTAGACCCTCAGGATCCAATCAGATCAGAATAGATGTCCTATGATTTACATGTATCTTCTAGGATCCTAGGATCTTCCTATTTAGGCAGTTTATACTATCCTGTCAATTCCTATACTTTAGGAGCAAGCTAACCATCGTACATATTAGGAAGTCTTTACTGTATATAAGGCACCTTTCTTATCAATGAAATACAAGCTTAAAAGCATACCTGTTTGTCCAGTCTTACACACCGTTCCCTCTGCCATCAGCCCCAGCCATCCACCCCCTGCCCCCCCACTCCTTACCTATACCAGGCGCCAACCTCGCCTCCCCTCTCCTCCTGACCCTTCTCCCTCCATCCCCTCCCCTCCACCATCACCGCCCCCACCACCAAACACTCACCCTATGCTCACCCGCACCAAAACAGGAGCCATTCCCCCTGTACCCACCTATGCCCTCACCGCAACCACCTATGCTCTCCCCACCTTGGCCGAGCCCACCTGTGTATCCCAAGCCATCAAGGACCCCCTTTGGCGAACAGCCATGTCCGCTGAATGCACGCTCTGATCCAAAATGGTACCTGGGAATTGGTACCTCCCCACCCACACCAGAATCTCGTTGGAAACAAATGGGTATTCAGGATCAAAAGGAACCCGGATGGTACTGTTGACCGCTACAAAGCCCGGCTAGTTGCCAAGGGCTAACACTAGCACCCAGGACTAGATTTCACAGAGACCTACAGCCCTGTAGTCAAGCCCACTACTATCCGCATTGTGCTCCATCTTGCTGTGACTCATGGTTCGCCCATCCGGCAGTTGGATGTAAACAATGCTTTCTTACAGGGCACCCTACATGACGATGTCCACATGGAACAGCCCAAGGGATTTGTCGACCCTCACACTCCCACCCATGTGTGCAAGCTCAAAAAGGCCCTATATGGTCTCAAACAGGCCCCACGGGCCTGGTATCAGGAATTCCATCGTTTCCTCCTTCAACAAGGGTTTGTTACTATTCATTTTGATGCATCTCTCTTCGTTCTTAAGCAGGGACCCCATGTTCATTACTTTCTGGCCTATGTGGACGACCTGATCCTCACGAGTAATGCTCCTCCACTTCTCAACTCATTCATCAACACCTTGGCCGCACGGTTCTCAGTCAAGGATCTAGGACCTCTTCATTACTTCCTTGGCGTGGAAGTCAACACCACCCCCACGGGTCTGTTCCTATCCCATCACCGCTACATCAATCATCTTCTTCACATGGCGGGTATGGAAGGAGCCAAACCAGTCTCTACTCCCCTGGTCGTGAGCCCTACATTGGTCCCCTAGGATGGCTCCCTCCCGGCTGACCCTACTCGTTTTCGCCGCATTAGTGGCAGCCTTCAATATCTCAGCCTCACTCGCCCTGACGTTTCCTACGCTGTTAACAAGCTCTCCCAGTTTATGCATGCCCCTATAGACCTCCACTGGTAGGCCTTCAAACGGGTCCTACGTTACCTCCGGAGCACTATCCTCTTCGGGCTTCACCTCCACAGGCAGTCCACGCATGAACTTTGTGCTGTCACTCATGCCTTCAACACATTAGCTGCCTTCTCTGATGCCGATTGGGCTGCTGATCGTGATGACTGCAAGTCCACCACTGCTTACCTAGTCTACTTGGGTGGGAACCTCATTTCCTAGAGCTCCCGGAAACAAAAGTCCGTCTCCAAATCCTCTACAGAGGCTGAATATCGCGCAGTTGCAGCGACTGCAGCAGAACTCACTTGGGTGCAGTCCCTCCTCTAAGAACTGGGCCTCTCCATCCCGGCCTGCCCCAATATCTCATGTGACAACATTGGCACCACCTTCTACTGTGCCAATCCAGCCCTTCACTCTCGCATGAAGCACGTGGACATTGATTTCCAATTTGTCCGTGATCATGTCTCCCGTGGCCTACTCACTGTCTCCCATGTCGCCACTGATGATCAGCTTGCTGATGTACTCACCAAGCCCTTATCAAGACCCTGCTTTCAGCTTCTATGTGACAAGATTGGTGTCGCAGATGGCTCCACCTTCTTGCGGGGGCGTGTTAAGGATCCTGTTACGGATCCTGTAGAATCAAAGGAGATTGCAGATCAATCTCCTCCTTAATACTTAGTTTGTATCTTACCTAGTTAGGCCCTTGTTTGTCTCTTACCTAGTTAGGACTTTCCTAGAACTTGTATAAATCTGCCACTATTGTACAGTCTTAATTCAATTGAATAACACCAGAAATTCAATACCTTATACAAGGAAGGGTTTAAGTTTGAGAAACTCCCCACCACCATCTGTGTAGAGGGTTTTGATTGTGGTCTGGAAATAGGACTCGACCAGTTTTTAAAATCAACGATGATGGTGAAAACATCAGATTTTTTTTCTAAGAGGGTAGAGCCATGTGTACTTAGTGTAATCATGAAGTGTACAGCAGTGTCCTACTTATACAGTTTCTGAGAGCCTAACTAAGTATGTACAAATAATAAACTAGGAAAGTATCTTAGGATTGACTAGCTATGCAATAGGCAGGAATCGGAGGGATTCCGTTGACAAGGATCAGCAGATCAAGGAGATTGATCCTCAATCTCCTGTGATCGGCTGAGACCTAGGAGATTCCATAATAGACTCAAACTGGTTAAAAAATCAATTTGGTTTCATTTATAACTGCTAAACTTGAAGTTCCAGTTGTAGCTAACATGTTCTGGCCAATACTCAATCAGGAGTGCTTATGTACTTTGGTTATTGATGACTCTGAAGAGGTGTCTGCAGAGGCACAGGAATTCCTTGAAAAATCATTGGTTGGAGGAAATCAACTTGAACATGATGTTGCCCAGATTTTTAGCAGGTTTGTTCTTCGGTTAATATTAAACAAAAACGGTTGTAGTTTTTTTTTTCTTCCAAAAACAGAAAAAGTGGTTGTAGTTGGTCGTGTCCTTTCAAAAGGGATATTTTCTTATAAGAGCTGAATCATGTTACCAGGCTTATGGAGAAGCTTCCAAAAGTTGTGCTTGGAAGTGAGGAATCACTTGCACTGTTGTACGCTCAGCAGTTACTTGTAATAATGTACTATGCTGGTCCTCAGTTTGTGGTGGATCACATCCTTCGGTCTCCAGTACGTGCTTATTTGCTTAGTAACTTTAGCATGTATGCTTTAATTACAAGTGAGCTTCATCTCGTTGATATTTTTTGTAACTGATAATGTATGTCTTATGTATATCATACAACCTCTAACCAGAAAAATATAAATTAAGACTGGGATTCTTTGTTTTCCAGGTTCAGCAAAACAAAAACTTTCAATTGTATGTGATTGATCTCATGTATATTAGGTTATCAATAATTGACAGAAAATGTCTACCCATATATTTAGGATATCATCTATATTCATAATCCAAAAGTACGTATAAAAAAAAAAATTATGAATACTGAATTTAGGTGTAAATTATTGTTCAATATTTGAACTACAATTTGTTTACCTAGTACAATATAAAAAAAGTAAAAAAATCGAGGGCATGCATAATATCTGCTTTATTGTAAGTTGAAATCTGACGTGCATTGGGTTATTATATTCCTTTTTGTTTCAGTTTCAAGTCCTTATCCTTTCCTATGACATAATTTTCCCTGGGAATGCCTAGGTGACAGCTACTCGTTTCCTGGACAACTTTTCTGTTTGTATGAGTCAGAATTCAGTATTTGGTGGTTCTCTTGATAAGCTTATAAGATCGAGGCCATCATCAGTGGGATACCTCGATTCTGTTACTGAATTGAGAGCTGGAACTAACGATACCAGCAATAACCTGACAATCATGGCTGCTGCTCCTCAAAATTCAGTAATAACAGGCATCCAGGAGAAAACAATTCCACACCCAACAGATAATGCACATAGGAACTATGGCCTTCCTCACATGCCTCCCTGGTTTGTTTACATTGGCAGTCAAAAGCTATACCAAGCTCTTTCAGGAATTCTTAGACTTGTTGGTTTATCCTTGATGGCAGGTCATTTCAACTCTTCCAATTGAATTTGGTTTCAAATTATCAACTTATGTCCTTATTATTCTGTACTGACATCAGGTTTTTCATGTTTCATTCTAGATAAAAAAAAATGGGCAGCATTTGTCACTCATCACTGACATTCCATTGGGTTGCTTGCGTGAATTAGTTTCCGAGGTTCGTATGAAGGATTATAAAAAAACAAGTTGGCATTCGTGGTATAATAGAACTGGTTCAGGACAGTTGATGCGCCAGGCGAGCACTGCTGTGTGTATTCTGAATGAGATGATATTTGGTATATCAGATCAAGCCAGTGACTTTTTCGCAAAAATGTTTCAAAAATCAAGTAAAAGAAGGAATGAGGTTCAGGAATCTGATGGCAGATTTTTTGATGGTCAACCTTTCGAAGTCCAAGCTTCAATATTTTGTGAATCAAGTTGGAAAGTTTTGCAGGATGATGGTTTAAGGAGTCACTTGATTGACTGTATTGGTATAATTTTACATGAGTATCTATCTCATGAAGTATGGGATCTCCCAACGGAACATAAATCTTTGGGTATATTAGTTGACTATGAAGATATTAGTCTACACTTCTTTCACGACACAGCTATGCTGCACCAGGTAACCTTCATTTTTATCCACCTATTGCACCTATAATTTAGCTAATCTTGCATTTCATTTCGCCATTGAAGATGTACAAAACTTTGTTTTTCTCAAGCAGGTTATTATTGAAGGAATAGGTATAATCAGTATCTGCCTTGGAGGATATTTTTCCTCTAGTGGATTTCTTCATCAATCTCTATATATGTTGCTAGAGAATCTCATTTCTTCAAGCTATTGTGTTAGAAGTGCTTCTGATGCTGTATTGCATATCCTTGCTGCTACCTTTGGATATCCAACAGTGAGTCAGTGCAGCGCACACAATCTCAATTTGTTTCAAATTTTTGGATTCAATTGTTTGGTCTATGACTTTTCCATTTAAATTTTCTTGTAGGTTGGGCAGCTAGTACTGGCAAATGCAGACCATGTGATTGATTCGGTGTGTCAGCAATTACGCCATCTGGAGATTAACCCTCATGTACCAAATGTGCTCGCTTCCATGCTCTCCTATATTGGAGTAGCTTATAAGATATTGCCTCTATTTGAGGAGCCGGTAAACCTATGAGCCTTTTTTGTTGATAGATGCTTAGAGCACCTGACATGATCAATTTTCTGATGGATTTTGAGGATTGTAATTTCCCTCTAATTATCTTAGAAAATATGTTCCTTGAGCATGCTCAGTTTAGATTTTTGTTACTTTGAAGATAATGTCCAGTCTTATTTAGCTTCATATCGAGAGTTGGTTGAGCTGTTTCTTTGTTCCTCTTTTCCTTTTCTATTTTGAGGGTGGGTTGTGAAATTTTTTGCTAATGTTGTGCTCTTGTTATGTAGATGCGCTCTGTTTCCTTAGAGCTTGAGATTCTTGGCAGGTATCAGCACCCTGAATTGACAATTCCCTTTCTAAAGGTTGAGAGCTGTGCTAAAGAAACCTAAAATCTGGTTTTCTCTTACTTAAAGATATTAAATTTGCCCAGAATGCCTTCTCATGGATTGGTAGATTTTTCAGAGTTGGAAAAAGTGGGGGATTGCTAATGTTCCATCTTAATTAACAGATACAGGGGAAATTAACTGAAAAAAGAAAAAAGAAAACAGAAAAAGGAATAGTTTGGCATTAAATTTCTTCCTTATCTTTTTTGGCAATGCTGACATGTTAATTCTTTTCCTCTTTAGGCTGTAGCAGAAATTGCCAAGGCATCAAAGCGTGAGGCATGTTCATTGCCGACCCAGGCAGAGTCTTATTTGTTGGATGTGAAGGCTAGAATATCTGATATGGAAAAGAAAGATAATGACACTAATATGTCCGACAAGGAATCAGGTTGACAGGTTTTCTATTCGATATCTGCTAATTTTGTTTGGACTAAAGTTATGATCTTAATGGTGCTATAAATGTATCTTGTTTAATTAGATATACTATGCATGTAGAGCAATGGGAGAGCATTTTGTTCAAGTTGAATGATTCAAAGAGATATAGGAGAACGGTTGGAGCTATTGCAAGTTCATGTATCATGGCTGCAACCCCTCTACTTGCTTCTGGAAGGCAAGCAGCTTGTTTGGTGGCCTTGGATATAGTGGAGGTAACTTTCTGCCCCAACTCTTTTTCTGACGTTTTCCATTCCGCATGGTCGTGCTTAACTGAGGCGATGATGTGAATTGTGAGAAGATGGTTTTGTTTTTCTTTTACTGTTTTTGTATATTATGAGGTTTTTTTAGTGCCGTCTGGCCTAAGTTATTTGTGATGAATTAGCATGTCCTTCGTGACTTTCTGCTCTGTATATGAAGGATGGTGTTATGTCATTGGCAAAAGTGGAAGAGGCTTATCGCCATGAAAGAGTTACTAAGGAAGCAATTGAAGAAATGATTGAGTCCTATTCACTTTATCATATCCAAGATACTTTGGATGCTGCTGATGAAGGGGTTGATGAGAACAGGTTACTTCCAGCGATGAATAAGATTTGGCCTTTCCTCGTTGTTTGTATTCGAAATAAAAACCCAGTGGTAAGGGATCATTCTCTCCTCTTGCTTATTCTCTTAATCATGCATGGCGTTGTAGTTTTTGTGGTTGCTAGTCCTATCGGGTCTAGGGTGACATTTTTGTGTGTTGCAAGTGCTTTAAGTTCCTTGCCGCAAATTGATTATATGCTCCTTTTTAGTGGATATCAACTCTTGTTGTCTGTGGGCTCTCAGGCTATTCGAAGATGTTTACGTGTGGTGAGCAATGTAGTGCAAATTTGCGGTGGAGATTTCTTTTCACGACGCTTCCACACTGATGGCTCCGACTTCTGGAAACTCTTATCTACCTCCCCATTCCATAGAAACCTCAACTTAAAAGAAGAAAGAATCCCTCTGCAACTTCCATACAGAAGCACGGCCATTCCAGCAGTGGACTCCATGGCTGAAATTTCTAATTTGAAAGTCCAGGTTGCGGTACTGAACATGATCGCTGAATTGTCCCGAAACAGGAGAAGTGCTTCGGCATTGGACCTTGTCTTCAAGAAGGTCAGTGGTCTTGTGGTAGGGATAGCTTGTAGTGGCGTGGTTGGTCTTCTTGATGCATCTGCATATGCCCTTGAAGGTCTTGCGTCGATCGATCCTGATCTTATTTGGCTTCTTCTAGCCGATGCTTACTATTCTATGAATAAAAAGGACATACCTTCAGCCCCAGCAGCAAACATGCCTGAAATCTCCCACATTCTGCCTCCACCCTCGTCTCCAAAAGAGTACCTTTATGTGCAATATGGAGGGCAGACTTATGGGTTTGATGTTGACTTTTCTTCTGTTGGAACTGTTTTGAAGAAGCTCACTCTCTAGTTTTTCTGTTAACCAAATGTACAGTTACACATTTGAAGTTTTGGTAGTTTTTTAGGAAATTATTCGAGACATCTGTTTCTTTGATAATAAGGTAATTTCCTTTCGGAAATGTTGTAATATATATCTTTGAATTTTGACACTAATTTTAGCAGATATTCTTTAATTTGATATTTAAATTCTATTGTTTTTAACTTGTTTAAAATAGTTGGAATTAATTTTCCATTAAATTTATAAATGGAATCTATTAAATTTAAGGATATATCATTCATTTCAATTTTGTGATTTGTGTGGAGGTTGAATGGGAAGAGAAGAAAAAGAAAAAGGGGAGGAAGAAGGGGAGAAGAAAAAAAGAAAAACAAAAAGAAAGAAAAAAGAAAATTAACACAGTTATTTCTCACCATTTGGGTCCGAAGTTTATAAGCTTGTGGAGGTTTATTTGGCTCGATGCACAAAAGCACAGTCCGACTTGTTATGGATTATGGGTCAATTTAGCCTGAAAGTTAGTATATTGAAGTTATTAGGTGTTTAAACTTGATATACCTAATAGATTAGAATCCTGTAAACTCAAATCGACCTGTACATATAAATTCAGTCTATAAATTTGAATATATAATCCATGTTTTATCTTCTGCCCCCAAAGTCCCAACCCAATCCCTTTAAAGTTGAAAACCCAACCCCATATATTTTAAAAAGCCCAGCCCAATAGTAATAAAACCCGTGTAACACTTAATATGAATATCACACAAGAGTAACCCTAATTATAAATATATCACATTAATACAAACGCGCACGCACACGCACACATGCACTCACACTATAAAGCCTCCTCTCTCTGACTCTCAAATTCTCAAACTCAAAGCTCAAACAAACCACTCTCTCACGCTGACCTCACTCTCTATCAGCGGTGCCGCAGCCGCCGCATAACTACACAAGCACAAGTCAATCGGCTCCTCGACTCCTCTGGCCCCTCCATCTCTCTTGCAGATCTATGTATAAACACAAGTACATAATATGTACGGAGTGAGGGTGGGTGCTTCGAGTTTGTATGTTTCTTTATCGTATGTGTAATGGTAATATGATATATCTTCTCACTAAGAGACACAAATCCCACACATAAAAGTCCGAATCGATTTCCCCCAGTGCCCAACCCACGCATTCACAAGTAGTTTGCTTAATGATGTACATTTGCATGCATAGCCAAACAATGACTTTGGATAGTTAGGTGAAGGAGATATGCTCCATGTTATAAAATATCAAAACGCCATGATTTGTGCTGCTCAAAACCAATAAAGAATCAATGAAAATATGTGTTTACACCTAAAAAAAACCTCTTTGGACGCAAGACGTGGCTCACAAAAATTAAAGGCCCAAAATGACTTCTAGCCTAAACCCCAGCAACTTTGAGCGTGGAAAGTAAGAAGGCATGAGTGGTGCTGACAGAGCACACAGAAAACATAGGCAAGGGGAGTATCCCTACGGAAAAAATGCGGGAAGATAGGACCCACGCGGGACCCGATTCAACAAGTTGGGAATTTCTTCACCTCCTATAAATAGACAATGACCCAATTTTTCTAACCAATTAAACTCAGCAAATTGATTTCCGTCAATTTATAATATTATGAACACTTTTAACCAAGATTTCATGATTTAAAAAAGGCTGGTCTATGTGGCAAAAACTGCTTCTTTCGATTTAGGAAATCAAGTTGCAGTTTCTTTTCTCACCCTTTTGAGGCATTTATGCAACTACCTAATCATTTTTCTGACCGCTCTAGCAGCAATGTCATAATTGTTGGCTTCACTTTATTGCACAAATATTCTTTCTGACCACTCAGTGTCATAAAGGTTGCCCTTATCCTAACTGACTAGTTCATGGACTTTCGGCGGAGGTTCGCGGAAGATCGACTTTCTTTTTGACCATCTAGTGTCATAAGGGTTGATATTATCAATTACTGGTTGACGGAAAATCATCCTGACTACCGATTCATGAACAATACTTAGTCACCATTTCACTAAAAGCTAACCCGACTACCGATCACACGAAAGGTCATCCCGACTGCCAATTTATGGCTGATCATTGAGGAACTTAAACCTCATTTTTGACGTCTTGTCGTTGTATTTGAGTGTTCTGTCATCTTATAACATGATTTCTGACTGGTATTCATTTCAGTTGATAATTCCCGAATTTTCTTGCTTGTTACGGGCTTGAAACACAAAAGGAATAATTTATTTTCTTGTACTTGTAATTTCAGTTGTTATTCAATTCCAGTACTTTTACATTTTTGTACTCGTACTTCCATTTCCATTTCAATATAAACTAGATTTTCTTAAGTAAGTAATTGGTACTCGGGACACACCATCCGAGCATATGGTTCCCAACATATTAAGTCGGGGCACCATTTTCGTGTATTGGTCTGAATACTTAGATTTTGACTCGAGAGAACTTGGGACCATTTTCCATTATAACAACCGAAATAACGTCGCCAACTTGAATATCATGGTGAAATAAAACTTATAAACTTGGGCAACAATGAAAAAAAAAAAAATTTAAGTCCTTGAAAAAGGCACATAAAAGAGCAGCGCAAGAGATTTCTTGTCTCACAATCACATTGATCAGAAGGAAGGTTCCGCGCGGCTAGTGGCACGCCTACATCTGAGTTGAGAAGCCCTGCTTGCTTCCTGGTCTGCTCATCTAGAGATCGATCGTAGCTTGAGGCCCATCATACTCAGCTCATCTAGCATCTCTCCACCTCACCATTCACAACAAAGAGATCCTCAAAAGTGGTCCGCCTCCCTTGCTCCGAAGACAAGGTTCTGCGCGGAGATCCAGCAAGGGTGCGCGGAGATCCAGCAAGGGTGCGCGGAGATCCAGCAAGGGTTGTCTCGGGACACTGAACTTGTAATACTAGAAAAATATTTTGAGCAGGAACAATATGGTTGCGGTGTATTCATTCCTCCCACCTGTAAATCGATTTTTTTTGTTAATATGTAATTATTTAGAAAATTTAAATGTTAATATTTAGAAAATTTAAATGCTAATATTTAGAAAAGTCCTTTAGTTAAATATTAACATGGAATTAATATGAAATTATGGAAGGTAGTGTAGTGTTTGCTATGTAAAGCATATATACAATTATTGGAAAGGGAATAATGAATTATAAAGTATTTAATTTGGTGTAGACAGAGAGTAGGCCTCGTCATTGGGCCGGGTCGGGCAAGCCCGGCCCAAAATTTTTGGGCTTGGGCTGGGCCGGGTCGGACCTATTTCATAATTTAAAAAATACCGGGCCGGGTCGGGCGGGCTTGATCATAAATATGAAAGCTCATGCCCTTTATTGGGCCGGGCTTTTATCGGGCTTTACGGGTCGGGTCTACTAATGACAGGACCCGCCCCGATCCCACAGGGACCACAAGGGGACGTGCCCTGCTCCCGTTTGACACCCAATAATTCATACCAATTTTAACCTCAAAACATCAAATGCATAAATAACCAAATTAAAGTCATACATCAAATCCGAATTAAACAGATGTCAGACAAGGGATGAAATCCAAAATTTCAAGTTGCGAGCACGACTCTAAAATAAAACCTGCGGGCAAACCACCCAACAGGGGTTCAGGTACGCAGAAGTAGATCTATGCCTCGACCTCGGTTTCCTCCTCTACCTCAGTATCACGACCTGGAGGGGTTACCAAAAACAATAAGGGTGAGTGGACCGAAACTCAAGTTTATAAAATCATTTGATAAGTAAAACATATAATTTACCCCTCCGTTTTCCAAACATGCATGCATCCGTAATTAAAACCATCAATCATATAATATGAACCATAAGGCATATAATAAAACCATAAGTATAATTTTAGTTGCTGCACTATACACTCCAATCCCGACATCACCTGATGTTTGACGTTCTTGACGCCTAATAAGGTCACAATAATAAGGCTACGCGTGCCACTCGGGTCTCAATTTCCGAGTTAAATCCCCGAATCCCGTTCGGGTACAGCATCACCTGATGCTTAGCGTCATAGACGCTGGACGTACTAGACGTCCGTGACCTCTCCGGGGTACCTCGCCGGAGGAGACAATATAATATGAAAGGATCTATACAGTGCAGTACCAAATACATTTTATTGATATCCACATGCAAAGCATATATATACATAGATAAAATTCGAACCAATCATTAAGTTTCATCAGACGGGTCTCAAGCCCAAATACCGTGAAACGTGCCATAACCATATTTTCCATATCATCAAAACCATTATTGTTTTAGCATGTGAATAAGTATAATAAACCAGAAAACATTTATGCACGCAAGGGTTTAAGAAAAATGGCCCACTCACAGTACAATCCTGCTGAAAACCGAACGTATACCCTCGTTCTGGTACGCTTATACAATCCCTGTCATATCCAAAGTATACGTAAAGGTCAATACAAACCCCTAACATTTAACCATGAAACCCTAGACCGAAACTGGTCCGGAAAAGTCGCCCGAACGCGCTTCCCAAGGCAAATAACCTCATTTTGACCAACTTAATGATCTCCGATCGACCCGAAACCACCGCCATTGGATCCGGATCGTCGAAACCTAAAGAATGGTGGTGATCCCACCAAAATTACTGTTCACACGCGCCCCCACGCGCCGGTCAACGAGTCGGTCAACGCAGGAACAGTTCCTGCTGACGTCATCGCTGACTTCAGCATGAAGTCATGCTGACGTCATCTGACAGCTGTCAGGTCTGACGTGTCAGACTCTGACAGGTGCCACGTGTCAACATCCGATTGGTCCACCTCGCTGATATGTCAGGCCACGTGTCAGATCTGACATGTGCCACGTGTCAGCACGGCACTAGTCCACGTCACTGACATGTCAGTGACACGTGGCAGTCCCAGATTGGGCCATGTCACTGACATGTCAGTGCTGACTGTGCACTGACATGTGACACGTGTCGGCTCACGATTGGTCCACGTCACCTGACAATCTGACAGGGTGCCACGTCATCACCTCTGTCCTCAGACGGGTTGACCCGTATTTCTGCAACTCGGGTCGATCAGACCCGCGATCATGACCCGGTCACCATTTCCTAATTTCTCAATCATTTTCACTCTAGTTTTTTCCTACATGATCGTCTCAATCCTAACAACAGTTCTATGGAATCAAAATTGACAAATACAGACGGGATCAAAGGCCTACCTCGAAGAACAGAGCCGGCCTTCCCGTCGCCCTTTAGCCACCGTTCAGGTCACCACTGGCCACGCAGACACGTCCCAAGGTTTCCTACTAATCCAGAGAGTCGATTAGGGTCACTAGAACTCGACAACACATGCTGGAATCAAGCTTCCAAATCCTGAGTTTTTTTTAAACGGTTTCGGGTTTGAAAACAGCTCACCTC
Source organism: Prinsepia uniflora (assembly GCA_032719365.1). Classification (NCBI taxonomy): domain Eukaryota; kingdom Viridiplantae; phylum Streptophyta; class Magnoliopsida; order Rosales; family Rosaceae; genus Prinsepia; species Prinsepia uniflora. The sequence goes on along the minus strand of CM064866.1, from coordinate 58,398,807 downwards.
GCCGCCGTCCTCCGCCGTGGTCACTGCCGTCTGCCGCCTCACTCGTCCAGCCCAGTGGCACACAGAGTAGGGTCAGGTGCAATGTGGTGTGATGGTATGGAATGGGCAGTACGTGGGTGTCGGGTAAGGAAATATATATAGAAATGGAGGGAAATGATGGACGGCCCAGATTGAATCTCAGAAATGAGATCAAGGGCTGAGATGCAATCTGAGGGTTTTGAGATGAAGGGCTGAGATCAAAAGCAGATTAAATCCTATTTAAATGCTTAGTAGAGTTTGATCCAATCTAACCAATGGGTGAGTTGACAGGACCCGTCCCAACTGGACGTCAAAAACCGTACCCGGTCCTGCTCCCGTCTGACAAGTCAACTGAAAGTCCGAAACTACCCTTCAGTACCTGCCAAACAAGGGAATTTTTGCGCCTGTGCCCGCACATACCTCCACCTCTGGAATAGCCTCGATCAACGCGTCACGACCTGAAGGGTTAACAAAACAGAAAAGGTGTGAGTGGACAAAAATGACCTCTTATAAAAACATTTATCAAAATATATTCTTACCCTCCAGTTTTCACAAACTTGCATGCATATCGTAAAACATGAGTAATAGTATGAAATCATTCAAGTATGAACAGTGGACCGATAAAATCAAAACATATTTCCTCATGGTCCACAAAAACTCATGTTCACCAAATCAGTTTAACATCTCAAAAAGTTCACAGTTTCTTTAAATCATTTTAACCGCTAAACCACGGTTTCCTCAAAATCATTTTCCATAATCCACGGGACTTATTTCCATATCCTGTTGCTTAGAGTCACGTTTATCCCTGCAACGCGTGCATATCAATAGGCTCAAGGACCGCTCAAAATCCGAGCATCCGCTGCTGTGAACACATCATCAGTCAGCAATCCGTCGCTGGGAAAAATCTCACCAGCCGACGATCCGGATCTCGTGAACACATCACTTACCGATCCATATAATCCAGCACATCTGATCTGAGTCAAGCCTCCCCTGGGCTGCAAGACAAAGATCGTGCTACGTGACCTCTTCGGGGTAAACACTTCCATCCCGAAGGCGAGCGTTATCTCCAGGGTGCACTCCGGGAAAAAACATATTTTCTCCCGAAAGCCCTAATTATCCGCAACATATCATCATCACAAAAAACCAGTGAAAAACAGTTGCATTAAAAACCAAATCATATACCAACATAGGGTCTCAGCCCCAAGTCCCGATTTACTTTATAAATCCGAAAATCATCAATATCATCATGTCATCACAGGGAAATACAATTCCAACCAAAATCACAATTCCATTGGGTCTCAAGCCCAAAATATCAATATCACGTAAATCCGTGCAACCGTAAACCCGAGTTGCCACGATCACGTAAATCCATGAAATCAATCACTGACTCATAATTCGAGTCCAAATATCATTTTCAACTTCCTGACTCATAACCCGAGTCAAAACATCATTTTCAATCCGGGCTTAGCCCAAAACATGATTTGCACGTTCCTCGTAAAACGTGCCCGAAAGACTGATTAAAATAATCACAAAATCACGAGGATACCAAAAATCATCAAATTCACATGTATTCCAAATCCGAGTCAAAATCATTATTTACTTGGGTTCTCACGCCCATAATACCATTTTTAACCAATTTCATGATTTCTCGAAAATCGTGCCAGAATATAATAATATAATAATCACAAAACCGAGAAAATCGAGAAATCACCGAATCAAAGCATCAATCATGTCAAATCATAGAAAATCATATAAATAAGCATTTTAAACCATATATGCATGCATCACAGTTAGAAAACCAAAAGTCCACTCACACACACCGTTCAAAACGGTTCGTTTCCGAGCTGCACGTTTTTCCGTAAAATCTGGAAATCACAACTCCTGCCCAAAATCATTATAGAGGGTTACTAACATCTCAAATGCTTCATATAATTTCCCCCAAATTTTTTCGGAATTTAAATACGTATTTTAAACGTAAAACAAAACTTCGGATACACGAAACATTATCGAAACAATATCCGATTTCATCGAAATCAACGTCAAAATGTTCGTTACACTGAGAGGATCAAAAGTCATGTTGACCTCACCTTGAGACTAGGCCGGACGCGCCCTCACGCGCCGCCATGAGTGGCTGCGCGTGAAACCCACGCGCCAGCTACAGTGTTGTCGTCTCAACCCGTTTATCTGGTAAACGGGTCCTTTAACCCGCGACACGATCCGGTTCCAATCCTGTCAATTCGACATTAATTCCTTCAATTAAAAATTCATACAGCTTCGTTACAAGTCTAATTAGAGGTCTGTAATAACAATTACACGATTACATACTCCAAACCTCACGATTCGATGATGAACACCAAGAACACCCGTCCATTGTTCATCCCTCGAACCCCATCAATTTCGATCGATATCCCTAAATTGATTCAACCAGAAGCTTCCATGGACTCAGTAAAACCTTTCCCCCAACTCAATTGCATCAATCCATTGCTCAATCTTCACGACTCAACTCGAACATCTGTACACTGTGCAACCATGGAGTTCAGCCAATCACAACCGTTTTCTTTTAATTGATCCTTCCAGAAGCATCGTGGGATCCTCAGGAACGTAATCCCCAGCTCAATTTCATCCATCGAAGCCTCCAATTCCTCGACTCAATCTCGAATTTCCTCCTCTGTCACCAAGTGTGTTCAGAGCCAAAACGTTGCCAATTCTTCGTGTTTTCGATGTGGATCGACTCGTACTGATCTCAGGAAGCTAACTCGAGCTTCAATTCCACTCCTCACGGCTCAATTCGCAACAATTGAATTTTCCCCCCAAAATTTCTAAAATTCGAAACCCAGAATTCCTCACACTCACAACCCCTCGTGTTTCCCTTGTTAGTCCAGTCATTCCAACTCTCATTTTTCTCACAAAAACGGCAGAGAAAGGGAGCCGATTCTCCCAGTTCAATCCCTCCCCAAAATGTGCACGGTTTGAAGAAATTTCAAAGAAAATAAAGGAAAATGGTGGAGAACATGATGATTAGGGGTGATGATGGTGTTGGGAGGGAAACATGGAGCTGGAAACAAGGGATGGGTGACACTTGTCACTCATCCGGATGTGCACAATCACTGGGTACTGTTCACATTAAAATATTATTTTAATCCCAGTTCGTTCGGTTAATCGAGCCCGATTCCGTGACCATAACTTCGTCGTCGAATCTCCGATTTCGGTATGCCGCCTGTCGTTGGATTCGTATCGACGAGACCTACGTAACGGTCCTTGGCCCTCGCCCATCGGACCTCCCGATCAAAAAGTCAACATTTGGGCCCTAACATGCCAAATTACCAAAATACCCCTCAACTTCCAAACATCATAACTTTCTCTACGAATGTCGGAATTGAACGTGCCACCTGTCTATGAACTCGTGACGTCCCGAACTACGTCACAGTCATCGGTCAATGTCCATTTGACCGCCCGAACTAAAAGTCAACATTTTGCCCACGCTAGGGGCAAAACGGTCATTTTGCACGTTTCGTCCGATTTCACTCAAGTAATCCCTGATTAGTCATTCTAATTCATAATTAATTAATATTAAATCCTGATATTCGGGACGGGTCATTACATGAGTGACACTTGTCACTCCCCAGGTGTCCTCTAGTCAGAAATTTAAGAATAAAATATTCGACACGAAAACCGAGACACGAACCTCCCGATTTCACGTTTCTGACCATAACTTCCTCGTACGAAGTCCGATTTCGGCGTGCCGCCTGTCAATGGACTCAGGACGTCGAGACCTACCCAACGGTCCTTGAGTCAACTGAAAATTAGTTATTAGACAAAAAGTCAACATTTCGCCCCCAAAAGTCCAAATTACGGTAATACCCCTGAACTTCCGATAGTTATAATTTTCTCCTCGAATGTCGGAATCGAATGTGCCTCCTGCCTATGAACTCGTGACGTCCCGAACTACGTCACGGTCATCGGTCAAAGTCCGTTTGACCGCCCGATCAAAAAGTCAACGTTTTGCCCACGAATTAGGGGCAAAACAGTCATTTGGCACATTTTGTCCGATTTCGACCAACTAATCACCGATCAATCCCACTAATCATGATAATCACTAATCAAATCCCGAAATTCGGGACGGGTCGTTACAACTAAGCCCACTTGGGCCGGGCCTACTAAGCCCATTTGTACCTACCTAATTGTAAAAAAAAAAAAAAAGTGAGTTGAGCTTAAATATTATTATCGAATATTGAAATAAGCTAAGGATGGATACCATTGGATTTGGAGAATTGATTTAACTTTTCGACCATAAAGCCGAGATAGGATGAGGAGATCGCTAAGAGAGTCAGAAACCTAGTGAGTTTTTTTGAATTTAGGGTTAGGGTTTGGTTTGGGCATTGGGCTTTTAAATGACACTAGGTTGAGATTTGGTTGGAGTTTTGGATTTTGGCTATGATAGTAATAACAAGATTGAATTGGGTAACAATTCTTAATTTATAATTATTTTATATTTTCGAGCTTATGAGTCGGGTTTACCTAGGCGGGTCGGGCTGGGCTTACCGGGTTTTATCGGGCTCGGGCCTATCAGGCCTGGCGGGCTTGAATACCCTAAGCCCAAGTCCAGCCCGTCAACATGCGGGCCGGGCCGGCCCATAGCCCATATCGGGCCGACTCGGGCTTTTTGTAATCGGGCCTATCGGGTACCCATAAGCCTGTGGGCTTCTGGGCCAAATGATGAGGGCTAACAGAGAGAACATGGTTTTACGAGGTAAATTGGGAGTGAATTGGCATCAGATTTTAAAAAGCTCAATTGAGCCTGGTCCATGTGGACTTATATGGCCCAACCTATGAAACCAAAAAAAAACCCGGCTCAATAAAATGCTTGGACTTTTATATATTTGACTAAACCCACTCGACTCGGCCCGATACGTTTTAAGATATGAAATATGCTATGCTTGACCTAACCCAAGCCTAAAATTTTTGGGTCAGATCGGGCCCAATGCGGAGGCCCACACAGCCATTCCTCTGCATCTCAATAAATACCTTCATTGCCTTCTCCATCTTGTGTCGGTCGTAAAAGGTCTAGATCACAATCGTATAAGAAACCGCATTGGGCTAACAACCCTTCCTTTTCATCTTCTTCAAGAGGTCATGAGCATTTTCCCAACCTTCGCAAACCCACCTAGCTAGCTAGCAAATTGTCATAAACCACAATGTCAAGCTCAAACTCAGTTTCCCTCATCCACACCAACACAAATTTCGCCTCCATCAGCTTCCCTTCTCGACATCAACCATATAACAAAGATGTAAAATACTTAATACTCGGTTTAAACCTCACGCGCATATCTTCAAACAGTTGAGCTGTATATTTAACACTATCATTTTTACACAGAGCATCCAACAAACAATCAAACTCAAACTCATCTGTTTCACACCCATACTTCAGCATTCATCTTAGCACCTCAACTGCTTTCTTCACCATTCTCGATGATGCAAAACGCCGCATCAAAACAACTAGCACAACACAGACTCTCCTAGTTATCGTCTTCTCTAAACTCTGAGCAAGTAAATCTTCCTAATTTTATCAAGATAAATCTTCTCCAAATCTTTATCTATGGGATCAAGATACATTGGAATTAGAAGTATATCACAGCCATTCCTCCGACGTTCGATGGTCTTGTCAACGATAAGATTTCATCTTCACCTTTGGATTTCCAAGTCTAATCGAGACTATTTGATTAAAAAAAAAATGGAGACTAATAGAATAACAATATTGGGCTTGGGTTCCCGAATTTCTTGTTTGGTGGATCCATGAAGGTCATGCCAATCCCTAAGAGGAGAGGGTATGTCTCGAATTTTGGGCCTTTGGGGTTAAGGGGTTGGTTCTATGTTTATCAATTTATTAACTATAGAGCAACAAGCGATTTTATGATCTAGCTCTAGAAAGTCAGTATTTCACCTACTGATTTGTTTTTTTAATTATTTACTTTTTTTTTTATCTGGAATATTGTTAGTTTTCTGGAAGTAGAGATATTCTATGTGGATGAAGATATTTGGTCGGGTCAAAGCCATTTTTCAACACTACACACCAACTTGGGGACCGGGATTGCTGATCTTACAATGACTAATATGCACTCATCATTAATAATAACTAAGTATGCAATGCAATCTTTAACAAACAAATGCGCTCGTGAAACATTGCATAAAATCATAAATTATCATGCTCAGAAACATCAGTCAATATCATAAACTAGCATGCATCATAATCAAGTACATAAAAATGTGCAAGTAGATAAACAAAGGTATAACTACAAGTAAAGGGGGACTCACAAACTATTCGAAAAGTCGAAATTACTCGATGTGTCAAACCATGTAAATCCAAACAAGTCACAATCGTAAATGAATCCAACCATAAGGTTACTTTATGAATTTCAAGTAATACTACAACAAATCTCACTTAAATTATCTAAAAGGAGATTAAAACAGCTCAAAACGGACATAGAATGTACCTAGACGATTCGAAAACATCCCAAACTAGACCCACATGCTTCTCAGAATATTCCTTGCAGAATATTCCCTAAAATATTTCCTTGAATATTCCCCCAAGATATACCCTAAAATATTCCCCATAATATTCCTTGAAATATTCCCCAGAATATTCCTTGAAATATTTCAGGAATATTCCCTGAAATATTTCGTTTGTTGACCGTTAGGACTAATAAATAACTAACAACTGACCACCATCGTCGGAGTTTTGTCGGAGACAACGGTTGGATCGCCACCAACACTATCTTCCACGGTGACTGAAATCTAGAATTTTTGCTGGAAAATTTTCATATTCCAGCGAGGACCAACTTCACCTAAATTGCTCCGTTTTCGCCATGGAATAGGTCGATTTATATCTCCTCGTCACAACAATCATGAAAATCTAGGTTTTAGGTTAAAAACTATCTGAAATGCCTAGAAAGAGGCTGGAATGATGGTGATTTTCTGCATTTTCCGGCGATGTCCTCTACCGTTACACCTCGGACCAAAACCCACATGCAAGCTCAGGGTTAGCTTCCTCCTAGAAAGACGCGGAGGAAAATGATGTTAAGAGCTCGAGAAACTACCTTGTTCGAGCCTAAGTTCTCTAGATCGACTTCGGGTCCGATTCGGATTTTGGGTCTACAATACCCATTCTAGTGTCCTCGCAACACCCTAGAACGTTCAACGATCTCGGAATATCAACAGGAATCGATTGGCATTGACTAAATCTTAATTTGTTTGAAGATTCATTGCGAGGATTATCAGGGCGTCCATCTGGTTTCGTCTTCTCCAACGAGCCCATCACTGTTATTCCTAGTTGTCACAACACACGAACAGGGTAACCAAGGCGCCCAACACATTTGAGATAAAGGTCGAGTTCGTTAAGTAGGGTTCTCACCTGATTCAAAGTTGTGAGCCTCATGGTCCTCGGGGTGGATGGATGGGTGATTGATGGCGAAGGAGGAGGACAGTGGCGGCTCTGCTACCTGTGCTTATGAGGATGACAACCGGAGTTGGTGTTTGATGAAGGTGTGGATTCTTGGTTTCCTTATGAGTGTTCACGGGTTTGTGTAGAAGAAAAGGGTACATGAACTACAATGAAGTAAGTAAAGAGAAAGGTGTGTTAAAAACTAATGGGTATTGGGCTTACAAAAACTAAATAGGCTCACTAAATGTTTTGGGCTAAGGTACACCTAAACACTCACAACACTCTAAAAGTACCCCAAACAAGAAGAGGTAGTCAAGGCTCAGCAGAACTCTTAGGGGTAAATTGGTAAATTCACTCTTTTTTTAGGGGGGAAGGGGGCTAAATCAAGGCTGTATTTGTACATTCAATGTAACGACCCGTCCCAAATTTCATGGTTAGATTAGTGACTAATCACGATTAGTGAGGCTAATCCGTGATTAGTAGGGCGAAATCGGACGAACGATGCGAAATGACCGTTTTGCCCCTAGTGGTGGCAAAACGTTGACTTTTCAATCGGGCGGTCAAATGGACTTTGACCGATGACCGTGACGTCACGAGTTCATAGACAGGTGGCACGTTCAATTCCGACGTTCGATGAGGAAGTTATGACATTCGGAAGTTTAGGGGCATTTTGGTAATTTAGGTTAAAGGGGGTCAAATGTTGACTTTTTGACCGGGAGGTCCGATGGCCGAGGGCCGAAGACCGTTACGTAGATAAGGACGATACGAATCCATAGACAGGCGGCACACTGAAATCGGACTTCGAACGGGAGAGTTATGGGTCACGGAAGTTCGATTTCACTATGCACGAACTTCGAGACGGGGACGTTTTGGCGAAAGCTGATTGGGCAGATATTTTTAGTGGGTCCCATGGATGAGTGACAAGTGTCACTCATCCTATTGGTCAATACCCTTAATTTGTGGATCTAATTAATAAAATATTATTATTTTAATTATTTTATAATTAAACCTAACAACCATTAATCCTAACAATCCATTATCAATTAATCTCTCAATCCTCACCCTCCATTTCACTCCTCTCACCAGATCCACATCATCATCTTCATTTCTTTTCATTTTCTTCTTCTCCAAGCACAAAACCCGAACCCCCCCCCCTTCACCATTTTCTTCATTTTCTCCAAGCAGCACACACACATACCACCAGTCCCTAGGAGATAATATGACCGTGAGGAGTGTGAGAGGCGGAGGGCTGAGAGGCTGGACGGTGGCAGGCGGCGGAGGACACGGCAGAGCCGAACCCGTGAGGTAAGAAAACTTCAAAAATTTGAAGTTGTGTTTTAATGGTTTTTAGCTGATTCCAAGGATTGGGTTAGGTTGCTGGTAGTCCTAGGAGCTCAGTAGGATTGGTTTTGGGGCTTGGGGTGGCCTGGAACGGCCGTGAACGGCGGGGGAAAACTCACCCGCCATAGCCAAGCTTGAAGGGTTAGTTTTAGTTGTTTTCCTTCCATGTTAATGTCATAGAACCTTAGGTTAGATTGAGATGAGTAGAATGAGACAAACGGGAGGAGAAACGGTGGCCGGAGTAGGGAGAACCGGCCGGGTCAAGCCGCGGGTCACGGCGACCCGGTTGCAGACGTTCGGGTCGACCCGCGAGGAGGCAGGGACGACTGATGACGTCATCCTGATGACATCATCATGTCAGGGATGACGTCATCATGTCAGATCTGACAATGTCAGACTGACATGTCAGACAGTGGGCCAATGGGAGCATGACACGTGTCACTGTCAAGGGCTGTCAGTGATGACGTCATGCTGACGTCAGCGATGACGTCAGCAGGTACTGTAGCAGGCGCGTGAAGCCCACGCGCAGCCACTTCGGGCGGCGCGTGAGGGCGCGTGGCAGGGAATCTGGGGAAGGTTCCAACATACGAAATCTTCTATTCGATGTAACGAACATTTTGGGACTGGTTTCGTGTCGATCGGACACCGTCTCGATATGTTTCGGAGCATCGGAAGGTTTAGGTTCGGGATTAAAAATAGTTAAAAATACGGGAAAATTACGGGGCTTTGGTAGGAGGTTAATTAAGTAGTTAGTAACCTTCTATTACGATTTGGACAGGTTTGGGAGTCCCGGTGACGGTGATCGGCTCGGGGAGCCGTATGGCACGCAAATCGAGGCGGCAGCTCGGACGGTCTGTGAGTGGACCTTGTTTTCTAAATTGGTGCATGCATAAATGTTTATTATATGTTTTATTACTTGTTTGATGATGCCATGGGTGCATTTGTATATGGTTACGTATAAGCACGTATTTCGAGGTTTCGGCCTTATACGGTGCTTATACGGGTCTGTATTTCTTTATTGATTTAAATGAACTGAATTTGGATTTCAAAATGATAAACTCGGGTATGAGACCCATTTGGTTTTGTCTCGGGCATATGACCTCAGATTCCGGGCACGGTGCCCAGTTGGTGTCCTATGTTCGGGTACGAGACCCAGTCACTTTACGGTTTTGATTTCAGGTCAGGGAACCTTAAATGGATTTCCCGGTTCATGACGGTTTATGGGAACCGGCATGAACCCTTGTTGGTTATTACGGTACATGACGGTTTATGGGAACCGGCATGTTACCTGATTATGGGTATTATGGATTCATGACGGTTCAGGGGAACCGGTCATGAATGTTTATGTTATGTATATATATGTTCGTCTACCTTCCTTTACATGTTCTACTATCTCCTCCGGGGAGGGTCGTTGGCCTGGGTGGACCCCGGAGTAGTCACGGAGCACCGACTGAGTGGAGTCACCCCCCAGTTGGGTTCCTTACTCTCAGGAAGGCTATGATTACTATTACCTCGGGTAGGGTCAGTGGTCTGCGGACATTGATCTTGACTTTGAGAAGACTCGGATTGAGACCTGGGTAGCACGCGCGTGGCTTTGGATACCGTGACGGGATTGGTTGTGTGACTTATATATATGTATGTGATGGATATATGATATATGATATGTGGTGTGTACAGGTGTGCACAGGATTTGGGCAGTGGCCCGTATGGTCGTTTTTATTGTGGTCCTTTCGACCTTAGTTTATATCTGCTTTGGGCTTAGTCCCACATATGGTTGTTTTGGATAAATGGTTTTCGAATGCATGCATGCTTTTTAGTGGAGGGTACAAATGTCTTCTCGTTAAAATGTTTTTATAAACTCTTGTTTTGTCCACTCACAGTTTTTAATGTTTTGACTGCCCTTCAGGTTGACATCGGATGTGGACTGTAGCAGAGACCGAGATCTCACATGCCTCCTCCGGATCCTGGCGTACTCTGATAGCCCGGGAGGGCAAAGGACGAAAATATCCCTTGTCTGACACTTCGTGTCAGACGGGAGCAGGGTCATCCCGCACTAATCCCGGGGGGATTGGGATGGGTCCTGTCAACGTGGTATCAGAGCGGGGTTGTCTCTATTCGAGCAACCGCGGAGCTCTTGGAGCATGTACCCTGGTCGAGGATGTGATATCTCAATGGGCTACAGTTCGTTGTCAACCTGATCGTTGGGGTGCCGGTACGATAGTTAGTAGGATTGGCATGCCTTGGTTCGGCATTTGAGGCCAGGGTTGCCATAGTTCTGTCAGGGTTGACAGTGTGGGACCCTACGGAAGGATTAACGTGTTCGTATTCTGGAGTGTGATCGTGAGACGGTTAGTTGGGATCGTCTTCACGATGTCGTAGGATCGGTTCCAACGACTGATTCGATGTTGTGACCATTAGATGGTCAGATTATGTTGAGTTAAATGGGTTTACTGCAGTCGGCAGCTAGCAGCCGGATTCGAGGATCCTGATTGGACTTACGGTAGGATTGGATTGACGTCATTACGATGTCAAGACCGCGGAGTTGGTCAGATTGTTGATTTTACTGCTTTTCGCAGTTGGGTTCAGAGTGACCCTAGGGCTTGATTGTGGAACCCTACCTTATGTGTATGGTTCGGAAATGGGAGTTGACTGGTGGTTTGACTTGGACGACTATTCAGATTTGGATTCGTTAGTCGGTCTAGTCATGTCAGCTTGTATTGGGACTGCACTTCGCAGTCGAGGTTATATTTATCGGTTAGACCGAGTTGGTTGTCGTGCTACTTCAGTTGTGGGTTGGTGCAACTAAGGTCTTGGGCGACCTGGTAGACGACATTGGTTGAGTCGAGTTACGATTGGTTAGTGATTGGTTGGACAAGTTATCAGGGTTGGTACTTGTCGATGGAATCCCGGAGCGGGGATACGGAGTATTTGGTACGGGCGAGTGATTCCGTTCGATGCGGAATCTCGATAGCGAGGTCTGGTAGTTAGGTATGCACGAGGTTGTGGCAGACGCTACTATCGATGGACTTAGTCGAGTCTCATCAGGTCGGGTAGACTCAGGTAGTCGTGACGATGATACGGGGTGCGTGAGTAACGCATATGTACGAGCAGTGATTCTGGATTCGACTCGGTTACGGCTGAGTGCGATCGCAGAATGAGTTGGGGACGTTCGGGGAGCGTTTCCTTTTCCCGTATGAGCTGTCAGGGTGACTGTACCCAGAGTTGTCGGGTACGAGGGAGGCAGAGTTTCTCCTATTCGAGCAGAGGTACGGGATCGTCGCTCGGTATGAGCGGAGATCCAGGGTGTCAGCTTTGCACACGGCGTGTTGATACTAACACGAGTTTTGGTGATAGTGCGTGGTGCTGGTACTAGCGCTGGTACTCGTGCTAGTGCTAGTGCTGGTGTCGGTGCGGGTGATTGTGATGACGGTGAGTACGAGTCGGGATGTGACTCCGTCATAATGGGCATATGTTCGGTATCTGTGGTTCAGGAGTGGAACTCAGATAGAGTTAAACTGGTTAGGGGACACGTGGTTGATGTCTGGGTATGTTGTTTCCAATCTTGTTGGAACTTCGGAATCGCGAGAGGTTGCGATTGAGGTGACGAGTGGAATGCGGGTTTTCCGCATTGGTAATGGGTATGTCGAAGTCATTTTGGGTGACTTCTCAGGTTCTACCATAATTGATGGTGGTAGAGGATGTAGATGTTATTGATGTTGTTGGTTGCCACTAGTACACTGATCATGTATTGGTTGGTGGACTCGTGATTGTCTTGGGTCATCAGGTGGAGTGAGTATATCGAAGTTAGGTGACTGAGATTTCTCATTTTCTGCCTGGTGGCAGACGATGTTGGTTTACGTGACGTGGTGAATGCAACGAGTTTGGTTGTATTCACATAGGATGATTTTGATGCCATAGTCTTGTATCATCTTTGATTTTCCTCGGTGGAATGACAAGGACCGATACGAGAAAATCAGTGAGAACCCACGGTCTCGGCGTGTCTCGTCGTAGACTAATCTATTTAAGATGTGGGAAATGGTCAAGGACTTTGGTTGGTGTGACGATCCTCGATCGTGACGTCTATGGTCGGTTGACGTAGTGTTGGATCTGGATCGTGATTTGGGTATCCAGATAGGTGGAGAGTTTATTACTCTTACTTGGATGTTGAGTGGAGCATGATGGGACTGAACTTCTTTTCGAGGTAAATCCCATATGGCTCACCTGAGTAGTTGTCCGATGAGTTAGGTGTCCGACGAGGTCGGATTTTGTCTGACCTAGTGTTGTGTTGATGTTGGGATTGACTTCCCTATGAAGTCAATCGATCGTATTGTGGTAATCGGTTGAGCGGGTAACCGATAGGTTTGGTTTTGGTACGTCTCGGTAGACGTGAACGATATTTCAGGTTTTGGAATCAGATTTCTGGATGACGATTCAGGATTTGATTTTGGAACTTGAAAGAGGATTTCCAGATTTGGGTTTTGGAATCGGATTCTGGGTGACGATTCAGGATTTGATTCTAGAGCTTGACTGTAGATTTTCTTTTATGGATTTGGGTTCGGAATGGTTATTCCTAATACTAGTTTACGGAATGATGATTTCGGATTTGAATTTGGACATGATTATGGATATGATTTCTGGGTTTGGATTCGGGATTTCTTACGAAATTGCGGATTCGGATTCGGATTTGGAAATAGATAATGGGTTGGAGTTTGATTTGTCTAGATCGGACAGATGGACTCCATAATTGAAACGTGATTGACTACAACCTAGGTGGTTGTAGGCTGATTGATGGGTAGATGTACGTACCTGGTTCGTTGTTCGAGGTACGACACCGGGCAGACTTGGGATGTCTGGTGACGGTATATAGGTTATACCGGTGGTGCGTTGGAGAGCGTATTGGTAGTCGGATTGGTTCTGATACCATCAGATTAGTTGAGGACGTGGACTGGACATTGGATACTGTGCATTGGGTCATGGTATTTCTAATGGGTCTAGTTGCACACAGGTCGAGTGAAATGCTTGTGGTTAGTGTAACCACGAGTGTGTGTCATAGCAGTTTGCGACTGACGACTGTCAAGTGGTGACAGTTTGTAGGAGGTGTCAGCGTGGATCATGGTGTGAGGTCTGATGACTCCCAGTGGGAGCAGACGTCAGGATAGTTAGTGGTTGAGCAAGGAACCGTCTAGTTGGTTGTGTCAGCGAAACGGTAGATCTGATAAGTGGGATCAGTTCGGAGCGTACGACTTCTGTCATTCGACGTGGTCGAATGTAGTCGATACGACGAGAGCGTTAGTGGTACGTCTAGTTACAAACGAGGTTTATGTTGACTAGTGGGTGTACTAGGGTACACGTGTTTTGCGGTCGATTCTACTTTCCACGAGGTGGTTGTGGAATCAGGATAGTTGGAGTTTCGAGAACGGAACTAAATTAAGGAGGGAAGAACGGTTGGGTTTAGGTCGGTTGGAATTTCGAGGACGAAATTAATTAAGAAGGGAAGGTTGTAACGACCCGTCCCAAATTTCATGGTTAGATTAGTGACTAATCATGATTAGTGAGGCTAATCCGTGATTAGTAGGGCGAAATCGGACGAACGATGCGAAATGACCGTTTTGCCCCTAGTGGTGGCAAAACGTTGACTTTTCAATCGGGCGGTCAAATGGACTTTGACCGATGACCGTGACGTAGTTCGTGACGTCACGAGTTCATAGACAGGTGGCACGTTCAATTCCGACGTTCGAGGAGGAAGTTATGACGTTCGGAAGTTTAGGGGCATTTTGGTAATTTAGGTTAAAGGGGGTCAAATGTTGACTTTTTGACCGGGAGGTCCGATGGCCGAGAGCCGAAGACCGTTACGTAGATAAGGACGATACGAATCCATAGACAGGCGGCACACTGAAAACGGACTTCGAACGGGAGAGTTATGGGTCACGGAAGTTCGATTTCACTATGCACGAACTTCGAGACGGGGACGTTTTGGCGAAAGCTGATTGGGCAGATATTTTTAGTGGGTCACATGGATGAGTGACAAGTGTCACTCATCCTATTGGTCAATACCCTTAATTTGTGGATCTAATTAATAAAATATTATTATTTTAATTATTTTATAATTAAACCTAACAACCATTAATCCTAACCATCCATTATCAATTAATCTCTCAATCCTCACCCTCCATTTCACTCCTCTCACCAGATCCACATCATCATCTTCATTTCTTTTCATTTTCTTCTTCTCCAAGCACAAAACCCGAACCCCCCCCCTTCACCATTTTCTTCATTTTCTCCAAGCAGCACACACACATACCACCAGTCCCTAGGAGATAATATGACCGTGAGGAGTGTGAGAGGCGGAGGGCTGAGAGGCTGGACGGTGGCAGGCGGCGGAGGACACGGCGGAGCCGAACCCGTGAGGTAAGAAAACTTCAAAAATTTGAAGTTGTGTTTTAATGGTTTTTAGCTGATTCCAAGGATTGGGTTAGGTTGCTGGTAGTCCTAGGAGCTCAGTAGGATTGGTTTTGGGGCTTGGGGTGGCCTGGAACGGCCGTGAACGGCGGGGGAAAACTCACCCGCCATAGCCAAGCTTGAAGGGTTAGTTTTAGTTGTTTTCCTTCCATGTTAATGTCATAGAACCTTAGGTTAGATTGAGACGAGTAGAATGAGACAAACGGGAGGAGAAACGGTGGCCGGAGTAGGGAGAACCGGCCGGGTCAAGCCGCGGGTCACGGCGACCCGGTTGCAGACGTTCGGGTCGACCCGCGAGGAGGCAGGGACGACTGATGACGTCATCATGTCAGGGATGACGTCATCATGTCAGATCTGACAATGTCAGACTGACATGTCAGACAGTGGGCCAATGGGAGCGTGACACGTGTCACTGTCAGGGGCTGTCAGTGATGACGTCATGCTGACGTCAGCGATGACGTCAGCAGGTACTGTAGCAGGCGCGTGAAGCCCACGCGCAGCCACTTCGGGCGGCGCGTGAAGCCCACGCGCAGCCACTTCGGGCGGCGCGTGAGGGCGCGTGGCAGGGAATCTGGGGAAGGTTCCAACATACGAAATCTTCTATTCGATGTAACGAACATTTTGGGACTGGTTTCGTGTCGATCGGACACCGTCTCGATATGTTTCGGAGCATCGGAAGGTTTAGGTTCGGGATTAAAAATAGTTAAAAATACGGGAAAATTACGGGGCTTTGGTAGGAGGTTAATTAAGTAGTTAGTAACCTTCTATTACGATTTGGATAGGTTTGGGAGTCCCGGTGACGGTGATCGGCTCGGGGAGCCGTATGACACGCAAATCTAGGCGGCAGCTCGGACGGTCTGTGAGTGGACCTTGTTTTCTAAATTGGTGCATGCATAAATGTTTATTATATGTTTTATTACTTGTTTGATGATGCCATGGGTGCATTTGTATATGGTTACGTATAAGCACGTATTTCGAGGTTTCGGCCTTATACGGTGCTTATACGGGTCTGTATTTCTTTATTGATTTAAATGAACTGAATTTGGATTTCAAAATGATAAACTCGGGTATGAGACCCATTTGGTTTTGTCTCGGGCATATGACCTCAGATTCCGGGCACGGTGCCCAGTTGGTGTCCTATGTTCGGGTACGAGACCCAGTCACTTTACGGTTTTGATTTCAGGTCAGGGAACCTTAAATGGATTTCCCGGTTCATGACGGTTTATGGGAACCGGCATGAACCCTTGTTGGTTATTACGGTACATGACGGTTTATGGGAACCGGCATGTTACCTGATTATGGGTATTATGGATTCATGACGGTTCAGGGGAACCGGTCATGAATGTTTATGTTATGTATATATATGTTCGTCTACCTTCCTTTACATGTTCTACTATCTCCTCCGGAGAGGGTCGTTGGCCTGGGTGGACCCCGGAGTAGTCACGGAGCACCGACTGAGTGGAGTCACCCCCCAGTTGGGTTCCTTACTCTCAGGAAGGCTATGATTACTATTACCTCGGGTAGGGTCAGTGGTCTGCGGACATTGATCTTGACTTTGAGAAGACTCGGATTGAGACCTGGGTAGCACGCGCGTGGCTTTGGATACCGTGACGGGATTGGTTGTGTGACTTATATATATATATGTATGTGATGGATATATGATATATGATATGTGGTGTGTACAGGTGTGCACAGGATTTGGGCAGTGGCCCGTATGGTCGTTTTTATTGTGGTCCTTTCGACCTTAGTTTATATCTGCTTTGGGCTTAGTCCCACATATGGTTGTTTTGGATAAATGGTTTTCGAATGCATGCATGCTTTTTAGTGGAGGGTACAAATGTCTTCTCGTTAAAATGTTTTTATAAACTCTTGTTTTGTCCACTCACAGTTTTTAATGTTTTGACTGCCCTTCAGGTTGACATCGGATGTGGACTGTAGCAGAGACCGAGATCTCACATGCCTCCTCCGGATCCTGGCGTACTCTGATAGCCCGGGAGGGCAAAGGACGAAAATATCCCTTGTCTGACACTTCGTGTCAGACGGGAGCAGGGTCATCCCGCACTAATCCCGGGGGGATTGGGATGGGTCCTGTCATTCAATGTGCTTCAATTTCTCTTATTTTGTGCTGGTTTGGATTGGTTTCTATTAGGGTTGTTACTTGGTTAACTGATTCTGTTTTTTTGGTCTTTTCACACAGATTCTCCGTCTTTTGGCGAGTTCCGTCTGCGTTATGTGTTGTTTGTTCTTCTGCTCTAGTCTCTTTCTTTTCTCTTTCTTCTATGATGTCATTTTCAAACTTTATTTTTCTTGTTTTTTCTTTTTTTCCTTCATCCGTTTGTACAAAATCAAAGTAAAATAAGTAGTTATTAAGGTAGGTTAGGTAGGTTTGTATTGAATATGGTTGGTTCCCATTAGGGTGGTTGGTAGATGTCGTTGTCATCTAGTTTTTCAGATGAACTTTACTTATTTCGAGTCCTCTACACTTCCATCATATTGTTCAAATTAGCATAGTCAACATCATCTTCATTATCTGAGCCAATGGTCATGAAATTTTTATTTAATCTGTGTACTTCCCTTTCTCCTGCAAGCATTTCCAGCTCCATTAAAAAGTTTAATTCATTTCTGTTGTTGGCTAAGTTTTTAACCAACTCCATTACTTTTGTTTCCTGTTGTTCAAAAAAAGTTCTGATAGACTGCAAATGTGTCACAAAAATTCTTCTTACATCAGTTGCTTTAATCAAATTTCGGGAATCCACAAATTGTCTAGCAATTTTTGAAGTAGTAAGCATGCTATCAACCCTTTGTGTTGTGGGATTGATACTCAAGCAATTTGTTTTGTTTATGGAAGGATTTCTTCTGTAATGTCACTATCAATTGTCTTTGTGAGCATCCAAATTTGATATGGTTTGAAAAAAAAAATTCTCTTTCTCTCCAACCAAATGTACTAGTTATGGAAAAGCTTAAATATTTGTTCCATTTAAAATTTTTACCCACGTCATATGCCATTGTTTTGATAAATAACAAAAAATATTTTAAATGATGAAAATTAAAACTCTGGAAAAACATTTTGTTAGTAATTCCTCATATCAATATCTCACTGTTCATCTGCTAGAATAAAGGAAGGTTTTGGAAATTTATTCACCAAATTTATATTTACGTGGTTTCAAAAATATAAATCCATAATCCTCTCCTAATGATTCAAAATTCTTTCTTTTATGTTACAAAAAACTTCATGAGGTATTATTTGACGAGAAAGTTCAAAAAAACAAATTCTTCTTATTTTTTTAAAACTAAATTCATATGCTTATTTTGAAGAATTTCAGTTAATTGAGGAAATGTATTGATTTTTAAAAATTAAAATCTCCATTCCAATCCATTTATTTAATGATTTGGAATCCCTAAATTTTTAGGAAAATATTTTCTTCTTTTACCAAGGAAAACTGTTGCTCAATTTCTTTTAAATTTTTTCCAAAGTTAGCTATTTTTTCAACTAAAAGATAATTAGGTCATGTGTTTTCTGAACCCTTTATTTTCTTTATGGATATGAGATTTCTATATTCCATTTATTTTTTCATATAAGCCGATTTCTATTCCAAGATTGAAGAAATATTTTACTTTTGAACTGCAATCTCTTGTTATTTATTTGGCATTCAAATGATGGTTGAAAGTTTTTGCTACCACTTCGTATGTTTCAAAACTTTCATAGCATGCTCCACGGTATAATTTTATCTGAGTATGGAAAGCAGACCAGTTGTTGTAGATTCCTGGTTAGAACCCTTAATAAACAACATATATTTTTTGAGCAGAAGGTTTTTTCCTTACTATTGTACGTATTCCAGGGCTGTTTACCCTTGTCCATTTTCTGCACAATATAAATCACTTGTTTTAGTGATCTTTTATGGTAAGAAAATATCACATGTTCAATTTCAAAACTATATTGGAAAATAATATGATCTCATTTCAATCTTCGCCTATTATTTATGGCGCTTTTATTAATTAAAAAGTCACGAACTGATTAATTATCAGTTCTGAGAATAAAAACTTTCAGTGCCAAATAAATATGAAATCTTTTTATGGCAAGTTTAATAGCCAAAAGTTCTTTTTCAAAGGTAATCTAAAAAATAAGAGAATTTCCTGAATAATTAAAAGATAAAAAACCATTACAAAGTTTTGTAGGTGTCCTAAATTATGGACGAAGTTTTATTAAAAAACTTGTCACAAAAAAATTCTTCTTTTAGAAAAACTAAAAAAAGGATCAGAAATTTAATTGGACTTAGGAAGATTCTGAATTAATTAAAAGTATAGAATGATCTAACAAATATCCCACACGTTTATTTTCCTAAAACATGTGATAAACTGATTTTAGAAATAGATGTCTCATATTTTTGTTGGGGATGTGTTCTAAAAGTCATTCCAAAAGAACATTGGAATGATAAAGATATACCATTAAAAGAACATTGGAATGATAAAGATATATCATTAAAAGAAAATGGTATTAAACCATTAAAAGTCACAATACCTAAAAAACTTCAAAAAAAAGAATTAATTTGTGGCTATAATTCTACTAAATTTAAACTAAATGAGGTAAAATATATTACCTTTCAGAAAGAATTTTTGGCAATTAAAATTGCCATAAATTTTTTTTATATTTATTTGGCACTATAAAGTGCCATAATCGATGGTCGACAATTGAAATGGTATCATGTTATTTCCTAATATAGTTGTGAAATTGAACACGTGAAAGGAACTAACAATTTTATTGCATATTTTCTTAGAAGAGAAGATCATTAAAACAAGTAGTTTATATTGTGCAGGAAACAGACATGGGTAAATCGCACTGGAATATAGTAGTATGGAAAAAACCTTATGCTCAAAAAATATATGTTGCTTATCAGAGGTTCGAACCAGGAATCTATAACAACTTGTCTGCTTGTCATGCACAGGTAAACAAATACCGTGGAGCATGCTATGAAAGCTTTAAAACTTATGAACTAGCACCAAAAGCTTTCAACCATCATTTGAATGTCAAACAAATGGCAAGAGATTCCAGTTTGGAAGTAAAAGACTTCTTCAATTCTAGAATAGAAAGCAGCTTATATGAAGAAATAAATGGAATATGGGAAATCCCATATCCATCAAGAAAATAAAGAGTTCAGAAAACACATGACTTGGTTATCTTTCAAATTAGTTGGGAAAACAGTAAACTTTGAAAAAAAAAATTTAAAAGAAAAAGAGCAAAAAATTTCCTTGGTTGAAGAAAATATTTTGCTAGAAATGTTGGAATTCCAAATCATTAAACAAATGGATTGGAATGAAGATTTTAGTTTTGAAAAAAAATCAATACATTTCTTCAATTAACTTAAATTCTTTAAAATGAGCATATGAATTTATTTTTCAAGAAAATAAGAAGAATTTGCCTTTTTGAACTTACTCACCAAATAATGTCTCTAGCCTGAAGTTTTTTGTGACATAAAAGATAGAATTTGGAATTATCATGAGAGGATTATAGATATATTTTCGAAACCACACAAATATAAATTTGATGAATAATTTTGCAAGACTTTTTTTTGTTCTAACAGATGAATGATGGGATATTGATACTCTTGGGTGAGAAATTATTAACAAAGTGATTTACCAAAATTTTAATTTTCATCATTTAAAAGATTTTTTGACATTTACCAAAACAATGATATATGACGTGGTTAAAAAATCAAATGGAATCAATATTTAACTTCTTCCATAACTAGTGCATTGGGTTGGAGAAAGATGAAATTTTTTCGAACCATATCAAATTTGGATGCTCACAGAGACAATTGATAGTGACCTTCCGAAAGAAACCCTTCCAAATACAAAGAAACCCTTTCAATCTATCCTGCTTGCTCTTTGAGGAAACGGCTGAAGAGTAAGAAGAAACAGATTGAAAGGGACATCAAAGAAAGAGTTTGTGGTGAGTGAGAGAGAAAAGAAACCGAAAGGGACGAGCAAAATGAAAAAGATAGACAAAACTCTCCAAAAGATGGAAAATTTGCAAGAATCTGTGTGAAATATTTAAAAAACTAAAATCGATTAAACCGATCAACAACTCTAGTTTCTATATTAGCAAGGTTTCGACAATCTTTGGTTGTCAACATGGGAAAATGCAACTTGAAACTTTTAAGAATTGTCTTTAATCCCTTCTCAGTCTCAAAGATTCCAAATTTGTGTTGCTACAAATGGTGTTGATTGAAGAACCAGTCTAGAAAACCCATCTCAGTTTAATCTTTCACGCAGAGCATCCTTTCGTTCTACAATTGCTCACGAGGTGGTGAGCAAAGAACGCTCACCGCCGTCCAGACATTTAATTTTAATGAACTCTAGTTAAATTTTTAATTAGAATTTTATCAAAATTAGAACGCAAAATTAGAAGCCGAAGCTTTTCCCAGTACAAACATATACAAGTTATTATTAGATACCATCAATATGATAACGAATATCATACTAATATTATGCAATATAAAAGGCATAAACGTAAACATTTATTAAATTAACTTTGCAGATAATACAATTCTCTCACAAGTCACAACCCATTATAATTTCTAGGAAAATGGATTTTGCTAGAAAATTAAAGTTACATGTTTGCTCTTTCCTTGATAATTTCAAAAGGGAGAATCGTATTTGGTACTTAAAGAAACTCGCCTTAACATCCATTTTCTCTCCTCCTAGTCTCAAAAAAATTAAAAGCAAAGCATGTCTAACAATTTTATTAATATATAATTTTTTTAATCTAATAAAAGGAAATATTGTTCTTTCCATATTTGTGTTCATTAAATCTTTTTATTTTTTATTCAATCAACAATGTCTTCAATCTCACACTGAATTAATTTTTCATCAAATAAATATTATTTGTTCACCTATCTAACAAAAAAAGACAAAAAATAAAAATAAAAATATTATCTTATAAAATGAACACATATCTAAATTGTAACTTTCTTTTGAAAACATGGGTTTTAAGAACCACAATATACACTAGGTTTAGATTGAAGCAATTTAGTTTTGTTTGTATATATAAGATATATATCATGATTAACAACCACATCTATATTAGTTTGGTTGCATGTAAGAAATTGTTGCATCTGGGAATTGAATTGCATGTGTTCTCGAGTAAATTGTTCACCCTATAAAAAATCAAAGGCGTTGCGAGCGCTTTTTTTTTTCCTTTTTTTCTTGAAAATGTTAACAAGTATTCATAACTTCACTGAAAACTAATTGGATATAAAATTAATGCATCATTTGAATTTAAAAAAAAATTGTGTAATACAGATAGGGAAGAATAGTAATTTATTCTAATATATTAACATATTTTCTTTTTAATTAACATTCTAATTATGATTAACTTCAGGACCAGGGCCGGCCAATAGGTAGGGCGGGAGGGGCTTAGGCCCCGGGCCCAAAAATATTGAAGGGCCCAAAATTAAGTTTTTTTTTGTTATATTAAAAAAAATAGTAAGTTGTATGATAATTTAGATGGGGGTACGAGTGAACAAGAAAATGAAGGAAAGTTTCCTTCAAAGTTTCAAGAAAAAAACGCAGTGTTTTAATATTCTAATTCAATGTTCCAAGGTTAAATATCAATCTCATTCAATCTCAAACTCTCAATTGTCTAAATTTTTAAGTTTTTGCAATCTCATTCAAACTCTCAAATCCTAACCTCAATTTCTCAACAATTTGCTTTTCCAATCGAAGACATCTAGACATTTTCGCCTCGCCCTATCCGAGATATTTCTAAGTTACAAACTTCAAAAATAAGTAATTTAATTTAATAGAATTCCTATTACAGTTCCCTAATTGAACACTTCCATTTGACAACTTTCCCTTATGGATGTTGTAGTTTTTTACGACATGAAGACCCTCTCATATAATCAAAGGATCAATGTTATGGGTCTAAACCACGAATCTAACATTACAAATGACATGTCAGTTCTTACTTTTTGTTAGAAATTAGAAACTATGCCTCTTTAGTTTTTTTTTTGGTGCCTTTTGAAACTTTAATTACGTATTTTTCGCATTTCAAAAAAATTTCAAGAAACTCACCGAAATTGATAAGGTCATTGTTACAAAAGTTCTTAGTTTAACAATATTTAATTACATTCTTATTTTGAATATAAAAGTTTGTATATAATTGCAAATTGCTTACTGATTTTACAACAAAAGTATAAGATTTGTTTAAAAAAAATTAAATGTAATTTTTTGGATATGATGTTTTTTTTTTCTTTGTTTGGGGTTTTGTCCTAATTTTTGAGTTTTCTCATAACAAAAATTTTAACGATACTTCTTAATAAAAATATAATATAATCAATTTATAAAATTTAAATTTTCAATAATTAAGTATGCGAATTGAGGGCCCATTTTTTATTTTTGCCCTAGGCCTCTAAATGTTTGGACCGGCTCTGTTCAGGACACGTGTCCAACTCTGAGATTGGTGATAAGCGTCACCACTAAAGGGTGGTGATGACCAAAATCAGACTCCTTCCTTCCTTGTGATTGTATGGTTTGAGACATACTTAGATTTTAGTTCCCCATCATGTTATTTGCTATTTTTTTCAATCCAACCCCTTACTCAAAATCTTTCTTAAATTTTTTTCCCTAAAGCTTGGTCTACCTTTCTATTGGAGGAGTTTGTCACCCGAAATCAAGCCTTTCTCAAATCCGTCAGACTTTGTTAATTCTTCAAGGCTAAATGTAATGAGTTTGAAAATTGTGGCTGTTTTGTTAGTGTAAGTAGTTTGTTTAGGGATATAAGCACGATTAGAGGTTTGGTCATTTTAAGCCTTGTAGGCTTGCTTTGTAATTTTGGATAATTTCAATGATGATAGTTTGTTAGCTATTAGTGCAGTTTTGTCTGTGTTAATATTGTCATATTAGTTTATGGGTTTTGTTATCATAATTTGATTTTGATAGTATAATTGTACCATTTCTTTATGACATTATAGTATATCATTATTGATTAAAAAACCAATACACATAAATCAACCATTAAAATAGCAAATTTCACGTAGAATATATTTTTCTCATTTATTAATGAGAACCTTCTGCTTGGAAAGTGAAAAGGAATCTCTGGGTAACCCTCATCATTTACCCCAAAAGCTCATAAGCATGTGGGGGTCTGCTTAGCCCGGTGGAAAAAAGTCTGGCCCGACTTGCTATGGGTCATGGGTCTACCCGGTTCAAAATTTAGTGTACTAAACTTTAGTTTAGACGTTTAAATCTAATATACCCAATAAGCCCGACTCGATACGTCCATATAAGCCCGTCAGCAATAAAACCTATTATTAACCAAGTATAGACTTGAGACTTGAAAGTGAAAGTGAGGCAATTTGATTTGAGAGTGAAAGTGAGACATTTTGAAGGTAAGTTATAATATATATTTTTTACCAACGAATTTTTAATTTGAATAATTTGTAATTTGAAGTGAGAGTGAAACTAATAGGTAGTATAATGTCGAGTATCTTTTTTTAATGTTTTTTTTTTTCATATTTATCTTTCAATTTTTCAAGTAATTCGAAAACCCCAATTAAGCCTGACTGCAGTGGGCTTATTTGGGCCAGCATGTGAAGCCCAATAAAAACTCGACTCGACAATGTGCTTGAGTTTTTATGTATTTGACTAAATTCGCCTGACCTGATTCAGTACTTTTCAAAATTCGATATAAACGCCGATTAGCCCAGCCCAAGGCCAAAAAATTTTGGGTTGGACTTGCCCAACAGATCTCTTTATGGGAGCAAAAAAATCAAGATAAGATGTTAATTAGTGAAAATTGAACGTAAAATAAAAGAGTTTGAGTCGGGTCAAGTTGCCGGGTGGGGAAACCCGAGTTGCAAACCCGCTATAGGAAGAAGATGTTTGTCAATGTTTATGAGTTATATATTATACATGCTTTAAAATTGCAACAACCCTGGTTTAGTTGAGTTGGCTTTGTGGTTAAACTTCTTTCTTGGTCACTCGAGTTTGAATCCAGATGTTGGCAAGTTGCTGTTTGTTTTTTTTTTAAAAATATTCCTTCCAATTTTCCAACAAAATTTGTCCTTTTATTTTCATTTTTTCCAAATTTTAAATATATTTGAATTTATTTTATCATTTTTCTTGCATTGAATTTATTTTATCATTTTTCTTGCATTGAATTTTTTTTTATACTTATTGTTATGTTTTTAACTATATTAACATTCAATTATAATAATACACTTCAATTTATATTTATATTTAAAATTTTATATTATTAATTAGTTATCGTCAGAATCATATTGTATTATATTATAATCATATATTTATTATAGCAAAGCCATTTTATAATTTTATTAGTCATATATAACAATTATTGGGTACTTAAATTTTGGCCTTCTATTTTCATTTTTTCCAATTTTAAATATATTTGAATTTATTTTATCATTTTTCTTCCATTGAAATTTTTTATACTTATTGTTATGTTTTTAACTATACTAACATTCAATTATAATAATACACTTCAATTTATGTTTATATTTTAAATTTATATTATTAATTAGTTATTGTAATAATCATATTATATCATAATATACCTCATATATTTATTATAACGAAGTCATTTTATAATTTTATTAATCATATATAATTATTATAAGATACTTAAATTTTTAATTTTAATACTAAACTTTTTGTTATTTTTTTTATTTATGATATCAATATCGAGTCCAATAGTGAGGATGAGATCCTTACATTAAACTGGTAGACATCAATATTTCAATCCTCGATTTGTTCCCTCTTCTGTCGTTTCCCTTTGGTTTCACACTTTCACCCGCCATTGCCAAGCAGTCTCCGCAGCGACCGGTTTTCGCACAATTTCTTTACCCTCCCAAGTTCTCAGCCCTCATAGAAATACATAATGAGTTCCCTTCGCGTTTCCCCCAACACCATTTCTCAACCTCTCAATCTCCGCCGTCGATCCACCCCCTGCTTAACCCGAGGGGTCCGACTGATCTACGATCGGAGGCCGTTGGCTGCTTGCCTTAATCTGGAGGAGGCAGCACCAGATACCCCGCCAAAACTAGGGCTTACGAAGAGCAAGGAGGTTGTAGAGACGGAGGCGAAGGTTCTGGTGCAGACCTATGCGAGAACTCCAGTTGTGGTGGCCAGTGGCAAAGGGTGTAAATTGTATGACGTCGAGGGGCGAGAATATTTGGACTTGACCTCAGGGATTGCAGTGAATGCGCTGGGCCATGGCGATGAGGACTGGTTGAAGGCTTTGGTGGATCAGGCCAATTCCCTTGCTCATGTCAGCAATGTCTACTATTCCATCCCTCAGGTTCGCCCTTTGTTCTTGATTTGTAAATTATGCCTGGTTTTGGTTGCCGATAGAGTGTGGGAAGAATTGAAAAGATTGTATTTTGATTATGAAGCTTGGTTTTAATTCGTTAAACGATGGGATTTCTCTGGTTAGGACTTATGGCATTATCATTGCTTGGTTTAGGTGGAATTAGCGAAGCGTCTGGTGGGCTCTAGTTTTGCAGACAGAGTGTTTTTCACAAACTCTGGAACCGAAGCAAACGAAGCTGCCATTAAATTTGCAAGGAAGTTTCAGAGACACACTCACCCTGATGCGAAAGAGCCTGCCACAAGCTTCATATCTTTCACTAACAGCTTCCATGGGAGGACAATGGGTGCTCTTGCCTTGACTAGCAAAGAGCATTACAGGTCTCCTTTTGAGCCTGTCATGCCTGGAGTCACATTTGTAGAATATGGAAATATAGAAGCTACCAAGGAATTGATTCAGCTCGGAAAAACTGCTGCGGTTTTTGTGGAACCTATACAAGGTGAAGGGGGCATTTACAGTGCTTCAAAGCAGTTCCTGCAGTTTCTGCGTACTGCTTGTGATGATGCTGGGGCTCTTCTGGTGTTTGATGAGGTAATTTGAATTTGAATGTCTTGATGGTGCATTTTTTGGCTATAGCTCTTGTTACTTTGGTTCTGTAGTTTCATGTTTTCTTGCTCCAAAATAGTTTTGTTATAGTTTAGTTTAGTATGGTAATTGCATTTGATCAGTTCTATTTTATTGATCCCTTGGATAAAGTTCTTCATGGCTTTGAGCATCATTCTTTGTCTTCATATGTAAATATGTTATTTGATCGTCTCTTGCAACTAGACATGAATTCTTCATTCTTGTATAGGCATCTGTTACTCTAGTATTAGGTTCTTCTTCCATTCGCCATTTGCAAATATACAATATCAGTCTCATTTCCCCTTAACCGCAGTTAGGATTTTTCAGAAGGCAATTTCATCATGGCTACGTCCCTTAGTTTATATATAATTGTATTTTAGCCGTTATTATATCTTTCTGCAAAATGCGCCACCCTTTGAATTTTATTGAAAGGTGTGCATTACACCACCAAGAATTAAAACATGAAGGCCTTGGCTTCCAAGAGATATCGTATTTATCAGTTTGAACCACATGAATCTCCTTTCATAATGTACATGCTGATACGTACCATTTTGCAAATTTTATATTACATTATATCCTTTTTATGTCTCATTTGAGCATCATTTCAAATGAGAAAATTAGAGTTTAAATAACCTACATTCTAAATTGTTTCAACGGGACACAATGCATTTTCTGGTGCAGCTAAGTTACAGGGCTCAATTTTATAGAGCTCTCTATTATGTTTTTTCAATCCATGATTTCAGTTTTTCTTATCACTTCTTTTACCCTTTTCTTCGTAGGTTCAATGTGGTTTAGGCCGAACTGGGTATCTTTGGGCTCATGAAGCATATGGTGTATTCCCGGACATGATGACGCTTGCTAAGCCACTTGCTGGAGGCCTACCTATTGGAGCTGCATTGGTGACTGAAAGAGTTGCTTCCGCCATAGCTTTTGGCGACCATGGAAGTACTTTTGCCGGTGCACCTCTGGTCTGTAGTGCTGCCCTAGCCGTCCTCAATAAAATATCGAATCCCAATTTTTTGAACAGCGTTTCAAAGAAAGGTATCTACTTTAAGAATCTCTTAAAGCAGAAGCTGGGAGGGAACCCGCACGTTAAAGAAATCCGTGGTTTTGGTCTTATTATCGGAATCGACTTGGATGTCCCTGCCTCGCCCCTTGTGGATACATGTAGAAGATCCGGCCTGCTAGTATTGACTGCCGGGAAAGGCAATGTCGTGAGGCTCGTTCCTCCATTGATCATAACAGAGCAAGAGCTTGAGGTTGCAGCTGAGATTTTGCTCCGAGCTTTGCCAGTACTGGATGAAACTAATTCAAGTTAGAGTTAGAAGCAAAGAAACTGCAATTTGTTGTAGTTGTTGCTTCATATGCCAATGTATGAATATGTAATTTCGAGAACCGATTGCTAGAAATAAAAATGTGGGATATACTATCTAAAATTTTAGCTTTTGGTTGGATCATGGGTACATTGATAGGTGGCTAAAAAATTAAGAGTAATGAAGCATTAATTTTCGGGAAAATGGAAATAAAAATTGAAATCAACCATTCGATTAATACTAATTTACAAACCACACAAGACACCAGAAAATGCAGTAAAAAATAAATTAAATAATCAAGTTCGTATCATCTTTCTAGACTCCAAGTTGCTTGAAAATTGTAGCAATCTCGGAAACCTTTTAATTTTCATCATTTTCTCACAAGCATTATGGTAACAATTTACAAAAGCATATGGAATCACATTATACCAACCAATTCACTTGAACTATAAGCACTAATAAGCTGGGGGGCACAAGTTTGATTTCATTTGTTTGACTGAGTCTCCACTTATTTGTGTCACAGCAAGAATCACTTGAAAATTGCAGCTATGGACTGCCATAGAGGCAATAAATTCAACCTGAGCCAAGGAGCTAAAATGCAGATTCCTTCTTCGATGCATTGCCAAGCTCTCTTGCATGTCAAAGCCAGGTTGTTCTCATAGCTTTCAAAGTTTCTACATTTTCTGACTACCACCGCCTTCTGTTTCTGGTTGGTTTTAGCAAACATGACAGCAATCTATGGATACTTGGGATATTTTCTCCTCAGCCTCCTCTTCACTTCACTGGTCGGACACCAACTGTTCTTACACGGAATCTATACTGAGGTTGAGACTCTTCATCATCATCATCATCATCCTCATCATCTTCACTGGAATCATCTTCTACACTGTCCCACCGTGCATAGTCTAGAGAAGAGTGTCCCTTCGGTTTGGGGATTGCTTGCCATCCTTTTTCTTTTTCAGATGGTAGTTTGATGCATTCGGGCTGAGGGGCAACAACTTCAGCTGGGGAAGTAATCTTTACAGGGTTGCCTTTTGGATCCCTTCCCTGTATAGAAGATTCCCTGTTTACTGGTGTCTTTGAGGTAATAACATCTGGAGCAGCAGTAGCCCTATAAACCTCCGCAAACTGATCCCTTCCTGCACCTGAGACTACTGCATCTTTTTTTCCTTCACATTGCTCCTCTTTCTCCTCATAACCATCTGGCTCTGCTTCTTCCCTGTCATCTTCCTCTTCTTCTAGTTCTGCTTCGGATTCGGGTATCGGAGCAAGTGACTTTCCTCAAGCAGAAAAAATAACTCTTTACTCACAGCCAGGAAATTGACAATTGCAAATATATGATTTCAGCACCTGCTGCACTGCTGCTGATGATGTTCATAATTGTAAATTTATTGCAACAGTGTTGCTCATAATTGCAAATTTGAGGAGGGGGATTCTCACAATTCAAAATTGTACCAATCAACAATGAACAAAACCCTAGAGGTAGTACAAAGGATAAAGACATAGGATCTCTTTCTGGCTTTAGGTTTCAGACCATTCTATAATAAAATAACTGACCACTAAACTCAAAGTTATGCATCAATACAGTACCTAATTTTCAGTTGATGTACCACAAATTAGTGCAGACATGCGTGGAATAATAGTAAAATATTAGTAGAAAGAACAAGAGAAGTATACCACTTGTGTCTTTAAGCGAGCTAAAAGGTTTTGATACACTTCTGATGACGGATTTAACTCTATGAGCCTGTGAACATCAAAGAGGGCCGAGTGATATTCCTTGAGAGTGACTAGAGTCTGAGCCCTCAACATCAATGCTCCAGTGTGATTGTAATCAAGTTCAAGCACTGAAGTACATTCGTCTGTGGCCTAATGTGCAAAGATAGACTTGGTTACATTATCCAAATTACCGAAACCAACACTTCGAGTTCCACTAATTAATTGCTTAATGATTCAAATCTATAAAGGAATTTAATCTTTGTCACCGAACTCACAATTTACTTGCTCTATCAACTCCTTGAGATCAAAATTTTTAAAATAGACATTTCCTAAACAGAAACAAAGAGAGAAAACGATAGAGATGAAAACGCGAACCTTGTTGAAATCGTGAAGCTTCAAAAAGCAAGCAGCTCTGTTGCTGTGCAAAGCGATCTTCTGGGGCTTGGTCTTCGCCATGGAAAGGAATTCCGTATAAAACCCTAGAGCCTCCGAATAACTCCCTTCCCGGTACATCTGGTGGGCCCGCTCGATCTTGTTCACCGGCGTCGACGCCATCGTATCCTCCTCCGGCCGTCAATCTCAGGCGTCCAAAATATCAGAAAAAAAAAGGATTATAATAACAACGCCAATCAACGGAATCAAATGAAGAGAGTTTGGGGGATTTGAGTGATCGTGGACTTATCGATTGTTACTCACAAAGCTTGAGAGATTGACGAGTGAGACAGCGAATTGATTTTCTTTTGTGTTTGAATTTAAAAGACTTCTCTTTTTGTTTTCGACAAAACAGGAAACAGAAATGATATGGTTGGTCGCACGTGACAACTGACACGTAAGTATTTTGCCTCCAAAACGAGTCATCTCGTCGTCAACCAACCTGCACAATTTAAAAACTTCCCAATTTTTAATAACCCAAAAAAAAAAAACACCTTCACAATTTAAAAATGAAAATGTCTAAGTGAGTTTAGCTTGGTTGATTATAGTGTTGTGATTTGATCATTAGGACTGTATTCATAAACAATTAGACTGAATTTAGTTTTTGAATGGAGACCACTCACTTCACTCCTGTACTGATGAAATTTGGGAATGATCTTGATATTGCTTCATGAAAAGTTTGATTCTTGTTTTGTTTCCAATCTCACGAAATGAAGGAGAATCATATAATAGTACTAATATTTATACATGGTGAGCGATGTACGTCCAATGTCATAGTTTGTGAGTGTTTGATAAATTCAAGAAATGATGGTTTTTGCTTAATGTAGTTCATGTTGTGCCCTACACTGTTTTCCATTGTAGAGTATCGAGATAGAATAGTTTCCGAAGGACTTAACACTTACGTAGGATTGGACACATTATGTTGGCACTTGCGATATCTGAGTTTCACAATATATATGGACCTCATCAAATAAGTCAAGGAAAGGATTATGGTTTTCTGTTGAATATATAATATAGATTGGGACAGTACGTAATACGGTCTTCATGGGTTTGTATCTAAATCTAAATCATCAATATTTGAATGAACTTGACTGGGCAAAAGAGACAAGAGAGCTTGATTTGGTGGAAGATGAGGTGGAAAAAGTAAGAATATTGGAAAAGAGAAAAAAAAAACTCAGTGTTGTTTGGTTTTCTTTTCTTGTATAGCCTTGTTGCTGGTAAATCAAGTGTCAAGCAGTAAGTGGGTGCTGAAGTTTGCAGTTCCCTAAACTATAATGATGATGGTTGTGTGCTAGGCGTGCTTTTGTTTTGCTATTATGGCCAACTGTTTCGGACCCATATTGATAATTCACGAACATGAGCTATTAGAGTTTGAAGATATAGTCTTAACAGTATTCAACAGCATAACTCGCCTATATCAGATTCCTTTTAAAATCGCGAGCTGAAATCCATATGGCTGGGCTTTTGCTTGCTGAATCCTCTCATCATGGAGATGAAGGTGGTTCCCATGAAAACGGTCAGAAGGGGCTAAAGAAGGGACCCTGTTGGTACATTTCTAGGAAGGAAATCGAAGAAATTCTCGATCTAATGGTATAATTCATAACGAAAGTAATGAAGTAGATTCTGAGCATACTGTCTATGTCCCTAAATGTTTTTATATATTATGATCATAGGTTCATATTTGATACATTAACATTACTATGAAGGCTGGACAAAGACCTGTGAAAGGATCATAAAGCTCTTCAGCGATTGGTTGTTATGGGATGTTTTCTAGGCCCTAGATACATTTGGTATATTCCATTTTGTTAAAAGAATGCATTCATAAACCAAGTTTATTCAACTGGGCTTAGCAAGTTTTCTATAGACTTTTTGAAATATATAGAAAAACAAATTTGCTCAATAGACTTTCTGAAATATATAGTTTATTTGAATACTCGAATATATAATATTCCTACGTTCAATGCCAGTTTTATTTTATTGTCTATTTAAGGGTCGTGAAGTTGATAGCACCTCCTTTTTTTTGGGCCTAATCATATGCTTAGCCCAACCACTAACGGCCTAATCAAAGCACTTTGTATTTTCTTTTTAGTTTTTTTTTTCTTCCCAATATATGTTTTCTTCGCAATCAGTGTATCTAGCAGTTGTCTTATCCCACCCAAAATGTAATGTGTCATTTTTTTTTATTTGTATTGCTCCGATCTTAAAAATTCGATCTTCTAAATAACGTTGTACCAAAATTTTGAGAAAAATATTGAAATATACTTAAAGTTAAGTTTAAAACGTTTGATGAATAAGATTATTTTATGATTGTAAATAATTTTCTAAATCAATCAATCGATCTATATGTCCACATTTATTGTACGTACTCATAGATTTTTCACGTCAAAAATTAGCCAATTTCCCAAGACTAAGTAACGACGCGACATGCATTGACCGTTATAAAACGTTTTGTTGACGATCGAAATACTTTAATTTCTCATAATCGGGAGATTTTCGATGGATAACGTCTAAACACATAAAACCATAAAGTGAATGGTCCCGATAAAATTTGATCGCTTGAATATCGATTGAATCTAAATCTCGAGAAAAGTATTGAAATATACTTAGTATTTAAAGTGTTTACTGATACGATGATTTTACGATTTTAAATAGTTTTCAAATCAGTTGACCAATCTAAGCGTCTATATTTATTATACATATTCATAGATATCTCCTATGCCAAAGTTTACCAATTTTGACATCCCGAGACTAAGTAACGGTGTGATACGATTCAGCGGTCACAAAATAGTTTTTGATGATTAGATACTTTAACTTCTCAAAATTAGGAAATATTAGGTAGACAAAGTCTAGGCACGTAAAACCACAAAGAGAACGGTCCCAATCTTGAAAATTTGATCGTCTAAATATCGGTTGAACCAAAATTTCAAGAAAATTATTGAAATATACTTAGTGTTTAAAGTGTTTGATGAATAAGATGATTCTATGATTTTAAAGAATTTTCAAAATCAAACGAAATTGATGGTCGCGCATTAGTGTGATTTACAAGAAGCCCAGTTTTTTCTATTATAAGAAAAGGTTGAGGAACTTATGGTATGAAGAGAATGGATTTTGAGGCCAAATAGTGAGCGATCACTCAACAATGAACACTAACTGAAAGCGTCCGAACAATTTTTGTATATACTTATAGATTTCCAAAATATTTATCCAATTTCGACATACCGGAACTAAGTAACGGCTAACATGACCGGTCCTCTAATTTCCTAAAAACCGGAGCGGTCCTACTCTCGTTTAGCAATCCTCATCAAACTAGGGATATTAGCAGTTTTAATCATATTGGAAACTTAGTAATTTAACCAAAGTAGACCCACCCTGGCGGGACCTCCGCCCACACC
Source organism: Prinsepia uniflora (assembly GCA_032719365.1). Classification (NCBI taxonomy): domain Eukaryota; kingdom Viridiplantae; phylum Streptophyta; class Magnoliopsida; order Rosales; family Rosaceae; genus Prinsepia; species Prinsepia uniflora. The sequence goes on along the minus strand of CM064866.1, from coordinate 58,364,751 downwards.
TAACCCACTTTTCCGACAAGTGGTGGAATTTGTTGTACTCAACTACCGTTGAGTCTTTTTACTTGAATTCGCATCAATACCATGTAATAACACCTATAATACTATAATAGTAACCAATAATTATAGGATTTTAATCACCACATTACAACAAGGAGCGTAAGACACTTAGTTCCCTTTACAAGGATTTTTCCGTTCGTAGTCATCGACATTACTTACTAATGTCTAAGTATAGTGACAATAAAAAATCCTTTAGTTTATATCTAATTACTATAATCCTCAAGTTACATACATCCAACTTCCACATTAACTTCCAAATATATTAGTAATATCATATTTAATGGAATTCACATGTATTCACCTTTCCTTCACACTTCAATTCACCATAACTCATCATAATTAATTAAGGATTCTTCACCTATGAATAGCATAATATCACCCTTATAATATCATGAAAAGAAAACAATAATATATATCTTAAGGATTCTTCATCCAAATAACATGAATCAATTTAAGAATGAGTCTACCATTAACTTTACTTGAACTCAAGTCATATAGTTAAACTACATAATTATAGGATCAAGATGCATAAATAAGCTTTGGGCCAAACGATTAAATCTTAGGGCCAAACACTTTGATTAAGTACTTAACCCTTCTATGATCAAAACTCTTTCAACTCCTTTAATGTTTCATGCCATCAAGTATTCAATAATGAGGTTTACTATCATCAACAAAACCCTAGGCTTAATTCCCATAAATGTCCAAAATTAAATATCCATTTAATTCATTAACCTATTCACCTTAGAAGCCGAAAATTGTATCCAAACAAAGTCTGATTAAGGCAACCAATATACCAATGAACTCAGAAATTCAAGATAAAAAATTTTTTGTTGATCACATTCCCTGGAACGGTCGAACGCGCCCTCACAAGCCGCCCAAAGTGTAACAATCCGAACTTTCAATGAGGGTAAAATCGGAAAAGAAAAATGAAATTGACCATTTTGCCCATGAAGTCAAAGGGTTAACTTTTAACCAAAAGTAAAAATGTTGACTTTTTAATCGGGGACCTCTTTTATGTAATCTGAAAGGATCATTATGAAGGTCTTGATGAGATGTGTAGGATGCCAGAAACGGAGTTTGGATGGTTTCGTTTTGGGTCTAAGATGTGTAGGGGCATTTTAGTGATTGTTTAATGGAGGGTGTTTTCGCAATTTTACTTGTGAGATATTTTTTTGTGGCTGAATTGGGAGGTGACATGCGTCCCTATCCTTTAGGGAACTGTGCTACCGTCTGTTGTGTGTGTGTGTTATGTTTTAAGTGTTGTGTGTGTGCTCTCGGCCAAGAGAGAAAAAGGAAGGAGAAAATGGTGAATCGTAGAGGAAAACAGGGAAAAAGAGAGGAGAAGGAAAAGTAAATAAGGGGAGAAAAAAGAAAAGACTGAGAGAGCATGAGGACTGAGTTCAGACCCGTGAACTACCATGGGACTCGAGAAGCAACCATGACACCCGAGAAGAATTTTTGAGTTTTGAACACCGAGTTTGTGTCTTTGATGGATAAGCTTGAAACTAAGCTTGCTGATCATTTCTGAGTAGTCAAGCGACTTCAAAAAGCCCATAAATTGAAACTTTGGATGTGGGGAAAAATTCAAAATTTAGTTTGAGTTGACCGTGAATTTTAGAATGATCACCCATAAATTTAACCTAAGATTTCCTTGTTTTGGGATTACATAACCGTTTCTAGGATCAATTAGAATTGTTTGGACACTTAGAACGTGAAAAATAGACATAAACAAGTGTTTTTTGTCCGGGCTTACCTCGCGGGTCGAGTTTGGAAGCAAATGAAACGGGTTGGCCCGTTTAAGAAGGAAGATGATGAACAGTCCCGCGCGTGAGGCCCACGGGAAAGGACCTAAGGTCGCGTATGGAGGGTGCGTGCTATCTCATCTCGAATTACAATCAACATGTTTTTTTTATGCTTCGTCAATTTGAATCCATTGGCACAAATTTCGAGTCGATCGAATATCGTTTTGACACAGTTTTGGTTGTCCGAAGGTTTAGGGTTTGTTTTAATTTGGTTTAAAAATCACAAAAAAATTATGGGATTAAAATAGAAGATATATGGGATGGCTAACAACCTTTAGATGTGGTTTATGATAGATTTTGAGATTCCTGAAAAATTACAGAAATGCGTACAAAGTGGAATTCGACAATACAGAGATGTGTGAGTGGACTTTTTTTTCCCTAAAACATTATGCATGCATAATTACATGATTTAAATGTGTTTCTATATGATTTTTATGATATTTGAGGGATTGGTATTTAATATGAATATCGATGATTTCATGAATATTTGATTAATATTTGATTATGCATTTTTTTTGAGGTTTTTCGTAAATTATGTTTCGAATCCCGTTTCGACTGTGGTTTTAAAGTGAATATGATTTATGTCATGTTATAATCTAATATTGGAGTTTGGGTGTTTTCATATGGTTTTCCGATGGTTTTAGGAAGTGTTTCGACGACACGTTTTATGAGATTTGTCTCAGGTTTTGTTGTGGATTTGACCAGGTTGTAATTAACTATATTTTCTCGATATTTGTGATGGAAATGTCTGTTATGTGTGATTGTTTGGTTATTGAATAATTTTCATGAAAAGGCTATTTTTGCACGTTTTTCGAGGTACGTTGTATAGCCTAGTTTTGGGCTTGGGCCTGGGTTTCCGAACGAGATTCTGATTATAGTTTTGGTATGTGATATGAGATGTGATATGAATATGTATTATTGGCCTTGGTGTGAGTATGTGTTTCTCGGTACTCGTGATGTGTGCAATATTGTTGTGATTGTGTTGATTAGATGTGAGTCTCAAACGTCGAGCTGGGAGCTCCGAATCCTGGGACAATATTGTGTGAGATTGTGATTGTGATACCTGATGTGGATGTGTTCTGGTATTATGATGAGTAGTCTCAGACGTCGAGCATAGCTCTGTATCCTATGACTAGTGTGTGATGACGACTCAAACGTCGAGCCGGGGGCTCTGTATCCTGAGTCGATTTTCACTCGGACGTCGAGATGAGCTCTGTATCCCGAGTGAGTATGTGATGGCCTACCGGTAGTGCACTTGTGATATGATGATTGATGTGGTGCTTGTGTATTGATGATGAGTTGGTTTTATGTGAGTTTGTGGTGTGCCTGCTTGTGGGGCAGTGGTTTGTTGTTTGTTATTGTGCATCGAGGATGAGTGATTGTGACATGCGTGGTTTTATGTGATACTGGATATGGTTTAGTTGACATTGATGTGAATTTCTATCACAACTGTGACATGTTAGTATTTCATGTTTGAGTTGGTTTGTAATTAACGGTTGATTTACAATTAAGTGCTTTACAGGTGTTTTCATGTATTTCGGGAATGATAAACTATGTTTCGTTTTAATCGAAGTGAAATGGTTTTCGTATGCATGCATGGTTTTGAAAAACGGAGGGTAAATGTCAATTGGTTTGAAAGTATGTTTTAAAAATATTTCTTTTTGCCCACTCACACGTTTTCTTGGTTTTGTGACCCTCCATGGGTGTTGCACGGGAATCAAGGCTCAGGAGACAGAGGCATGCACTAGGGAAAATTTTGTGTATCCCTTGTCTGAAAAGGTGTCTTACATATATTTGATTCTTGTTAGACGGGAGCAGGGCCCAAATGTACTTTTCTAGTGTATTCTGGGTGGGGTCCTGTCAACTTGGTATCATAGCTATGGTTCTGAGTTGCGATGTTGATTTCGTGTCTCTGAGTTTCAAGCCACATGAACGGCCTGGTGATAAGACTAATAGATGAGCGCAGGATAGTTATTGGATTGTTAGTGTTTTTGGAGTCTTAGATCAAATTGTGGATGTTATGCACCTTTATAGGATAAATTGTGTGAGTGTGCTGGTTATTGTGTAAGCTTTAGGGTGATTTTTGATTGTGTGTTATAGGTGAAATGATTCAATGTGATTGACTATTGATGTGTATGACTCTCTAATATGCATAGATGGTGAGGTGACTCCCTAATATGCGTACATTGATGTGCATACAATTTGACCTTCTTATAAGGGAGGTTCTATCGGTTTTCTACTCAATTCCTCATGGTTATATATTAAGGTCTTAAAGGTATTTTTTGGAACTTTTGTCTAATTGTCAAACATGAGTAGGGTCTTTCATGGTTATCAAAGTGAATTCAACAAAATTCATGTTAATTTGGTATTAGAACAAACCAGGTAAAAAAAAACTGGGATCCTTAGAGGAGTGCACAACTCGAGACTGAGCTAGTTGGATATTATGTTTTACGAGCTTTGGGGATATATTGTTTTGGGATAAGGCCCTGTTTGAAAATGTTTTAACTTCAATTTTAAGTCAAGGATTTGTTTGTTTTAAAAGTAAAGTGTTGGATTTATTCCATAGATTGTTTTCCACTATTGACCATCCCTGTGAGCTATTGTGATTATTCCTGAACGTCACCATATTGACTACGCTCAAACTACGCATTAAATTAAACATGTAATTCGAGTGTTATGCAATTTAAACCCTTTTTGTGTAGTTGTAGTATTGATAAATAGGGATCGTTCTTAACCGGGGAAATTAGGGAACATTAATAATATGTTAGTGGATTATGAATAAAAGAATAATGAATTAGAGAATTAAATAATAAAAGAATTAAACAATCAAAGAATTAATAAATTAAAGAATAGATGAACAAGATAATAATAAATTAATGAATTACAAAGAATTAATAAATTAACGAATTAAAGAATGAAATAATAGAAGAATAAAGGACTTAGTTAATCAAAGAATAAAGGAATTAATTAATCAAAGGATCAATAAATTAAATAATAAAGGAATGAAAGAATAAAAGTATCAAAGAATAAAAGAATAAAGAATAAAAGAATAAAGAATAAACAAGGGGGGGTTTTGAAGAGGTTTGTAATTATGTAAATAAGTAAAAGCATAGATAAACTCATTCTATTTCTATTCTAACTTATGCACAAAGTAGACTTCCCGTAAACACAAACTTCAACAACATACTACAATTGCAAATATTTGAATTAATCACGAAATTATTCCTTCACAAACTCATATTTCTTCATACATTATTCATATTATAAATGCACCGAACAGCGGATTTTTACTTATAATATAATTACCTTAAGTTTGTGATTTAATGCGCCGAACAGCGGTCATACATTAAATCTCTCCAAATCTACTCTAAATGCCCCGAACAGCGGATCAACATTTAGTTTCGAAATGAAGTTTAAGCTCTAAAATGTAAGAAGTAAATGATTTTTAGAAAGTAAAACACATGGAGATTATACTCAATTTTCACAAAAGATAGGAAGGAGAAACCAATACATATATTGCATTATAATTAGAACCAATAACAAATAAGAGAGTTTAAGAGAATGGAGAGCAAATGTTACACTTTTCAGATTGGATGAGAACAATGGATTGTTTTTCACAAGGAACACCGAACAGCGGCTGGAACCTTATGAAGATGGAAGAAGATTAAACAAGGAAATTCGGACTTGAACTCTCAAAATTGTATTGGAACTATTTTGCCAAAATTTCTCCTAAAAGAAGCTCAATTTTGTGCTACTTGGAAGTGATTTCAACAAGTGAAATCAACTCCTATTTATAGGTGGAGAAAGCTACCAAAAATAATATAAAAATACAATAAAAAAAAATGGAATAATGGAATGATGAGTAATAAAGATTTGTGATGATGTTTAGAGGTGGTTTGAGTTGTAAAGTTGTAAAATTGGGTTGGAAGGTTGTTGGAAATGGCTGGAAATTAAGTGGGAGTCTGCTGGAAAATAGGGAAGAAATTTCGGCTGGGCGGTGCTGAAGAGGAGGGCAGCAGCTCGGCAGGCGCGCGCCGAACGTGACAGCAGGGACTCGGCAGGCGCATGCTGGAGCGGTTTGGGCCTGGGCTGGGCCGCACGGACGCGGGCTGAGCGGCTGGAGGAACTGGGCTGCACGGGCCGGGCTGAACAAACCGGATTGGGCTTGACGCGCTGGGCCAGGCCACTTGGCGACGGGCTGGGCTGCAAAAATAATTGGGTTTGGGCTGCATTAATTAATTGGGTTTGGGCTGCATTAATTAATTTAATTAAAATATAACTAAATTAATTATTCCACCGAATTTCGTCCATATTTTATTCGTTATAATTCCGATCGAAACGATTCTTTCGCCAAAAATACTCCAAATTACAACCTTTATTTTTCTAAACATAAAAATCACAAAATAATTTATTTTATCAATTTATTTAATATTTTAATATTAAAAGTCAAGTATAAAGGGTATAAAATAATATAAAATAATGCTTATTTAACGTCCTATCAAATACCCCCACACTTAAACTTTGCTAGTCCCTAGCAAATACTAAAATCAAACTACGAATTTAAAACAAGTAGACCCTTAACCATTTGTCTCAAATTTCATTGTTATAATCATGGCATAAAAGATTTTCACTTAAAACATTTAAGCAAATGGAATTCAAAAGTTAATATATGGTAACAAAATGTTCAACAAGTAAGATAATGAGTAAATATGGTGAAATGGAGTTCTGCACGAATAAGACAAGTATGAATCAACTCACAAGGATATGCACTCATAAATTCACTCAAATTGTGAGGGTTTGTGTTTGCACTCAAAGTATGTGAGAAATACTCACATAATCGAAATGAAGTACTTTTGCAAAATTTCAAACAAACACCTCAAGATAAAAACAAAACATACTTGCACAAATGAACCAAAACCATAAGCTTACTCAAGTGATTGACTCAACTAATCAAAATTTACCATCTTAAGGATCATAAGGTCTTTACGAAGGTTGTAATGGGGCTAAGTTTAGAGGCAAGGAATATATAGGACAAGTGGTGCTCAAATTCGTTCCAAGACTCAATAGACTCCCAAAACGTATCATAACTTCCCAACCTTAGTGCAATGATGTCAGTAATCCATCCCTTCGAACATAGGCCTAATTTCATCTTGTTGGGCCTCGAATTCATTTTTTTGTGCCAGATTTACAAATGTAAAGGACTTAACTCAAACATTCATAATCAAACCTTATTACCTTGATAAAAACTTCAATATATCTTTCTTTCTTTTTTTTTTTTCTTCTCTTTTTTTTTTTTAATTTTTTAATTTTTTTTTTTCATTTTTTTTTTCTCATATATCAAGGTAATAACATGTGTCAAAAATACAACAATGTTTGAGTAAGTAAATCCACAAAATACACATAAAAGTCTTTCAATATCATCATTTTCTCTTTACATAATCATTATGTCTTCAACCGAGTCCTTGGAACAAAGGTAGAAGATGTCTATACTAAGCTCAAGTGTTTAGATAATCATGGTGAGGAAAGAAAGGCTTAATGTGGGCTCAAAAGGGGTAAAACTAAGGGGGTCGCAACTTGTGCGCACAAAATAGGGAACATGGATGTTTGAATTTGTGGTGTTAACCCTAATGCCTTAATCATTTCCAAAATCAGAGAATTTATTGACTTAAAAGCTTTGAAAATCACATAGAATAAGTTCTAGTGCTCTAGAGTTCATTAAAAGCTATGGCAAGCAGTTATGAGGCATATGTATATCAATTTAAACAAAGAACTTATGAATCACTCATCAAAGATGTATATAAGTTCTAAAGCTCACATAAGGTTCAAATGATTCATACTTATCATATCATGCTTATTTATGTACCAATTTACATGCATTATCTTCAAGTAGTAACACTTAATCACAAAATATTAACAAACAAATTCAAGTTGTAGTGATTATCTTTATGGCCATAACATAATCATTTCCATTTACTTATATCATTGACAAGTTAAAGGGCAACTTGATGACTCGCAAAAAACACTACGTTAAAACAAAAAGACTCAAGAAAGCAATAATAATTTTTTTGTTTTTTTTGTTTTTTTGTTTTTTGTTTTTGTTTTTTTTTTTTGAGAAAGAAATAAAACATTTGCAAATGGAAATAAAACAAGCAAATGGAAATAAAACAATTGTAAATTAAGAAAGACTTAATAAATCAATTTCAAATGCACAAATAAATTTGTAAACCATTCCCCCATACTTAAATTCTACATTGTCCTCAATGTAGGAAAATACGAAGTAATTTAAACATAGAATCAAAGTAAGGAAGATGATTTAAGAAAATGAAATAAGAAAGAAAAACATAAAAGAGAGTGAAGGGTTGAAAGAAAGCAAATCTGTGTTGATGACTCCTTCACACTCGCGAACACATTGGGTTGCCTCCCAACAAGCGCTTGAAGTTTAACGTCCATCCAGCCTAGACCAAATTTAGTTCATCTGATGGGACGTCGTAGCACTCTTTCTGACTCCACATCGTGCTCGCCAATTGCCTCGATATAAGGCTTCAATCTATGGCCATTGACCTTGAACTCTTTTCCAGTTCCAACGTGTTTTATCTGTATGGCTCCATGGGCAAAAATATTAGTGATAACAAAAGGTCCTACCCATCTAGAACATAACTTACCAGGAAAGAGTCTGAGCCGAGAGTTGAAAAGCAAAACTTTCTGGCCAATATCAAATGCTTTACTCCTGATCTGTTTGTCATGAAATGCCTTTGCCTTTTCCTTGTAGATCAGAGTGCTTTCAAATGCATCATTTCTTATTTCCTCAAGCTCACTCAGCTGGAGCTTCCGATGCAGACCGGCGTCATCTAGCTTGATGTTGAACGTTTTGACGGCCCACCATGCTTTATGCTCTAGTTCCACCGGAAGGTGACATGCTTTTCCGTACACCAACCTATAGGGAGACATTCCTATAGGTGTTTTGTAGGCCGTCCTGTATGCCCAAAGTGCATCATCCAACCGTTGGCTCCAATCCTTTCGATTAGGACCCACAGTTCGCTCTAGTATCTTCTTGATCTCTCTATTACTGACTTCCGCCATTCAACTCGTTTGAGGATGGTAAGGTGTAGATACTCGATGAGTGACACCATACCGTTTCAGTAAAGCTTCAATGGTCTTGTTGCAGAAATGACTTCCTCCATCACTTATTAGGACCCGCGGGATCCCAAACCTGGAAAGAATGTTAGTTCTGAGGAAATCTGCAACAGTTTTCGAGTCATTAGTCCTGGTGGCCTTAGCTTCCACCCATTTTGATACATAATCAACGGCAAGTAAGATATAGAGATAGCCATTAGATTGAGGAAACGGACCCATAAAATCGATACCCCAAACATCAAATATTTCAACAGTAAGAACATAATGTTGTGGCATTTCATCCCTGCGTCCTAAGTTTCCTGATCTCTGACATTTATCACAGGCTAAGCAAAATGAATGTACATCTTTAAAAAGTGTGGGCCAATATAGTCCAGATTCTAAGATTTTGAGTGCAGTTTTTCTAGATCCAAAGTGGCCTCCACAAGCATGGCTATGGCAGAACTCTAGGACTGACCTATGTTCAATATCAGGGACACATCTCCTAATCAATAAATCTGCACAGTGTTTCCACAAATAAGGTTCATCCCAAATATAGTGCCTAGCATGCTTCTTAAGTTTATCTTTTTGTGCACGGGAGAGGGTGGTGGGCAACTGCTTGGTGACTAAATAATTGACAATATCAGCATACCAAGGAGTACCTCCCTCGATTCTGAAGAGTTGTTCGTCTGGAAACATCTCTTGAATCGCCACAGGATCTCGCTCATGTGCAATGCGACTCAAATGATCCGCCACCACGTTCTCTACGCCTTTCTTATCTTTAATCTCGATGTCAAACTCTTGAAGAAGAAGAATCCATCGGATCAGTCTTGGTTTCGCTTCCTTCTTGGCTAGGAGATACTTTAGTGCTGCATGATCAGTGTAAATAATGACTTTAGTTCGAAGTAGATAAGAACGAAATTTATCTAAAGCAAATACAACAGCAAGCAACTCCTTTTCTGTAGTGGTGTAGTTCATCTGGGCATCATTTAAGGTTCTGGATGCATAGTAGATGGCGTAGGGCTTCTTATCCCGCCTTTGTCCGAGTACGGCTCCAACTGCATAATCAGAGGCATCGCACATTAGTTCAAAGGGTAAGGACCAATCAGGGGCACAAAGAATGGGGGCAGTGGTTAAGAGATTTTTAAGCTTCTCAAAAGCTTCCTGACAGTCTGCATCAAAGACGAAGGGTGTCTCTTTCTGAAGCAGTCGGCACAAGGGCCTTGCAATGTGGGAGAAGTCTTGGATAAATCTTCTGTAAAATCCTGCGTGACCAAGAAATGAACGGATTCCTCTCACCGAAGTGGGAGAGGGTAAGTGGCGCACAGTATCAACTTTAGATTTATCGACTTCAATTCCTCTTTCAGAGACAATATGGCCCAAGACTATCCCTTGTCTAACCATGAAATGGCATTTCTCCCAGTTAAGTACCAGATTAGTTTCGACACACCTTTGTAAGATAAGTGCTAAGTGTTCTAAGCATGCATCAAAACTATCCCCAAAGACACTAAAATCGTCCATAAATACTTCAATTATTTTTTCGACGTATTCAGAGAAAATAGAAAGCATGCATCTTTGGAAAGTACCTGGGGCGTTACATAAGCCGAAAGGCATTCTTCGGTAGGCAAAAGTGCCAAAAGGACAAGTGAAAGTCGTTTTATCTTGGTCATTTTGAGCGATACAGATTTGATTGTACCCGGAATAACCATCAAGAAAGCAATAATAGGAGTGACCTGCTAACCTTTCAAGCATTTGATCAATGAAGGGCAAAGGGAAGTGATCCTTCCTGGTTGCTTTGTTCAGGCGTCGATAGTCGATGCAGACTCTGTATCCGGTCACTGTCCGCTGGGGCACTAGCTCTCCTTCACTGTTCGCAACAACTGTGACTCCACTTTTCTTTGGGACTACTTGGACTGGTGAGACCCATTTGCTGTCTGAAATTGGGTAGATGACACCACAGTCCAAGAGTTTGATGACCTCTTGTTTCACAACTTCCATCATCGGAGGATGGAGGCGACGTTGGGCTTCGCGAGAGGGTTTTGCATCATCTTCCAGTAAGATTCGATGCACACAAGTTGTAGGGCTGATTCCCTTGATATCTGACAGAGTCCATCCAATGGCTGTCTTGTACTTTGTCAAGACCTGTACCAGTCTATCTTCATGTGACTCGGTTAGTGCAGAAGACACTATGACGGGCAGAGTGTCGTCCGAGCCAAGATAGGCATACTTCAGGTGGTCAGGCAAAACTTTGAGCTCGAGAACTGGGGCCTGAATCACTGAAGGAGGAGTGGCATTAGTACTAATTGGAAATGACGAGGGTACCTGATGATTCACCATTCTGGGGGTCTCATTTAGGGTCATGACTTCATCCCAAATTCGAGGTTCTAGTTCGTAATCCGTATCCTCAACCAAGGCGTCCCCTGATTGCGTTAGGCCAACTCCTTTCTGGATTATCATGTTGAGTGTGTCTTCTCGAATTGAATCAAAATGTTTCTCTGCGAGAGAAGTGCACACGTCAACAGAAAAAGTAGTATGAGTTGCGGAACTAGGGTACCTCATGGCATCAAAAATGTTGAAGCCAATCTCCTCTCCGTCTACTTCCATAGTTAATGTTCCATTGAACACATCAATCTTTGTCTTGGCAGTTCTCATGAATGGTCTTCCCAACAGCATTAGTGGAGCTTGATTCGTAGGGGAATCCTCCATGTCTAGGACATAAAAGTCAGCTGGGAAGATGAGCTGGTTAACCTGCACAAGAACATCTTCTATGTATCCCTTAGGATACACATTAGAGCGATCGGCTAACTGAATGATAACATCGTCATGCTGTAGTTTACCTAGACCTAGGGCAACATATAGTGAATATGGCATAACATTAATGGATGCTCCTAAGTCTAGCATGACTTTATCAAATGACTTGTTACCAATCACGCAGGGAACAGAAAAACTCCCTGGATCCTTCAACTTTGGGGGTAGCCGACGCTGGATTACAGCAGAAACTGTTTCACTCACCATCACAACCTCCTTCTCCCTCGTCTGGCGCCTTGGAGTGCATAACTCTTTCAGAAATTTTGCGTATTTCGGCACCTGTTTGATGCACTCGATCAAGGGCATGTTGATTTGCACCCTTTTGAAGATCTCCAAGATTTCCTCATCGGATTCATTCTTCTTAGATTTGGCAAGCCTACTTGGAAATGGTGCATGCACAAACGGGGAATTAGTAACAACCGAACTTGAAGGGATTGGGTTATTACCTTGTGTGTGGGTAGGTTGAACTGGTGGTTGTGTCATGGTGGTCTTAGTTGCCACCTTGTGCTTTTCAGCCTCAGAGACGGCTGGATCTGGTTCTATTTCTCCGAGCACTTTACCACTTCGAGTGGTGATTGCATTGGCTTCAGGTCTTACATTTGGGTTGGGCGTAGGTTGAGGTGGAAGCACCCCGCTAGCTTGGATCTTACCCATGAAGTCCACGACTTTGCCCATTTGGTCCTTGAGATCAGCGATGTCTTTTTGTTGATTTTGCTGACCTGTGACAAGAGCCTGAGTTGACGCCATTAGTGTTTGCTGCCCTTGGGAAAGAGCAGCCAGCATTTTATCATAATCAGGATTAGAAGATGAAGAAGTATGATTATTTGCATGATTATGAGAAAAGTTAGAAAATGGGACCGGGGGCCTTGGTTGCCATGTGGGCCTTGGTTGCCATGTGGGCCTTGGGAACTGGTCTGGGACACGGTTTGGCCCAGTCGACATGTGCTGAGGGTTTAAGACATTGTTCGGATCTCTCCAACTATAACCTTGGGTCCTTGGCCCTCCTTGATAGCCTCCAATGGCGTGTGCCATTTCAGTTCCGGAGTCTTCTTCCCTTGCAGTGTAGGGACATTGTTCCTCAAGATGGCCTTGAGAGCATATGGAACAAACTGGAGCTACCTGTTTCTTTAGCTCAAGCATATTCGAAAGCATAGAGGTGATTTTATCTAACTTTGAATCATTTATAGCATGGGAACTTACCTCATGTACCTTTCTAGAAATGGGATCGGCACCTTCGTATTGTGCATCATTGAGTGCACGGCTTTCAAGTAGTGCACGACCATCTACTAGGCTCCGAGCTAAGAAACTTCCATTAGCTGCAGCATCGAGCAGTCCTCTATCCCAACCTTTGAGTCCTTCATAAAAGTAGGTTAAAAGATAGCCTTCTGTGATCCCGTGAGTAGGGCATGAAGCACAAAGTTCCTTAAACCTCTCATAGTACTGGCTGAAATTCTCATCATGTTCTTTCTGCTTGATTCCAGTGATCTCCTTTCTTAAGACCGTAATCTTTGAGGCAGGGAAGTACTTGGTAAGAAACTCCTGAACCAACTTCTCCCAAGAGTCAATATGATTGGGTGGGAGACTTAAAAGCCATACCCGTGCTCTTTCTTCCAAGGACAATGGGAAAGCTTTCAGCTTCATGATTTCCAAGTCCGCATCATCCGGACACATACTACTAATGATGAATTGGAACTCCGTTAAGTGTTTGTGTGGATCTTCATTTCTGATTCCACGGAACTTGGGTAGTTGATGAAGAACTCCACTCTTAAGCTCAATATCTTTCTTGTTGGTTCGAGGCTCTGGATACTGGATGCAGAAGTCTGTAGTGCCATTTGTGTTTGCACATGTCTGCTCCCGGATACTCAGGTTTCGTGCCATGGTTATCGGTGTTCCGAAAATCTGTTCTTCTTCTGAATTACTCTTCTCGCTTTTGGACTCACCGAATATTGGGGATGGAGGTTCGAACGAACTGGTTCGCTTAAGTGCGTCTCTGAATGTGGCGTTGCTTGGTGAGATGTCAAGTTGTCTTCTCAGCCGATCAAGCTTAGATTGATGAGCACGCATTCATAAGTTCGTACCTCTATGAAAACAAAACTCTAAGTTAGAAGGCAAGTATACACTAGAAAAGATAATAAGTGTAAGATAGTAGAGATTTGCATAAAATAGCACATAAATAGAAACCAGAATTACCAAAAAGTTACGTTAATGGAAAGAAAATACACAAGTTTCAAATGCAAACTAATAATGCAATAAGTAGAGTTTTAGAGTGTCATGAATAACTTTCCCCTTCCGCTTCTCATAGTACTTTCCTGGGCGTACGGCCTGCGCGTACTGATAACCACCATTCCACCATTCAACATTAATCATGGCCAGTTGAGATAGATGTAACGCGAGAAGCAAGGATAATTTTAAGAGCACCCCGAGGCTAGCTTGGCATATACTCCATTGGTGTTCCCTTTCTTAATCCAAAACTTGTCACCAGTCATAACTCTCCTAGACACCATAATTAATCCAAATGATGACGTAGAGAATTACCAAACCCTAGTGTTTACAAACTCCGCCCCAACCTCATGTCCATAGATTCGAGTCTATGGTATGTGGTGATGAAATCCACACATCATGAAGGGTTAAGGAGAAAGTAAATAAGAGGGGCACTACCTGTTCCCGAAAGTAAGATTTTGAAGAAAAAGGGACTAAGAGATTCATGCAACTCTAAAACAATTAATAGGAAATTTTTTTTTTTTTTTAATTTTTTTTTTTTAAATTTTTTTTTTTAAAATTTTTTTTTAATTTTTTTTTTATTTATTCCGAATTTTCTTTTTTTTCATTTCAGATTTAAAGTTTAACAAGACATAAACAAATAATTGATTACATAAAAATAAAATAAGTGTAAACATAAAGTTAGTGGAACATAAAGGTTATGTAATAAAATTAAAAGAAAGTTAATGTAATATAATTAAAGTTAAGGGAATAAAGAAAAAGTGTGAATATTAAGTTAAGGGAATAAAGAAAAAGTGTGAATATTAAGTTAATGGAATAAAGTATAATGGAATAAATAAAAGTAAAAGTAAAGAAAAGTGAACATATAAAATATGCATTTATGAACAAGTATCAAATTTATTATGAACAAATATATATATAAAAAAAAAATTATGAACATTTATGAACAAGTATAAATTAGAAATTAAGAAAAAGTAAAGTATGAGCATTATAAACAAACATAATAAGAACAATAATAAGATGGATAAATAAAATATAAACAAGTAAGTAAATGTTATAAACAAATATAATATTAACAAAAATAAAATTTATAAACAAGTATAATATGCACAATTTATATACATACACTAACAAATTAAAATGATTTTCAATTTCCCCGGCAACGGCGCCAAAAATTGACTACGCTCAAACTACGCATTAAATTAAACATGTAATTCGAGTGTTATGCAATTTAAACCCTTTTTGTGTAGATGTAGTATTGATAAATAGGGATCGTTCTTAACCGGGGAAATTAGGGAACATTAATAATATGTTAGTGGATTATGAATAAAAGAATAATGAATTAGAGAATTAAATAATAAAAGAATTAAACAATCAAAGAATTAATAAATTAAAGAATAGATGAACAAGATAATAATAAATTAATGAATTACAAAGAATTAATAAATTAACGAATTAAAGAATGAAATAATAGAAGAATAAAGGACTTAGTTAATCAAAGAATAAAGGAATTAATTAATCAAAGGATCAATAAATTAAATAATAAAGGAATGAAAGAATAAAAGTATCAAAGAATAAAAGAATAAAGAATAAAAGAATAAAGAATAAACAAGGGGGGGTTTTGAAGAGGTTTGTAATTATGTAAATAAGTAAAAGCATAGATAAACTCATTCTATTTCTATTCTAACTTATGCACAAAGTAGACTTCCCGTAAACACAAACTTCAACAACATACTACAATTGCAAATATTTGAATTAATCACGAAATTATTCCTTCACAAACTCATATTTCTTCATACATTATTCATATTATAAATGCACCGAACAGCGGATTTTTACTTATAATATAATTACCTTAAGTTTGTGATTTAATGCGCCGAACAGCGGTCATACATTAAATCTCTCCAAATCTACTCTAAATGCCCCGAACAGCGGATCAACATTTAGTTTCGAAATGAAGTTTAAGCTCTAAAATGTAAGAAGTAAATGATTTTTAGAAAGTAAAACACATGGAGATTATACTCAATTTTCACAAAAGATAGGAAGGAGAAACCAATACATATATTGCATTATAATTAGAACCAATAACAAATAAGAGAGTTTAAGAGAATGGAGAGCAAATGTTACACTTTTCAGATTGGATGAGAACAATGGATTGTTTTTCACAAGGAACACCGAACAGCGGCTGGAACCTTATGAAGATGGAAGAAGATTAAACAAGGAAATTCGGACTTGAACTCTCAAAATTGTATTGGAACTATTTTGCCAAAATTTCTCCTAAAAGAAGCTCAATTTTGTGCTACTTGGAAGTGATTTCAACAAGTGAAATCAACTCCTATTTATAGGTGGAGAAAGCTACCAAAAATAATATAAAAATACAATAAAAAAAATGGAATAATGGAATGATGAGTAATAAAGATTTGTGATGATGTTTAGAGGTGGTTTGAGTTGTAAAGTTGTAAAATTGGGTTGGAAGGTTGTTGGAAATGGCTGGAAATTAAGTGGGAGTCTGCTGGAAAATAGGGAAGAAATTTCGGCTGGGCGGTGCTGAAGAGGAGGGCAGCAGCTCGGCAGGCGCGCGCCGAACGTGACAGCAGGGACTCGGCAGGCGCATGCTGGAGCGGTTTGGGCCTGGGCTGGGCCGCACGGACGCGGGCTGAGCGGCTGGAGGAACTGGGCTGCACGGGCCGGGCTGAACAAACCGGATTGGGCTTGACGCGCTGGGCCAGGCCACTTGGCGACGGGCTGGGCTGCAAAAATAATTGGGTTTGGGCTGCATTAATTAATTGGGTTTGGGCTGCATTAATTAATTTAATTAAAATATAACTAAATTAATTATTCCACCGAATTTCGTCCATATTTTATTCGTTATAATTCCGATCGAAACGATTCTTTCGCCAAAAATACTCCAAATTACAACCTTTATTTTTCTAAACATAAAAATCACAAAATAATTTATTTTATCAATTTATTTAATATTTTAATATTAAAAGTCAAGTATAAAGGGTATAAAATAATATAAAATAATGCTTATTTAACGTCCTATCACATATCCCAAGGGAGCTATTACAATTATACTCGGACATCACCAAATCACAGAGAGAGTTATCGTGGTTATAATCAGACGTCACTATATCCCGTGGGAAAGCTACTCTGATTATACTTAGACGACACCATATCCCAATAAGAGCTATTGTGATTATACCCAGACGTCACCAGATCCCGAGGATGCTATTGTGATTATACATGAACATCACCAAATCCCAAGGAGAGGTACTATGATCATACCGGACGTCACAGATCCTAGAGAGAGAGAGAGAGAGGGAGAGAGAGAGAGAGAGAGAGAGAGCTATAGTGATTATATCTGGACGTCATCAGAGCCCAGGGGAGCTATTGTGAGTATCACTAGATCCCAATGATAGCTATTCTGATTATGATTATACCCGGACGTCACCAAATCCCGAGAAGAGCTAATGTGATTATACTTGCATGTCATCAGATCCTGGGGATGTCACTCAGACATTTCCAAAGTATTACTCTACAGGATCCTTAGGCTGTCAACACTTAGCACAAGTTTTCCAAACGGCTGCAACCCGAGGCAGTTCCCAAGTAGCTGAAACTTGAGGTTCTTCCCATACGAATGATGCTCAGGGTCATCGAGAATTGGTCGTGAATTGTTTTTGATATTTTGTGTCAAGGCTGTGAGAAAGAAGAATAGAGTAAGGTTTAAGGTGTACAAGATTTATGGTTCTGAATTGTTGTATCATAGGTACAAGTTACAACCTGCTTACAACAATCTTGGGAAAAATAGAGTCTCTCGGGTTTCCCGTCGGTTACAACCTCTTTTGGGAAAATTCTCCATATATAGTATAATATGAATAAGCTCGATGAGGTACAAGCTACAACTCGAGATAATGGCTATGATCGCAATATCAAAGTTTAAATTGCGCTGGTAAAGATGTAAAAGGACTCGAGGGATTGTCAAAGATTGACTCTTGATCTACGCTGAGAAAATTTTGAGGAAGAAATTCCTTTAAGATGGGAAAGTTGTAATGACCCAGGCCAAAATTAGAATAATTTGGGAATTTAATCAAATAAACATAATTTCCCCTTGTGTTTAGAGTGGTGCTGAAGGTCAATTTTAATTTGAGGAGACTTAGGGACGTTTTTCTTGGACCGTTGCATAGGTCTTGAACTCTTGAGTTCATAGACAGATGCCACGTAGAAATTGATGTTGGATAAAAAAAGATATGGACCTAGAAGCTTCATGTAACGACCCGAACTTTCGTAAATATTATTTTATTGTAAAATGACCATTTTTCCCCTAGAGGGGGGAACAAGTTGACTTTTGACCCGGGAAATATTTAGGACTTTGACCTATGACCGTGACGTAGATCGGGACGTCACGAGTCCGTAGGCAGGCGGCACGTCGAAAACAGACATACGAAGAAAAAGTTATGGTCAAGGGAGTAAAATCGATTAAACGTACGAACCGAGAGTTTGATTAAAATAATAATAAAATAGTATAATCTGATCTAAACCTAGAATTAATCTAGACCCTTGGATGAGTGACAAGTGTCACTCATCCCCACACTTACTTTCCCTAATTTGTGGATCTTGCCCCCATTGGTCAAATAAAATATATTTTATTCTTCTCAATCAACCCTAGCCATTCATCTTCTTCTTAAGATTGCATCTGCACCATTCATCCATCTTCCCTTTTCTTTTTATTCTGATCAATCATCACTCTCTCTCACTCTCATATTTTCCCACCCGTGAACACACACACACGGCTCACCATCTTGAACAAACACACACCCCGACCACTACCCCATCCACTTAACTCCTCCCCAGCCACAGATCGAACATGCACGTCCTCACCACCCTTCATCTTCATCATCAGCCATCACTCTCATCTCCTCATCCCCTATCTACAAACCCGAAAACCCCCAGAACCCGTGAAGGAAGAACCAACCCTAAAGAGCCCAACCGTTCAAACCCCACCTCCACAACTCGAACCAACGCTAGCCTACGACTATTAGGACGTCAGGAAGACTGAGGAGTGCACGTGACGACTTGCAGTGGCGACACGGCGGCGGTAAGCCGGAAAACCCGAGAGACTCTATTTTTCCCAAGATTTCGAACAACCTGTTTTGACGTGTGTGTTTCATCTCTCGTTGTTGGGACGTGTTCTAGGTACAGAGACGGCCTAGGAGGACCAGTTTCAAGTCCGAAAAAGGAGTGAGTCGACGGGGAAGACGATCGGAGTTGGCCATGAGCTTCCTTCGAGTTACAAGTATGGATCTAGACTTTGTTTCTAGTTTTGAGGCCACGGATCTCTAGTGTAGGCTTAAACGAACCCCTAGGACTAAACCTTGTCGAAAATGGTGGCAAAAAACAAAAGACATAGTCAGATCTTGGCCGTGGGTCACGGTGACCCGGTCACTATTCTTCGGTAGGAACCAGCTGACGTGCAGTGTTAGGTTTCGATAGGGACCAACCGAAGGAAAATGCAGTTTTCGGTAAGACCAGGCCAAATTTCAAAGATGATGACGTTATCATGATGATGTCACCATGTCAGATATGTCAGATCTGTGACCAGTCAGGGCGTGACACGTGTCATCTGACACCTGTTAGGGCTGACGTCAGAAGGGGTACTGTAGCAGCATTGACCAGTCGCATGGGGGCATGTGTGAATAGTATTTTTGGTGGGACCAATACCATTCTCAAGGTTTCAACGATACGAATCCAATGTTGGTGGTTTCGTGTCAATCAAAGATCGTTAAGTTGGTCAAATTAGGGTTTGAAGCCTCGGGAAGGGTATTTGGGCGGCTTTCTCGAGCCAGTTTCATTCTAGGGCTTCATATTTGAGATGTAGGAACCTATAGTGACCTTTATGTGTACTTTGGACTTGACAGGGATTGTACATTAGCATCGAAACAGGTTTATACATCCAGTTAGCGGTGGGACTAGACTGTGAGTGAGCCTTTGATTTCGTTAAACCCTTGCATGCATAACTGTTTTCCTTTCTATATATATATATATATATATATGATTCAAGCATAAGCATCTAATTATCTTGAGTTATGATTATTACACGTATTACGATGTTTGGGCATGAGACCCGTCTGGTTAGTTATGCACTATTTTGAGTTATATCTATATATATGAATTTCGATGATTGTCTTTAGTCCTGCACTGTATAGATATACCCTAGTGATACTGTCTCCTCCAAATGTGGATACCCCGGAGTGTTCACGGTGCAATGCCTGCGAGGGGTCATTCTACAGAAGGACCGGACCGTATAGTGACTCAAGAGCAGGACTGCTATGATTGGACATCTGGGACGTCAAGCATCTGGGATGCCATACCCAAATTGGGTTTAGGATTTGGACTCAGGATTGAGACCCCGGGCGGCAGGCGTAGCCTTGGGACTGTGACCTTATTAGACGTATGGGACGTCAGACATCTGGGATGTCAGGGTTGGGATGTATAGTGCAGCGGCTGATCTTATGATTATGATTATATTACTATGTTATGTTTATACGATGTATTGCTATGGTTTTCGATTCTGATGCATGCATGTTTTGGAAAACGGAGGGGTAAAACCGTATGTTTACTTTATGGCTTAAACTGTTTTATAAACTTTATGTTTCTAGCCCACTCACCTTTAAGTGTTTTATTGACCCCTCCAGGCCGTGCTACTGAGGCAGACGAGGATCCCGAGGCAGAGGCATAGGTTAACGTTGCGCACCTGAACCCCACTTCTGGGTAGGTAGGCACGTGAGGAGATCTTAGGAAGTCGTGCTCAATTTGTGTTTTAAGCTTTCCCTTGTCTAACACTATTTATTTTTCGGACGATTTGTATGACTTAATTTGGCTATTTATGCATTTGAGCTTCCTTTAAAGGTAAAATTGGTATTTTAAGGTCGTGTGTCAGACGGGAGCAGGGCACGTCCCCGGGTGGTCCTAGGGGGATCGGGACGGGTCTTGTCACTTTAAGGGTAATTTGGTAGTTTGATGAGTCAGATATTTTTTAGTCCAATATATACTAGATTTCTCCTTAATTTGGAGAGTTTCCTTCTCCCTTATCTAGTATGTCTCTGTCTTTATCTTTGTCTATCTCTCTCTTGGTCGAAGGAACCCACACAACTAATATGGAATTTTTTTTATTTAGGCCATTTTGATCAAAACTAAAAATATCACGAGCTTCCTCTCGGTCTCACGAACTCATCCATATTTCCTTGCACCATAAGGATTGTGGTGGACGACGGGGTAAGCATTAGGCCGGTTTTGTGGTTCTGCTAGTGCTATTCGTTATGTATGACAATAAGGAAGAAGTTGGGTTTAGGCGGGAATGGCAGTTTTAGGAAAATCTTGATTATAGATTTGGATTCAGTTGAGGTTATGTTGTTGAGACTTAGACCCAAGTGACAATTGGTATTTGGGGTTCTGAGCTGGGATTGTGGAGTAAGCTGGGTCCCAACAAGATGATACAAGTTATGGCTCGAGAAGAGCTAGAATATTAGATTAGGGCATGTGAAGAGCCAGAGATATCGAATTAAGGTTTGTGAAAAGTCAGAGATAAATGTTCACTCACAAACTATTCAAGCAGCTCAATTCTGAGCTGTATGCTCCTCCAACGTCCCATGAGCTATCTAGCCTATGAAAAACCACCACCATAGGTCACTAACGTCCATAATAATCTCACATTAAATTTCCCTAAGTTTCGTGATAAAAATACGTACTTAAAACAAAACATCTATACTTTGAATACATAAAACTACCTCGAAATGATGTTTGATTGGCTCGAAACTTGTGTCAAAATGTATGTAACATCGAAAACATCAAAATACGTGTTTGGCCACATATAAAGTGGCGTGGCACTTGCCCCTACTCACCACCCATCATTTCTGCGTGGGGGCCTCACACGCCTGTAGGTTGTCTTCAACCTTCAACAGGGTTTACGTGGTTTTTGAAATCGGGTCCCGACTCGATTTTCATACTCGATTGTAGTTCCTTCATTTTTTAGCCAATTTTCCAATCCAATTCATCTAAATTGTTCTATTCAATCCTAGAAACAAGAATTCATTAGCAAAACTTGGAATTCTCACCTCAATTTTAAGACCCAACACAATGATTTTCGGCCAAGTTTTCAATCCTTCAATCCTTCAATCCTAGCCTTCTTGCGTCCAATTCCATAAATTATCAACTCGAAACTTGTGCCAAAATGTTTGTAACATCAAAAACATCAAAATATGTGTTGACCACATTCGAGGTGGCGTGGCATGTGCCCCTACGCACCACCCATCCTCTCTACGCATGGACCTCACGCGTTTGCAGGTTGTCTTCAACCTTCAATCGAGTCGACCTGGTTTTTGCAATAGGAACCCGCTGATTTTCATAATTGATCGTAGTTCCTTCATTTTCACCTAGTTTTCCAATCCAATTCATCTAAATTTTTCTACTTAATCCTAGAAACAAAAATTCATTATCAAAAATTAGGAATTCTCACCTCAATTTCAAGACCTAACATAATGATTTCCGGCCAAGTTTTCAATCCTGCATTCCCAGCCTTCCCACATCCAATTCCATTAATTCCCAACACGATTCTATTCGCCAGGGGTTAAGGATCATCACAGTAACCTTATTTTCAAGTTTTGAGTTCAAAATATCAATGTCCACTTCTCGGGAAGCACGGGTTTCTAGATTTTCTGGGTTCGAGTTCCAGGTTCCATGGTTTCCCCTTTTCTTCTGCTATGGGTTTTCTCTTCCCAACCCATAGTTTTCTTCTGTTCTTCTTCCCTCATTCCATCTCTCATTTTCTTCTTCCCTGGGTTCTTCTTCCTTCTTGGGTTTTTGGGTTGCACACAACATATACACATACACGACGCACACACACACACACACACACACACACACACACACACACACACACACACACACACACACACACACACACACACACACACACACACACACACACACGAGTTAAAGACATAAGGACAGTGGCAGCTCCACTCATCCAGCTTGGACACATAGGGTCAACAAACAATCCCAGTAACTCGACCGTATGATCTTTGATTTCGATGTGCCACCTACTTACGGATTCAGGACTCAGAGACCAATGTAGCAGTCTTCACAAAAAGTCCAAAAATTTGTCTAATAAAAGAGTCAATGTTTTTCCTACAAAGGTGAAATTGGCAATTCCCTTTTAATTCCCAAAATTAATTTTTTAGAAGTTTCAGGCCGCTAGAATTTACCCCCTTAAGGAATTTTTTCCTTGAAATTCAAACATGTCTGTCAAACGACTGTAGATTCAAGGTCCACAACAGTGTCTCGGGCTCCTACCTGAACCTACATTTGATATCCAGAACTGTAACTGATATCTCAACTCTCTTGCTCTTCTAGAGCCCTAGTTCCATATCCTTACTTCCTCCGACTCCTAATCAATGTCTTGACTCTTTACGAGTCATAATCTGATATTCCATAAATGCTCGTTAGGCATACCACTTCCTATAGAGGATCTCTCATCATCTCAAAACCTCCAATACCGCCTCCAACTGAGGAACTCACTCATCTATCTCCTCTGGGTCCAACTCGCCTGTAAATGCTGTGACCCCGACCTCTGGCCACGCTCATGATCTGGACCCATTTAAATCCTCATATATTATAGCATAGTATTCAATGCCTGAACCAAATCATACAAGGTCCGTCCTATCCCTAGATCTATCCTAGGATCCTATTTTCTCCCCGTCCATCTCATCACTAGGCCGTGCACGAGGCTTGCGTCTTGGAGGTATAATGTTAGTTAGAAAGAATATATATCAGTACCACAATGCTCTGATACCAAATTGACAAGACATGTTCCAAAATTCTTTGATAACCGTGCCAAGTCATGCTTCCATTCGACAAATAAATTGAAATTCCGAAACTACCCTCAACACTTGTGAGATAAGGGATAACAATACTGATTTTTTGTGCATGTCGTCGTCTCTCGATCAAATCTGATCTTCGTGAAATAGCCTAGAAGGTAATCAAAGCCATTGAAAGTGTGAGTGGACAAAAATAAGCATTTAAAAACACATTTTCAAGAAATAAACTTTACCCACCAATGTAAAACATGCACATATAAAGTAAAGAATAAGTCACTGAATTTCAAATCAAATCACATCGTAAACCATAGGACCCAAAAATCATATAATGCATCAAAAGCTCGTGGCCTACATTTCCTAAAAACCATGTTTTATTAAATCATGTAAAAACATCTGGACACAATATAAAAAATCAACGCAACCAATCCTCAATACTTAAATACAAGTCACGATGATCAATCGGCACTACGCGTATATAAACTTGAGAACTGCACTCACGCATCATCCAAGTCAACTTGGAAACTGCACTCATGCGTTATCCGAGTCACGTCTGTGAACTGCGCTCACGCATCATCCTGATTGATCAAGCATCACAAAATCTAGACAACGGTCACCCCGGTCACTATCAATGTCTGAGCGATACTAAACCACAACATCACTAGGAACTTGAGCCTCCGAACTGACCACGGCAATGTCAATCGTGACATCTCGGGGTTCCAAACTGACGTCCGGAGGGAACAACACGAGGATGGTTAACCTTGGAAAATAGTAATAAAACCAAGAAAATTTGCATTGTCACAAATCCATGACTCCAAAACCAAGTAAAAAACATTACCAAACCCGGTCTGGCCCCAAGACACCGTATTCATAAAACAACTGTAAAATATATATCCAGAAATCAATCAAAAAATCTGAAAAAATCATCACATAGTCATTAAAATCATTTACTCAATCCATTCTAATTAAATCATGCAATAAAACAACTAAAACATTTAAATATGCATGCATCATAGTTTATAAAACAAATGTCTACTCATAGACTATCCAAGTGGCTCAATTCTGAGTTGTACGATCCTCTGAAGTTTCAAGAGCTATCAGGCCTATTAAAAACCACCACCGAGGGTCACTACCGTTCGTAAAAATCTCACATTAAATTTTCCTGATTACCAGGATAAAAATGATTACTTCAAACATAACATATACACTTCGAACACACAAACCTACCCCAAAATGATGTATGATCGACTCGAAACAAGTGCCAAAATTTTTGTAACATCGAAAACATCAAAATACGTGTTTACCACATTTTGAGGTGGAGTGGTGATAGGTCGTTAAATAAACATTATTTTATATTATTTTATACCCTTTATACTTGAATTTTATTATTTAAATAATAAGTAATTAGATAAATTAATTTATTTTGTGTTTTTTCTATTTTAATAAATAAAACTTGTAATTTGGAGTATTTTGGCGAAAGAATCGTCCCGATCGGAATTATAACGAAGAAATTATGGACGAAATTCGGTTTAATTGTATAAATTAATATTTATTAAATTTATTAGCCCATATTCATACTTAAGTCCAACTCATTTTGTTTCTTGCAGCCCAAATTAATCCAGCCCAGTTGGAGCAGCCCAGGCCCGCGCGAAATAGAAGCCCAACTACAACAGTCCAATCCAACAGCCCCCAGACATCTGCTTCCAGCCCGAGCAAGTACACGAGTCCATCACGAAGCCTGCATGCGGCCCACTTGCGAGATCAGCCCAGCCTGCCCTCGTCTGATCCACGCAAGCCCGTACGCCAGTCATCGGCCCGCTTCCACCCACTTACTTGAGATCCGGCCCGCCTGCAGCACCCAACCACCCACCTACATCAACCCATACTTTCATGCTGCTGTTTCACTGCACAGCTACTCCAGGCCATACAAACCCATCAGACGCCAGGCGCGCGTCTACCTCCAGTCCAGTCATCCAGCCCGTGCAACTTCTCCAGCCCTACGACCTGCTCACCAGGCCACCTACCAGCTGAGCCCATCTGTTCCAGCAACAGTCCATCAACTTTGCAGCCCACGCATGCTCCTGAGCCCAACTGCTCTGATTTTCCTGCTGCAACCAGCCCACTGCATCCTTCATCTGTTCAGCCCGTACGCCAACAGTGCAGCCCAACTACACCAAATAGTACTCCAGCCCGCCCAACTGCTCCCAATTTCTGCTATTTCTTTTATTTTCAGCCACAAATTAATTCCAAACCTTACCTAAATTTCATCATTAAACATCATTGTTCATAATTAGTCATCATTTCATTTTCTTTTATTTTATTGTAATCTTTAATTACTTTATTTTATTTGTTTTTAGTAGTTTTTTCCTCCTATAAATAGGAGTTCATTTTCACTTGAAAGGTGGACTTTGTTTTGAGAAAGAGCTCCAAAACACAAAATTGTATCCTTCCTTTAGAAATATCAACCCTAGTATTTCCGTTGCAATTCTTGAGTTTAAGTTCGCATTCTCGTGTTTATTCATCTATCTTCATAAGGTTTCTTCTGCTGTTAGAAAATCTTATGAATAACATGTCATTTTTATTCCATCCATTTTCGGAATCACAAGCTTTCTTCGATTCCGAAGGTGTAGCTTGTTCTTTCCTTTGCTTAAACTCTCATTGTTGTTTCGGTTTTATTTTCTTTAGTTCAAAATTTTGTGGGTATTTTCTTTCTAACTTTTGTAGACAAGGATATTATTATAATGAGTTCTACTTTTCAAACTTCATTTACTTCATACATTTGAGTGCTTAAGCTTCAATTTTATACTAAGTGTTTATGACCGCGTTTCAGTGCACTTAGTATAAAATTGAAGAGATTTAAATGTTTAATACACATTCAAATCATAAACATTGGGTTAATCAATTTATAAGTCTTTATGACCGCGTTTCGGTGCATTTATAATGTTTATAAAATGTATGCATGAGCGAGATGGTGGAAGTAGAATTTTTGTGATATATTCAAACTTGGCAAATGTTAGAGTGTTGGTAGAATTTGTGTTTAAAGAAAGTCCACTTGTATATATGTTAAAATAGGAATATAATTAGTTCATTTATGTCTTTACTTATTTTGCATGATCAAAATCCCTAAAAACCCCATCTTTATTCTTTTATTCGTTTAATTCATTTATTCGTTATTCCATTAATTTATTGATTCTCTTATTTATTAATTAGTTTATACGTTTATTCGTTAATTCTTTAATTCTTTATTGCTTTATTGCTTGATTATTCAATTAATTAATTATTTGATTATTTAATTCTTTAATTCTTCAATTCATTATTCTTTGATTATTGATTATTCTTTTTAACTAACATATTATTAATATTCCCTAATTTTCCCGGTTAAGAACGATCCCTATTTACCAATATTATAACTACACAAAAGGGTTTAAATCTGCATAATACTCAAATTACGTGTTTAATTTAATGCGTAGTTTGGGCGTTATCAATTTTTGACGCCGTTGCCGGGGAAATTAAAAATCATTCTTAATGTGTTAGTATGTATAAAATTGTTTATATTTGAAATGTTCATATTTGTGAATTAAGTATACATATTCTTAAATTTTATTTATTTATTTAATTATGTTGTCATAATACTTGTTCATATTTTATTTGTTTACTTTCATAGTATTACATGTATATTACTTGTTTACAATTACTTTATTTTATGATTATTTATTTGTTTATTTAATATTTCTATTAAACAAAAAAAATAATAATAATAAAAAATTCGGATAAGTATAAATCAATAGTAGTAAATAAATAAACAATTTAATTTGTGCATACTTAATTTTAGAATGTGTTTTAATATTCATTTTACTTTTATTATGTTTATTAAATGTTCCTACTTGTTTATAATTACCTTTACTAAATTTTCATACCTTTTTTTTTTTGTGTTAGCATAAATAAGTTGTAATTATGTTACTTGTTATTTGTCATACTTGTTCAAAATTGTATACTTGTTCATAATTTGGTTATACTTTTACACACTTGAGTTATTTTGTTCATATTTGAGTATCCATTTTTGTTCACAACTTTTATGTCTTATGCTTGCCTTTTTATATTAATTCACAATGTTCATAATATATTTTTTTTCTTTCATAAATTGTATTTAATGCCTTTATTGTGTTATTTCATGAATTGTATTTTATTAATTTTTAGGAGCTATATATATTTATATATGTGACTTTCCTAAATGTAAATATTGTTTCCTATTAAATGTTTTAGAGTTGCATGAATCTCAAGGCTCTTTTTTCTTCAAAATTCTACTTTCGGGAACAGGTAGCGCCCCTTGTGTTTATTTTCTCCTTAACCCTTCGTGATGTGTGGATTTCATCACCACACACCATAGACTCGAATCTATGGGCATGAGGTTGGGGCGGAGTTTGTAAACACTCGGGTTTGGTAATTCACCAAATCTTCCATCGGTTGGTTATGGTGTCTAGAAGGGTTATGACTGGTGACAAGTTTTGGATTAAGAAAGAGAACACCAATGGAGTATATGCCAATGCAAGCCTCGGGGTGTTCTCGAAATTATCCTTGCTTCTCGCGTTACATCTATCTCAACTGGCCATGATTAACGTTGAATGGTGGAAGGGTGGTTATCAGTACGCGCAGGCCGTATGCCCAGGCAAATATTATGAGAAGCGGAAGGGGAAAGTTATTCATGACACTCTAAGGCTCTACTTATTGCATAAATAGTTGCATACCCTCCCTGAGATTTCATGATGCTCGGAATTCATCACCGGGCCCCCTAGACTAAGTGAATCTAGGGAAGTGAGATCGAAGGTGTAGGCCATTCTATCATGAACTGTCACATAACTCTTATGTCTTGTGCAGGTTCTAATAAATGCATTCACACCATGCTTCATGTAGATACTTTTGTGTTGCATTAGTTTAGATGCATTTGGAACTTGTGCATTTTCTTGCTATTACTGTGACTTTTTGTTAATTATAGCTTCTATTTATGTCACACTGTATGAAATCTATACTCTCATACCCTTACTATCTCTTTTTGTGTATATGTTAATTCCAGCTTAAATTAATACTTGTTCATAACTCACATTTTCTTGCTAATTGTGACTTTCTTAACTTGTATTCCGAAGATGAATCCTAACTCTTGTCGCGACTATTTTATTTAAATTAACTTTCACTAGCTAAGTACTTGTGTATATTTACCTTCTAACCTAGTGTTCACTTTTAATTTAGGTACGTACTTATGAATGCACGCTCATCAGTCTAAGCTTGATCGGTTGAGAAAGCTACTTGACATCTCACCAAGCAACGCAACATTCAGAGACGCAATTAAGAAAACCAGCTCATCCGGACCACCATCCCCAATACTCGTGAATCAATAAGTGAGAAGAGTAATTCAGACGAGGAACAGATTTTTGGAACACCAGTAGTCATGGCAAGAAATCTGAGTATCTGAGAGCAGACATGTGCTAACACAAGTGGCACTACGAATTTCTGCATCCAGTATCCCGAGCCTAGAACCAATAAGAAAGATATTGAGCTCAAGAGTGGAGTACTTCATCAACTACCCAAGTTCCATGGAATCAGAAACGAAGATCCACACAAACACTTGACGGAGTTCCAATTCATTATCGGTAGCATGTGTCCCGATGATGCGGACTTGGAAATCATGAAGCTGAAGGTTTTCCCATTGTCATTGGAAGATAGAGCACGGGTGTGGCTTTTGAGTCTCCCACCCAATCATATTGACTCTTGGGAGAAGCTGGTTCAGAAATTTCTTACCAAATACTTTTCTGCCTCAAAGATTACGATGTTAAGAAAGGAGATCACTGAAATCAAGCAAAAAGATCATGATGAGAATTTCAGCCAGTATTATGAAAGGTTTAAGGAACTCTGTGCTTCATGCCCGACTCACGGAATCACTGAAGGATATCTCTTAACCTGCTTCTACGAAGGACTCAAAGGTTGGGATAGAGGACTACTTGATGCTGCAGCTAACGGAAGTTTCTTAGCTCGAAGTTTAGTAGACGGTCGCGCATTACTTGAAAGCCGTGCACTCAATGATGCACAATATGAAGGTGCCGAGCCTATTCCAAGAAAGGTACATGAGGTAAGTTCCCAAGTTATTAATGATTCTAAATTAGATAAAATCACCTCTATGCTTTCGAATGTGTTGGAACTAAAGAAGTAGGTAGCCCCGGTGTGTTCCATGTGCTCCCAAGGCCATCTTGAGGACCAATGCCCCTACACTGCAAGGGAGGAAGACCCCGGGACTGAAATGGCACATGCCATTGGTGGATTTCAAGGAGGGCCAAGGACCCAAGGCTATAGTTGGAGAGATCCGAACAATGTCCTAAACCCTCAACACATGATGACAGGCCCAACCCGTGCCCGAATCCTCAACATTTCCAAAAGCCCACATGGCAACCAAGGCCCCCCGGTTCCATTTTCTAACTTTTCTCATAATCATGCAAATAATCATATCTCTTCATCCTCTAATCCTGATTATGATAAAATGCTGGCTGCTCTTTCACAAGGACAGCAAACACTAATGGCTTCGACTCAAGCTCTTGTCACAGGTCAGCAAAATCAACAAAAAGACATCGCTGATCTCAAGGACCAAATGGGCAAGGTCGTGGACTTCATGGGTAAAATCCAAGCAAGTAGGGTACTTCCACCTCAACCTACACCCAACCCGAATGCAAGACCTGAAGCCAATGCGATTATCACTCGAAGTGGTAAAGTGCTCGGTGAAATAGAGCCAGATCCAGCCGTTTCTGAGGCTGAAAAGCACAAGGTGGCAACTAAGACCACCACGGCACAACCGCCAGTTCAACCTACCCACACACAAGGTAACAACCCAATCCCTTCAAGTTCTGTTGTTACTAATTCCCCGTCTGTGCGTGCACCATTTCCAAGTAGGCTTTCCAAATCTAAGAAGGATGAATCCGATGAGGAAATCTTGGAAATCTTCAAAAGGGTGCAAATCAACATGCCCTTGATCGAGTGCATCAAACAAGTGCCGAAATACGCAAAATTTTTGAAAGAGTTATGCACTCCAAGGCGCCAAACGAGGGAGAAGGAGGTTGTGATGGTGAGTGAAACAGTTTCTGCTGTAATCCAACGTCGGCTACCCCCAAAGTTGAAGGATCCAGGGAGTTTTTCTGTTCCCTGCGTGATTGGTAACAAGTCTTTTGATAAACTCATGCTAGACTTAGGTGCATCCATTAATGTTATGCCATATTCGTTATATGTTGCCCTAGGTTTAGGAAAATTACAACATGATGATGTTATCATTCAATTAGCCGATCGTTCTAATGTGTATCCCAAGGGATACGTCGAAGATGTTCTTGTGCAGGTTAACCAGCTCATTTTCCCCGCGGATTTTTATGTCCTAGACATGGAGGATTCCCCTACGAATCAAGCACCACTAATGTTGTTGGGAAGACCATTCATGAGAACTGCTAAGACGAAGATTGATGTATTCAATGGTACATTAACAATGGAAGTTGATGGAGAGGAAATTGGCTTCAACATATTCGATGCCATGAGGTACCCTAGTTCCACAACTCAAACTTCATTTTATATTGACGTGTGCACTTCTTTTGCAGAAAAACATCTTGACTCAATTCGAGAAGACACGCTCAATATGATAATCCAAGAAGGAGTTGGCCTAACTCAATCAGGGGACGCCTTGGTTGAAGATGCTGATTATGAACTAGGGCCTCGAATTTTGGATGAAGTCATGACCCTAAATGAGGCCCCCAGAATGGTAAATCCTCAGGTACCCTTGTCCCTTCTAGTTAGTACTAATGCCACTCCTTCTTCAGTAGTGTAGGCCCCCGTTCTCGAGCTCAAGGTTCTGCCGGACCACCTGAAGTATGCCTATCTTGGCCCGGACGAGACTCTGCATGTCATAGTGTCCTCTGCACTAACCGAATTACAGGAAGATAGATTGGTACGGGTCTTGACAAAGTACAAGACAGCCATTGGATGGACTCTGTCCGACTTCAAGGGAATCAGCCCTACAACCTGTGTGCATCGAATCTTGCTTGAAGATGATGCAAAACCCTCTCGTGAAGCTCAACATCGCCTCCATCCCCCGATGATGGAGGTCGTGAAACAAGAGGTCATCAAACTCTTGGACTGTGGTGTCATCTACCCAATTTCAGACAGCAAATGGGTCTCACCAGTCCAAGTAGTCCCAAAGAAAAGTGGAGTCACAGTTGTGGCGAACAGAGAAGGTGAGCTGGTGCCCCAGAGAACAATGACCGGATACAGAGTTTGTATCGATTATCAACGCCTCAACAAAGCAACTAGGAAGGATCACTTTCCTTTGCCCTTCATTGATCAAATGCTTGAAAGGTTAGCAGGTCACTCCTATTACTGTTTTCTTGATGGTTATTCCGCATATAATCAAATCTGTATCGCTCAAAATGACCAAGACAAAACGACTTTCACTTGCCCTTTTGGCACTTTTGCCTACCGAAGAATGCCTTTCGGTTTATGTAATGCCCCAGGTACCTTCCAAAGATGCATGCTTTCTATTTTCTCTGAATATGTCGAAAAAAATAATTGAAGTATTTATGGACGATTTCAGTGTCTTTGGGGATAGTTTTGATGCATGCTTAGAACACTTAGAACTTATCTTACAAAGGTGTGTCGGAACTAATCTAGTACTTAACTGGGAAAAATGTCATTTCATGGTTAGACAAGGGATAGTCTTAGGCCATATTGTCTCTGAAAGAGGAATTAAAGTTGATAAATCTAAAGTTGATATTGTGTGACACTTACCCTCTCCCACTTTGGTGAGAGAGATCCGTTCATTTCTTGGTCACACAGGTTTCTACAGAAGATTTATCAAGGACTTCTCCAACATTGCAAGGCCCTTGTGCCGATTGCTTCAGAAGGAGACACCCTTCGTCTTCGATGTTGACTGTCAGGAAGCTTTTGAGAAGCTTAAAACTCTTCTAACCACTGCACCCATTCTTTGTGCCCCGGATTGGTCCTTACCCTTTGAACTAATGTGTGATGCCTCTGACTATGCAGTTGGTGCTGTACTAGGACAAAGGCGGGACAAGAAGCCCTACGTCATCTATTATGCATCCAGAACTCTGCATGATGCTCAAATGAACTACACCACTACCGAGAATGAGTTGCTTGCTGTAGTGTTTGCTTTAGATAAATTTCGCTCTTATTTACTTCGAACTAAAGTCATTATTTACACTGATCATGCAGCACTGAAGTATCTCCTCGCCAAGAAGGAAGCGAAACCAAGGCTCATCCGATGGATTCTTCTTCTTCAAGAGTTTGACATCGAGATTAAAGACAAGAAAGGTGTAGAAAATGTGGTGGCAGACCATTTGAGTCGCATAGCAAACGAACGAGATCCTGTGGAGATTCAGGAGATGTTTCCGGATGAACAACTCCTCGGAATTCAGGTAAGTACTCCTTGGTATGCTGATATCGTAAATTACTTAGTCACCAAGCAGTTACCTTCCACTCTCACTCATGCACAAAAAGATAAACTCAAAAAGCATGCTAGGTACTATGTTTGGGATAAACCTTATTTATTGAAACATTGTGCAGATTTATTGATTAGGAGATGTGTCCCTGATATTGAACATAGGTCAGTCCTAGAGTTTTTCCATAACCATGCTTGTGGAGGCCACTTTGGATCTCGAAAAACTGCACTCAAAATTTTAGAATCTGGACTATATTGGCCCACACTTTTTAAAGATGCACATTCATTCTGTTTAGCCTGTGATAAATGTCAGAGATCAGGAAACTTAGGACAAAGGGATGAAATGCCACAACATTATGTTTTAACTGTTGAAATATTTGATGTTTGGGGTATTGATTTTATGGGTCCATTTCCTCAATCTAATGGTTATCTCTATATCTTACTTGCTGTTGATTATGTCTCGAAATGGGTGGAAGCTAAAGCCACCAGGACTAATGACTCTAAAACTGTTGCAGATTTCCTCAGAACTAACATTCTTTCCAGGTTTGGGATCCCTCGGGTCCTGATCAGTGATGGTGGAAGTCACTTCTGCAACAAGACCATTGAAGCCTTACTGAAATGATACGGTGTCACTCACAGGGTTTCTATACCGTATCATCCTCAAACGAGTGGAATGGCCGAAGTCAGCAATAGGGAAATCAAGAAGATCTTAGAGAGAACCGTGGGCCCTAGTCGTAAGGATTGGAGCCAGCGATTGGATGATGCACTTTGGGCCTACAGGGCGGCCTACAAAACTCCTATAGGGATGTCACCCTATAGGTTGGTCTGTGGAAAAGCATGCCACCTTCCGGTGGAACTGGAGCACAAAGCATGGTGGGCTGTCAAGACGTTCAACATCAAGCTAGATGAAGCCAGTTTGCATCGAAAGCTCCAGCTGAGTGAGCTTGAGGAAATCAGAAATGATGCATTCAAAAATACTCTGATCTACAAGGAGAAGACTAAGGCATTTCATGACAAGCAGATCAAGAGTAAAACGTTTGACATCGGACAGAAAGTTTTGCTATTCAATTCCCGACTCAGACTCTTTCCTGGTAAGTTATGTTCTAGATGGGTAGGTCCCTTTGTTGTTACTAATATGTTTGCCCATGGCGCCATACAGATCAAAAGCATCGAAACTGGGAAGGAGTTCAAAGTCAATGGCCACAGATTAAAGTCGTACATTGAGGCATTTGGAGAGCACGATGTGGAAACAACGAAGGTGCTACGACCTCGCATCATATGAGTTGACTTCAGCACTCCGTCAAAGCGCTTGTTGGGAGGCAACCCAACGTATTCCCGAGTCGTGAAGGAGCCATCACCGCAGATTTGCTCTCTTTAATCCCTTCACTCTCTTTTATGTTTATGTCTTTAGTGTTTTTCTTAGTTTATTTTCGCAAAATCCTCTTCCTTACTTAGTGTCTATGTTCAACCACCCACCTGCATCAACCCATACTTTCCTGTTGCTGTTTCACTGCACAGCTACTCCAAGCCGTACAAACCCATCAGACGCCAGGCCCGCGTCTGCCTCCAGTCCAGTCATCTAGCCCGTGCAACTTCTCCAGCCCTACGGCCTGCTCACCAGGCTACCTACCCGCTGAGCCCATCTGTTCCAGCAACAGTCCATCAACTTTGCAGCCCACGCATGCTCCTGAGCCCAACTGCTCTGATTTTCCTGCTGCAACCAGCCCACTGCAGCCTTCATCTGTGCAGCCCGTACGCCAATAGTGCAGCCCAACTGCACCAAACAGTACTCCAGCCCGCCCAACTGCTCCCAATTTCTGCTATTTCTTTTATTTTCAGCCACAAATTAATTCCAAACCTTACCTAAATTTCATCATTAAACATCATTGTTCATAATTAGTCATCATTTCATTTTCTTTTATTTTATTGTAATTTTTAA
This sequence comes from Prinsepia uniflora, assembly GCA_032719365.1. Lineage (NCBI taxonomy): Eukaryota > Viridiplantae > Streptophyta > Magnoliopsida > Rosales > Rosaceae > Prinsepia > Prinsepia uniflora. The sequence continues at coordinate 58,329,468 of CM064866.1, read as the reverse complement.
TTACTTTATTTTATTTCTTTTTAGTAGTTTTTTCCTCCTATAAATAGGAGTTCATTTTCACTTGAAAGGTGGACTTTGTTTTGAGAAAGAGCTCCAAAACACAAAATTGTATCCTTCCTTTAGAAATATCAAGCCTAGTATTTCCGTTGAAATTCTTGAGTTTAAGTTTGCATTCTCGTGTTTATTCATCCATATTCATAAGGTTTCTTCTGCTGTCAGAAAATCTTATGAATAACATGTCATTTTTATTCCATCCATTTTCGGAATCACAAGCTTTCTTGGATTCCGAAGGTGTAGTTTGTTCTTTCCTTTGCTTAAACTCTCATTGTTGTTTCGGTTTTATTTTCTTTAGTTCAAAATTTTTGTGGGTATTTTCTTTCTAACTTTTGTAGACAAGGATATTATTATAATGAGTTCTACTTTTCAAACTTCATTTACTTCATACATTTAAGTGCTTAAGCTTCAATTTTATACTAAGTGTTTATGACCGCATTTCGGTGCACTTAGTATAAAATTGAAGAGATTTAAATGTTTAATACACATTCAAATCATAAACATTGGGTTAATCAATTTATAAGTGTTTATGACCGCGTTTCGGTGCATTTATAATGTTTATAAAATGTATGCATGAGTGAGATGGTAAAGGAAAATTTTTGTGATATATTCAAACTTGGCAAATGTTAGAGTGTTGGTAGAATTTGTGTTTAAAGAAAGTCCACTTGTATATATGTTAAAATAGGAATAGAATTAGTTCATTTATGTCTTTACTTATTTTGCATGATCAAAATTCCTAAAAACCCCCATCTTTAATCTTTTATTCGTTTAATTCATTTATTCGTTATTCCATTAATTTATTGATTCTCTTATTTATTAATTCGTTTATACGTTTATTCGTCAATTCTTTAATTCTTTATTGCTTGATTATTCAATTAATTAGTTATTTGATTATTTAATTCTTTAATTCTTCAATTCATTATTCTTTGATTATTGATTATTCTTTTTAACTAACATATTATTAATATTCCCCAATTTCCCCAGTTAAGAACGATCCCTATTTACCAATATTATAACTACACAAAAGGGTTTAAATCTGCATAATACTCAAATTACGTGTTTAATTTAATGCGTAGTTTGGGCGTTATCAAGTGGCATGCACCCCCACACACCACCCATCCTCTGTGTGTGCATGCTCTTCATCTGGGTTGACCCAACTTCTACGATCAAATCCTGACCTGATTTTCATACCCGATCAGAGTTCTTTCATTTTGTACCAAGTTTTACAATCCAATTCATCTAAATTGTTTTGTTCAATTAAGAAACAAGAGTTCATTATCAAAACTTAGAATTCTCACCTCAATTTTAAGACCCAACATAATGGTTTTCGTTCAATTTTTCGATCTTTCATTCCCAGCCTTCCCGCGCCCAATTCTATTAATTATCAACTTGATTTTAATTTCTAGGGGTCAAGGATCATTACAGTAACCTTCTATGATCTTTGATTTTGACATGCTACCTCTTTACAGACTCAAGGTTCTGAGTCCTACGTAATGGTTCTCACGAAAAGTCCAAAAACAAATTCTTCAATTAAAAAGTCAACTTTTGACTTACAAGAGTGGAATCATCAATTCTTTTTTAATTCTTGAAATTACCTTTTTGAATTTCCGACTCATTACACATGCTTCCTATAAAAGGAGAAGAAACCCTCTTCTTAAAGGACAACCAACAAATCAATCATACAAACACAAACTAAGAAAACTCAATCAATTTCAACAACTGCAAACCCTCAAAAGTTTCTTTGTTCTCAAAAGTCCGCTTTCATGGCGAAAACTGTTTCTTTCGATTTGGGATCAAGATTGAGTTCTCCTCTCAACTTCTCTTAGCTCTTACTCTAAAAATGCTCATTCTGACTTGCATCCCAAGTTCTAATTTGAAGACTTCCTGACCTCCCAACTTCATTTTGACTTGCTTCCACAACTTGTTTTGAAAGCAACCTAACACCTAAGCGAAGAGAACCCCCACACATGCAAATCTGCTACTGAACAACGACCATGGATTCGTTATGATACTTTTTGGGCATAAACAATATCATGTGGAAATTGAAAAGATTATGATCAAAGGAAACAACTCTATGATGTCAAATTTTCTGCTTATTGAGAAATTTATGGTTTTCCTTTGGAGCATGGTGTTGCCGGCTTTCTAAATGAAGTTCGTGTTTGAAAACGAAATAGAGAGCTTCCACAGTTTCATATCGTCACCTTTCCATCCAGATACGTTTAGTCTTTATCAATTATTAGTACAATGATAGAATACATTGTTCATATTTTTCTCTGAATCGGATCGGGTTCTAAATACAAATACAATTTCTTTTTGGAAGGAAAAAGATAATTACATATATGAATCGAGGAATATAATGTTAGAATTAATCAAATTGTAGAAAAATCGATCATGAACCACTACATACAAGTTCTTGTTGGATCCATCAAAGTCATCCTTCTTGAGCCATATTAGTAAGTCTCCAAAATCAACCATCACCGAACCAGTATTTATGATGAATGTTGTTCTAGAATGGTTACTTCACTTCATTCCTAGTGATCTGTATCCTGTGGAACCATAAATGACAGAACTCGTCCCGAAAAACTCCTCGAAAATTGTACCCAATCCTACTCTCGTCTGACACCCTAGGCAGAAATTCCAAAAGTACCCTAGGACCTACGTCTTAACACCAACACCGTCAGACAAGAGATAAAACCAACAAGAGTCGCTACCCAGGTGTCACCGCCCACATCCAACCCACTGACATTGGAGGCGAGGTTAACCCGGTTTAACAACCCCAGCTCAATCATAACCCACGATAATGTAATATTCCACCCGTCGATAATACCCTCGACTATATCACCACGACCAACCGGTTGAGAAATACTCAATGCATGCTCTCCAGTTTTCAAAAATAAAAAGCTTCATTATCGTTCATCATTCTTCATTCATGGCATGAACCTGACATGCTCACCGCCTTCGTCACAATGACTCACGATAAGAGCGGCCTGCTCAACAGAATCCCAGAGGTGCAACAGAATCCCAGAGGAAATATTTCTAGGTCAATCGGTTGAGTATTAAGTTCATGAGTCTAATACTTGACTAAACTCGTCCTCGTTAAATTCCTCGTCACCTAGGTTGATATCAGCCGAGAAGAAAATATTTCTAGGTCAACCGAGTCATAGGAGCATCTATTATAGGAAATCCTTCTACGAATCATCTATCATACCCTGCTAACCCCATGAAGCTCCTAATCTCAAGCATAGTCTTCTGTTGTTTCCAATTGATACCGCTTCTATTTTCTACGGATCCACACTATTTCATTCTATATTTTATAAGCTACAAAATTTTGACAATGGTCATAGCCTAAGTCCCAGATGTAGCCTTGATGTCGATGCTGCCCGACTCTAGTCTGCACCATCCCGGCCCAAAGAACTATCGATGCAGACACTCCCTCTTAATGTGGCTAGGTTCTCCATTAAAGTAAAAATCATTCGCTTGTGCAGATTGGAGACTCTGTCCATCGCTCGACTGAACAGAAGCCCCACTGAATTGGGTTGATGTCTTTGGTCGGACACCTTCTTGACTTGCTCCACTACCACCTCATGTACTCCTGAAAGATCTAGAGTTAAATTTATTCTTCTTTGGTGCTTCCTAACCCGAAGGTCCAGAAGATAAATACTCCCGACGTCGACCAGAACCTACATGTCAGCTCAACTCTAGTGGCATTATCCAAAACGTTTCTAAGAGAAGCATATGACCACATGGTCACTGAAATTTTGATCTCATCTCTCAAACATAACTTGAAGCGTCGACACTTGTCAACCTTATTTGCAACTAATACCGATACAAACCAAACGTACTGAGCAACTGTCATGTCCCTCTAGCTGAAGCTACAAAACATCACCTCCCTAGTGTTCCGGGGGAAACAAGGAAAAAATTGCCTCAAGAAACACTCCTGGAAAGCCTCCCAAATAATAGACATCCTAGCTTGTCATCCTTAGTCCGTGTCACCATCAGTATGCAAAACTACCCTGTAAGAACATGCCTAAGCACACCATATCCTCTAAAGGGCATCATATCACATCGAATACTCGCTCCCGTTGAGAGATCCACTCATCTGCATTGTTTGGGTTTCTAATATTGATATGTAAAAACTAAGCATTAATGTAAGGACCCGTCTTGGAAATTAGGGTTAAGACAGTGATTAAGATGGGATTAGTGAGCTTAATCGGTGGTTAGTTGGTTACGATAGGTCCGTTAGCGTAGAATGACATTTTTTCCCCTAGGTTGGGCAAATAGTTGACTTTTAGTTTGGGTGGTCAATTGGGTATTGACCGATGATTGTGACGTAGTTCGGGACGTCACGAATCCGTAGACCGGTGGCACGCCCGATTCCGACATCCGAGGAGGAAGTTATGATGTTCGGAAGGTTGAGGGCATTACCGTAATTTGGCTAAAATAGGGGGAAAAGTTGACTTTTCGTACGATCGGGTTTTGACACGTCGACCTAGGACCATTAGGTAGATCTCGTAGTCCTGAGTTCAACGACAGGCGGCACGTGTTCATCGGACCTAGGGTGAGTAAGATACGGGTCTAAAACGGTAAGGGCATAATTGTTATTTTGACTCAAAAGAAAGGCATTTTGGTCTTTTGCACATTGGGAATTATGAAAACGGATTGGGACAAGTGTATAGGTGAGATTGGGATATTTTTGAGAGGGCTGAGGGGATTGTGACATGTGGCAAGGGCCAAATGGATTCTAGGCGTGTGCACGGTCCCAATTATTTGGGCTGTGTAACCGTGCATTCGAGAGGAAACAGAGACAAAGTGAGGTTGAGAGGGAATTGACCAGGTGAACGGCGGTGTGTGGTGTTGTGAACTGGTGAGCGAGAGGAGAGATTAAGGGAAAGTTGAGGAGTGAATTGGAGTGGTTTTGTGTGATCGTGAGTGTGTGAGGAAGAAGTGTGAGCTCACGGGAACCAGAAAACAGAGAGGAACTTGAGTGGTGGTGCTACCGTGTAAGTGATCAATCGAGGGTGGTGGTGGTGTCCAGAGGACGGAGGAGAACGAGAGGAGTTGCATACGCACGGCTGAGCTCACGACGGCGGCCTGAGCACAGGTAATTTCTCATCCCCGTAGTTTTGCTTTGTTTTCTCGTTTACGTTCAAACCAATAGTCGTGGGTTTTGAGTACGAGTCGAGGTTTTTGGTGAGTTGTGTGAGACTCAGTGAGGTCCTAGGAGTTGTTTAGTGTTGCCACCGTGACGGGGGAGGACTTGGGTGGCCGGATTGTGAAATAGGGGTTTGAACGGGTTACGGTTTCGAGTTAGGGATGACGGGTTAGAGGCTGTGTCGAAGTGTTTGGAGTTGGGGAATAGGTTGCTTAGGACTGGACGAAGAGATTGGTGAAGAAAGGGAGGAAAACGGTGAAGGGTTGGCAGAGAACCGGGTACGCCGGTTCAGACCGGTTCGCCCATTGAAGACGACGATGAATAGTGACTGTGGCAGGTGCGTGAGGCCCACGAGCAGCCACTTTGGGCGGCGCGTGGAGGCGCGTGGGGTGCTTTTTGGGGAAACTTCCAACTAGGTTTTTGGTCTAGAGGTTGTAACTAGTCTAGTGAATTAAGTTTTGGATTATTCGGACGTCGTTTGAGGTTAGTTCCGCGAGGTTGAAGGTTTAGGGTCCCGGTTCGTTACGTTTAGGACTCGGGGATTTTTGAGGGAAATTAGGAGAGTCTTGGTAGACGTGTTAGTGATGTTCTTTGGTGACTGTTGACAGGATCGGGACTTCCTGAGGAAGCTGAGGAACTTACAGGACGTGCGGGGCGCGAGTGACGTGCTTGTGACTGTGAGTGGACCCCTTCTCTAAAATCGAGCATGCATAACTGCTTTTCTATAATTATTTTATGGTTTTACATGTGATTTCATGATGTTTGATTTATGCTATAACTATTTTACTTAATTGCACGTTTTTCGAGAAAGTACGGTTTTCAGCACGTTTTACGAGAAAAGTATAGATTCTGATTTCGATGCCATGATTTGGGGTTTTCAAACGATAAGTGATTTTCAATGAGTATAAATGGATTTTGAGACATGATTGATAATCGAGGTTTTCGGGTGTTAGAATCGGATTTCGGAAAATGGAATTTGGTTTTAAAGTTGGAAAGTGGATTTCCGGATTTGGGTTCGGAATGACAGTTCTGGACGCCGGAAGGGTTTCAGACCGGTGATTTCGGATTCGGGTTTGGATGAGGATTTAGAAATGGTTTTCAAATGGTTTTGGATTGGATTTGCTGGATCTGGTTATTGGGTTTTAAGACTCGGATATTGTGATTGACGGGGGACGGGCCCAGATTGGGTTTAAAGACCCGGATTGAGTTTAAAGACTCGGGAGTTTAAAGACTCGGATATACTGATATTTCCCCCGTAGGCCTCTTGAGTTTAAAGACTCGGGAGTTTAAAGACTCGGATATTATTGAGGCCTGGATTGAGTTTAAAGACTCGGGAGTTTAAAGACTCGGATAGGTCCAGCAGGTTTGATCGAATAATGATTGTTTGAGACTTATGTTTTATGATATGGTTTTATGATGTTTATGACGTGATTTCTGTAACTGCTTTCAATTTTGTTTTTATGACGATCTTTATGTGATTTATAACTGTTTTCAGCAAATGGGTTATGCATGTGTGTTTTAAAACGGAGGGCTAAAACCCTGGTTTGATTATAAAACGGTTTTCGAAATTTTATGTTAATTATGGTCCACTCACACCTTCTGTTTTAAATTGCCCTCCAGGTCGTGGATCTAGCGCGGGGGTTGACGTTGAGGCAGCGTCAGAGGCATAGAATGCTCGAGAGTGACCCCGGAGTGCTTTAAATTTTCCGTTGTGCGTGTACCTTGTTTATCGGTTTTCTTTCCTTTGTATTTGGTGCTATGCTCTGTAAAACTTTGACTTCGAGATGTTTAAATTTTTCTCCTGCGTCTGACATGTAATTTGGTGGTTTTTCGTGAGTTTACTTTAGTTGCGTGTCGGGGTGTCAGACGGGAGCAGGATTTACCTCGGTTTTCGGGGTGGAACCGGGGTGGGTCCTGAAAATTAAAGTAAAGATAAAGTCCCACTCAACACTAAAGGAAAAGTATGCAATTAAAAACCCTTTTTTTGTAGATGTAGTATTGGTAAATAAAAATCGTTCTGGACCGTGGATTGAGGGTACCTAAACATGATTATCGTTTGATTGACTAATTAAGGGTAAATATTGATTTTAAAGTCCTAAATAATTAAACTAAACCTAAACTAATCTAATCTATTATTTACATGTGGTCAACTCATTCTTTACCAAACTCATTCATGATTTATATCAACTTCAAACCTACGAAATTCAATAACCTTAGTTCTACGAGATGATTGCATATTCTTAAGTACATGCAGGGAGACACTCACGCCGCACTTTCAATGATCTAGACTTGGATACACTCCTTTATCTAGTCAAGAATTAAGTACCAACATACAAGCATAACAAAAACTAAAATATTAGAACACATGGAAGATTATTGAAATTAATACAAAGCATAAAACCAAGGATAATATTAGAAATCAGTCCATAAACCAAGATATTCAAGCACAAAAAGATAACTACAAGGTAAAGAGGTCGTGTTACACTTTTTCTCTTCGGGACACCCTATGGATACGAAGTGATTGGACACTCTTTGGTGAGAGACTTGGAGACACTCCTCTATGCCACGGATGAAGGTTGTAAAATGTGGGATATGGTGTAATTAGTTTTGCACAAGAAATCTTAAATTTATTGAAAAGGGAAAATTGGTTTAGGTAGAGCTTTGATACAAATAATGAGCGACCATCTACAACTAACCTAAGCCTCTCTATTTATAGGAGAAAATTAATCCCCAAATAAATAGGAGTTCACAATTTAATTCTAAAAGGAAAAGGATTAAACTAATTAATAATGAAGTCTTAAAATAAAAAGGTATTCTAAAAGTCCTAATTAAAGAGTAATCTAAATCCTAATTAAAAAGGTAGAACAAATCTTAATTAAAAAGGAAATATAAAACCTAATAAAAGAAGGAAAATTGGAGTTGCTTGCTGGAATAGTAGCAGGAAACGGATTGGTGGAAAGCTGCTGGAAACTGCAGTGTAATTCGACAGGCACTGGCCGAACTTTGGGATCCATTTCGGCGGTCCACAGCTGGTCAACGCGTCAGGAGAGGCTAGAAAAGGAATTTGGTGGACGCACGTCGACGTCGTAAGAAGGACCTCAGGATGGGCGCTGCAAAGAAGAAGAAACGTTCGGTACACGTTCGCCAATCTCATTAGCTGGACATCGATAGATGCCTTGCGAATCCCTGAGTGATTTTTGGTGGTCTCCTTTCATTTGATCATAACTTTTTCGTTACAACTCCGATTGATGTGATTCTTTCGCCTAAATTCTCGTAATTCCATGCTCTATCCAATTCTGCACAATTCTCACAAAAGATATTATTTTCTACAATTGTTTGGTATTTAAATATTAAAAGATAAGTATAAAGGGTATAAAATGATGCTTAATTCACGGCTTATCAAGTATATAGCTTGATTCCTATTTCAAAACGACTTCGAGGTGCAATGTAAGTGGTCAAAATGAGTTATAAAGTAATGCATGCATAAAATGAATAAAAAATACACAAATTTCATAATAAAGTAATCATGTACCATGACCCACGAAAAACTAGATAATGCATATCAAATGCCTGTGGCCCATATTTCCCCGAAATCCACGTTCATAAAATCCTCAAAAACAACATGGACATAAAGATCAATGATCAACTACAACGAATCCTCTGTACCCTGGTTTTTGCCAATTGAATACTCTGTATTGTACGTAAGCAGCCTCGGAATCTACAGAGCCAAGCTCTGACAACGTTCGAATCACACCATGCACTATGTGTACACAACCTCGGTATCTACGGAGCAGAGCTCAGCCGACGTCTGAGTCACATCTCAGGAACCTATGACATTCGAGTGGCCAGCACAAGATTTGGTTATAAAATACGGAAGATGTCCAAATAATATCCCAACACAGTCTTTCTGTTTTTAATACCCTTCAGGTTCACATTGGATGTGGACTGTAGCAGAGATCGAGATATCACATGCCTCCTCCGGATCCTGGCGTACTCTGATGGCCCGGGAGGGCAAAGGTCAGAAATATCCCTTGTCTAACACTTCGTGTCAGACGGGAGCATGGTCATCCCGCATTAATCCCGGGGGGATTGGGATGGGTCCTGTCAATAATACTATTTTATATTTCAGAATTCTCATCTTCCTTAGGGATTTATTTACTAATTTCTAAATATAAAACATATCCAAGCTCTAGATCTAGCTCGTGGCTTCGTCTAAAATTCTAACATCATCTTAGCATAAGCATCTAACCACATATTCTCAAGCATCACAATCAAGGCATTCAATTCACATTAAAAACATCATTACATTTAACTCCATGATTATAAGTTTAGGTATGAGAACCACTCACATCATGGTGGGGAGAGCTCAACTAACTATGTGCACTACTACATGTATTTCTAGGCACTTGACCCTAGAAGTCACCACGAACTCCATGTTGATTCATGCACCTATTTGGACTTTCCATTATCATGGTGCCTCAAAAACAAGTAATTAATATTAATACATGATTAATTAAATCATTATGATAAAAGCCTCCCTTATCGTCAACTAAAGCCACTTAGGACGTCTGAAACTAATATTAAACAAACTCCGACGGACTCCAAACCTATACCATCAGGTCCGAAACATCAAAAACTTCAAAACACGAGCCGTAGTACTATTCATTAGCACTGTTCACTGATATTGTTCATCGATATTGTTCGATGGTACTGTTCATCAGTATTATTCACTCACTGAGTACTATTCACCTAAAAACTCCATAACCACCCAAACTTCAAACCTTGATATCTCACTCATTTCTCAACCATAATCAATGTTCTAATAATAAAAATTTATCTTCTCGAATCAAGGAATCTAAATATGAAGCCAAAATTGAGAATACATACCTGTGGTGATTGAAAATTGAATGAGAAGTTTCGACCAATTTTTGGATCTTTGATTCTCATTCCATGGTGATTTTCGAGCTTCATAGAGAACACGGTTGAGTTCAAGAGAGGAAATGAAGCTTTTAGTGTGTTTTGTTTAGATCCAAATGGCCAAAATCAAAATCACGATTTTGGGGATAGTCCCCTTTGTTTCTCACGAAAAGAGAGGAGAAAAAAAGTGTGTGCGGAGAGAGATATTGCCTAGAATATTCTGGAGAATGGAAGAAAAATCTTCAAAAATATCTACCTTCAAAATTACCAAAATACCCTTAAGGGTTCTAGATTCGTAACTTCCTTATTTTGACTCCCATTTACGCGTGTCACCTGTTTATAAACTCGTGAGCTCAAGACTTACGCAATAGTCAAAGGAAAATGTCCAAAAGTGCCTTTAAGGAAAAGTTAACTAAGGGGTCCCTCCGAAGTCAATGGTAAAATTGTCATTTCTCGATAAATTCCCAAATTGACCCTAATTTTTGGTTCGGATTGTTACAATCATTTTTATTAAATAAATATTTTAAAATGACATATATGTTATCTAGTTATTATATTTATTTGATTCAAGTTACAAATAAAAGTTACTTATGCATTCATTTGGATCGTTCAATTATTTCGTGATTATTTCATGGCAACATGACTTTGTCCATCAGTGATAGTACATTTCCTCTCAACTCATGGCCGAGCCATTTTCCTTATTTTCAGTCAGTAATCGGTCAATTTAATGCTCAAAATTGTAACTAAGTTGCACATTGGCTAAGAATGCTCTCTTATTTGGGAAGTAAAAGTACAGATTGAAAATAGCCTTTTTCTGGCTATCAACTGTATTACAATCCGATGACCCCAATGTTAGTACTTGGTAGCCGATGACCCTGGTCTTAGTACCTAATTATGCGCAACAAGCAGTTTTCTTTCTTTTATGATGGGTCTCCCTTTGTGGATACTCATGGGATATTGAATTCAGATTTATACATATAATTAGAGAGTTTTGTTTTTCAAAGTGATTGAGTTTTACATATTTACTGATTTTCATACATTTTTACAAAGTTAATAAAGGAATTATATGGAGTTACATGACCGAGTTTTGCAGAGTCATATTGAGTTTTGCATAATCATATAGAGTTTTGTAGAGTTATTTAATATAATTGAGTTTTGTAGAAAATGATATCGTCTTGTATAATTTAATACTTTTTTTATTGAAGAATTACATAATCAAATTATAATAATTTTGGCAATATATAATATTACAAGTACGAAAATATAAAAACTATTAACGACCAATATGATTGAGAGATTATGATCGCCAGGAATCATGCATGCCTTTGAAATATTTTTTTTTCTTCAAACAATAAATATATTCATGTAAATTTTATATTATTTAATTACTTATAATTCCTATTGAAAGTAATAAATGATAATAGATATCAGTAGGACACATGAAATTTTATAAGTTTATTTTTTGGCAAAAAGATACTTCATTAATTGAGACAAATAAAAACGTTTACATCGTTAACTAAAATATTAAATAACCACAGGGGCTCAAGGTGTTCCTATCTCAAAGAAATTTTAAATGATTACTGAAAGCTGCAACTTTATAAGCCGCATCATTATTTTTCGCGACGTGTACTGAAGCTCAATAGTCTCAAAGGGAGACTGCATAACTAGGATATCATGGATTACTCCTTCAATGTTGGCCTTCGCGCCACAACCAGTTGTTACATATTGCACTAGGAGTTTTGAATCAGTCTCAAGAATAACTTTTTTGCAATTGAAGTCCACACATACAACCATAGTAGCACACAGAGCATAGGCTTCAAGTTGCAAAGAACTAGCACAAGGAATTCTCTTCACCACATTCCCCATCACCACCTGCGACAATGAACTCTCACATGGAGGAATGCTGAACCCAACCATTGGCACCTCGGTAATTCACTTTACTAAAGTGTAACGACCCGTCTTGGAAATCGAGATTAGATTAGTGGTTAATGACGAATTAGTGAAGTTAATCGGTGATTAGTTGGATGCTTTCGGACGAACGGTGCGAAATGACGATTTTGCCCCTAGAATGGGCGAATGGTTGACTTTTCGTTCGGGCTGTCAAATGGACTTTGACCAATGATTGTGACGTAGTCTGGGACATCACGAGTTCATAGACAGGTGACACGTCCGATTCTGACATCCGAGGAGGAAGTTATGACGTTCGGAAGTTCGAGGGTATTTTGGTAAATTGGTTGAAATAGGGCAAATGGTTGACTTTTTTAGACGACAAGTTATTTTCACGCATTTTGAGGGCCGTTGGGTAGATCTCGATCCCCCGAGTACAACGACAGGCGGCACGTTGTCATTGGATCTCGGACGGCTTGGATTTTGGTCTAAAAAGGCCAAGGGCAAAATGGTAATTGTACAATGGCAGGGGCAATGTGGTCTTTTTGCTGTGCCCTATTATAATTGGGAATGTGGCTGCTTTGGGGATTGTGCCCAGTAGAATTAGGACACTTGGCCCTTCTCTAAAGGCATGTGGAAGCTTGGCCAACCGACTTAGGACATTTTAATTAAAGGGACTGTTATGTGTTGCACGGCTTTGGGCTTAAGCTGAGAAAAACAGAAAAAGACTTGGGAGGTGGTGAGTGAGTGATCGTGAATCCCTTTCCCTCAAACATTGACCTGTGACGAGTCGATGTGTTTGAAGGATAAGGTGTCAGGTCCCGACTCATCTAGCACGATATTGTCCACTTTGGGCCTCCTTGCCCTCGCCCTCACGGTTTTGTTTTCGGGAGCTCACGGTGCAACTTCCTAGGGGGTCACCCATCATGGAATTGTACCAGCCTCAACTCACTTAACTTTGGGGTTCCAATCCCCCCAAAGCCACTTGAGCTCCCAAAAGGCCTCGGGCTAGATAGGTGTGTGCTTACACCTTTAAGGCATACCACAATTCCCTTCCCAGACTATTCCCCTCACAGGAATGTGGGATTGTTCACCATTTCCATATGACACATGTCTTACATAAGGTGGTCACGGTGGTGGTGCTGCCACGATGGCTGCCGTGGACGGTGGCCTCGACCCGAAAGACCAAAACAGAGGATATTGATCAGACCCGACAAGCTTTCAACTCTCATCCTTGGCCCCTGTTTCGTGAAGGAAAGATAAAGAGTAAGTTGTTTGGATGGTGCTGGAGGTCATGACGGAGCCCACGGCGACGTGGGAGGTAAGTGCCCGCGAAGAACACTATTCAAATTCAGAAATGGAATTATAGGTTTTAGTACTTACTGATCGATAGTATTGATGAAGAACTTATTTGCAGGTTGCTAGGGACGTTTAGGGACTGGAACCATGGCTTGAGGGGGGCCGGAGCCGTGAAAACAGAGAGGAGGACCTGGCCGGTTCATTCTTTGAATTAAGAAGGTAAGGTTTAAAGTTTAAGTCCATGGCTTTAGGTTTAAATTGAATTGCAAAGACTGAGACAAGCATTTAGGGATGAAAAGGATTAAAACTGAATTGAAATAGGATGAAAACTGGTGTCGAATCGCCCACGCCAGTTCAGTTGAACCGGCTGGACTGCTGAACTGGTCGATCGTGGGTTGAAGATGATGAACAGTGGGCGTGTGGCTCTCACGTGCAACCTATTTGGACGGGGGTGAGGGCGCGTGGGGCCCCTTTTGGGGAAGTTTCCAACATGACTTTTAAAGTATTTGATGTAACGAACATTTTGGCACTAGTTTCGAGTCGATCAGACATCGTCTCGATATGTTTCGGGATGTCCGAAGGTTTAAGGGCTCGTTTAACAATAGTTAAAAATTCGGGAAAATTATGGGACTTTAGTAGAAGATTAATGAAATAGTTAGTGACCTTATTATGGGATTTGGACATGTTCGGGAAAGCCGGTGATAACGGATTAGCCGGGAACGGTTTAAGTGCGCCCGTATCTAGGCGGCGGCGTAAATGGTCTGTGAGTGGACTTTGCTTTCTAACTTATGATGCATGCATATATGTTTTTATATGTTTTATATACGTGATTTAGGATTATGATTAGGATCTTGATGATTTTCGGTTTTGCACGGATTTCGAGATAAGCACGTATTTACACTTTTTACGAGCGTACGATTTATATTGTGATTTGACCATAGTTTTGATGATTTGATTTTGGGATTTGAAATATGATTTGATTTCAATAATTTTTAATGGATTTTGGAAAAATGATTTCGAGCTTGAAGCCCAATTTAGAAAAGAGATTTCGATAAACGTGATTTCGTTTTGGAATCGGATTTCGGAAAAAAGATTCGGTTTTGGAACTTGAAGTGGATTTCTAGATTTGGGTACGGAATGGTTATTCCGGATGCCGGCTTACGGAATGATGGTTTTGGATTCGAATTTGGAAATGGATTATGGATATGATTTTGGATTTGGATTCGGGATGATGATTTCAGATTCGGTTTGGAATTCGAAATGGTGATTTCGAATTCGGATTTGGACATGGATTTGGAAATGGTTTTAAAATGGTTTTGGATTGGATTTGCTGGATCTGGTTATTGGGTTTAAAGACCCGGATGTGATATATGACGGGGCGGGCCCGGATTGAGTTTAAAGACCCGGATTGAGTTTAAAGGCTCGAGAGTTTAAAGACTCGGATATTGTGATTTCCCCCGTAGGCCTATTGAGTTTAAAGGCTCGGGAGTTTAAAGACTCCGATTATATTGAGACCTGGATTGAGTTTAAAGACTCGGGAGTTTAAAAACTCGGATAGATCCAGAAGGTTCAATTGATTGAAATGGGTTTCAAAAGTGTTTTGGATTTCTGTGATAATGATGGTTTTCAAATAACGATTTTCTGATGGTTTTGGGGCTGTGCCCCGGATGATATGGATTTCGTTGGTTTTGGGCTGAAACCCGGGATTTGAGAAGATGAAATGACTTCTGGCTTTGGTTTTATGAATGGTTATAATAAATTGGAATAAAGTGGTTTTAAGACATGGATTTTATATGCATGCATTGGTTTTTGAATGGAGGGTATAAAAATGTCTTTTTGATAAACTGTTTTATAAACTTATCCTTTATTTTTGTCCACTCACAGTCTTTTGTGTTTTTGATACCCTCCAGGTTGTTGCATTGCGGGCTGTTGGCAGAGAGAGACGGAGACATCACACATGCGATCCATAGTAGTTTCTACGGGCTCTGAGAAATTCCAGAAGTTTTGGACGATTCGTTTGGGTATCCCTTGTCCGGCTTACGTGTTACATGGAGGTTGAACGTCGGTTTAGCCTTTGTGTCACACGTAAGTCAGACGGGAGTATGACTTAGCCCCTAATCCCAGGGGATTGGGGGTGGGTCGTGTCATAAAGGCACCGCCACAATTCTGACACTACCCATCCCAATCCCCCCGGGATTACCGTGGAATGTGCCATGCTCCCGTCTGACACGAAGTGTCAGACAAGGGATAACCTGATGCCACTGCCCAAACGGGGCTTCCAGAGTGCGCAAGGATCGATGAAGGACGTATGCGATGTCTCAGTCTCTGCTGCAGTCGCATCCGTGATCAACGTGAAGGGCATTAAAAACAACAAAGGCTGTGAGTGGACGAAAATAAATAAGTTCATAAACACATTTTTTAAAGACATTTATGCCCTTCACTAAAACGTATGCATGCCTCGAAAACCAGTAATCAAAACATTTACTCAAACAAGCCATTGGGGCCTTAGCCCAAAACTATAACTCAAAACCAAGTGTGGGAACTCAGCCCAAAACTGTAGAATACCAAATCTGTAAATACAAAACCAATTGGGCCACTGCCCAAATCCATAGACACAAATCCAACCGAAAAACCATTTCATAGATCCAATAGTCCATATTTACCACATTACCATCTTTGGCATCCGAGACGCCTAGCGTTCCAAACGCTTGACGTCCCAAACGTCATATCACACGGTATAATAAGCAACGCGTGCTGCCCGGGGTCTCTCCGGGTCTATATCTCTGACATCCCAGATGTCTGACGTCCTAGACGTCTAATCATAGCAATCCTGCTCCTGAGTCACTATACAGTCCGGTAGCTCCGTACAATGACCCCTCGCAGGCAATGCACTGTGACTTCCCCAGTGTCCCAGACACCTGGAGGAGACCATCACATATCCTCGTATCAAGATGGTGTATGGAAAACAGTTTTATCAAATCATTTCACAACATTTCAATGGGCCCTGCCTGAAACCTCCATAAAACATCACAATTTCATTTAGGGTCCCGACCCGAAATCACATTTATAAAACATAGGGTCCCAAACTCGAAATCACATTTATGACCCAACTGGGCCTCATGCCCGATTTCGTAAACCAACTGGGCCTACGACCCGATTTCGTAAATCAATTGGGCCCCTGGCCCAATTTCATAAATCAACTGGGCCCCTGGCCCGATAATATAACTCAAATGGGTCTCAGCCCGATTCCGTAAATAACTGGACCCCTGGCCTGATTTCATAAAGCAACTGGGCCCCCACCCTAATTACGTAACTCAAATGGACTCCAAGTCCGAGGTTTCCAAAACAATTGGGCCTCAAGCCCGAGTTCATCTTTCCAATTTCAAAACCATTTCACATTATACATGAAAGCACAAGCACGTAAAACCACAATAAAATCATCAGTCTCGATATACGTGCAATACGAAAAACATCTCGAAATACGTGCAATATACGTGAAATCAATAATCACAATCATCATAATGGAAATTACGTATATAAAACATATAAAACCGTTAGGCATGCATAGAATTTATAAAACCAAAGTCCACTCACAGACTGTCCAACGTTGCTGCCTCGATACGCATGTCATAAGCCTCCCCGGGCTAATCCGACCTCTTCGGTTCATTCTAACCTATCCAAATCATACCCAAAGGTTACTACTAACCTACACAAGTCCATATTAAGAACCCTAAACTTTCCCGGAAAAGTCAACGTGTCCCGTACACGTTTTCCGAGGTGAAAAACCTCGATTTGACCAATTTAACGATCTCTGATCGACCCGAAACCACCGCCATTGGATCCAGATCGTCAAAACCTTTAAAATAGTCTTGGTCCCACCTAAAAATACGCTCCCACACGCCTCCACGCGCGGGTCAAACGTTGACAAAAAGTCAACGTTGACATCATCATGAACAGTAAATAAACGGTAAAAAAGTCAACGAGTCAAGTCGCCAGTGACCGAGTCAACTCGGCGGCGACTCGCCGGAATTTCTCGCTGGAAAACTCCATTGCTACCCCAAACTTCAAACTTCGATATCTCACTCGTTTCTCAACCAAATTCGATATTCTACCTATGTAAATCCATCTACTCGAGCCAAGGATTCTAAAAATAAACCCAAAAAATTCAGAAAGTTCCTGGATTTTAAGTTATGGCCATTCAAAGTTTCGGCCAGAATTCCAATCATCATTCCGGCCACCTCCAACGTCCAAATCCGTCCCAAATTGCACCTACAAGCTCGTGAGAGCTTAAAGAACATCATCCTAAGCTTAGAATCGATCAACACCATCAAAAATCAAAAACCCAAAATTTGAATCCCACGATTTACCTTCCAAAATTCCAGCCACCGTGCACGACGGTCCTTGCCGTGGCCACCATTGGGTTCGTCTCAACATCCTCTCCAACTTTCATTCATTGGTCATAAGCAAAGGACGAAGATTGAAGGCTGTTTGTGCAGTTGTTTTTGTGTGTTTGTTTAGGGAGAAAAAAATGAAGGTGATGGAGTGGTGTGTTTATGGAAATGGTTTCTTCACGGGTAAAGGGAGAATGAGAGTGAAAGAGAGAGAAATATCTTGTCAGTTAAACAAAATGAAAGGAAAATAGAATGAAGGGTGCAAATGCCATCTTGAGAATAAGATGGACGGTTGAGATTTATGGAGGAAAATAAATTATATTTTAATTGACTAATGGGGACATGATCCACAATTTAGGGAAAATGGAGTGTGTGGGATGAGTGACACTTGTCACTCATCCAAGGGACCAGATTAATTAAAGCTTTTCGGTCAGATTACAATATTATATTATTATTTTAATTCAAACCTCGGTTCATTCGGTTAAGCGATTTTACTTTCGTGACCACAACTTCTCCGTTCGACGTCCGATTTCAGCGTGCCGCCTGTCTATGGATTCGTATCGACTCGATCTACATAACAGTCCTTGGCCCTCGGCCATTGGACCTCCCGGGTCAAAAGTCAACATTTTGCCCCTTTTCAACCAAATTAGAAAAATACCCCTTGACTTCCGAATGTCATAACTTCTTCCTCAAATGTCGGAATCGGACGTGCCACCTGTCTATGAACTCGTGACGTCCCGAACTACGTCACAGTCATCGGTCAAAGTTCATTTGACCACCCGAACTAAAAGTCAATATTTTGCCCACGCCTAGGGGCAAAACGGTCATTTTGTACATTTCGTCTGATTTCACTCAACTAATCCCAGATTAGTCATTCTAAACCATAATTAATTAATATTTAATCCCGATATTCGGGACGTGTCGTTACAATTCAATTTCACAAAGCCATTAAAGGGCAGCACCAATAAGGACTAGCACGAATAGCAGTGTAGGGGACAATATCAACATTATTGTAGCAGTGCAGATTACGACACTACTACAATAACCATAAACCAAAACTTAGGATCTATAATGTACCCCCCTTTTGTACCACTCAAAATCCTCACCCTCTAAACATACACTAAGGACATATAGTATCCACCAATATGTGATGTTTGATTAGGTTAGCTCGCACTACCAAGAACTGTTTACAACACTTCCACAAAAATAATTCAGCTTAGGAGGCACATCAGCTATCTAAATGGAGTCTCAAAGGTCACTCTACTGATTTAGGATACTAGATTCACCAGACTCTTGCTTTATCTTGAAATCACCATTTCTCAACAAACCCAGGCCAATAGTAATTAGACTTCACAATGTACCCTCCACTCCGAACATGGTGCCATAGACACCTTTTAATATATCCAAGGAAGCTATGAGGCATGGCTAACGCACATTGGGCCTTCCCATGATTAAAGACCATGGTTACTAGCTCAGTATCCCAACTCATACTCTTTTCCTCAACGAGATCAGCAACAACCTAAGACATAAGCTCATGGTGTGACAGAGGTAAAAAGGGCCTACTCGTATTCATCCAAGGATCAGTAAGAATTTTGAAACTTTTACCATCTCGAATTTTCCATATAATCCCAAATTTAAACACTTGTAGACCTTGGAGGATCCCCTTCCAACCCCACAAACTCCCTCGCACTTCTTTAGCTCTAAGGATAAGACCATCATGAAAATATTACCTCTCACAACCTGAGCCAACAAAGATGAAGGGCAATTCAAAATTCATCAACTGATCTTGGCAAGCATTGCCACATTGAAACACCACATATCCTTGAAATCTAAATCACCAGCTTGCTTTGGTTTAATGAGTTTATCCCAAGAGTCCTAGTGGATCCCAGTTTTTTTGCCCATACCTTCCCGCAAAAATTCAACCATAATTTGGGTACTATCATGACACACAACAATTGGAAGAAAAATCAAGACATTGAGTATATAGGCATGGCCATAACAACAAATTTTAGTAGAACTTCCTTACCAGCAGCAGATAAATATTGCTCGGCCCACTCTTGAATCCGATGACCCTCAATGCACAATTTAGGTTTTTTCTTGGAAGAGCCAAAATCTGCCTTAAGACCCAAGTATTTGCCAAAACCCTCAATGCATTGAATCCTAAGAAGACTAGATAGATAAGCTTTTGTTTCAGTAGAGACATCACAAGTGAAAAGGATAGCACTCTCCTAAATAGGTTTACACATAAACACTGAGTCATTAGCAAACAATAAATGAGTAAGATTGATACCATTAGGTACAAGATGGAGACCTCGAAGAAAACCCTCTTCTTCACGACTCCAAATCAAGGCTGAGAGACCCTAAGCACAAATCACAAACAATAAAGGGGATAAAAGGTCACTTTAACTTATACCACGAGAAGGGCAAATGACACTATAGGTGGCAGAAGTGACATAACTCATAACCCACTAAATAAAAGTCTCAGTAAAACCTAGATGAGTCATCACAGCGTGGAGGAAACCCTACTCAACTCAATCATAAGCTTTTTCCATGTCAAGCTCCAACACCATTTCTTCCTCTTCCACCTTTTTTTTTTCATAGCATGTAACACTTCATGAACCAACAAGATATTATAAGTTATTTGTCTATCTTTTATAAACGCAGATTGTACTATGCTAATGATTCCCTTCAACACCTTAATAAACCAATTAGTAATAATCTTAGAAATGAGCTTATAGGTAACATTGCATAAAGAGATTGGTCTCAACTGGGTCATATGAGCATGATTACGTACCTTAGGGATCAGGGTAGTATTCGTATGATTGTACCTCCCCTCATATGACCTATGAGAAAAAAAAAATTTACAAAGGAAATAACATCCTCACCAATAATACCCTAGTGTTTGTGCAAGAAAGCATCCGTAAAACCATCAGGCCTCAATGATTTCATGAGGATCAAGGAAAGCATAGCTTGTCTAATCTCCTCACCACTAACCTGACAAGTAAGCATACTATTTTCAGTAGCAGAAACACATCAAAGGATGAAATTACTAATCGTGTTATCTCCAAAGATTTGAGAGGCCACGAATATAGATTAGAAATAGTCCACTACAATGGAGCGAATCTCATCTACATCCTCAATCCATCTCTCCACCTTATCATGAATGCCTAGAAGCCGGTTTTGGCGTCAACGTTTTACAGTTTTTGCATGTAAGAACTTTGTATTCTTGTCATCCTCATTCAACCAATGAATTTTGGACTTCAGCTTCCAGTGAGCTTTCTCATCCATGAGGGCCTGTTTCAAATTTGTTTCCAGTTCCTTGACTCAACTACCTTTAAAAAAGATTTGCTGAAGGGGAGATCACTCCTCCTCCCTAAGTGACCAAATACACAATTGGGCATTAGGGATAGATTTCTTCCTCCAGGTTAAGAGCCCTCTTCGTATCCCCTTTAATTTACGCTCAGTGGAGGATGTACCCTTCCTAGGAGGCGACTGCCTCCACTCATCCTTGATCACCTCAATACAACCCTAATCAACACCTCATCTTGGATCATAGATAAATTGCCCTCGCCTATGTGTTTTCTTAAGGGCCATGTCAAGAGTAAGCATATCATGATTGGCCCCCTCAACAGCTACATGAAAAACTTGGGATTTAGGATACCAGTGAATATGTTGTTATGAACCAAAACCCCTAACAATCCGTTCTTGGATATAACCATTTTATCTATTGTTGCACAAAGTAAAAGAGTAGGTAGCCTTTGTAGCCAAGATCCAATAAACTACAATTGGACACAAAGTGTGTGAACTGCCTTATACTATTCTCGGTTCTAATGCTACCCCCAAACTTTTCAACAGTACTGAGAATATGATTAATGACAAGACTCGTCCCTAATTTCCTTGAAAATTAGGTAGGTCATGCTCATGTCTGCCAACTTCTATTAGACAAGGGATATTACCAATGCTATTGGATGCCTGATATTTATTAGATTAACCAAATTAAACCCACTCTTGTGGGGTTACCGCCCACGTCCAACTCACTCACCCCAATAAGTAGTGGACTCTACTAGTTTGACCATAACCGAGTCTTATATCCTTTATGTCAGGACCCGGCCCATCTATCACAATATTGTTCGCTTTGGGCCCAGCCCTCACGATTTTGTTCTCGGGAGCTCACGTGCAACTTCCTAGTAGGTCACCCATCCTGGGATTGCACCAGCCACAACTCGCATAACTTTGGAGTTCCCAAGGAATCCAAAGCTAGTGAGCTCCCAAAAGGCCTTGTGTTAGATAGATACGTGCCCACACATATAAGGAACTTCACCTTTTCCTCCCCGAGCGATGTGGGATTGTTCACCGATGTTACCTTTCCAAGCTCACGGGTCTTGCTCATCGTTCTTGTTTCTCAAGCTCACGGGTTTTGCTCACCGTTCTTGTTTCTCAAGCTCACCGTTCTTGCTTCTCAAGCTCATGGTTCTTGCTCACCGTTCTTACATCCAAGACTGGATCTTACAATCCACCCCTTTGGGGCCCAGTGTCCTCACTGGCACACTTCTGGTTGGGGTCTGGCTCTGATACCATTCTGTCATGACCCGACCCATCTAGCACAATATTGTCCGCTTTGGGCCCAGCCCTCACGATTTTTTTCTTGGGAGCTCACGTGCAACTTCCCAGTAGATCACCCATATTGTGATTGCACCAGCCTCAACTCGCTTAACTTTGGAGTTCCCAAGGAATCCAAAGCCAGTGAGTTCCCAAAAGGCTTTGTGTTAGATAGATACGTGCCCACATATATAAGGCACTTCACCTTTCCCTTCTTGAGCGATGTGGGATTGTTCACCGATCTTGCCTTTCCAAGCTCACGAGTCTTTCTCACAGTTCTTGCTTCTCAAGCTCACGGGTCTTGCACACTGTTCTTGCTTCCAAGACCGGGTCTTACACTTTATTATACTTATCGGAATTTAAAATATAAATTATATAAAAAAATTATTAAAATAACCATTTATTCATAATACCCAATTATTATCCCATTTCATATATTAATCCACTTTACATTATATATTGCAAGTATAAATCCCAACCATGTACTAGTTATCTTTTCCATAAGAACCACTTTAATAGTTCAATCGATATTCTTATATACAAATCCTTAGTTAAAACCCCTTCTTCATATTTTCCATAAATCATCATAAACATAGCATCATCATCTCATCACATATATCATTATATATATATATATATAACATTATGTCATCGTTTCATCATAACCATCATCATCACATCAATGTAATCATCATCGTTAAACATCATAGGTTCATCAATATAATCATCAATATAATTATTAATATAATCATCATCAAACATCACAAATTTACTACTTACCATAATTATTCATCAATTGTTCATATCCAAATAAGGTTAAAATCAAACCCTTTAATTTACTTAATTTAATTTTGGATTTAAAATATAAACAATATATTTTGCACCTTGAAACTATACTCAATCGATGTCCAAATTCCTCAAACCTTATACCTTTAGATTTAGAATACCAAGAGGAATATTTTTCATGTTGATTGGACAGCCAAAGGAGGTCATGCGCACCGGTGGACCTCTCTGCACGCACCAGCCTGTTACCTTCAACCTCTAACTAGGTCTGCGATCGGGTTTCTCGACCCGTCGACCTGTCCTGACTCGTTCTCACTCATTTCATGTCTACTTTCCACATTTTAACCCTCCATGTTCATCTACAGAAACACGGAAGAAGATCCATGCCATTAAATCCAAGAAAACTTACCATAAATAGCTATAGCCTAGGTCCATTATGCACGACTAACTTTCCCACTTGTGCTACCAGACTTTTCTTCATTCATAACACCTCGTTTCGATCTCAAAATGACCACAGATACCAGGACCCAACCCAAATCCCCTGGGATTTACGTGGGTCGTTCCTGCTCCCGTTTGACACCGCGTGTCAAACTAGGGATAATTCCAGCCTCAGCCCATTCGGGGTTTCCAGAGTGCGCTAGGATCGGAGGAAGAGTGTGATGTCTCGGTCTCTGCTACAGCTCGCATCCGTGATCAACCTGAAGGGCATTAAAAACATCAAAGCTGTGAGTGGACAAAAATAAATAATTTATAAAAACAATTTCATAAAAAGACATTTATACCTTTCACGTAAAAGCATGCATACATCATAAAACCAGTTCTCAAATCGTTCATTAAGGCTTTGGCCCAAAATCCAAAATAAGGAAACCCGGAATGAGTCTCATTTCAAATCATAAAACATAGGGTCTCAGCCCAAATCCAATACACGTGGGTCTCAGCCCAAAACCATTCTCAGTGAAATCTCATACTCATATACATATATACATATATAACCTATCCTTGACATTCTCTGATGTCTAATCAATACCCGTCACGATTTATCTATAAGAATGCATATTATTTGGGGTCTCACTCCGAGTCTACCCCCAAGATCTACGACGTTTGGGAGGATCTGTCCAAAATCCAGGATTTACGACATCTGAAGGACTGTCTCCGGACCCAGGCCGAGACTATATCATATGTCTCACTCCTGGAATGTGCTCCTTCTTGGAGTCACTCATTCTAGGTAGTGGATCGTGACTCTCCAGGATCTACGATGTCTGGAGGAGGCCAATCTGCTAATATAGGAGGGTATATACACATAAGTGTGAAAACATTTTTTTCTTCAAACCATACTTCAATAGGGTCTTAAACCCGAATACTCATTTCATAACCACAACTGGGACTCACGCCTGATACCATAATCAATTAGGCCTTAAAACCGATATCAAAATAAACTGGGCATCAAGCTCGATAGCATACACTAATCTAAGGGTTAGTCACGATTCCAATCATAGTGATGTGTGCAACCATCAGTCCAGAACTGCTCTCAATCCTGGTATGTCGCCTTGAACATATCAACTGTCGCGACCACCTCTAGGTCATAGTGCACACACCACCGATCGATCTCATATACTATCAGCACTCCGAAGTCGAGCCTCCAGTGGCTGCTCGACAACGGGAAATGAATTGTGACCTCTCCGGAAGGAACACATCCCCAGTCCGGAGGTGAGTGTCGTATCATCCGTCACCGTGCACACATCACTTGCCGCGACCATACCTCAGACCCGTACGTCATCAATAGGGCCATATGCCCGAGACAAAATCAAATGGGTCTCATGCCCAGTTTCACATTTCCAAATCCAAGACCTTTCCATTTAACCATCATAGAAAACACAACACGTATAAGCACCGTATAAAACTGAAAACCTCGAAATACATGCAAATATGTAAATATTAATACACCACAAAAAAATGCACTCATGGCATCACAAAACATGTTCATTAAAGCATATAAAACAGTTATGCATGCATCAATTTAGAAATCAAGGTCCACTCACAGACCGTCCAAAGATGCGCCTCGATATGCGCGCCATAAGCCTCTCCGGCTAATCACCATCACCGGGACTCCCAAACCTGTCCAAATCATTTTAGAGGGTCACTAACAACCTCATTAACCTCTCATTGAAACCCCGTAATTTTCTCGAATTTTTAACTATTTTTAAACTCGATCCTAAACATTCAGACACCCGAACTATATCGAAACGATGTCCGATGGACTCAAAACCAGTCCCAAAATATTTGTTACATTGAATATATGATTTCACATGTTGGAAACTTCCCCAAAAGGTGACCCACGCGCCCCCACGCGCCTTCCAAAGGGGCTGCGCGTGAAGCCCACGCACCTGCACAGTATCATCTTCAACCTTCGGCCAGACTGGTCCGACCGATTCATTGGTTCGATTGGTCCAATTGGACCGGCGTGACCGGTTCAGGGCCATATTTTCCTTTCTTTTTTTTTCCTTTTTCTTCCTTCTTTCCACCAATATTCTCTAATCTATCAAAGGGATTGTTTTATGAAATCAAAACCATGAAAACTATCCTAAAACCTATTGATTCAATAATCCATTTTAACCCAAAATTTCCTATCCATGTTCTGGGCACTTCTAGGGGCCAAAACTTCATCCTAATGATCCCATTTAGTTCCTAAGGTCCCTAAAAACGTGTTTGGAGGTTCGATTTGGGTTTATTTGGCTGGAGAATGATTTTGGTGGGCAGCCACCGAAAATCTTTCTAGCCGCCGTTTCGGGCTACTCAGCCTTCCTCAGCCCCTGTTTCCTTTTCCACACGACTTGTTCAACCCCCACAACCATCCTCTAATCTCTAGACAACCTCCTTAACGTCTAAAACATGGATTCAAATTTGAAAATAAAAAGGGGCTCGGGTTTTCACCTGTTTCCCGCGGTTCCTCCGTCATCCACGGTGGCTGGTCATGTTGCCACCGTCATCAAGTTCTCCCACTCATACTCAACCTCACTTAGCTTCACATGGATTCAAATGGGGGAAGGGTTTGGTTTTGGGTTCATCGGGGTGTTTGGTTGATTGAATGAGGAAGGGGATACAGATGCTTGCATATGTGTAATGGGAGCAATGGATGGGTGACACTTGTTACTCATCCATTGGGCCTGTACAAAAATATATGGGCCCTACTCAGGACAAAAGTCCACCTGTCTCGTGATTCGTGCAATAGTTCCTCGGAACTTCCGTGAACTGTAACTCTCCTGTAGAATGTCCGATTTTGACGTGCCGCATGTTTACGGACTCGTATCGACTCGATCTACGTAACGGTCCTCGGCCCTTGGGCATCAGACCTCCCGGGTCAAAAGTCAACTTTCTGCCCTCGTTTAGGGGCAAAATCGTAATTTCATCCTGAACGTCTGATAATCCTCGGCTAATTCGTGATTAGTCTCGCTAATTCGTCATTAATTCTTAATTAATCCCGATAATTTGGGACGGGACATTACAACAGAGGCTTATCTAGCATGTTAGAATCCTCACCTTTGAGCTAAGCCGCTACAAAATCACTTAACAACCCACGACCAAGGTTTGGAATTCACGGTTTCTTTCTCAGGTCTGGCATCTCCCTTGTTTCTCTCTTATTTTCTTGTTCATCTTCCTCTCATTCTCTCCCTTTCTTCCTTCTAGGCCTCCATCATCTTCATCTCTCACGGTTTCACTTCACCTCACTTTTTTTCTTTCTTTCTTTTGAATCTACAACCACTAAACTCCCCCAAAATTACACTTCCTTTATTTATCATTTACTAGGTCGATGGGGAGATTTGAGGGAAGAAAAATCAAGAGAGATCTAGAACACTCTAGGTTTCTCTTCTAAAATGACCAAAATACCTTTCATGACAAAATAACCAAAATGCCCCTAATCATTATTGGGCCATAATGAACTTATCTAAACTCTTTTTTTGGCGTACCACCTGTCTACGTACTTAAGGGTTTGAGACTTTCGTAACAGCTCTCACGAAACTTTCTGAAGGACTCCAAGTCCAAAAGTCAACATTTTGACCAATAGGGGCAAAATTGTCATTTTTCATTTTCTCGAATCTTCGGGGTGTTACAATTAAAATCATCCAAAATTAGTCAAGTATCCCCTAAACTTTTAATTCGATCTTGTAGACAGTCCCACTTTTTCTCCTTGATCTTATCATCATTAATTCCATAGACAACATATAATCTCCATACATAACTAGGAAACCATCAGGAATCAATATTTCAATAAGAAAGTCCTTATACTTAACTAACACCACAATATTAACAGACTTCCAAAAAATGCACAAACCACCACTACGACCCTTGGGCTCAACAACATGCATAGAATCAAAATCAAGTTTACGCATCAAATATCCAAACTTCTAACTTTTATTCTTTGTTTCCAATGAAAAAATAATATCAAACTTGAGGAGCCTACATTGGTCCACCAAGATTTGAACTGTCAAGACACCTCTGATGCCTTGGCAATTGCAACAAAAGATCCTCATGGAAATCACAGCCCTTGGGGAGAGGCCCCTCCGCTCAAGAGACCCATCTAGGGAGCTTGACCAATATTCTTACAAAAATTCAACTTACGACGTCGAGGGTGTCAGGACCGGTCCCAAATCCCCCGGGATTAACGTGGGACTAGCCTGATCCCGTCTGACACGAAGTGTCAGACCAGGGAAAATTCCATCTCTAGCCCTCGCCGAGGCTGTCAGAGTGCGTCAGGATCGTAGGAGGAGGGGAGTGATGTCTCGTCTCTACTACAGCTCGCATCCGCAATCAACCTGAAGGGCATTTAAAACACGAAAACGGTGAGTGGAAAAAAACAATCATTTTAATAAAACATTTTCGCATAAAGACATTTATGCCCTTCAATAAAAGCATATGCATGCATTCGAAAACCGTTTAGCAAAACGTTCATAAAACCATTTATCAAACATCTCAAAATCATTCAAAGGTTCATGCCCGGCCCCATAAACCGTCATGACCCATAAAAACCTTTCAAGGGTTCATGCTGGTTCCCATAAACCGTCATGAACAGTAAATCCATTTGGGTCCCCGACCCGAAATCACAACTCAAAAACCCGTAAATCCATACATGTTGGAACTCGACCCAAATCATTCTCAGTGAAATACCAAAACAAACAACACGGGGTCTCCGCCCCCCCCCCCCCCCCAAATCATTTCTAAAACATCGAATATGGGGTCTCGCCCCAAAACACTTTCCGAATCATAAAACACAGAATACGGGGTCTTCGCCCCCAAATCACTTTCCGTCAGAATCACATACGTACTCGTACGTATAACCCATCCTAGGCACTTCCGGAGAAGATACCAACTCGGGGTACACAGCCCCTAGGGAACACATCCCCGATATAGTCACGATGTCAAATCTATACTAGTGTGCACACTACTCGGGGTCTCATTCCGAGTCTTCTCCCAGGAATCTCCATCTGGGAGGCTCAATTTCTGGATCTAGTCCGAGCTCTCTCTCAGGATCTAGTCCACATATCTCTCCGGAATCTGGTCCAAGACCACAACATAATAAGTAATCACCACTCCTGGAACGGGATGCCTATGGGGATACCCACTCTGGTTTGTGGATCGTGACTCTCCAGGTCGACGTCTGGAGGAGACCATATAAACATATGGAGGGTTCATTCATTTCAAATACTTTCTTTCTTTCTCAAAATACATTTCAACTGGTTCTCATACCCGATTCATCTCAATAGGATTCCTCGAATCCGATTCAAATCCATTTCACAGGCCTTAGCCTAAATCCACAATTCAATTGGGTCTCATGCCCGAATCTCATTTCGTAAACTGAACTGGGACTCAAGCCCGATTTCACAATCAACGAGGCCTCAAGTGTAACGACCCGTCCCAGAAATTAGGGCTAAGACAGTGTTTAAGATGAGATTAGTGAGCTTAATCGGGGGTTAGTTGGTCCTGAGAAGGTCGTTAGCCTAGAAGGACGATTGTGCCCCTGGTTCGGGTAAAAAGTTGACTTTTAGTTCGGGCGGTCAATTGGGTATTGACCGATGACCAGGACGTAGTTTGGGACATCACGAATCGGTAGATAGGTGACACGCCCGATTCCGACATCCGAGGAGAAAGTTATAATGTTCGGAAGGTTGAGGGCATAACCGTAATTTGGGTAAAATAGGGGAAAAGTAGACTTTTCGTACGATCGGGTTTTGACACGTTGACCTAGGACCGTTAGATAGATCTTGTCGCCGTGAGTTCAACGACAGGCGGCACGTGTTCATCGGAGTTAGGACGTGTGAGTTACGGGTCTAGAAAAGTAGTGGCACAATTGTAATTTTGGTTTAAAAGAAGGGTATTTTGGTCTTTTGCACATTGGGATTTGTTCAACAGAGAGGGAAAAATGGAGGGATGAGATTGAGCCACTTGGTAGAGGGGTTGTAGGATTGTGACACGTGTAGGAGAACTAGAGGGTTCTAGGATTTTGTTCACGGGTCCAAATAATTGGGGGGTACCCGTGTGTGTGTGTTCTTCAACTCAGAGAGAAAACAAAGTTTAGGAGTTGGGGTGAAATCGATCAAGCACGGTAAGGGTGTGAGTTTTGTGAGTGTGTGAGAGTGACCAGAGATTGAATAAGAGTTAGTGAGTGAGTTGCGGAGGTTTGGAGGTGCAGTGGTCGTGTGTGTGTGCGGTTGTGAGCCACGGGAAACCAGAGAAAATAGAGAGCAGAGAGGAGTTTTGGATGGTGGTGCTGCCGTGTTTGATCAATCGAGGCCGGTGGAGGTGTCTAGAGGCTGGAGGTGGACTGGAGGAGTCGTGTCCTCACGGCTGAGCTCACGACGGCGACCGGAGGGTAGGTAATTCCTCAACTTTTCCTCTATGCTTTGTTTTGCCGTCGATTTTCAAATCGAAAGTCGTGGACTTAGGGAGTGAGTCGAGGGTTTTGGTGAGTTGGGTGAGTATCAGTGAGGTTCTAGGAAGGGTTTAAGGTAGCTACCATGACAGGGGGGGTGACCTGGTTGGCTGGATCGTGAAACAGGGGAAGTGTTCGGGTTTTTGTTCGAGCTTGAGTCGAC
The DNA here is from genome assembly GCA_032719365.1 of Prinsepia uniflora. Taxonomy (NCBI): domain Eukaryota; kingdom Viridiplantae; phylum Streptophyta; class Magnoliopsida; order Rosales; family Rosaceae; genus Prinsepia; species Prinsepia uniflora. The sequence goes on along the minus strand of CM064866.1, from coordinate 58,299,298 downwards.
GGGTTGTAGGCTGAGTCGAGGTGTCTGAGTGAGGGGAATGGGTATCTTAGGTCTGGACGATGAAGATGGTGAAAAGAGGAGCAGTTTTGGTGGCGGGACGACGGAGAACCGGGAACGCCGGTTCGAGTTGCAGAGACTGGTTCGAGCCGGGTCGACCAGAGGTTGCTGGTGATACTGTAGCTGGCACGTGAGGCCACGCGCAACCACTTTGGGTGGCGCGTGCGGCGGCGGTTGGGAAGACGGTCAACATGGTTTTTGGTCTAGGTGTGGAGACGAGTCCATTGGAATTGGTTTCGGGTTGTTCGGACGTCGATTCAATATAGTTCCGCGAGGGTGAAGGTTTAGGGTTTAGGTTCGTTACGTTTAAGATTCAGGGATTTTTGGGGAAAATTAGGTGGACCTTCGTAGATGTGTTAGTAACGTTCTTGGGTGATGGTTGACAGGTTCGAGACTTCCCTGAGGAAGCTGAGGAACGTACGAGACGTTCGGGACGCGATTGAGGGCTCGGTATTAGTGAGTGGACCCTTTCCTTAAACTCGAGCATGCATAATTGTTTTTCTATCCTTGTTTTATGGTTTTAATCATGATTCTATGTTTATCGAATATGCTATGTTGGTTTTACATAATTTCACGGTTTTCGAGAAATAACGTATTTGGCACGTTTTACGAGGAATGTCGATTTCTGAATATAATGCCATGGTTTTGGGGTTTTCAAATGATAATGGGTTTTGAATGCTTATAGATGGATTTTGGAACGTGATTAATGGTTTTCAAATGGTTTTCAAATGGTTTTGGATTGGATTTGCTGGATCTGGTTATTGGGTTTAAAGACCCGGATATTGTGATTGACGGGGGTCGGGCCCGAATTGAGTTTAAAGACTCGGGAGTTTAAAGACTCTGATATATTGATATTTCCCCCGTAGGCCTGTTGAGTTTAAAGTCTCGGTAGTTTAAAGACTCAGATATTATTGAGGCCTGGATTGAGTTTAAAGACTCGGGAGTTTAAAGACTCGGATAGGTCCAGCAGGTTTGATCGGATAATGATGGCTTGGTACTTATGGTTTATGATACGGTTTTATGATGCTTATGATATGATATTTAGAACTGTTTTATTTGATGATTCTGTAAAATGTTTTTATGATGATCTTTATGTGATCTATAACTGCTTTTGGTAACTAGGTTATGCATGTGATTTCAAAACGGAGGGCCAAACCCTGTTTTCGTATAAAATGGTTTTGAAACTTTTATTCTTTATGGTCCACTCACACTTTCTAGTTTTAATTGCCCTCCGGGTCGTGGAGCTAGAGCGGGGTTTCGGCGTCGAGGCAGCGTCTGAGGCATAGAAGTTACGAGAGCGACCCCGAAGTGTTTTAAATTTTTCCGTGTGCGTGTACTGGTTACCAGTTTTCTTTCTTTTGTATATAGTACTATGCTCTGTAATCACTTAAACTTCGGGATGTTGTGTATAGTTTCTCCTGCGCCTGACTGTGTATTTTGGTAGTTTACGTTAGTGTTGTGTCGGGGTGTCAGACGGGAGCAGGATTTACCTCGGTTTTCGGGGTGAAACCGGGGTGGGTCCTGACATCAAGCCCAATATCACGACTAACTGGCCCTAAGCCCGAAACCATAACCCAACAGGACCTCATGTCCGATTTCGCAACCAACGGGGCCTTAAGCCCGATATCTCAACTAAATGGGTCTCAGGCCCGATATCATAAATCAACAGGGCATCAAGCCCGATAGTATTACTAACTGGGCCTCAAACCCGAATCGTAAACCAAATGGACCCTCGGTCCGATCGTATAGCTCAAATGGACCCTAGGTCCGATTCCTTGTCAAATCAAATGGACTCCAAGTCCGAGAGTTTATAAATCAATTGGGTCTCACGCCCGAGTTCATGTTTCTAAATCCGGAATCCATTTATTAAATCCCCGTTGAATACCTAGAACGTATATGCATCGTATAAACCCGAAAATCACGAAATACATGCAAATACGTAAATCCTAGGTTACCACAAACAAATGCACTCATGGCATCACAAAATATATTCTAAAACAATTATAAAACAATTATGCATGCATCGAATTCATAAAACAAGTCAACTCACAGACCGTTTGAAGCCGCGCCTCGATACGCGTGCCACAACCGTCTCCCTGGTCAAACATTGTCTCTGGGATTCACAAACCTGTCCAAATTCATTTAGAGGGTTACTAACTACTTAAATAACCCCTCACTAGAGTCCCGTAATTTTCCCGAACTTTTAACTATTGTTAACCCGATCCTAAACCATCCGACACCCCGAAACCTATCGAAACGATGTCTGATTGACACGAGACTAGTCCAAAAATGTTCGTTACATCGAATAGAAGATTTCACGTGTTGAACACTTTCCCAAATTATGGCCCACGCGCCTTCACACGCTCCTAGAAGGGCCTAGCTACTATTCATCATCACCTACCTCTGAAAACCGGTTTTGTTCTTGGTTTTGGACCCGTTACTGTGCTGAACCGGCGTGACCGGTTCAGCGTTCCTACTCCCTCAAATCTCGTCCGTTTGCCTCCATTTCAATTCCTAAATTCCTATTTTCAAGTTTCCTATCTAACCCAATCATCAAAACAACCTAAAAACACCTATATTCCATTGTTTAATTTTTGAACCAAACGGTTCAAGTTTCCCAAAACCTCCCATGGCTTCCACAGCCGTCCAACCACCACACAAACCTTCTTAATACCTTCCTAACAACCTAAAATCCACTTCCTAATCACCCAAAACAGCCCATAATGCAAGAATCGAAAAAATGGGGGAAATGGGCCTAACCGTGAACCTCTCGGGTTTGCGGCCTCCGCCTTGTACGACGGCGGTTCCTAGCCGGCCATCACGCTTCACAGGTCCTCCTCGCACTCTCCTAGTCTCAGTCATGGCCGAATGGGAAAGGTTGGATTGGTTTGGGTTCAAAGGGGGGTGAGTTCGGGTTGTTTGGAAGCAAAGAAAAATGATCGATGAAGATGGTTGATATGCATGAATAGGAAGGGTTCGACAGTGGATGGGTGACACTTGTCACTCATCCATTGGTCCACTGAAAAGTAACTGGGCCCAAAAAAGACAAAACTTCACTTTTTTGTCTCGTAAAATGTGTCGCTGTAAATAGTTCCCCGGAACTTCCATGAACCGTAACTTCTCCGTCGAAAGTCCGAATTCGACGTGCCGCCTGTCTACGGATTCGTATCGTCCCGATCTACGTAACGGTCTTTAGCCCTCAGCCATTGGACTTCTCGGTCAAAAAGTCAACTTTTCGCCTAAATTACTAAAATGCCCTTGGACTTCTGAACGTCATAACTTCCTCCTCGAACGTTGGAATCGAGCGTGTCACTTGTCTATGAACTCGTGACGTTACGAACTACGTCACAGTCATTGGCCAAAGTCCATTTGACCGTCCGAATAAAAAATCAACGATTCGCCCATTCTAGGGGCAAAATCGTCATTTTTCCTTGAACGTCCGTTAATCCTTGTCTAACCCTCGATTAGTCTCGCTAATCCATAATTAATTCTTAATTAATCCTGCTAATTCGGGACGGGTCGTCACAGAGGGTGTCCCTCATGATCACTGTCCTCATCGGCCTCAATGTCCTCATATTGCTTGCTCTCAATCATCAATAGTTCCAATTTGGTATGTGTTATGCTCCTAGTCTCACTACCACCACTTAACTGCACCATGACCATGTGTTCATGTCGTTTGAAGGATCGTCGACAGTGGGTGGCCTTCTCAATAATATGGCCCAAATTGAAAGGGTCTAAGCTCAGCTGAGTGACGCCATTGTCAAAAAACTCCGCCATTGTCAAAAGATTCCGCCCTTGCAACTAGACTCAAAGGGCTATCTAGGTCCATTTCCTTGGCCTCCCTGTTTTAGGGGAGGATCACACCTCCAGGGTGAATTTTCCTATCGTCATATAGATGTTCCAACTTCCGCCGTATCCTTATTATTTCCTTTTTCTAATGAGGGCTACCAAAGACTTCTCTACCTTCCTTTCTTTAGTCATTGACACAACTAGTTTGAGGAGAGATGAGGCTGAGTCTAAGATCCCAAATGGAAGCCCATGGTTTATAGACCCACCCCTGGCTATATCTTGCGAGGCACTGCATCTCCAACTCGTAGAGTTGGACCTGGTGGAAGAGATATAACCTTTGCGCCCATGCCTACTTTTCTTCTTGATATGTATAACACGGCTCGCCTCCCGTTTGCCAAAAACCCGAATTCTCCTCCCCCTAAAATCCACAGCCACATCCAGCCCCAAAAAAGGATTAAGAGTGTTTTCTGACGATGTAGGATCACCAAGAACCACTGTAGGCTTCCCCTCCACCTAGAGCCCAATAGTGTGGGAAACAAAGCCACAACATGTACAATATTTAGGGAGGTTCTAATACGTAAGGGCAAGCCGCTAAGTGCCCAGCTCTGAGAAATCAATGCAGGTCCCTCTCATGAAAGGTTCACTCACATCCACTCGGACTCTTATATGAATGAAACATCCAATACATTCCTTATTTTCCAATTGATCAATCTCCAGCACCTCCCCAATCTAGCCCCAAATATGCCTGACAACAACTACTGTCAAGTTGAGGGAAGGATATCATGAAGCCAAACCCAAAACATGACCATGGTTAATCGCAGAGAGTGAAGACTCTAGCCAACGAGAATTTCATGCAAGAAGACTAGGGTTTCCTTGAATAACCAAGGCTTTATCTCCAACACACATACCTTATCCCTCAAAGCCCGAAACCAGTCCAAAAATAACTTGTTTCTAATCTCTCTAATTGAGACCCCAGCTATGCCTTGTCAGGCCCAGAAAACACACTCACAAAAGAGTTTCTGCTCACTAGTTTTTAGGTAAAAAAAACTAGCAACCACGTTGAATCTGGGTCTAATTAGTACTCAGTTTGTCTCTTCCTTTCTAAGCACCACACCCACCCACTCCTTCTTGGACATGTTAACTTTTTTCCAATGCCTGGCAGGACCCATCCCGGATTCGTGTGAAACCGGTCTGATCTTGCTCCCTTTCAACCAATTATGTCAAACAAGGGATTCCTACTAGTTCACTTTCAAATAGTTCTTTTAGAATTAACCAAACTAAATCCTCCTTGGTGGGGTTACCGCCCACGTCCAACCCACTAACCATCAACCAAAATGGATTCTTACTAGTAAATAATTACCTTAGTATCGACTTACGCATGATCTCATTCTTATATTATCATGGTAGTAACAATTCACGTAATTACTACTGCGCTTAATCATGACCTTATTTAATTTATAGTTTCCTTAATTAACCATATGAACTACCCCACTAAACCACTGATTACTCAATCAGATACATAATTATAATTCCCAAATTCTTAATTGCAATCCGAACATTAAGTATATACATCCTCACTTCTACAATCCATATATCATGCTTACTATGCAATACCATGATCAATTTTCATAAGAAATAAGTAAATGAACTATAACAAAATTAGGTATCCTTCTAAAAAGGGTGTAAATTCCCTTCAAGTTATTATTATGTATAATAGTACGAACTTAGTTTCACAATTCCCTTTAAGGTTGGCTCAAAACCCTCAAATTAACCATAATTAAACAACTATTAAACATAAAAACCTCAAAACTATATCCAAACAACGTCCAATAAATCCAGAAAATTATAAGGAATATTGTTCATATTGTTTCCCTCAATTTGATTTATCAAACCGTTAGAAGGGATTTTGGTCCTTCTTCGAATAAATGCGCAGGCGTGCCACCACCCAGCCACAAAATGGCCCGAATGGAATTGAAGATGTTGGGTGCGTCCCTAAGGTTGACTCCTAACCTTACGATTGTGCGACCGAGCAAGGAATCTCCTCTCGGCCTGGGTTCTTTCACTCCCTCAAAGTCAAGGGTGTTTAGGTTTCAACTTATATACTTTTATATTTTTTTTGTTAAATTATGAATGAAATGCAAGTGCAATAATAATTCAAGCAAGAAAATTAACTATGCTTACGAAAATAAACTTAACGTAAACATAATAAATAAATACTTAAAAGAAAATCGATAATTAAATTTAAAGACGAATGATAATAAACTAAAAATTAACGAAGCAATTAAGTAAAGCTATTAAACCAACGTTAATGGATGAACTTGAATCAAAAATAAAGATTAAATAAAAATGAACTTGAATTTAAAATAAAGTAATTAAAAGTATTCTAGAAAATAAACTTACTCTAGAAAAATGAAGAATTTGACTAACTAGAACTTGAACATGAAAATCTAGTCTAAGGATTGAAAAGGTGCAAGATAAGAGTAAGTTTGTGTGTTGATGTTGATGTCCCTTTCTCTTCTTCACCTTAGCTATTTATAGGGTTTAGCCAACCCACGAATTGGCCATGCTTGGCCTCCACTCTTCTGACTTGAAAAACCTTCCAAGTTGAGCCACTCGAAATCCTTCCAAATTTGATCCTCCCGCAATCCTTCCAAATCGAGACCACCCAAAATCTTTCTAAGTCAGGCCAGCCAAATCTTTCCAACTCAGGCCAGCCAAATCTTTCCAAGTCAGATTGTAAAAACTTCCCTTGTTAAGATGACTTCATTCGCGGTGGATTGATATTGAAATGATCCGAACAAAAAGGTTCTAGGTTGACATAATCTTGGCTTGATTTATCTCCTTATTTCGATCATTTGACAAATCATGGTCGGGTGAGAACTAACGAGAACCCGACCCGCATCCATTTTTTCAAGTCATGGGTAGGGTTGAAGAAAATTAAATTTAGTAAAACACGAACTCAACCCCAATTTTATTGAGTGTCTTCAGGCCCTTTGTGGCCGTTACTTTATTTCTGGGTCTAAAAGCCATACGACCTGGCCAAAAACCAAACTACATGGTCTACTTGACCGAGAGTTGGATTACATGATCGACCACCCTAAAGTGGAACCCTCAATTCTAATCCTTCTCAGTCCATGTTCCGATCAATATTGGCCTAAAATATCGACATACATGAGTATTATTATATGTTCATGAGCCATCATATTCTTCCAAAATCTTGTATCCTTCCATATGTATATGTCTCAAATGCATACGAAATCCACACCTTTGATGGGGTCACCGTCTTAAAGGAGAAACAAAAGCATCTCCTTCTCACTTAAATTCCACAACTGTTTAACTTTAAGGAAGGAAACACATTCTCATCCCATGTTTAAATTCATGGATACCATGCTTATTATAAAATATGTAGGAAAATGTTAAAAAAAAAAAAAGAACTTGATTGATCTTGACTTTGTTGACAAGATCTCTTGGCTTTTGAATTAACAAGCCTTTGGCTTTTGAAAACCATACGTACATTCTTATGGACAAAGAGTACTTGAGTCACCTAACCACATGCTTCTTGTCATACATACATGCAAGAAATCACCTACCCACATGTTTATATCGGATTGCTCAATGGTACCTTGCCCACTCACTTTTAATATATATAAATATTTCCTTGGGTTGCCTCCAAACCAATCAATCCTTTCCTTCTTGTCACCTCACGGCTAACCTTCACTAGCAAAATAAAACAATGCATACCAAAAGAAATATTTTTCTTCTAGCTGATCCCTACTTCACAAATTCAGCTGCACCTCTACTTCCAAAATGTGTTTGCACTTTTACCTCAGCAAAACACATCTCCAGCCAACTTATTTGAGAAACTCCTAGCCAACTCACTTGAGAAACTCCTAGCCAACTCCATCTCACAACTAACTCTTTTGAGAAATCCAGCCAAAGACCAACACCAAAAGCCGGCCGAAGAACAACCAATAACCTGGCCAAAACTCTTTGAAAATTCCAGCCGAAAAATTCCCTTGCTTCTTATATTGGGTGGGTGGATAAACTCACATCACCCCCAAACATTGCCCCCTTCAATTGGCTATCCGAATTCTAAGGGTGGTCAATTGAAATTGGAGATTTTTCCCCAACTCCATTGATGAGGTAAACACCCAAGCTCTTGTCTTCAATTTGTGTATTTAATTTTGTAGTTATGAGTATTAAACTTAGTTTAATTTTGGCTCTTAACCTTCCATGCCCACTCATCTTCCCCATTGAGACTGTAAATACATTGGCATCTTCTTCCTTTCAAAACTCAAAGAAAAGCCATTTTAGGGCTTTCAAGAACTTCCTCTTGGCCCTTTTCAAAATCCCTCATTTCCTAACAAAAGTTACCCCAAATTTCTTCAAGAAGCAACTCCAAGTAACATTTGAGGTAGATTGCACTTAATTTTGGCATGAATGCATGAGTTTTGGTTGATTTTGGGGCTTGAATTTCCAGGTTGAAGATATGGTGTTCTTGATGTTCTTGGTGTTCTTGACATTCTCCTTTTTCACTCACTTGGTTGAATCCAAAATTTTCTTCGGCTCATGAATTCTTGGTTTTTTTGTAGGGAAAAAATGCCCCCAAAACATGTGGTTAGCCACTACAGAAAAATCCAAAAAATCGTGGATGAAAATCCGGCCGACTTGGATGATCATTTCCATCACATGTGGCCCGACCATCTTGGCTCTCATCTCGGACCAAATTTCTCAAGAATCCCACCCGGCTTCTAGGAGGTTTTAGAGGAGGGTGGGGACGATACCCCCTTGTTCTTACGTGAGAACCTATATTGGCCTTCTCAATGGGGCTTTCCCAAGCCAACCAAAAGTTGTCCGGTTAGGTCATCATGCAAGCCGGTCGGGTCGAAGCCACAAAATCCTTCCCCGGTCGCATCCCATACAAGTCTTCCACCCGCTCAAGGAAAAAAATGGTGTGATTGGTACAAAGCACTCAAGCCGAAGTTGGGTGAGTTTTGGGATGAAATTGGGATCTCTCATACGTTGGAGCTTTGTGCGACCGAGCACTTCCCATGTGACCGTGCACTCATTCAAGCCGGGCTATGTTTTTGGTCTTCACCCAACAATTGCATGAAGCTCCGTTTTGGGATGATGACTCCAACTTACTTGACCTGGCCGCTATGCTCGGCCTACGTCCACATGGGGTGTACTATTCAGCAGCTAGCCTCCCCGACCCAACGCTTGAACTGAACTACGAAAAACACATCAAGGCCTACAATGGTTGGGTAAACTTTTACTATAGCTTTGATGGCGATACTCTCGGGTCACCACTACGACCCACCAATGGAGTCTCTCGGGTGGAGCATGTAGACTTTCTGCAACTCTAGCTCTGTAAGTTTTTCTTCTGCCCCTTATCTCTCTCGATTACGAAAGATGTTCAACCCTTGGTCGAGGCCCTCGCGGATGGCCAACGTGTAGCTTTAGGACCCGTAGTATTGGGCTATCTGTATAGGACACTAGCCAACATTGTCCACCCTACACCCATGTTGGCCAACATCTCTGGGCCATTATGGGTTTTTCAACTCTGGCTTCAACTTTACTTCCCTGAGTTAGGGCCCTCGACCCCAAACTTTGCCCATGACAAACTCCTTGGCGGCACCCTACTTTCACTTCCTTTACCAGACCATAGTGTATAGGAATGCTTTAAATTCTTATACCATTGTGAGGATAGGACAGCTCAGCAATTCTCCATTTTTTAGCCCGACGTCACCCGAGCTATCTAGCTCTAAGCTTAGACACTATTCCCACAAACGATGTTGTTGATGAACATAAGAAACTATGGGCCAGCATCCTCGTCACCCGAGACATCCCAGCAGCCGTGGGTCGTCAATTTGGGTTTGTTAAGGCCATCCCGAGCCCAATTACAGAGTCTGAAAACCTCTTATCAGCTTGGAGAACTTCTTTTAAGAAAGCAAAAGATGCTGAGCATGTTGATAGCCTCCAAGCCCTTCAACTTGAGGAATTTGACGTTGAAAGTCGCCTTCCAGACTTCGGTTGCCTCAAGGAGTTTCTTAACTTTTGGGCTAGAGTATCGGCTACCTGGTTTAGCAAGCCATATGACGTCCATTCTACGAGGATTTTTATGACTTGCCATGCTCTCCCTAAGCGGCCCAACCCCAAGCCAGCGGCCTCAAGCTCCAAAGGTATTTGTACGAATCTTTTTTCTTAATATATATATATATATAAATTTTTTTTGAACTCCTTGGCATCTTTCCATGCAATATCGTGACTTTCGTTTGGATTGGTCTTTTGAAGCTCAAGCCAAAGCCACCAGCTCTCTTGTTCAGCACTCGCCTACCGGCCAAGGTAGGAAGAGACAATCTCCATCCACCCAAGGTATGATCCATCTTACTTGAATTCTTTGTTATACTTTCTTCTTTCAACTTCACCCAATTTTACTCCTATTTTAAGGGGCCACTGAAGATTCAACTCGGAATGAAGAAAACAGGCCGAGAAAATCATTTAAATGTCCAAAACTTGCCTCAAATGCCCCCAGCCCGGTTAAAGCTTCGACCTCGACCACATGAACTCATTCGGCCAGCTCAGCCTCTGGCCTTCAGGTACGCCACTACTTTGTGATTTTTAAATTTTGCACCACACAACTATTTTGTGTGATTACTTATGTTCTCTAAACATCAAACTCATAGGTTGGGAATGCAAACCGCGTCTTGCACCTGGCCGACGATGGTGTGGGCGAATCAGCGTCATTCACACCGGCCCAAGTGAGTTAACTTCACCCTACCATTATTTTTTATTAAAATATCCTGCACTTCCCACTCATTCCCCCTTCATCATAGAGTGGTACTTTGGACCCGGAAACCGTCATTGAGGAGACCATTCAAAGGCCTTGCCAACCCGAGCCAAAGACCCTTGCTGAGGAGTTTACCCACGGGCCTAACCCACCTTTGCAAGCAGTTTCTCCCCCAAGTAATGCTAATAGAACCGATCCCCATTCTCTTATGGTGAGCTATATTCGTATTTCTTTCTTTTGATTTCTGAATTTTGGATTCTCAATATGCCTTCGAATCAGGTGAATGTCGCTAGCCAGCTTCCCACCTTGGCCGCCCAGCCAGCTTTAGAGGCTATTATTCCAACTCCTACTTCCATTGCTCTCCAGTGGGTTAGCACCCTCTACTCATGAGGTATGAACCACCAACCTATGCATGTAAATATTTGTATATGAATGTGAGATTCACCCACCCACACTGTTACCACTGGTGGTGACTACGCATCCTACACTTGCTTCAGGAGACCCGCCTGGGCCTGAGAGCCATACGCTTGTCCCAGGTGGTGACCCGATCGGATGCGATGCTATCGAGCCTTTACTCAACCCGGTAAATTTACATACTCTCTTAGAAAAGAAAGTAGGCATGTACACTGAATATTTTGTTTATAGAATCTAACCTCTTTCATTTTGTCATGCAGACATCCGCCTTGACCTTGCCTGTTTCTTTCTCCCGGCTTGAGCAACTAGTTACGAGTGATGATGATTCTCCCCCACCGGTTACCACTCTAGCGGTCGTATCGGAGCGAGATCCCATAGTCGAGGCCACCATCCGAGGCTTTCTTGAGCGGGACCTTTCCTTCCTTGCTTCCTAGGCCGACCTCAACCAATTCAAAGCCGCCATTGAAAACATGGCAGGATCCAGCTCCTTGACCGATCCATCCACATCAGAGACGGTAGTGTTTTTCATGACTGAGTTGGAGAACCTTATTCCAAGCTATCTTGACTCATCCTCCCAGCTTGAAGTGGGCACAGCCTTGGAGAGTGAAGTTGCTTCCATCAAGACTTCTCTCAGGGAAACAATTGAGTTCAGCCGCCATAGCGATCGTGAGCTTGCATTTATTGAAGAGCGAAGTCAACAACTCCGAAATGAGATGCAGGTGTTGGATGCCAGAAAGCAAGCCCTCCTCAAGGAAAGAAGTGATAGGTACCAAGCCACCCAGCCACTCGAGACCCGACTCACGGCTAAAAAGGCAGAGGTCAAAGAGGTTACCTCTAGAAGAGAAGCACATTTGGCTACTAAAGCTCGTGGAGATCACCATTGGGCCACCCTCAAGTTGATATTGCGGTCTCACTTCCTTAGCCACTAAATATGTATCCCGGCCCACTAGTATATTTTTATTTTCCACTTGGCCACCATATTTTGTAAACTATGAAACCATTTTTCCCAACTTGGTAGTCACTTTGCCATCTATTGGCTTATTTTTGTAGCCACTAGACTACCCTAAATAGTTTATGTTCAAAGCTTTCTGGCCACCAATTTTTTGGCCGACTTCTCTAATCATTGGCCATTGAATTCAAACATACCCAATACATGATGCGCCACAGCCAATACACATTTATATTAACTGAAAGTTTATTTCTAGTTGGTTGCTGCCATCTCCCAAGACGTAGGGTAATATTTCTTAAGATACCGACCATTTATTGGGAGATCATGAATCCGTCCACTCATTTAACTCAACCTATAGGCCCCTTTTCCTAGCACTTGGTGAACTAAAAATGGTCCTTCCCAATTTGGAGACCATTTACCGAACCTACGATCTTTGGTTCCCACAGGTAATATCGTTTTCCACACCAGGTCTCCTACACCGAAACTTTTGGCCCTAGGTCTTTTATCATAGGCTCTGGCCACTATCTCCTTCTGAGCCTTCAACTTGTCCAAAGCATTCAACCTTACTTCATCTAAATTATCAAACTCTTAAAACATGGCTTGGTTTTATTCATCCTCACTCCATTCGGCATGGCGTGCTACCCTCAAAGACTTTACATTCATCTCAAGCGGCAACACGACATCATGGCCGTAAGTCAATGCAAATGGAGTTGTCCCGGTTGCCGCCCTCTTTGAAGTTCGGTTAGCTTACAAGGTGTTGGACAAGAGTGAATTCCAATCTCTAGGATTTTCTTCAATCATTCTCTCTAATATTCCCTTGATGACCTTGTTACTGGCCTCGGATTGACCATTAGACTGGGGATTATAAGGTGTAGAGTGCGCTAGCCTTAAACCCCAATTGGTCACAGCCGCTTCAATCGTTGTTCCTGTAAAGGCCTTGCCTTGATCCGTCATGTTGGACTCCGGCATCCCAAATTGATGAATAATGTGTTTTTCTATGAATTCTATCACTTCAGTTTGAGTGACCTTTTTTAATCGGATTGCTTCCACCCACTTGGTGAAAAAGTTGGTAGCCACTAAAATATATTCATGGCCCTTGGATGACTTTGGGTGGATTTGTCCAATTATGTCCATCGCCCAACCCTTGAATGGCCATGCTTTTACTATCGGATTCATTGGCCCGGCCGAGACATGTTGGATTGGGCTATGCTTTTGGCACGCTTGGCACCCTCTAGCATAGTCAATGCAATCTTTTAGGATTGTTGGCCAATAATAGCCATGTCTTCTCAAAAGCCACCTCATTTTAATTCCGGCTTGATGAGCTCCACAGATCCCTTCATGGATTTCGGCCATGGCTAAGAATTGATCGTCTTTACCCAAGCAAATCATTAATAAATCATCAAAGCCGATACGAAAGAGTTCATTATTCCGTAAGACGTAATTACGAGCCATTCCTCGGGTTTGTCGACTAGAAGGGACACTTGGGTTTTTCAGATACTCTATGATTTTATACCTCCAATCGTATGGGTCGACGGTCAATACCAACACCTCTAAGGGAATCCCTCTTTCGGTGACCAAGGGTAAAGATCTCTTCTCTACTTTGAACATTTCTTCGGAAAGTCCTTCCGAAATTTGAACCCCAGAGGCCAGTTGAGCCATCACGTTGGCTTGAGAATTAAGATCCCTTGGTAAGTGCTTCAACTCCACCTCATCAAAATCATTCAATAGTTGCATTGCCATTGTGTGGTAAGCCAGCAGATTCTGGCTAGATACTTTATAGTCCCCGGATAATTGTTTTAGAACCAATAAGGAGTCTCCCATGACCAATATGTTGGTGACCCTCATTTTACGAAGAATTTCCAACCCAATAATCAAAGCTTCATACTCTGCCTCATTGTTAGAACATTCGAAATCAAATTGGAAAGCATAACGCGTTCTAAAACCAAACGGAGTTTCAATAATAATCCCGGCTCTAGACATATTTGTTGTCCGAGACCCATCAAAGTAGAGTTGCCATGGGATTAAAGTGACGTTATTAATTTCAACATTCTCCATGCTTTCAATCTCCACACTTGGGTGGGAAGCCAAAAAATCTGCCAATGCTTGGCCTTTCTCCGGTGGTCTGGTCAAATAGCCCTTGATCGAGTCGAAGGCTTTTTAGTGGGATTCTTCCCATCGAAACTTGTCTTCTCCTTTGAGTCTTAACAAAGAAGAGAATGGTTCAATTTTTCCAGCCGAATTAGCGATAAATCTTCTGAGAAAATTTATCCGGCCGAGAAGACTTTGAAACTCTCTCTTATTTCTTGGGGGTGGTGCATCGATGATGGCTTTGGCTTTATTTTTATCAATCTCAATTCCGCGTTGGTGCACCAGAAAGCCGAGGAAGTTCCCGGCTGAGACCCCAAAGGCACATTTCTTTGGATTCATCCTTAATTGATGGTCCCTCATTCTCTCGAAGGCCGTTCGAAGGTCATCTAAGTGACTTAGCCTTGATTCATACTTTACCACTACATCGTCAATATAGACTTCCAAATTTCGACCAATCATGTCATGGAAGATTGCGTTCATGGCTTGTTGGTATGTAGCCCCAGCATTTTTCAAGCCGAAAGGCATTACCACATACTCAAACGTACCAATAGCCCCTGGACACCTGAAAGCGGTTTTGTGAAAGTCTTATTCGGCTATTAAATTTGGTTGTAGCTGGAATGTCCATCTATAAAAGATACAATTTCATGTTTGGCCGCTCCATCACCTAAGAGGTTCGCCATTGGCATTGTATACTCGTCTTTTGGAGTAGCAAGATTTAAATTACGAAAATCAACAAAAATTCTTATTGCTCCGGTTTTCTTTTTAACATGTACAATATTTGAAAGCCACTCAACATACCTAGCTGGTCTAATGAATTTAGCTTTAAGAATTTTTACAATTTCTTCCTTGACCTGTAACTCTACTTCCGCCGCCATCCGGCGGGGTGCTTGCTTGAATGGCTTGAAGTCCTCCGAGATAGGCAAGCGGTGTTCCACCAAGTCTCGGCTCAACCCAGGCATCTCGGTGTAGTCCCAAGCAAAGCAATCCTTGAACTCCCGAAGCAACTCCTCCATCTTGGTCTGTAGACCCGGCTCTAGTAGGCCACTAATGTAGATTGGCCTTGGCTTCTCTTCTGTCCCCAAATTTACTTCTATCAAAGGGTCTTGGACTTCGGCCTTCGAATCATCTATCTTGGCCGGTGCTAAGTCCATCTCTTCAATTTCAAGGGCATCCTCTTCCGGGCCTTCTTGGTGAAATTCCACCAAGTCAGCCGATGACCCATGTTCAGCCGCGCTTTCGGCCCAAAAACCATACAGCCGTCTCAAAGTGCTTTCCACCGCGGCCTTCCTTTCATCCTCCATATTTTATGTACTATTCATTAAGAATGAAAAAAAAACCAGCAACTGTGAGCCGCTCTCCGTCGGCTTGTGCATCATGTGCCCCCAAGTCGACTAGCTTCTGGGCCGAGACTCCCGTAGGTCGGCCGTTCTTGTCTGATCCGATAAAGTAAAGAGGACCAATATCCTCATCGTAGAACTTGGCCTCTACTGCATTAGCTGAAGTCATGAATGGTCGTGAGTCGGCTTCAACCATTTCGGTAGATCCATCTTCATGCCAAAACTTGAGGCATTGGTGGAGAGACGATGGCACACACATACTTCCATGGATCCAATCCCAGCTCAGTAGAGCATTAAAGTGAGCTCTAGTTTCAACCACAAAGAAAGCCGTCATTCTGACCTTGCCCCCAACTCTAACCTCAAGAAGGAGGATCCCTCGAGTTATGTTGGTTTCTCCTATGAACCCACTAACCATCGTCTAGGTCAGGATAAGTTCATCCATCCCTCTTTTCAACTTCTTCATAATTGAAGTTGGGAGGATGTTCATGGTCGCCCCAGTATCCACTTGCACTTTGCTTATTGGAATCCCATCAAAATGGGCACACACATATAACGGTTTCAAGTGGGTTGACATCTTCTTAGTAGGCATCTCGTAGCAAATTTTTCCTGGATTCACCTTCTCCTCATTTGAAATGTAAACTTGCGGCTCGTTAAACTCGACCCGGGGTGTCACAAATTTTGTTTCTATGGTCGGCTCCTCTGACCCACCTACTAGCATCGTGGGTTCTAGCTCGTCCAAAACATCACCAGCTATAATGTTGGGTTGTCCGGGTTGGGCTTCAAAGAATGATGGTAATGTGACCATATTAATAGGAACCTCTTTATTCTTGCCAAATTTGAGGGTCTCTTAGTATTGGTCTTCCACATTTTCTCAGTTTGGGCCATGTCCATTTCAGGCTCTAGGACCTTGGCTTGAGAATTCTCTGGGGTCGCTTGTCCGACCTCTTTTTCTTCAGCCATATTCATTCTTGGGTCTTCACCCTCCATCTCCTCTATGGCCTCTTCTTCCATGTATTCTTCCTCCTCGCCGTACTCATCGGCTTCATCATACATGTCTTCATCTTCACCCAAAGGCACTTCATTCTCACCTAGATCCACCTTTGGCTCACCCAAGTGGTCTTGCTTCACAATCTCTTCTTCGGCCGTCGACTTGGCCTTCTCCTCCACTTTGGGTGACTTGGTGTCCTTCACACCCAGCTTGACCATGTCTTGGTCACCTTCTGTCTTCTCGACTTCCTTCTGCGACTGATCCTTGCCCCCAGCCTTCTTAGCCAAAGTTTGGCTAGCCATAGGGTCGGCCTTGCCCCTGGCTGACCCAGGGACACTTTCAACCCCTTTCACGACTTGGTACATTTTTTCTTTAGCCGACCCTCTAGCAGCCTGGCTTACCTTCTGACCTTGGCTCTATATTGCCTCATTCATACTCGCCTTATGGCTTCCTGGTTGGCTAGCCCCTCGCCTGGCCTCACTTTTTTCCCCCACAACCAATGGTTGGTGAGGGTTCTCCCTTGAGTTCTCTGCTTCAAATGCCCCTGTCAAGTGAGACTCCAGCTCAGAAATTGGTTCCTTGGCGGATGTTACCACGACTCGACCATTCACCCACTTCATGTGCATCTCAACTTCCTCTACGGCCGATGCCTCTAAAGAGGCCACGACATCAGCCTTGGCCAGCTCAAGCTCTTCCCTCTTTATCTTCTCTTTAAGAGCCACCAATCAGTTCAACTGAGCTTGTCTTTCCTCTGTCCACTTATCGTCAGCTCTATTATTGGCAGAGAATTGCCTCTGAGCTCTCCTCACTTGGGTCCTAGTCAAGGGCTTTGGTGGCAAACCGTGCCCCCGCCTCTAGTACCATTGACCCTCTTTAGTATCTGGAATTTTGTAAGTATTAACACTACTACCATCAGATGGCTTGGGCCTTTGGACATAGTCGACAGTCCTTTTCTTGCCATCGCCTGTAGTCACCCAAATGCTCTTATTCTTGTTCTTGCTTTGGTGGAACGGGCCACCCACAATATCCTCATACTCTAGTGGCTTCTGATGGTTCCCCCTCGGTTGGAAACGTGACCTTTCGTACCTACCCTGGTAGGTCAAGAATGACCGTTTATTCAGCCTAGCTTCATACCTTTCTTTCGGGCTGTAGAGACCGTAATTCTCGGTCGGACTCAGAATCACCCTTTTCTCTAACTCTCTTGGTTGGTCCGACCTGACCATCTCTTTCTCAAGCTCCTTCAGCTTCAATTGCGGGACATCTAATGCCACCTCGCATTGACACCTGCCACATAACACGATGGCCTTTGGGAGCTCTTCCTTGGTCGATGGCTCTAGGAACATCTTCTCTTTTCCTTTCGTCGTAGGCTCTAGATGAACCTCCCTAGCCGTCCTTTCGGCTGCGGTCTTGGCCGACCCACCTAAGTCCAACCTTCGCCTAGGATGGCCTGGCCGGGGCAAATTGACTGTCATCATGTTAGCCTGGGCTGAAGGGAATGGATTCTTGTCAACTCCCATTGGGTTCTTCTACGGAAATTTCAAAATCTTTTTCTCAATTAAGTTCTGCACAACATTGCGAAAAACCAAACAATTATTAGTTCCATGAGTCCACACATTGTGCCATTTGTAATAAGTTTTATTTTTCAATTCATTGGCAGATGGAATAATATGGTCGGATGACAATCTTATAATATTTTCTTTTAAAAGCTGGTCGAAGATTTGTTCGGCTTTGGATATATCAAAGGTGTAAGTTTTATTCCCAACCCTTTTTTGGAAGCTACCACTAAATTTTGGGACCTGAGCCGACGTCGGCTGCTGGTCCTTGGTGGCTTTTGACAATGCCTTACACATGTGCGACCCATTAATAAACATCTCGGCTAGATTTACTTCGGCTTGCTCATCATCCACCTCAGATAGGATTTCCTCCAACTGGCCATTTGGCTCCTCATCATCCACCTCTACGGCGTGAACCAATGTTGTCCTAGCCGTGGCCGGCTTAGGCGTATCTTTATAAAAGGATAGCCGAGAAATTTGGCGATTTTTTGTTGCTCTTCCTTTAGTAGGCCCTCATATCGGTCGACCCTTAAAAGGAGATCGTATATATCACGAAACTCCATTCCTCCAAACTTTTTCCTAAGGTCTAAAGAAAGTCGCCTTGAGCCAGCTTGACAAACTCATGTTCCAGCATGGAGACCATACATTTGGTCCTAGCCACCTTGAACCTGGCCAAGAATTCCTGAGCCGACTCGTTAAAAGTTTGTCTCATTTTGGCTAGGTCAACCATAGACACTTCTGGCTCGGGTCGATAAAATTGTTCATGGAAGACTTGCTCCATGGTCGTCCATTTTGGAATGGAGTTCTGTGGTAGATTCACATACCAGGTGAACGCAATCCCTGTGAGTGTACTTGGAAAAAGTCTTAACTTAAGACCTTCATGGTGAGCTATCTCCGCGCATTGTGCCGTGAATCGGCCTACATGCTCCACCGTGGATTGAAGTCCATCACCCGAAAAAAGGGTGAAATCAGGAACTCTGAAACCACGTGGAAATTCTTCCGGGTCAAAGTGTTGAGGATACGGCCTCCTATACACAGGTCGGCCGACTCTCCTAGCGAGAGGAACCATCTCCTAGATCAGTTGCTGGACCACACCCCGACAAGAGCCCTTTGTTGGCCGGGTCCGTTATCATAGCCATTCGGATGATTTCCTCCATGGTTTCCCCATCCACCTAGGTCTGCAATCTGATTTATGTATGGGCCAACAAAATTGCCCACGGCTGTTAGATTGGCCTATGGTCGAGGCTGGTGAAAAGCATGATATGGGTTCGGGCCGAACTGATTGTTCCAACCCGGGAGATTATTGTGATTTGGGATATTCATACCCTTGGGTTGCCTCCAAACCAATCAATCTTTTCCTTCTTGTCACCTCACGGCTAACCTTCACTAGCAAAAGAAAACAACGCATACCAAAAGAAATATTTTTCTTCTAGCTGATCCCTACTTCACAAATCCAGCTGCACCTCTACTTCCAAAATGTGTTTGCACTTTTATCTCAGCAAAACACATCTCCAGCCAACTCATTTGAGAAACTCCCAGCCAACTCACTTGAGAGACTCCTAGCCAACTCCATCTCACAGCTAACTCTTTTGAGAAATCCAACCAAAGACCAACACCAAAAGCCGGCCGAAGAACAACTAATAACCTGGCCGAAATTCCGAAAATCCCAGCCGAAAAATTCCCTTGCTTCATATATTGGGTGGGTGGATAAACTCACATCACCTCCAAACACATATTAACGGGACGGCTGGCAGACGTCGCATGTGTTTCCTCAAGGGCTCTGCGTGTGGTGGCCACGCGCCTGCACAATCATCCCCTACCTTACGCTAGACCCAAATGTCTAGTATTCAGGTCGTTCGGCCTGCAATCACAACCCAACCGTATCTTGACCATCTCACGTCTATTTTTGTTCTTTCAGAAGGAAGAAATACTCACCAGAATTCCTCTTTCGACCTCACCATCCCCACAACCATGGCTTCCCGAAGCAACTCCATCTTTTTCCTACGTCCAGAACCACTCCCCCCTTAACTCAGAGGGTCGCATGACCTTCACTAGCACGTTAGTACCCACGGCAGCTCCTTTCCTGATCCAAAACTGGGAACCCGATGCAGGGACCTCACAGGTTACTACACTACCCTCACTATTTCTCTACTTTTCACTCACCAAAACTCATTAGTCTCTCCCATTTCTCCTTCCTTCTCTCATTCCTTTTCCTTCCCTTTGTACTTTCCCTAGATCATACCGCCCTTATTTGATTTTCCCTTTTTCCTTCATTTTTGGTCCTTTCTTACCGAACACACCTAACACAAACCAGCAAACACATTTATACACGTAGGGGGAGGTCAGTGGGTGGCTGAAGACAAAGAGGAGAGAAGATTCTAGATAACCCTAGAATCCCTTATGTGAATTTACCAATTTTCCCTTTCAATAAAAATTACCAAAATACCCCTTGGCCATTTTTGGCCTATTTCTTGCTCACATTATCTACTATTCTGATGTTCTATATGTCTATGGACTCAAGACACTGAGACGTATGTGACAGCATTTACGGAATACTCAAGGGTTTCGTATATAAAAAAGTTAACTTCTTGACTTTCTAGAGGCAAAATCGTCATTTTGTCCAAATTTCTCCAAATTTCCATTTCCTCGAATGTCCTGGGTGTTACATGTCGCTAATGCATCCATCAGTCGCGTTTCTAGAAAATGCTTGTGCCTCATGGAACACCTTAACAGTCGCATGAAGCAACTACTCATTCCTACCCCTTC
The DNA here is from genome assembly GCA_032719365.1 of Prinsepia uniflora. Taxonomy (NCBI): domain Eukaryota; kingdom Viridiplantae; phylum Streptophyta; class Magnoliopsida; order Rosales; family Rosaceae; genus Prinsepia; species Prinsepia uniflora. The sequence continues at coordinate 58,278,567 of CM064866.1, read as the reverse complement.
CCACTCACACACACACCCCTCATGTCACTCGTGTTTACAGAAAGCTACTAACCCATTCACTCACACCCTACACAACTAGATACCAATAGACACACCAACCACATGTGTCAGCCATACTCACCAAATCCCTAAAAAGAAGAAACCCTAGCAAACACCCACCTCCTTCATTTTTTATGAGTCTATTGAAAAATATAAAAACTGCAAATAATATATTTTTTAAGCCTTGTATAAAGTCTCTAGAAATCCGAGAAGAGGAGGCTAGATAAATAAAAATTTTGCCAAAACATAATTTATATTAAAATGTTTGTGAAACTCCACAAAACTCTACCATTTAATGAAGTCTACCATACTCATTAATGTTTCGAATACACTAAATTTTATGGAGTTATGAAGTGTTATTATTGAATACACATCAACTTTTAATGACTTTATAAATCTCTTTAAAAGTATAGATTGATAATTTACACTAAAATATTTGTGGAACTCCACAAAACTCTACCATTCCAATACTCATTGATGTTTTGAATACACCAAATTTTATGGAGTTATGAAATGTCATTATTGAATACACCTCAATTTTTAATGATTTTATAAATCTCTTTAAAGGTATAGATAATTTACACTAAAATGTTTGTGAAACTCCACAAAACATTACCATTTAATGAAGTCTACAATACTCATTGATATTCTGAATACACCAAATTTTATGGAGTTATGAAGTGTAGCCATTGGTTCTAAACAATCGGATCGAAAACTGGACCGAACATAAACCGAACATAAAAAAACCAAACCAAAAGAAATCGAAACTAAATAGTAAAAATTGAACCGAACCGAGTACAATTTGGTTTTCTTGATTTAACGAAACCGAACTTAATCGAAAAATCGAACTAAATGAAATAGGCTTTTGTTTTTGGAAGCCCAGCCCAAGAAACTAGGTGGAACCCCAGCCTAGGACCATCCCCAGAAGCAACTGCCCAACCCAGCCCCAAAAAATAGGTGGAAGCCCAACCTAACCCCAGTCTTCAAAACGACGCCGTCCCCAAAACCCTAAATTTTTTTATACTTGGTTCGATTTTTCCACTTCCCCGTCTCTCATTTCTCACTCTTTTTTTTCCACTATACGAATGTGTTTTCCTATTTGCTCTCGTACTTGCTTCTCATAGAGATAGACAGAGTCGCACTCTTATGAATCATGATCTTATCCTCTTAACTCTCAAGCCTCTCATGTCTCATGCCTCTCGTCCTCACCTCTGATCCTCTGCCTCTACCTCATATCTCTCAGTCCTTTCAGTCTCCAACTCTCACTTATCTCTTCTGTTCTCAGTTTCTCACGGTCTCTATTTATCCCTCTCATTTGGCTCACGATCAAGCGATTGAGGTTGGGGGATGGATATTCTGCATCATCTTCGTCTTCAAGTACATTAGTTTCGATTTAGGGTTTCAAATTTCTATTCAGCATTTCTGATTTAGGGTTTAGAATTAGGGTTTCAATTTGGGGTCTTAATTTAGGGTCTCGATTGTTATTCTGAATTTCGATTTGGCATTTACTGTTTTGATTACTGTTTCGATTGTTATTGCTTTATTGTTTCTTGTGTTTCGATCTGCAAAAATCGAAGGTTTTTTCTCGTTTTGACATGGATGATGGATTTCGTCGAAAAACTTGTTAAACCGATTTAAAACCGAATTGAACCGGTTTAATCAGTTTTTGGTTCAAACGGTTTTGACGTTGAGAATCGGACCGAACCACAATCGGTTCCCTAACCGGTTCGGTTTCAATTTAGGCAAAAAAAAAACGAACCAAAAAATCGATTACTAGGGCTAATGAAATGTCATTATTGAATACACCTCAACTTTTAATGATTTTATAAATCTCTTTAAAAGTATAGATTGATAATTTATACTAAAATGTTTGTGAAACTCCACAAAACTCTACCATTTAATGAAATCTATAATACTCATTGATGTTTTGAATATACCAAATTTTATGGAGTTATGAAATATCATTATTGAATACATATCAACTTTTAATGAGTTTATAAATCTTTTTAAAGTACAGATTGATAATTTACACTAAAATATTTGTGAAACTCCACAAAACTCTACCATTTAATTAAGTCTACAATACTCATTGATGTTTGAATACACCAAATTTTACGGAGTTATGAAATATCATTATTGAATACACCTCAACTTTTAATGATTTTATAAATCTCTTTAAAAGTATAGATTGATAATTTATACCAAAATGTTTGTGAAACTCCCCAAAACTCTAACATTTAATGAAGTTTACAATACTCATTGATGTTTTGAATACACCAAATTTTATGCAATTATGAAATGTTATTATTGAATACACATCAACTTTTAATAACTTTATAAATCTCTTTAAAAATATAAATTGATAATATACACTAAAATATTTGTGAAAATCCACTAAACTCTATCATTTAATTAAGTCTACAATACTCATTGATGTTTTGAATACACCAAATTTTATGGAGTTATGAAATATCATTATTAAATACACATCAGCTTTTAATGATTTTATAAATCTCTTTAAAAGTATAGATTGATAATTTACAATAGATATTTGTGAAAGTCCACAAAACTCTACAATTTAATGAAATCTACAATACTCATGTTTTGAATACACCAAATTTTATGGAGTTATGAAATGTCATTATTGAATACACCTCAACTTTTATTGAATACACCGGTGTGAAAGTCATAAATGCTATCCGGGACCACCACAAGACACCTGTCAAACTCCTAGAGGCAGCAACATTTATCCCACATTGACAAACACCAACAAACACATTCAATGCTACTATAAATACAAGGACATCCCCCTCCAAAAGGTAATGACAAGCTGGCCCTCACGCTGTCTAAATTACAACAGTGCCCTCCTACCTAACTGACTTAGGCATCGGAGACTGTTCGGCCGGCACCACATCGGTGTCCCTTTGCATTTACCCTCTTCTTGTGCAGGCCACAATATTTCGAGAGGAATCGCGAAGGAAACTCAGCAGGGCAGGACTAAGTTGATCCATTTCTTGCATCAACACTTTAAAAGCCATAATTGAATACATCTGAACTTTTAGAGACATTTAAATTCTACGAAAGTTTCAATTGAATACACGCCTTAGTCTCCCTATATCGTATCAAGCACACCACACTTTTTTTTTCTTTACCTTGATTTTTTCCCATTTAATTTTTCTGAATTTTTTTTTAACAAGACGACATTATGCGCACTTCGTAAATTCCATCGGATACTAATTTCTATGTGGATGTTTCCTTTGTAGTTATAATATAGTTAGAAAGCGTTGACATCATATCTGACTAGACCCACGACCCACTGGGCCGTATACTTAAAGCCCAAGCACCAAACAAGGTCTAAACCCACAGTACTTACACAGCCCCAACACTGGGCCCAATCGGGATGACACGTGGAAGTCTATCCACCCTCGATCTACGTAACACGTGTCAGCATGCAAATCGAGGAGTATTTGTCTCACATCAAAACTATGGGAATTGAACATCTTACCTACCCACACATAAGGGGTACACATTTCCCAATAAAGGTAATTAATATCCACTCTCGTACTATTACTCTACGACCAAGTTGATAACGAATTGTAGCCTATACATCACAACCTTGACCTGCGCATAAATCAAAAGCAAACTTGCTCTGATACCACTTGACACGACCCATCCCAATCCCCCTGAAATTAACACGGGATGTGCCATGCTCCCGTCTGACACGAAGTGCCAGACAAAGGATAATCCCAAACCTTCAGCCCGACCGGGCCTCCAGAGTACGCCAGGTTTCGGTGGAGGAGTGTGATGTCTCGGTCTTTACTACAGCCCGCATCTATGATCAACCTGAAGGGAATTAAAAATCATAAAAGCTGTGAGTGGACGAAAATCAATAAGTTCATAAAACACATTTCATAAGAAGACATTTATGCCCTTCACTAAAAAACATGCATGCATTCAAAAACCATTTACCAAACCATTTACTTTAGTAACCATTAGTAGGGTCTCAGCCCAAACCAATCTCAGTGAAATATAAATCATAGAACACAAAAATACCATTTCTGAAATCCAATTACTATTTCATAAATCCAATAAACCATGTTTACCAAATATCATATAACCAATCCTATCACAGTTTCCAAAGCTACGTGTGTGCTATCCGGGGTCTCAAATCCCAAGTCTCCCCAGGGTCCACCTAGGTTAATATCCATAGATCAATGACCTCCCTGGGGGTTATAATCCATATATGCCTTCCTGAGAGTATGGTACCCCACGGGGGCGACTCCATTCAGTTAGTGCTTCGTGATTACTCTAGGCCCACCCACGCCAACTACCCTCCCCGGAGGAGACAATCCATAAATAAAATGATGGTATATGAAAAACCATTTCGTAATCATTCTTAAAACCTTTCAAACCTTTCAAAGGATTCATGCTGATCCCCATAAACCGTCATGAAACCAGAAATCCATTTAGGGTCTCCGAACCCGAAATCACCTTTATAAACCATAATTGGGACTCATGTCCGATATTATAACCAATTGGGCCTCAAGCTCGATCATGTAAACCAACTGGGCCTTAAGCCCGATTTCGTAAACCAACTGGGTCTCGAGCCCGATTTCGTAAACTAACTAGGCCTCGAGCCTGATTTCGTAAACTAATTGGGCCTCGAGCCCGATTTTGATATGCGTGCCATAAGCCTCCCCGGGCTAAACACCATCTCCAGAACTTCCGGACCTGCCCAAATCACACTTGAAGGTCACTAATCATCTATTTAAGTCCATAGGATAAAACCCCAAAACTCTCGGAAAAGTCAACGTGTCCCGAGGTGAAAAACCTCGATTTGACCAACCTAACGATCTACAATCGACCCGAAACCACCACCATTGGATCCGGATCGTTGAAACCTTTAAAATGACACTGGGCCCACCTCAAAATTCGAGCCCACGCGCCCCCACGCGCGTAGTCAATGCAAAAGTCAACTTTAAAAAAGTCAATGAGTCAAAGTCGCAAGTCAACGGGTCAACTCGTCGGCGACCAAGTCAAGTCGCGGCGACTCGCCAGAAAACTCCATTGATGTCCCAAACTTCAAACTTTGAAATCGCACTCGTTTCTCAACCAAATTCGACGTTTTACCTATGTAAATCCATCTACTCGAGCCAAGGATTCCAAATATAAACTCAGAAATTGCAGAAAGTACCTGGATTTTAAGTTATGGCCATTCAAAATTTCTGCTAGAATTCCGATCATCATTCCGGCCACCTCTGACGTCCAAATCCGTCCCAAATTGCACCTACAAGATCGTGAGAGCTCAAGGAACATCATTCTAAGCTTAGAATCGATCAACACCATCAAAATCAAAAAATAAAAAATTTGAATCCGACGGTTTACCTTCCGAAATTCCGGCCACCGTGTACGACGGTCCTTGCCGTAGCCACCATTGGGGTTGTCTCAACATCCTCTCCAACTTTCATTAATGGGTTACAAGCAATGGATGATGATTAAAAGGTGTTTATGTAGGATTGGGGTATATGGTTTTGAAGAAAATAAATGAAGAAGATGAAGATGGTTGCACGAGAAGGAAGAGAGAGAAATGAGAGAGAATTTATTAAATAATATAAAATATACTTTTTAATACTTAATTAATCTCCCTAATTAAAACAAGATCCCTCTTTTAGGGAAAGCCACCAATTGGATGAGTGACACTTGTCACTCATATAAGGGCCCCACATAAATATCTGCCAACCAATCAGATTTAATTATCATTTAATTCAAATCCCGAGACGTTAAATTCCCAATTTCGATCCCGTAGCCATAACTTCTCCGTTCGACGTTCGACTTCGACGTGCCGCCTGTTTATAGACTCGTGACGTCTTGATCTATGTCACGGTCCTCGGCCCTCGTACGTTTGACTTCCTGAGTCAAAAGTCAACATTTTGCCCAATCCAAGGGTAAAACGGTCATTTTACATCGTCCGTCCAATTTCACTCAACTAATCACCGATTAATCTCACTAATCCTCCATTAGTCACTAATCTAATCCCGAAATTCAGGACGGGTCGTTACAATTCAAGCAATTGGGCATACCAGAATCTAGCTTGGACCGTTCCCCCACGCTACTCTTCGGTTTAACTGGGGACTCCATCATCCTTCACGGTACAGTTACCCTCCCACTCTCCCTCGGATCACACCCACAGAAGGCAACCGTGCTTGCACCTTTCCTAGTGGTGGATTGTCCTGCGACTTACAACGCTATTCTCGGGCGGGGAATACTTAACCAACTAAAAGTCGTTGTTTCCACCCACCTGCTTTTGGTTAAATTTCCAACCCCCATGGTGATTGGCCAAGTTCGAGGAGACCAAATGGCTGCAAGGGCATGCAACTCTGTCACCCCGATCCAGCTGCCAAAAGAAACCATGGCGGTGACAGAGTCTGCAATGGAAGCTGATCCCGTCAACCCTCAAAAGGCGCAGAAAATACAAGATGGGTCGATTGAAGACCCCAGGGACCATTCGGAAACACCTTACCCATAACCCATTGAGGAAGTCGAAGAGATCATACTCTCCCATAATTTTTCAGACCGAAAGGTAAAGATCGGAACCACCATCTCCACCGGTCTACGCTCGCAACTAGTCCGTTTTTTAAGGGACAACTCTGAAGTCTTCGCCTGGTCCTAAGCCGACATGCCCGACATCTCCACTGATGTTATTTGCCACCGGCTTAGTATCGATCCTTTTTACAAGCCAGTCGAACAAAAGTGTCGCCTCTACAACGTAAAAAAATTCGAGGCTATGAAGGCAGAAATCGTCAAGCTCAGCACAATTCATTTTGTCCGCAAGGCCGTTTATGCTGCCTGGGTAGCCAACGCTGTCCTCGTCAAGAAACCCTCTGGGCATGGCGAATGTGCATTGATTTCACTGACCTAAACAAGGCATTTCCCAAGGATAGTTTCCCTCTACCTAAGATAGACCAACTAGTCGACGCCACAGCCGGGCACGAACTCCTAAGCTTCATTGATGCGTACTCGGGCTACAACCAAATTTTTATGCACACGGAAGACCAAATACACACAACCATCCAGACAGACCAGGGATTATATTGCTATAATGTCATGCCTTTCGGACTCAAGAACGCGGGGTCCACTTGCCAGCGCCTAGTGAACTTCATGTTTACTGAGCAGATAGGAAACACAATGGAGGTTTATGTCGATGACGTGCTCGTTAAGAGTAAATTGGTTGACCTGCACATCCCCAACCTCTCGCGGATGTTCGACGTCCTCAAACAGTATCGAATGAGGTTGAACCCAGCCAAGTGCGTCTTCAGAGTCGGCTCTGGAAAGATCATGGGTTTCATGATTAGTCAGAGAGGCATCGAGGCCAACCCGAAAAAAATTAAGGCTCTAGTCGATATGGAGCCTTTACAGCTCAGAAGGAACTACAAAGCCTTACTAGCTGAGTAGCAGCTCTTACACGCTTCGTCTCCAAAGCCACCGACAAGTGTGTGCCTTTCTTCAAAACACTTAAGAACAAGTCCAAACACATTACTTGGAATGAGGAATGCACCAAGGCTTTCACCGAGCTCAAGGAGTACAAGGGCAGAGCACCGCTGTTGGCAAGACCCGACACCGGAGAACCACTCTACATGTACCTCCCTGTCTCCACCTCTACCACCAATTGGGTGCTCATTAAGCATAAGGACGGTGCTGAGCACCTAATGTACTACGTAAGCAAGGCTTTGCAAGACGCCGAGACAAGGTATTCTAACCTGGAGAAACTCGCCTTCGCCCTCATCATGTCTTCCAAGAAGCTCAGACCCTACTTCCTGGCTCATTCCATCATCGTCATGACCGATAGACCACTCCGGTAGGTGCTCCAGAAGCCAAAAATGTTGGGAAGGTTACTTAAATGGGTAATAGAAATCAGCGAATTTGACATCACCTTCGCCCCCCCCCCCCCCCCCCCCCCCCGGCGCAAAGTTGAGAAAGGGCAGGCCGTTGCAGATTTTATTTCCGAATTCTCCTACGTTCCAGCGGCAGCCGCACAGGAGACCATCCCGTCCGCTCTTCCTTCATCCACAACACATAGTTTGGATGAGGAGAGCCCTCAGCTCAACCCTACTAAGCCAATTTGGCTCCTCTACGTCGACGGATCAGTCTGCCACAATGGCTCTAGGCCCGGACTTGTCCTCACCACACCAGACAAGGTCAGACTAGAATACGCCCTTTGTTTCCTGTTTAAGGCCTCGAACAATGCCGCCGAGTATGAGGCCCTCCTTGCGAGACTCCGCCTCGCTAAAACCATGGATGCAAAACAGATCAGAATATATAGCGATTCACAGCTCATTTTCAACCAGATCAACAACGAGTATGAGGCCAAAGACTCTTCCATGGCGGCGTACAGAGCAGTAGCAAAATCTCCCCTATGTGGTTTCCACCGTTATGATGTCGCACGGATTCCCCACTTCGAAAATGGTCACGCTGATGCTCTAGCCCGTCTTGCATCCTTCCTCGATGAGCGACAGAGTCGCAATGTCCTTGTGGAAATACTTAATCAACCCAGCACCTAGTGCTCAGCGGTTTGCACAATAAACACTGACTGTACGTGGATGACCCCACTGATGGGCTTCCTCACTAGCGGAAGTCACCCTTCCGACAAGATAGAAGAAAAGAAAGTTTGGCGATAGGTAGCACAGTATACACGAATAAACGACCAACTCTACAAGCGGGGTTTCACTCTGCCTCTCCTAAAATGTCTCGTCCCGGAGGTGGGCAGAGCCATTCTGGAAGAGATACATGCAGGTATTTGCGGGAACCACTCTGGTCCACGATCGCTGGCCCATAAAACCTTTCGGCAAGGTTTTTACTGGCCAACCATGCACGGGGATGCAGCAGAGCTGACCAAGCGATGTGATAAGTGTCAACGGTTCGCCCCTTTTTCTCCATTTACCTCCAGAAAACCTCACACTCATGATTAGCCCTTGGCCCTTTTCATAGTGGGGACTTGACTTAATCGGGAAAATGCTAGCTGGGAAGGGCAAGACAGAGTATGCAGTGCCGACAGTAGACTACTTCACAATGTGGGTAGAGGCAAAGGCTTCGGCCTCCATCACCACTACCCAGATTGAAACTTTCATCTTCCGGAACATTATTTGTCATTTCAATCTTCCACACATCATTGTCACGTACAATGGGAAATAGTTTGACAATGCGCACTTCTGTGAATTTTGCAACAAGCATAATATCCGCCTCTGCTTTGTTTCCCCAGCTCACCCCCAATCCAACGGACAGGTAGAGGCCATCAAATAAATCATCAAGCATACGCTGAAAACCTAGCTAGACGATGCTAATGGCAAGTGGTCTGAAATCCTCCCCAATGCACTCTGGTCATATCGGACTTCCTACCGAACATCGACAAACGAAACTCCATTCTCAATGACCTTCGGTACAGAAGCAGTCATCCATACTGAACTGAATGAAACTTCTTACCGAGTGTCGACCTACGTACCCGACCAAAATGACCACCAGCTTGCACTCAGTTTGGATCTCATTGAAGAACATAGAGAACAAGCTAACCTCAGAAACATTGCCTGCAACAGCGGCTCTGCAATTATCACAACGCCGGAGTCAAACATAGGGGTTTTCAAGAGGGAGACTGGGTCCTTCATAAGGTCAGCCTCGCCACTAAAGATCGCTCAACTGGAACTCTCGGTCCAAACTGGGAAGGCCCCTACCGGGTTACAAGGATCTACCAGCCCAGAACCTATGAACTAGAAGACTCAAGTGGGTGGCAACTCGGCCACCCATTGCATGCTGACCACTTTAAGAAATACTTCATTTAAACTTTGTATTTTCCTCATCTTATAACTTGCTATAATTTGCCGACCTTGGCGCCCCTTATCAATGAAATCTTCCATTTATACCATGCTTATCATCCGTGGCTAACATTTAGACTCGAACATACGAGTCGGGGTTCGGTCTTACTTGGTCTACACCCCAACACTTGCTATTTTGACTCAAACTTCTGAGTCGGTGTACAGCCTTACTCGGCTTACACCAACACTTAGACTCAAACATACAAGTCGAGGTTTGGTTTTACTCGGCCTACACCCCAACACTTTCTATTTTGACTCAAACTTCTGAGTCGGTGTACAACCTTACTCGGCTTACACCAACACTTAGACTCAAACATAAGAGTCGGGGTTCGGTCTTACTCAGCCTACACCCCAACACTTGCTATTTTGACTCAAACTTTCGAGTCGGTGTACAACCTTACTTGGCTTACACCACTATTTTTTTTTACTTAAACATGAGTCATAATGGTTCTTACTCGGCCTACAAATATTACTTTCGTTCGTTGAGGCAAGTGTGATTTCATTCATTGTGCAACCCTAGTATGATAGGTCTGTAAGAGCATTACAAAATACAACCTCTTGGTTGTCCTACCAACTACTAACAAAAAAAAGGCAAAAAAGTACACGGCGCGAAGGCCTTTCCCTACACTAGCTCTTCCATAGATGGCTCTTCAACCTGCAGCACTGCCTCTGCCTGCACAAACGGTTCATGTGGAGGATTGCTCGATTCTACCTCTTTCTAAGAACTCGGCTGATCAGCCCCAGGGCTTTCACCCGCATCCTCGGCCTGGTCCTCTTCATCCCCCAACACGTCCTCGAACATGTCGGCAGTGATGTCCTGGCCGAGCCAGTGGGTCTTGACTGTTAGCCCTGGGTTGTTGAAGAAGAGGTTCTGGAAGAACTCCTGCTTACAATCGGTTGCGTATTCGTTCTTTATTTTGTCCTGCTCCTCATACGCTTTAAACTCGGCCACGACACCTTTTCGGGCCTCTTCCAGGTCGACCTCCTTGGCCGCCTTAACCTAGCATAATTCCTTCCAGTGTCGCAGCCGGTCCTTCTCCTTGACCTCTAGCTCGGCCTTCATCTGATCCCTTGAGGCTAGGGCCTCATAAGTTTTCTTGGCTTCCAACTACTGGGTCAGGTCGACTGCCTATTTTATTGCCTTCTCGGCCTTCTGGAGCTTGGGAGTGAGCTCTTCCTGATTCTTCCTCAGTCTGTCTGTGTCCCTCCTCGCCGCGGACTCCCTCCTCTGAGCATTCCCGAACTAGAGGTAGACTTCACCGAGAGCCTGCACATGACAAATGTTAGAATAAAACCTACTCGCTTACAAATTAAACTTGCACAATATAACTTACATTGCTTAAGAGAAACAGGTCCTTCTCTATCTTTTGGTCGGCCAACCGGCATTGCACCTCGACCAACTCGTCGAGGGGAATAGAGGCCCCTTGACAGACTCCATTCAGTAACGGCATCATCTGTCTCGGGCAACAAAGGTCACCTCGGCACTAGTCCCCTCGCCGACCGACTCTCCCTCGGTGAACACACCAAGGTTCACGTCCCCCCGTTTCTTCAGCATCTCGAGAATCCTCATGTCCAGACGAGGGGGAGACGATGGAGGGTTGAACTATGGGAGCGGCATGGTCTGCTTGCCCCCAATTTCCTCCTGAGCCGACAGGATTATCTCGGCCTCCTTTCGTACCTTTGTCCGCCTGGGGTCAGGGGAAAGCACTCGGTCTCCCTCAATATCGGCTTGTTTTCTTTTTGGAGACCGAGGGGGACTTGGCGGCCTTGGCTTGGAGGATTGGCCCTCCCTCGAGCAATCAGTCTGCTCATTTTGCCCTTTGTTCGCTCGGTCTTTCTTCTTCTTGAGTAGATACTCGAGACGCTCGGCCACCTTCGACAACGAGACAGACTCTTGAACTGTCTTGTCGGCCTTCATCTTCAGCTGTTCACAGTCATTGAGTATCCAGCTACCGAGGTGATACGGAACTGCATCACCGAGACGTTGGTCAGCACATGTGTAAAAAAAAATCACTTACCCTCGTCGGTATCGATTAGGCCTACCTTGTACTAAAATCCTGGCAACCGAAGGATGCGTCGGTTCCGATTCAAGTCGTCCAAGATTTCCCTTACTCGGTGTCAGGACCCGACCCTCCTCTGTCAGGTCCTGACTCATCTAGCACGATATTGTCCTCTTTGGGCCACAACAATACTCAACGGCAAGCATGCGCCCTCAAGGTTTTGTTTTCGAGAGCTCACGGTGCAACTTCCCAGGGGGTCACTGTAACGACCCGTCCGGGAAACTAGGGTTAAGGAAGTGTTTAAGGTAAGATTAGTGAGCTTAATCGGGGGTTAGTTGGTCCCGATAAGGTCGTTAGCCTAGAATGATGATTTTTCCCCTGGTTCGGGAAAAAAAAGTTTGGGTTTTGACCGATGACCAGGACGTAGTTTAGGACGTCATGAATCCGTAGGCAGGTGGCACGCCCGATTCCGACATCCGAGGAGGAAGTTATGATGTTCGGAAGGTTGAGGGCATAACTGTAATTTGGCTAAACTAGGGGGAAAAGTTGACTTTTCGTACGATTGGGTTTTGACACATTGACCTAGGACCGTTAGGTAGATCTCGTCGTCCTGAATTCAACGCCAGGCGGCACGTGGCCATTGGACCTAGGATGAGTAAGTTACGGGTCTAAAACGGTAAGGGCAAAATTGTAATTTTGGGTTCAAAGAGGGGTATTTTGGTCTTTTGGCTGTTTGGGGATCTGTGCAACAGAACAGGAGCAGGTGTACAGTTGATATTGGGACATTTGTGAGAGGGGCTTTGGGATGGTGACACGTGCTAAGGGTCTAGTGGGTTCTAGTGTGCACGGCTCCAACTATTTTGGCCGTGTGGTCGTGTGTGTGTGTGTGTGTGCGAAGAAGAGAGAAACAGAGGGTGTGGCTGAGAGGGAAAATCGATCCGATGAGGGAAGTGTGTGTGTACTGGTGAGTGAAGAAGTGAGAGTAGAGATTCAGTGAGGATTGATGAGTGAATTGAGTGTAATCTGGTGTAAGGAAACCGGTGATGTGCAGGGTGAGTTCACGGGGAAAACCAGAAAAACAGGGAGAACCGAGGGAGTTGGCGGTGGTGTGGCCGTGTGTTGAACCAATTGGGCTCGAGAGAAGACTAGAATGGCTCTGTGGACTCCAGGGAGTGCGACGGTGTGCACGGTGGCGATCGACAGCAGGTAATTCCTCACCCTCGTTCAGTTGCTCTATTTTTCCGTTAAGTTCAAACCGTGAGTCGTGGGTTTAGAGGACGAGTCGAGAGTTTTGGGGAGTTGGGTGAGACTCAGTGAGGTCCTAGGAACCGTCTACGGTGGTTTCCGTGACGGGGGAATGGTTGGTTGGCCGGGAGGAAGAACAGGGGATTGATCGGGTTTTCCTTCGAGTTAGGGACGATGATATAGGGGTTGTGTTGAGGTGTCTAAGTAAGGGGAATGGATTGTGGAGGACTGGACGAAGTGGATGGTGGAGAGAGGAACAGAATTGGTGGTGGGACGGAGGAGAACCGGCCACGCCGGTTCGAGTTGCAGGGACCGGTCTGAAGGGTAGTGTGGGGAATTTTCCAACATGACTTTTAAATTATTCGATGTAACGAACATTTTGGCGTTGGTTTCGAGTCAATCGGATATCGGCTCGATATGTTTCGGACTGTCCGAAGGTGTTAGGCCTCGGTTAAAAATAGTTAAAAATACGGGAAAATTATGGGTCTTGAGTATGAGTATCGTGAAGTAGTTAGTGACCTTATATTGGGATTTTGAACAGGTTCGGGAAAGCCGAGGATAGCGAATGGCCGGGGATGGCGTAAGTGCGCGCGTATCGAGGCGACGCTGAAATGGTCTGTGAGTGGACTTTGCTTTCTAACTCTTGATGCATGCATATATGTTTTTATATGATTTCTATACTTGATTCTATGATTTGATTTATGATTGTGATGGTTTACGGGTTATGCACGTTTTTCGAGGAAATGAAAGTTTTCACGTTTTACGAGGTTTGATAAATATCATGATTTAAACTTGGCTTAGTGAAGTGATTTCGGGATTTGAAATACGGTTGGATTTCAAGGAAAGTAAAAGGATTTTGAAAATTATTTTCGGGCTTGAGGCCCAGTTCAAAGGTGTTTTCGGAAATGTGATTTCGGGTTTCGGAATCGCAATTCCGGGTGACGATTCGGAATTCGATTCGGGACTTGAAGTGGATTTCAGGTTTGGGTTCGGAATGATTATTCCGGATGCTAGCTTACGGAATGATGGTTGCGAACTCGGATTTGGAAAGGAAATGGCTATGAGTTCTGGATTTGGATATGGAAATGGAAAATGGTTTTCAAATGGTTTTGGATTGGATTTGCTGGATCTGGTTATTGGGTTTAAAGACCCGGATATGGATTGACGGGGGACGGGCCCTGATTGAGTTTAAAGACTCGGGAGTTTAAAGACTCGGATATTGATATTTCCCCCATAGGCCTATTGAGTTTAAAGACTCGGGAGTTTAAAGACTCAGATAGATCCAGCAGGTTCGATGGATGAGAATGTGGCTTTAAATGTGTTTTGGGTTTTCATTGAAACTTGATGCTAATGTTTTGGGCAGTGGCCCGGATGAAATGGTTTTCGGTGGTTTTGGGCTGAGGCCCGGGATTGAGAAAAAGAAAATGTGTTTGGTTTTTCGTACATGGTTTTATGACGTAAATTTGATATGCATGCATTGGTTTTTTACGCGGAGGGTATAAATGTATGTGTTTTCTGATAACTGTTTTATTGAACGTAAACTTTATTTTTGTCCACTCACAGTCTTTTCGTGTTTTCGATACCCTCCAGGTTGTGGCGGCACGGGCTGTTGGTCTGGAGAGACGGAGACATCATATGTACGATCCACAGTAGGCTCTGCGCACTCTGGAAAGTTTGGAAGTTTCTGGACGGTTGGGTCGAAACTCCCTTGTCCGATTTACGTGTCACATGGAGGTTAGACGTCAGTTTGACCCTTGTGTCATACGCAAGTCAGACGGGAGCGGGGTTTAACCCTTAATCCCGGGGGATTAGGGGTGGGCCCTGACAGTCACCCATCATGGAATTGTACCAGCCTCAACTCGCTTAACTTTGGGGTTCCAATGCCCCCAAAGCCACTGAGCTCCCAAAAGGCCTCATGCTAGATAGGTGTGTGCCTACACCTTTAAGGCACACCACCATTTCCTTCCCAGACCATTCCCCCCTCGCAGGAATGTGGGATTGTTCACCGTTCCCTCCAGGACACGAGTCTTACAATCCACCCCCCTTAGGGCCCAGCGTCCTCACTGGCACACTTCCCGGTTGTGGTCTGTCTCTGATACCATTCTGTCAGGACCCGACCCTGCTCTGTCAGGTCCCGACTCATCTAGCACGATATTGCCCTCTTTGGGCCACAGTAATACTCAACGGCAAGCCTGCGCCCTCAAGGTTTTGTTTTCGGGAGCTCACGGTGCAACTTCCCAGGGGGTCACCCATCATGGAATTGCACCAGCTTCAACTCGTTTAACTTTGGGGTTCCAATCCCCCCCAAAGCCACTGAGCTTACAAAAGGCCTCATGCTAGATAGGTGTGTGCCTACACCTTTAAGGCACACCACCATTCCCTTCCCAGACCATTCCCCCCTCGCAAGAATGTGGGATTGCTCACCGTTCCCTCCAGGACACGGGTCTTACACTTGGTGTACGATTGTCTTCTCTTCTGTGGAGATCTCTTTGTAGGGGAACAAGTGTGCACACCGAGAAACCGGTTAGTAATTATAACCCTACTTGTCATAATAATGAAAAACAATCATTATACAGAACAACAGAAACAAGGTCGACCTATGCTACAACTTTCAACCTTGGGTCTGAAACTTGGTCGGTATTGGCGACCCCTCGGTATCCCCCTCCCAGCTCCCACCGACCAGGCAAAACTTGGTCTTATTCGACTTTTGGGAAGTCGGTATATCCAGGATAAACTCCCCCTGTTTGCTCTTTTTGTGATGGCGGACGAAGACCCACCCCGTGCTCTATTGCTTGAACCCAAACTCATACAGGTACATGAGCTGGGCATAGGTCGGCTCCAGTTGCTCGGCCCAACAGAAGGCCGTGTAAAGGGAGCAGAGCCAGACATTGGGATTGAGCTGGCCGAGTGTTACCCCTATCTTCCTCACCATCCTCCATAATCAGGGATGCAGCGACAGTCTCACCCCACGGTGTATCAACTCGGTATAAAATAACGCCATACTAGCTGGGGGGGTTACTTGGTCTTTCATCCCTTATCGATAGGCTCATGATCACCTACTCAGGCACGCCGAACTCGATTCGCACCTTCATCAAGCCTTTTTCGGTCTCCTTGTTGACCATTTCGTCAACAGTAAAAGCGGCCCGTTCTATCGGAACCGCATCCAAGACTGACAGATCACTGGTCGTTTTTCTCTTGTTCAACTGCACTGAGCCTTTATCTCGATCGTGGGTTAACTTCAACGCTCGGTGTACCCCTAATTTCACTATAGTCTCGGCGTCCACCAGGAGGTTTTCACCGCCCGAGTAATCGGCCAGTTCAACCCCTACGCCTGTCTCAGTTTTCCTGCTGGAGGACTCAGCCGTACCATGCACCGAGTGTGCCCTATTTTGTGCTTCGGTCGAGTGGGCCTTGTCCTCACACCCGGAGACGGGAATGAGAACCTGCACATTACTGTCTGACGACTCACTGCCCTGTGAGTCGTAGCATTTCTCCTCAGACACTGAGTCACTATCCCCGGACATCTACAAAAAAAAAAGGGAAACACAACTCAGAAGACCAACTCAGACCTACGAAGATCTGACCACAAAGTTCACCAAGTTTATGACCAGTTCTTCACCAAATCCTAATTTAATCGACATATTGGGCTTAAGGAGTGCTTACCGTATCTTTTCACAGAGGAGTTGTTGGTCGGAAATCGCACTGCCCTACGAACAGTCGCCGAAAGCTGATCGGAAATCGCTTTTTACCTTGACAGAATTTTCTCACTTTTCTCAGAAACACAAAGTGAGCAAATCAGTGAAAAAGCTCCTCCTATTTATAGAGCTTGGCGCAGAATATGAGGCGTCACCACTCTTAGTGGCCGACACTATCGCGACCCACAAATCTGACCGACACGTGTCAACCATCCAGCCGAGGGAGGCTAACCGTCCTTCCCAACTCCACCACTAACCTATCAGATGTCTCACTGAGACAAGTACACCGCTTGGTGCCCACCACTCCCAACAGGCGCTGGACCACCCCCACCGACTAAGGGTGGCAATTTTTGACACGACTCGAAACCCGCACGAAATTTATCTGGGTCAACCCGCACGATTAAAATTTTAGATCATTTTCGGGTAAACCCGCTATGACCCGTTTTGGGTTTCAGGTAAACCTGTTAACCCGTATAATGACCTGCTAACCCGTTTAATAAATGGGTAGATTTCGGGTTAACAGGTTAACCCGTATATTGGCTTATATATTGACCCATTTAATAAACGTGTCATTACTAACCCATATATCTACCCATTTACCTACCTAAATATCTATTAAATCTTATAATTTAAATAGGTTAAACATGTTAAACGAATCATAGGTTGATTGAGTTTTGAGTATGACCTGTTTATTAAATGGGTTAAACGGGTTACACGGGTTATTAACAGGTCGGGTTCGGGTTGGACATTCTTGACAGATTATTAAACGGGTCGGATTCAGGTTGGGTATAAATGGGTAAAACAGAATTCATGACACGATACGAACCAGACACGACACGACCCATTGCCACCCCTACCACCGACCTTGAACGGCTCCGCGACCGAGCTAAATACATCGCTCTCTTGACAAGCCAACACTGGGTTGGGCCCTCCTCACCGACCATGGTACCACCACCGAGCTATATTCAGAACATGATCGACCAAGCTGGCTCAGCCGAGACACCTTCTTCTAAGACCGACCACTTCCCACTTCTCTGCCGTGACCGAGACAATCTTGGCGGACTCTCTCGCCAAGGGACTTGGGGGATTGAAGGTATACTCCCCACCAAGGTCTAGGAAAATGTGACAAGCCCTCGACCGAGAAATTCCACCTCAATCAAGGACGTGGGGGACTTCTGTTGACACCATATCTGACCAGACCCACTGAGCCGTATACTTAAAGTCCAAGCATCAAACAAGGCCCAAACTCATAGTACTTACACAGCCCCAACACTGGGCCCAATGCGAGATGACATGTGTAAGTCTATCCGTCATCGATCTACGTAACACTTGTCAACACGCAAATTGAGGAGTATTTGTCCCACATCGAAACTATGAGAATTGGACATCCCATCTACCCATACATAAGGGGTACATATTTCTCAATAAAGGTAATTAATATCTATTATTCACTACAACTCTGTCCAATTTACCGTTTACTGTTTCTTTTTACGAACAAAATTACTGACTTGATCGTCGGAGAAACTTAAGCCGGCACCACACATCAATTTGAACTTTTTATTTTTTTAGTTTCCTATCAATCTAATCAGGCTACAAATTTTTAATAGATTGTGCGATTAATTATAATATTCACAATTGGGTTCTTATCTACGTATTGCCGTAGTATATTTTTGAATATAACATTCCATTATAATCCAACTGAAAGAAACTACCAATATTACTAGTTATTACCGAAACCAATCAATTGACATGCGTACCGCAGCGTACGTGCCTAGGTGGAGACAATAGAACACCAAATAGAAAGAGCGGAAAAAAAAAAAAAACAACTCTTAAAGTCTAAAAACATGACGTTTTTTTTCCTCTCGCGCTCTAGTCTACACAGCATAAACCCTAAAATCCAAATTGAGGAAGATTGAGCTGCTTTTGTGTTCTACACTTCTACTGCTGCCATCGTCGTTTCGAGGTAAGAATAACTTCTCTTAACTTTGATTCGCGCTGTTAATAGCTTCTCTGTTCAATTCTGTTTATCTTGTCGAATTTTCGAACCCTTTCAAAATTGTCTTACGAAAATGAGTTCGACTGCAATCTTACCCAAAAAAAAAAACTCTGAAGTCTAAAAACGCGACGTTTTTTTCCCCTAACTTAGGAAGATTGAGGTTTATGTGTATATATGCTGTAAATGTATCTGTGTGGTGTTACACGGCTGGTAATATGTGTGTGCTTTGTTAATTGTAAATTGGGATTGTAATCAAAATTGAAAATTGAATTTTTTTGAGTTCTAGACTTTAATAGTAACAAAAAATTTGACAAGGAGACCGCTAAAACTTGGGAATGTTTGAGGTATCTCTGAGTTGTTGTGAAGAAAGTGGTATTTTGAAGATAATAATATTATAACGTTTTTATACTTCAATAGTGGTTGAAATTGGTTATTCTCGTGTTGTAGTTTGTGAGGTTGTAGTAAACTCAAGAAAATAGGGCCTTAAATAAAACTAGTTCCTTCCTTGGCCTACATTGTGTCTCTAGTGTATGGTAGGATAGTTTTTGAAGGGTTTGAGAAGGATCAGATGGCTCTGGAATTTGCGGCTATAAATTATCTCATAATGTTTGAGTTTCGCAATATTTACCCTTTAAGTAAGTCAAAATGAAGATTGTGTTTTCATTGTCAAATATTTAGATTTGGACATTTGGTCATCATGGTCTCTTACCTGAATCATCCTCATGTAAATCAACTTGATTGGAAAGACACCATATTTGATTCTTTTGCATCACTATTAAAGAATATTAGCTAAATAGAAACTTCTGGCACATTTGATGATGAATGTGTAGATTCCACTTAAATGAGTCAAAGGTTAAAAGGTGGGAAAAAGAAGTAAAATAGTTTGATTTCGTGGAATCTGAGGTGAAAGAAGAGTAGAATATGGGGAAAAAAATTCTGTTCAGTTTTATTTTCTTCTTCTTTAGCTTTCATCCTAATAATTTAACCATTAATGTAGTTTACTGTTCCGTGGGACGATCGCGAATTGCATTCTAGATTTTTGTTTATGATTTCTCTTTTTTAGTTTGTGTATGCAAAATTTTGTTCTTCTCATTTTATAATAATCTATGGCCCACTGTTTCTGACCCATTTTGGTAATCCTTGTACAGGGAAGCTTGTTGACCATATCAGATTTATGATAAATTGGTGACCAGATTACATATGGCTGCTATTTTGCCTGCTGAATCCTCTCATCATGCAACGAGTGATGTTGGTTCCTGTATAGACGGTCAGGACAGGCTAGAGGAAGGATCTTCCTGGTACTTATATAGAAACGAAATTGAAGAAAATTCTCCATCTAGAAAAGATGGCATTGACTTGAAGAAAGAGACGTATTTACGCAAGTCGTACTGCACTTATCTTCAAGATTTGGGTATGAGACTTAAAGTGTGAGTTTCTTAGCCTTATCTCTAATTTCTTTTACATTTTTCTCTTTATCATCAACCAAGTAGCATTTCTATTGGTTGTGATTCCATCATCTGTTGTAATTTTTTTATCACTAGCTTTATTGTAACCCTATTCCTACCCAAAGAAAATGGGAAAAAGATAAAGAAACAAAAAAGAAAAAAGAAATTTACTATGCCCTAGTAGAATAAAATATAGCACGGCAAGAATAAAATTTATGATACTCAATTAATTTGATTTTTAATTTCATTAGTGGAAATTGTTTAGTGCTAAGAAATTTCTTCAAACCCTAAAATCATTATCATTATCTTCTTGGTTAAGATTCATCCAAGATTAGTCTCTCCGTGTAGAACTTTTATTTTCATCATGGGTCTCTGTTAGTTCAATGCTTAAACACCCTTGGAAGTGTATCTATGTAAATATTTGGAGACCTAGGTTGGTACTGTTCAGTTCAGATGATGTTTGGAAATATCAGAAACCCTTTGAGAGAACGGGCTGGTTAGATAGACCTTAAAAGTGTTAAGATGATGGGAGGACACACCTGTGATGAAGTTTTTCCCTTTGAATTCTCTTTTGTTTTACAATCATGGGGTTAACTATTTTTTATGAAATTTTACTTTTTACCAGCTTTGTGCTTGTCTTGTAATTACTGTATAAAAAAATGTCATATTAGTGAGTGTTTGTACATCGGTTAAAGCTTGTGAATTATAAATCAGGGTCCATTGATAGTGCCCTAAAAGCTGTTGTGAAATCTGGTTTGATAAAATATTTGTTAATGTTTTTTTCCAGATTAGTTGTTTGTTAGGCACATGCTGTTCTAGAAGTGGCATTTCAGTAAAAACAAAATAGTAACGTTTTCACGAGTTTAATTTGTAATAATATGATATGAGGTTGGATATGTCTGGTGACAAATTAAATGCATTAAGTAGCTTCTGAAAAGAGTTTCCTAAAGTGCTTTGTGAAGAAAGATTTGAAAGTAAAAGCATAAGCTGAACTGTCCTAAAATATGGGTACTAACTTTCTGATAATTTGAGAACATTATTACCTACAAATAATAAATTTATTACCTTTTTCTGACTCATTGATTCAACATCATGATGATCTTGAATATTTTGGTTTGCAGACCTCAGGTGACGATTGCAACATCCATAATTTTCTGTCATCGATTCTTTGTTCGTCAATCACATGCGAAGAATGATAGAAGGGTGAGTATTGAAAACCTGAATGCCCCTATCTCCTATGGCTGACTTTGTCTGTTGATCTCCATCTGACCTAGCTTTAGACTTTCTACCTTGGGTGGTACTAATTGCCTTTTGTTCGCTGTCATTAATAGATGATGTTCAGCCTTAGTGGCTGACTTTGTTTGTCTTTAATTATCTGAGCTAGTTTTAGAATTTCTACCTGGGGCTGTACTAAATACATTGTGTTAGCTGTTGTTGGTAGATGATGTAAAGACTTATTGGTACTGGATTTTATGTGCTTTGTTTGCTTGCAAAATTCAAATCTTAGCTATACTACGATACACATTGCACACTTGACTAGGATCTTAATTTGTAGCATCACACGACACTTGAAATTCCCATTATTTGGCACAAAGTGTGCCATAATCCGGATCGGTACACATGCCCCTGTCAAGCTCTTGAAAAAAATTTATGGCATTGCTTTTTTTTTTGGTGGGATGATACAAAGGTCTAAGGTTCGTAGCTGTTAATTTTCTGGAGTCAATCTATCATCACACTTCTTTCTCAAAATTGGCATGATTCTATTCTACTTAGACAAGATATTACCCCAGAAATTGCTTATAATAAAAAAGAAAACCCCGGATTACTGTTATCGCCACTAAAGCTCAATATCCTTCGTCTTTGGTGTACATGTGCTTATTACATAGATAGCCTCTAGAAGGTTTTGGTTCTATACGTCTTGGTGTATGAAGAAATCAGTCAGAGAGAATGACTATGAGTCTGACATAGGACAAATGATCAAATTTTGGTCGCTAAACTCAATTAAAATGTGCTGCAGACCATTGCGACAGTGTGTATGTTTCTTGCTGGAAAGGTTGAAGAAACTCCACGGCCACTAAAAGATGTTATCCTTGTGTCTTATGAAACTATACATAAGAAGGATCCTAAAGCAGTACAGAGGATCAAGCAAAAGGTAGTTTTCATTAAAGTGCCTTTATGGAAGACAAGTCCACTACCTCATCTATAAAAGATATTTTCCCTACAGGGGGAGCAGATATGCACACACATGTTGCAACTTGCAATTTTACAGACAAGCAGCTATCCAGCTGATAAATTTTCTTACTGAACTACGATTAAATGTTATTTTATTGTCTCCTTTTCTTCTTTATATTTGCTTTTATCTAAAGAAGATAATTTATTCTCATAGAATATGACTTATGTATTCAATTAGGTCTTTTAATTGATTACTCCTTTAGAATAAAAGTTGTAATCCTGCAGGAGGTATATGAGCAGCAGAAAGAATTAATTCTACTTGGAGAGAGGGTTGTTCTCGGGACTCTTGGTTTCGATCTTAATGTACTCCATCCATATAAACCCCTTGTTGAGGCGATAAAGAAATTTAAAGTAGCTCAACAGGCCCTTGCTCAAGTTGCGTGGAATTTTGTCAATGATGGGTATGCTTATCATAGCTTATATATGCTGCTCATTGTTGGCCTTTCTTCATTGAGTAAATCATTGTTACACCCTTAACAACTTTTACTTTTATTTAAAACCTTTAATGCTTGTATATTAAACAAAATAAGATTTTATCTCAATTTTTTTTATTCAAAAGTCCTTAAACAGAATTTATAAGCAATTAATTCCACATCTACCCTTTTGTATCTCAATAAGGAGGATGAATGAATTATTGAGAATTCATTTTAACAATTAAAAATAACATTGTCTTTTTTTTTCCTTTTTGCCCCATGTGCCCTTTAGTGTTTGATTTATTTGGCCTCTTGGGCCCTTTATTAGATTATGCATATAATAAATATGTATCCTATATATATATATTGTATATAGTAACAATTGAATATTTCAACGGTAGGGCATAATTTTTTTTTCTTTTTGGAGAGAGAGGGGAGGGGGGGGGGGGAGATGCTGGTGGAAAATCGTACGATGTAAGGTTTAATTATTGAATTTTGGCACAAAATTCAAGAATTAAACCCTAAATTATTTAATATCTTTAAAAGTATTTTTGAAGAATTATTGCTTTTAATTATCGTACTTTAAGTTAGATTAGATACTCATTACTTTTAAAATGAGAAAGTGAAAAAAAAAATATAAATAAGAGTAATATTTTCATAATCCCCAATTTAATCGTATAATAAAAAAAAAGTAATGTTGAAATCATGATAGATTTTGATAAGTGTTTTTTAGATTGTTGACGGACTAGTTTACAATTGAATGACATTAGTTGTAGTTTATATAAAACTGTAGTCTATTTTAAATTGTATAGTCTTTTGACTAGTCAAAGGAGCTATGAGTTTAATTTTTCTATATGCAAGTTTTTGAATAAACTTATATGTTAGTAAGGACCTATGATTTAATTGCCCTTCTTCTTTTCCCTCTTGAACTTGAAATGTGTTATGCAGACTTCGGACATCTCTTTGCTTGCAATTTAAACCCCACCACATTGCAGCTGGTGCCATTTTTCTTGCTGCCAAGTTCCTTAGAGTAAAACTCCCATCAGATGGTGAAAGAGTCTGGTGGCAAGAGTTTGATGTCACCCCACGCCAATTGGAGGGTGGGTGTCCTCGTTTTAATTCAGTAGGCGATGCTACAGAGCAATTAACAGTGTCCTTACCCTGACACTTATTCGCCATGAATCCAGATTGTTGCTCTACTTTCTGTCCTAGATTCTCTATTTCATGATAGATTGTAGGTTTGAGGATGAATTAATAGTTTAAAGTTCCAAAGATATTAAGAGGATTGTTAAATATTTTTATGAAGATATTGGGTATCAGCTTTGATTGTACGCAATTGTTTTGTGCAGAAGTTAGCAATCAAATGTTGGAACTATATGAGCAAAATCAAGTTCCAGCTTCCAATGAAGTTGAAGGGAATGCAGCAAGTGGCGCTTTTCATCGTGCTCCTTCAAAAGCTACAGCTTGCAATGAAGAACATGCTACAAGCGACAGTAATTTACAGGGTGGAGGTACAATACCTGAAACCTGGAAGCCTGCACCATCTAGGCCAGCGCCTGAGAAATCAGATATTTTAACTGATGCACCTCCTAGTAATACACAAAGCCAAAGTAATGACAACAGAAATACAGAATTAAAAAGTGCTCCAGACCAGAATGGTGATGTAGAATTCAAAGATGATCAACATCCTGGTCCATTGTCATCACACGTGGAGAAGATGGGAGAGGCTCAAAATGTATCAGAATTTGGGTCAGAGGCACAGGATGAAGAACGTCAAGAAGAGAATGGGAAAGTTGACACAAGAGAAGCAGGGGAATTGAAGGACAAACAGTATGGTCAATTTTTAGGAAACGGACTAGGTGCACTTTTGCAGTCACCTCAGGATGTTATAAAAAATATTGACCAAAAGAAACTGAAGGCAGTGCTGGAAAAACGAAGGAAGTCCCAGGGTGATATGAATCCAAAAAGAGACTTGTTGGATGTAGATGATATTATTGAAAGGGAACTTGAAGATGGTATTGAACTGGCTGCTGGGAGTGAGAAAATTAAGCGAGACGGGAGTCAAAGCTGGGCTGATTTCTCAAGTAGACCAGTAAATGAGGAACTTCATCTGGGAGAACATCAAGATGGTGTCAGGAATGGTAAAACTAATTTAAAGATTGTGGAAGAAGTTGAGGTGTCGGCACCTGCCGATGGTGGCCAAGGATATCTGTCTTCCATTTTATGTGACCGCAAGAGAAAAGCAGGAAGCCCTTCACTCAATGATTTAGAGAAGAAGCAGCGACATGATTCTGTAGCTGGAACCCCTCATCAGTTTGATCATACTAAAGATTACAGCAGGGTGGGGACAGAAATGGATCTCAAAATGCAAGTACAGGAAAATCGTGTCTGAGGTGGTGGGTACTGCTTGCAGCTTCCGGAGAGATCTTGATTCAATCACTTGCAAGTCCTCTTCATGTCCACGTGTATATTCCATTTCTTCGCAGGCCATCTTCGTATGCATTAGACCTTTATTGATGTTCCCTAAGGCACCCAAAGATATGCCAGTCCAATCCCTCAGCTTGGTGCCTTGTCTAACTTCTGTCAATTCCTTCCCCACTATCGTCTTCTGCGGATGTATATGTAGGCATGAAATTGAGGTTCATCAGTCCAGAATGGACTACAAAGCTAGGTATTTTCCATCTCATCTCATTCTAAGAATGTTTTGTACACACTACTGATGGTGACCATAGTCTATTAGTGGAAATGGTTAAATAGGGAAGAGACTTATTGACATTGTTTTTACTCCAGTTATATATTCAATGATCACTAATTGTGTATTGCATTAGTTTTGATTTTACCTCCTTCCCCGCCTTTTGGTCTGAGAACTTGGCTGAAAGAATGTAAGAATGAAGTTTAAGAGAAGCAATCTAACCATTGTATATTGCAACTATCAAGTGAAGGAATGTTGAGAAAATTCCAATGCTAGTTCCAATAGACAAAGTTTAGGAATGAACGTCTCCAATTTTGTTTAAAAAACGTTTGAATTTCATTAACCTTTTCTTTTTCCTGCTGATTTCAATACTCCTCGTGACTTCAAAGTATTGGAACTTATGTATTTCAATATTTCCTTCGAGTATAGTTCAGAATTTTAATTATTTTCAATAATTTTAAAGGTCAAAATGAGTTTATAATTGAAAACTCGTACTGAAAGCCAAAAGAGCTTTCATGAAGTGGTCTTAATTTTTCTTAATGAAATCGTTAGTCTATTTTTTTTTTCTCTTGGTTATTAAATCTTGTACAGTTCAATGTCGAAACTTGTCATTATGAGTATTTTTAATATTTTTAGGCCTCGTTTGGTATGTTGTACTGTACTGACTATTTCAATCGGATAGACTAATCTGTCCACCGGATAGACTGATTATTTAGTCGGGCGTTTGGTACTTTTCCGGATTAGAATGCCGACTATATTATACTGACCGGATTATATTATAGTAATTGACGAAATACTTATATCTTAAATATGAATTATGTATGTCATTATTATTATTATTATTTATTTTAATAATAATTATTATTATTATTTATTACATTTTTATTAATTAATTATTTTTAATTTTATCATTATTATTTATTAAAATATCATTAATTATTAATTATTAATTTATTATTAGTAGTATTTATTACTTTATTACTTTTTATTATTAATATTTACTAAATTGATATTTTATTTTTATTATATTACTATTTATTATTATTATTATTATTATTATTATTATTATTATTATATTTTACAAGATTACTAGTTATCTGACTATTTAATACGGATAATTTCGAGCGTATTATTTTAGCGTGTCTGGACCGTATAAAAATATTCAACCGTATTAACTTATACGGTGGCTAATTAATACGACTGGTACCAAACGCAGGTTTCAGATTATTTAGCCTATACGGACCGTAATACGGTGTACCAAACACACCCTTAGAGTTCTAAGTTTACTGAATCGGCCCTATTCGAGTCTTTCAAAATATCTGGCTTCACAACAACCTCCCTCCAACTACGCTCGTTTGGGTTCCGAGGCCTTTTGGTGCCCCCCTAAGGTCTCCCTTAGTAAATATGGACTCTGGAGTAGAGGGTTTTTTGCCTTTCCTTTCTTGATGACATGTTTGTAAATATGGACTCTGGAGTAGAGGGTTTTTTGCCTTTCCTTTCTTGATGACATGTTTGTAAATATGGACTCTGGAGTAGAAGGTTTTGTAAATATGGACTCTGGAGTAGAGGGTTTTTTGCCTTTCCTTTCTTGATGATATGTTTGGATATGGAATTTTAAAGCACCAAGTGATTTGTATACTATTAAGAAAGAATAGAATGATTGTAATTAGATAGTTCAGTAACTAGAAAGCGAGTCCGTGCACCATATGAACATAACTATGAAACTCAAAATCACTCCAAAATTATAGAGATGTTGTATGTTTTATGATTTATAATTTATATAATGTTCAAATTGCTCCTTATAATGACATTAACAGTTTACAGACACACATTAAATAATATATTTACTAGCTAAATGTATTATTTAATTGGGTTAAAATCTAGATAATAATAATATTAATAATATTCTCCATGAGCATTAATTGCTATTAATAATCAACTATTAAATAATATCTTTTATTAAAAAAGAATTATTTATTAATTACAAATTCCATTGACCAATCCGAATGCTCCAAAACTTACAAGATTTCTCCATAAATAATGAGCTCATTTAACTTTCAAGGTAATTTGATCTTTGCTTCTAAAGTTTTTTGTGATTTCTCTCTCAAAACTAATTTAAGCATCAGAGTGTTCATGGTTGAACAACCGCTAGGGCTTCAACGTTAACCTTGATTACTTCTTATTTGCTGTTTGTAGGAATCTAAAAGACTTTTTCAAGCATATTTGATTTCTATTTCAACAATTGATACTTTCATTGAGAGCTGAATTGAGAAATACTCAAGGAGTGTTCTCTAGTTCGTTCATCGTTCATCAAATTTGTTTGTCGTTTATCGACTTTATTGATCGTTTTTTTTAACTTCGTTTGTCATTCACCAACTTTGTTAATCATTTATCGAATTTATTCGTCATTCTTGAACTTTGTTCACCGTTCATCAAATTTGTTTTTCGATCATAGAAAGAACACGACGATCCATCCATTCATTTGAAGTTGTTGCTTACTTCTCTGTAGCTCGACTCGGAGCGGAGCACACACAGAGAACTAGAATTAACCACTAGGGCATTCCCCTCGTGTGACTATACAAGCACCTATAGGGACGTAAGGACCGATTATTGGTATTAGCTTCAAAACCTTTCCAATCTTTTCAACTCCTCCACCTCCACCACCTGCATCAAGAATCATAACAGATGCCTCCCCGCAAATGATACATCACTAAGTGACTACCGTGAAAAAAGTCACACTCTCGGAGCAAGGAGTTAACAACATCTAAGGCTGCCAGCACACAATCGATTTGGAGTGCGTGTTGGTGCTTTGTCATGAATTGAACATTCACATGGATGTCGGAAGCGGCATGTAGCTTCCCGA
The DNA here is from genome assembly GCA_032719365.1 of Prinsepia uniflora. Lineage (NCBI taxonomy): Eukaryota > Viridiplantae > Streptophyta > Magnoliopsida > Rosales > Rosaceae > Prinsepia > Prinsepia uniflora. The sequence goes on along the minus strand of CM064866.1, from coordinate 58,250,084 downwards.
GACACTCATAACAGCCAAGGGCGTATTGGCTATCGAATTGAGGAGGATGAGACATACTCACTAACACGCTCTCGGGGCTCAAAAACTAACATTTGAAGAGGTCGACAACCTTTGGCTCAAAATGACTCCCTACTTCATCGAGGTACGCTATAAGCTAATGATGTTCAGAGGATGTTGAATTGATGCCTCTGGAACATCCAACGTGATGGCGAACTAGAAGATGATCCATGCCATCAAATTCAATCATCTTCAACTTCACCTTTTGTGAGGAACATCGAGGAGGAACCATTTCCTCAAAGGTTTGCAACTCCGAACTGTAATCAATTCAAGGGGACCTCTGACTCGATGAAACATATTGACTATTTTCGAGGAATCATGGTGCCTCATAGGCATAACAATGCACTTATGTGCAAAGTGTTTTAGGCCTCCTTGCAAGGCTAGACCATGACATGGTTCAACCATCTCCCCTGGAGATTTCTTCCCTCTTTTGAAGGTCTAGCTCTTTCTTTTTTGAAGGAAAATTCACAATGTCTTCATATTGGTGAAGTGAAGGAAGATCATCTTTTTACTATCAGAAAGAGATCAAAAGAGTCCTTGGACAATACATTTGGAGCTATTGCGAAGAAAAGTCTCGTATTATTGGATTTAGTAACCTTGTTGCCGTACTGGCATTCAAGAAAAGGCTTCCCCGGGATAGCCAACTTTACTGAGACATTGTTATGAACAATGTCGTAGTCTCACCAAAATTCTCTATTTGGCAGAGTGACATGCATGTGAGGATGAGAAAAATTCCACCTATGCCACATCAGTAGGTACCACGAATCAGGGTCGCGTTAGTAAGGAGGAGTAACGTCAGCAGAGTGCCACATCAGCAAGGTTGATGTCAGCGGGTCACATCAGCATGTCATGTTAACGAGTGTGGGTAGCGCTTAAGAAGGCCACCAACCTTTCACCGGCGCGTGGTGGCCCGTGGGTGGGAATCTCGAGGCACATCGATACTTTTTCAAAAGTTTTTGACGAGTTGAATCTATTGGTGGTTGATTCGGGTCGATCGGAGTTCATTTAGTGGTAATTTTGGGTGTTCAAAGTCACGGGTTATGTGTTAGGGACGCGTGTACTATCCCAGGATTTAGGGGGTGTTTATGTAAGAGGTTATGTGTATTATTGGTGGCCCCCCGTTGTTACTTTGACAGGCTAGGATGCTCCGAGGACTTCTCAGGAGCGCACAGCTCAAGAGTGAACTACCGGTTGAACTGTGAGTGGATAGTTTTTTTTTATTAAATGTGATGCATATATATATATATGGTTTTATTGGATGGTTTGATTTGCAATGGATTGAATATATGATTCTAAATATTTTCTAGATAATTTTCTGATTTTAGAATATATATATATATATATATATATATAGATATATTCAGAATGTGGGTTTCTAGACACAAGTTATTATGGAATTTGGGCTTATGCCCGGCTTACAATCGGTTTGGGATTTTGTGTGTATTTCAAAGGCAAGTTAAACGTATTTTTGTAAACTAGTTCTCCCAATATAGTCATCCTCATACAATTGGATTACTATTCTGAAGTTGGACTCTGAGGGTTCCAATATAAGGAATCAGACGTAGTTAGAGTTGGACTCCACACGTTCAGATAGAGTTGGACTCTATAGGTTCCGTGATTATCTACGTGTAGTACAAGGGATTAGCTAGTTGGACCAGCAAGGTACGAGGTTTGACTATTATTGATTATCATGTTCAGAGTTTTTCAAATTGTTTATAAATAGGGATTTAAGAAGAATATGGACCAAGGCTATTTATATGGTTTACATGATTTACAATTGTCCCATGGTTTTATATATGAAATTTTTTTAATCTAAAATTAAGTGTTTATTTGTCTATGCATGCATGTTTTTAGAAATTGGAGGTAAAAAGGATTATTTCGGAAATGTTTTCCAAAAACTTTTATTTTGTCTACTCATAGTTTTTCGTGGTTTTCGTACCCTTCAAGCTAATCTTGTGACAATGACTATTTTGAGGTTGAGGCTTATTATTTGGGACTACGGACTCTGCATTAACCAGAGTAGGATTCTGGTTGTTTAATTATTGTCTAGTGCTCTATATAACCGTTAATTTTTTGACTTTCGTACAGTTAACACGTGGAGTTTATCCCTTGTCTGACACTATTTTCTTATTTATTCTTGGACTGAGGGTATTTTTGGGATTTACAATTTTTGCGTTAGATAAGAGCATGCCCTTTTATGAGTATCGAGGTGATTTTGGGGAGGGTTCTGTCACATGTGTTTCCTTACCACTTGCTTAATTACCTACTTATAATGCCTATATTTTTTTTGGTACATTTCTTTGTAATATAACTTCAATTTCATGGAATTTTGAAATTTGTCATCCGAACATACTCTGAAACTTTAAAGTTCCTCATTCAGCCGTAGCTTAAATAGCAAGAGGTCATCTCTTTGTTAATATAAAGAAACATCAGAATTTGATTCAGCCTTTTCTATGAATAATTTCGAATAAGTTAGGTAGTTATTGTTGTTGCTTTTTGTTTTCAGCTCTTTTTATGCTGTTTGGTCCTCCTTTACAATCACATATTGGAGTTTTTGATCAGTTGTGACATTTATCTTTCACGATCGTGTAATCAGGCATCACACCAGGTCAATTTCTAGAAGCTTCAAATCTCAACACGTTGAATCTCATTACATGAGGTGGTAGGTGGGATATGTTGGCGGCAACATCGACAATGACCTAACTTTGTTCAATTATTTGTTTTAGTTTTATTAGTTTCACTTTAATTTGGAAAAAACTAAATAATTTTAGTAGCTCTTTTAGGTTGCATGTGTTGGGTCTTTCCTTTTGTATGATTGTTCTGTCCAATAGCTCTGTATTAGGGAGACTTGGTCCCTCATTTTAGTGTGAATTAGTATTGGACAAAGTTTGACCATGAGCTATAGTAGCCTTGATGATAAGCATGAGTTTTCCAATTGTTTAGTGCTCCCATCGGATTAATTTGGAGATTCCTTCATTTGACCACTAGAGATTGCTTTATACATCTTGCTTTAAGAAATATGGACCTGTTTAGTGGTATTCTTGCATAGTTTTTCATTTTCTCATCTACAAACATTTGGTGGTCGATTGTTGAAAAATGAGTTGGGAATATGAAGAGGAAGGATGCCACAATTTGGTTAAATTTTTAGGATAATACTTGTATCCTACTCTGGACATACCACCTCATCTACCATTTTGATTCCTGAAATTGTTTTCTAGCTATATATTAATCACAACTAGTCATTCTCTAAATTATCATTTTAAGATTATCTCTATACAAAATAAAAAAATAAAGATTAGAGGTCGTTTAACCATATAAAATATATATATAAAAAAGTTGGAAGGTTTAATGAAAAATATATTATAATGTATGTACCACCATAACTAGCCAATGGTCATTACCATTGTCACCGTTACCAGTGTATCCAAGGATGAAAATATCGATATCGACGGATATATCGCTAGTCAAATTTACGGATATCTCGCCCCAAATATCGGTATCGATATCGATATCGTTTACGGTCAACAAAAATGACGGAAATTCGGTCTAAAAGTTGGAAATTTGGAATGAAATTTTGGGGAAAACGTAAATACTCAATTATGGTTATATATGACTAATAAAAACTATAAAATGACTTTGAAGTGAATTATTATAATTGAATGTTAATATAATTAAAAACATAACAATAAGCCTAAAAAAAATTTGAATGGAAGAAAAATTATAAAATGAGTAAATATATTTAAAATTGGAAAAAAAAATGATAAAAAAATAGAGTCAATTTTTGTTTAAAAATTGGAAAGGATTGATATATTTAAAATTGGAAATGATTGATATTTTTAAAATTGAAAATGATTGATATATTTAAAATTGGAAAAAATGACAAATATAGTTCAAAATAAGGAGAAAATGACAAATATAATTCAAAATATGGAATAAATGAAAAATATAGTTCAAAATAAGAAATAAATGAAAAATATAGTTCAAAATAAGAAATAAATGAAAAATGTAGTTCAAAATAAAAAATAAATGAAAAGAAAAAAGAAAAAAAAAAAGGCAGCAAAAGAAAAAGAAAAAAAAAGCCATCATGCGTAAAAGAAAGAAAAAGAAAAAAGAAAGGCATCCGCGCCTTGGGGGGTCGAACTTGGGTGGGGTGCAACTGTTTTTAAATAAAAACAGCCCACAATCAACTCTACTAACTTGCCTGATTGAAATATTAGGCAACCAAGTAATATATAAAGTGTACTTACTGACTTAAAACACTCATCTTATACCTTGCGCGGGTCTGCTATTCTGGTTTTTTGACCAGGCGGCATGACCCGGCTGTAACTTGATGGTTTTACGTCCGATTTTCATGAAATTTGTTCCTATCTCGATCGTTTTAATGAAATAATGAGATCAATGGGCTTAAAACAAGGAAAAATGTCGATATTTCGCTCAATTTCTTCCCCCCCCCCCCCCCCCCCCTTAGCTGCCGCCAGCCAATTTTGACGATATATCGTCGATATATCGGCCCTATCGGTCGATATTTCAATCCCCGAGTGTATCATCGTTTCCACCATTATCACCGCCAGCACCACAATCATCACCCTTGGCACCATCTTTGCAGTAATCACCACTACTACCTCCATTTCCATCACCACAAACTCTCGGCACCACCACCCTCATTACCGTTACCATCTTCCCTAATTAACATTACTTGGTAAAACCACTACTAACACTGTCACAACAACCACGTCTATCTATTACCAGCACCACCACCACCACCACCCAAGCTGACAGGACCCGCCCCGATCCCACAGGGACCACAAGGGGACGTGCCCTGCTCCCGTCTGACACCCAATAATTCATACCAATTTTAACCTCAAAAATATTTAAATGCATAAATAACAGAAATTAAGTCATACATCAAATCCGAATTAAACGAATGTCAGACAAGGGATGAAAATCCGAAATACAAGTTGCGAGCACGACTCTATTAAAAACCTGCGGGTACACCACCCAACAGGGGTTCAGGTACGCAGGAAGTGGATCTATGCCTCAGCCTCTGGTTCCTCCTCTACCTCAGTTTCCCGACCTGGAGGGGTTATCAAAACAGTAAGGGTGAGTGGACCGAAACTCAAGTTTATAAAATCATTTGATAAGTAACACATATAATTTACCCCTCTGTTTTCCAAACATGCATGCATCATTATTTAAAATCATAAACCATATAATATAAACCATAAGGCATGTAATAAAAACATAAGTATAATTTTAGTTGCTGCACTATACACTCCAATCCCGACATCCCTGATGTCTGACGTCCCTGACGTCAATAAGGTCACAATCACAAGGCTACGCGTGCCACTCGGGTCTCAATTTCCGAGTTCAATCCCCGAACCCCGTTCGGGTACAGCATCCCCGATGCTTAGCGTCATAGACGCTGGACGTTCTAGACGTCCGTGACCTCTCCGGGGTACCTCATCCGGAGGAGACAATATAACATGGAAGGATCTATACAGTGCAGTACCAAATACATTTTATCGATATCCACATGCAAGGTATATATATACCTAGATAAAATCTGAATCAATCATTAAGTTTCACCAAACGGGTCTCAAGCCCAAATACCGTGAAACGTGCCATAACCATATTTTCCATATCATCAAAAACATCATTGGTTTAGCATATGAATAAATATAATAAAACCAGAAAACGTTTATGCACGCAAGGGTTTAAGAAAATGGCCCACTCACAGTACAGTCCTGCTGAAAACCGAGCGTTTACCCTCGATCTGGTACAATTACAAAATTCCTGTCACATCCAAAGTATACGTAAGGGTAAATACAAACCCCTAACATTCAACCAAGAAACCCTAGACCGAAACCGGTCCGGAAAAGCTGCCCGTACACGCTTTCCAAGGCAAAAACTCTCATTTTGACCAACTTAATGATCTCCGATCGACCCGAAACCACCGCCATTGGATCCGGATCGTCGAAACCTAAAGAATGGTGGTGGTCCCACCAAAATTACTGTTCACACGCGCCCCCACGCGCCTGGTCAACCCCCTGGTCAACGGTGCTACAGTACTGCTGACGTCAGCATGACGTCAGCATGACGTCACTGCTGACGTCAGCATGACGTCATCACTGACAGTGTCCGAGGACACGTGTCAGCAGTCCATTGGTCCCCGGGCTGACTGAATTCTGACATGATGACGTCATCATGACGTCACTGCTGACGTCAGCATGATGACGTCATCCGCTACAGTAACCGGGTCTGAGAACCGGGTCACCGCAGACCCACGGTTCGACCCGATCAGTTCTCTCCAACCCGTCCACCATTTCTGATGGGATTTGTTCCTATGGACTCGTCACAAGGTGTTCAATGGTTCTACGGACTCAAAACTAGTTCCTAGGTTCAAAGAACTACCTGTAAATCGACAGAAATCCGGCTGCCGGCACTGGTTCGTCTTCTCCGGCGAGTCGTCCAGCTTCCAGCCGTGAACCTTGGTTTAAAATGGTCGTCTGGGTCCCTTAAGTGTGTCTTAGAAGCAAACAAACAAAATCAACGTCAAAAACGATCGTTTCGAAGAAGGGAAGGTAATCGGGTCATACGGGTTTTTCAACCTACCGCCGCCGTGTCACCGCCGCACGTCGTCCAGTCCAGCAGAGGGTCGTCCTGCCGTCACAGTGATCCCAACCGTACGTTGGTTCGAGCCTCAGAGTGAAGGTTTGGACGGTTTGGTGACTTGGGCTGTTCGGGTCTCCTTCTCGGGTCTGGGAGGAATTCCGGCCGTGCAGGTGGCCGTGGGGAGGTGGTCGGCGTCTGGGGTGTGGCTGCTGGTCGCCTGGTGTCACCGTGAGGGTGAGGTTGCAAGGTGAGGGGCTGGTGTGTTGGTTCGAATGGTTAGCCGTGCACACGGTTTGGAAGAATGAATGAGTGAAAATTCTGGGAATTAATAAACAGGTTGGCTGGATGGGTTGAAGGGCTGAGATTAAATCTCAGCATAGGATCAATGGTGAGGATTTGAGGAGAGGAAATTAATTGTTTAATCCAATGGCCAACAGAGATCCATGTTTTAGGGAGTGTGGGGATGAGTGACACTTGTCACTCATCCAAGGGTCCAGAATGATTTGATTAAAGTAACCAGATTCCATAATAAAATAATATTTTAATCCGGTTCTCGGTTGGTTCGGTTAAATGCGAAATACTTCCGTGACCATAACTTCCCCGTACGAAGTCCGATTTCGGCGTGCCGCCTGTCTACGGACTCAGGACGTCGAGACCTACCCAACGGTCCTTGAGTCAACCGAAAAATAGTTTCCAAGGGAAAAGTCAACATTTTCACCCCCAAATGTCCAAATTACGGTAATGCCCCTGAACTTCCGATAGTCATAACTTTTTCCCTGATCGTCCGAAATGGACGTGCCACCTGTCTATGAACTCGTGACGTCCCGAACTATGTCACGGTCATAGGTCAAAGTCCATTTAATTTATAAATCAAAAAGTCAACAATTGGCCATACCCAACGCAAGGGTAAAAGCGTCAATTCAACATTAATTTACAATATTAAAATCCTCGAATTTCCGGGGTGTTACACAATCACCCTCCTTAATACTGTCATAATATCGCTATTGTTATCATCATGACCATCGACACTACTATTTATTTATTATTCATGCATCATTTTGATGTCATCTATTACCTTTTTTTACTTATCTTTTGAGTTAATTCATGCCATCAATAAGGGAAAATGATCCTTTTTGTGAGACTTATGCAAAATTGGAAAGAAAGGTTAATTCTGAGAATAATGCAAAAGAATGGATAAATCCATAATTAAGATGAAGAAGATATCTCAAGCTAGAATCGAGCCCTAAAATGAGGTCCTAGACCATGTCCCTGTGCCCGTCTCGTCCCAAGAGCAAGGGTCTTGCCAGACCAAGCTCTCTATCGATGTTCAACTCCCTAGACCTATTCCAGGCACGGTTGTGAAATGTTCGAGTCATTGGGCCTGTCCCAGAATTTTTTCTAGCCAAGTACCCGCCTGCGCCTATGCCACGGCTAACGGTGCCCATTCTTCCATCTCGTGCACCTGCAAATCTATCCAAGCATCGTCCCTACTAGTAGTGCACTTGTAACCTTCATCAAAGGCACTACTTGATAGGACCCAACCCGGAGAACAACATATATAATATACCCAAGTCCTGCTCCCGTTTGACAAGTAACCTAAAATACTAAATGAATCCTCGAATCCTGTCAGACAATGGATACTTGCATACTCGTGAGCTCATTTCTCCTTTTCGTAAGCAGCCTTAATTCTCGTGCAGCGGCACTGCAGGGTTTCAAAACCAATAAAAATGTGAACGGACAAAAATAAAGGTTTTAAAAAACATATTATTCAAAAACATACTATTTGCCCTCCATTTTATAAAATTATGCATGCATCAAGAGAAATTCTTAATTCCAATAAATAGGCAATGAAATACAAAAACCTCAAAGTACGTGTAATAGTAAAAAATCCAGTAATAACATAAATTAAGCCAACCATGAAAACCATATCAAATACCAAAATAGACACGATCATACCAAACAACCATATTAACTGAGCGATCCTCGATGTCTACAAGCTGAATCATCATATCAAATGTGCACTACCGATAGGCTAATATCACTCAAGAACTACATAGCCTAGATCGACGTCTGAGTGTGGACCAGCTTAGAAACTATGCAGCATTACCTCGACGTCTGAGTCACGGTCCCAGTCTCAAGAACTACGGAGCATTACCTCAATTTCTGAGATTGATCACAAGTCTCAAGAACTACAGAGTATTACCTCGACGTTCGAGACTGTCCAACCAATTTAGGATCTCAAGGAGGGTTTCCACATCACATCACATATATAACATATCCAGAATCCAAAGTATCCAAAATCACATAACCATATGACGTATAAACTCCATGTACATAATCCAAAACAAATCCAAAAACCCGAAACCCGAATCAAATAGCAAGATCTGGGCCTAAGCAGAAATCACCGTTCAATCCCAAACATCATAAAATGTGCCATCAAAAATATATTCGAAAACCCATCCAAAAATCATATGGAAAGCACCAAAATCCAATTTCACAAATTCTCATGTCATAAAACACCTGCAATTCAAATCCACAATCGAAACGGAATTCGAAAACATAATTTACGAAAACTTCGTAAACGTGCAATAAAATAATAATTAAATATTCGTAAAATCATTGAAAATCACATAAAAATTCCAATCACCCAAATATCATCAAAAACACATAGAAACACATTTAGAACACTTAAATATGCAGGCATAATATTTTAATAAAATAAAAGCCTACTCACACGTACCATACGGGCAGCCGATCTACATTGCACGCATTTCTGTAAAATCTGAGAATACCACATCCTATTAAAAATCACTTCTAAGGGTCACTAATCACCCCAATTAACTCACTATTTGATCCCATCTGCACTGGATCCCATCAGAACTCTGAAATTAAACGAGTTTGAGCTGGTGCAATCTTATGATTGATCACCCATTAGAAGTTGCGCATGAGCTCCTAGGAACAAAACCTTGCGGGCAGAGCTGGTTGGACCAGTAAGTCCAGAGGGGACAATATCGTGTTGAGTAGACTGGGCCGATGTGCAACTCTGGCCTAAAGGAGGCTTTTTGAGAGCTCACTAGCTTTGGATTCCTTTGAGACTCCAAAGTTAAGCGAGATTGGGCTAGAGAAATCCCAAGATGGGTGACCTACTAGGAAATTGAGCATGAGTTCCCAAAAATAAAGTCGTGAAGGCTAGGCCCAAAACGGACAATATCGCGTTAGGGGAGTCGGGTCGTGACAACTAAGCACACTTTCAAAGGCCATTTTGGGGAAAGTCTCATGCTCAAGGAGGCCTGAGACATGTCCTGCGCCAAGGTTTTGGGCCCAGATTTGGGACTAAATTTCCAAACCCATTTCCAACTTAACTCAGAGCCTAAAAACTCTAAAGAATAATATTACTAAGCTCAAGGCGTGGTTTGGCTCAATGGTTAAGGTATGTGCAAGAATTCTAAAGAATGCTCAAGAATGCTCCTTGGCTTGCAAGAATGCTCAAGAATCACTTATCCTATCTTCTTGGTGCAAAAATATCCCTTTTCCGAGTGAGATTTGGATTTGTTGATCACATCCAGCTGGAACAAGTAGCAAGTCCAAATCTCATGGGGTTTCCTTTCCAAACTGTTCTCCTAAAACCTAGAGGAATTATCTCCTATATATTTTAACCCTTAGGGCACGACTGAGAGTTCCCCTTTTGCCTAATTTTTACCCTTGCCGCAATTAGCTTTGATACTTGTATTATTTTCAAGTTCTTTTCTGTATCTTGGACATGGAGCTTGGAGAAGAGGCTTTGACATGTCTTCTACAGTGCAACATTGTTCTCTTTCCATTAGTTTTCTAAACTCTTAGTTCTTATTACATGTTTAATGCAATTTTATATTATTATGTTTTCAAATTCAATTATGAGTGAGTAGTTCTTTCTAGGATTGGGGCTACTTGAAGCCCTCCCATGATAGTTTTGTAATTGGATTTTTGGCTCTTGATTGTGATTTCTATGCATGCCTAATAAGTTGGATTACCATGTTTCATGGACCGAATTTAAGCCTATAAGCCTAGTTAACTCATTTGCATATAATTATAGATGTAATTGCTTGAGTGACCGTCATATCACCTTGTGGTTTGTAGCATCAAGTTTAGGAGGGGGAATCCTATTCATAATCTCAACTTATGAAACCTAGAATTTCATGTCACTTTTCTAGGCTAATGTGATGTCATGAAATTCCGTTAGTACTTTTTGCATTATCTAATGATAATAGAAGCATATGCCCTATCTAAAACATACTAAGTAAGAGGGAATAAATGTGTCGAGTGAACCGACGCCAGATCTTAGGCATAGACACTTAATGCAGATAGTGCATAGTAATTAGGTCAAGGAAATCTAATGAGGAACTATAATTGGTTAGAGTCGATAGTAAGCCCTGATACGCCTTGATCAACCAACTCCAATCAATCAATCATTTGTGTGTTTTAATTCTATTTTCATTACTTACTTATGTGAACATTAAATCCTCAAACCCCTATGATAATCTATTTCAGTCTAAGTTATCTTGAATATGAACTTAAAATGAAAATCATCGTTAAACAAGTCCTCGAGGGATCGACCTTTGCATGCTACTATACTACTATATTCGATTTTGTGCACTTGCAAAATTATAACTAGTAGAGTTATTTTTCATCTTAATTGTGTTCAATAAATTCTCTATCAAATGCCACCATGCACTATCGACTATCCCTACCACCACCCTCATGACTATCCATATATATGTTTGGTGCAGAATCAATCTGCGCCATCACGATCTCTGCTTCTAGCACCCATATAGGCATTGACACCATCATTACTACTGCTACAATTGCTCCTAACATCACAATCGATCATCACTACCTTAGGATACCACTACAACCACCTTAATATTTGAAAGAAAAAGTTTCTATCGACAAATGTACTTACTTTATTTTTTGATATCCATACCAAACATATTTCAATTGTTTTCAGATTATCATAATCAGACTAAGCAAGATACTGACAGGGCGAGACTTGAACATTTAGAAATATTTGAGGTTGATTTGATTAACGTGTCCCAAAGTTGAAAATTTTAATTGAAATATACACATTTTTGTTTTGGTTTATTACTTAAGATGACACAGAACAGGCCACTCAAGCTCAAGATACACTTAAAATTGAAATTTGAGTCACATTTCCCAAAACAGTTAAATTGTCAAATTCATGAACCATTTTACTTATACTGTGAATGATGTGAAATAGATCGAGGCAGGAGGTAAGAACATCTAATCCAAATCAATCATCGAATACTGAGGTTTATAATGGTTTATCCTATAAAGATGGTGACATCCATTTTAATGTTTATATTATATATGAGGATAGAATATATAAATGTTTACAAGAGATGTAGTAGAGAGGAGTCCATAATGGAGGATGGATGGGAGGAGTCCATGAAAGGGCCTACTCCTAAAAATACTTTGATAATCATGCCCAGTCCTACTCCCATCTGATAAACAATCCAAAGTACTAAAATTACCTTTAACTCTTGTTAGACAAGGGATACTCGTGCTAATTTACTGCTCATGCCTCTACCTCTCGATCGGTCCCGATTTTCGTGAAATGGTCTCAAGGGTCAAATATCATTAAAAATGTGTGAGTGGACAAAAAATAACATTTTAAAAACACATTTTTCGAGGAAAATAAACATTTACCCTCCATTTTTAAAGAAAACATGTATGCATAAAATAAAACGTAAATAAACGAACAATCGGGTTTCAAATTGAACAAACCATTGGTTGTGGAACCACAACAATCATAAAATAGTAGTACACTCATGTGGCCCACATTTCTCAAATCCATGTTCATCAACTCACACAAAGACATCAGGACACAAGCATCATAACCAGACACAACCAATCTTCAACTCCATGAGCATCAACTATCTGGGAACTCATCATAGCAGTAATGTACATAATCCACGGATTAAATCATCCAAGCCTCATAACCAGGCACAATCAATCCTCAAACTCAAGTACCAGTTACAGTGAGCAACATCACTAGGCGTAGGCTAACTCAGGAATTGCATGAAACACTATTCGAGTCATGATCGGGAACTGCGCTAACGCACCATCCGGACATGTCTATGAACTATACGTAGCACCATCCAGATTATAATAATATCCCCCAGGAGCTGCACTTACGCACCATCCGGTTCGTGTCCAGGAACTGCTATCACGCACCATCCGGACATGTACTAGTATCATACAAGGATAACTTCCATGGAAATCAATTCAAAAAATCAAGCAAACTCATTTAACACAATCTTTGACTTAGAACCAAGTCAAAACACATTCAAAACCCGGACCAAAGTCCAAAACACAATTTTCACAAATAATCATAAACTAGTGTCCATATAATGATCAATAAATCTAGAAAATCATCAAATAATCATTTCAAAATCATATTCAAACCATTACAGCATAAATCATGCAATAAACATTCCTCCGAAATTCCGGGAATTGTACCGCCTGTAATAAATCATCACCAAGGGTCATTAATGTCTCAAATAATCTTACATTTAAATCCCCTAATTTTTTAGAATAAATAAAAATTTAAGACCTAACATAATACTTCGGACATCCAAAATTACCCCGAGATGATGTCTAATCGACTCGAAAACTGTACCAACGTGTTTGTAACATCGAAAAACTTATTGACCACATTTTGAGTTGGGGTGGCATGCGCCCCCACGCACCATGTACCCTCTTCGCGCGTGGGCCTTACGCACTGGCACTGTTCACATTCTTCTTCCTCTCACGGGTTAACCTGAGAATCTACACAACCAACCCGACCCGCATAGGTTGACCTGACAATATCTTCCTTATTTCCTGTTCGTTTTAAACGTGCCAATAATCAAACTTCACATAATCTACCTTAGGAAGAGATCTATGATGTCAAAGTAGGGAAAAACTTACTCAAAATCATGGTCCACTTCACCCAACTTCGGCCCAAAACCAAGCTTCATGCGTCCAAAACTTCCATACTTTCGTCTCAAATCAATCCAAATAACTCAACTAAGAGCTTGGATAACTTAGTCACAAGCTAGGAAGCTTCAACAACTCAAACAACCAAGTTTTTGATTTTCTGATTTTATGGTTTTTCGGGTTTTCCTTCTCCCTCCCACTTAGTTTCATCCTTCTTCTCTCTGTCTTTCTTTTTTCTTTCTTTTCCTTCTTCTTCTCTCTTTTTCCTCTCGGATCCAACATCCACACACAACACCATAACACATATGTATCCACACACACAAAAGCACCCACTGCCACACTAAGGCGGTGCACACACTCACACACATGCAATAAGGGGAGGTAAATGGATAAGGGAACTTGTCACCATCACAAAATATATCCCTTGTGAAGTTACCAAAATGCCCCTTATGTCAAAATTACCAAAATTCCCCTAGTCAATTTAGACCCGTAACGAACTCATCCAATCTCCATTCTGACATACTGCTTGTCTACAAACTCAAGATTCCAAGACCTACGTAACCGTCCTCGTGAAAAGTCCAAAAATCACCCGGTAGCGAAAAGTCAACCTTTGACCCCCTAAGAGCATAATTGTCAATTCCCTTTTTAAATTTTCGAAATTAGCTTTTTTGAATTTCTAGATCATTTCAGCCCATGTGGAGGCTCTTTATAGGATGGGTGGTACAACTGCATTGATCAGGTACCTCTGTGATGGATGGGTACCGCTTGTGAGGACCAGAAACCGCTCCTGCTAGGGCCTTGTGCCACTATTTTCTTATGTGCGCAGTTACCAGGAGGGCAACACCTGGCACTCTAGGCTGGCTCCTAGTGCCTTGGAATCCCAAATACCTATGCCCAAGGTCACATGATAAAGTGTGAAAGGCGCTCCCTAGGTAAGATCTTATGGACTGAGAAATGAGAGACGCGTGTCCCTTATTTACAAATGTGTATGGGGAGGTGTGATGCACGATTTATGAGGGAGTAACCTTGTTGTATAGGCAATTAAATGATACCAGGTCAGTGGTGCCAGTTGAGTAGTATCAGGGTAGGCAGTTGAGTGGTACTTTGGTGAGTGGTGACAGTCAATTGTTACTGAGGTAGTCAGTTGAGTGGTACTCAAGTAAGTGGTACCAGTTGAGTGGTACCTAGGTAGGAAGTTAAATAGTACCCAAGTAGGTGGTTGCTACCTAGGCCCAAACCTAGAATAGGTGTTGTGAGTCTAGGATGATAGTGGATCCTCCTAATGGAACCCTAGGTTTTAGTAATTAAGGATCCCAATGAGGTCTTGTCAACTACTGTCAACTACTATCAGCTAATTTGGTTCGGCCTACAATGACCATCAACACATACCATTCGTAAAGCCATTTAGGACAATGATAATTGTGTCTAATAATTTATCCTATCAATGACAATGACAATTGTGTCATATAATTTATTCTATCAATGGCAATGAAATCTTGCCACTTTCAAAGAGGTTGTCTGACAGGACCCGTCCCTGAAGGACAAAGTTAACCGTGCCCGGTCCTGCTCCCGTCTGACAAGTCAACTGAAAGTCCGAAACTACCCTTCAGCACCTGTCAGACAAGGGATATTTGCGCATGTGCCTGCTCATACCTCCACCTCTCGAATAGCCTCGATCAACGCGCCACGACCTGAAGGGTTAATAAAACAGAAAAGGTGTGAGTGGACAAAAATGACCTCTTATAAAAACATTTATCAAAATATATTCTTACCCTCCAGTTTTCACAAACTTGCATGCATATCGTAAAACATGAGTAATAGTATGAAATCATTCAAGTATGAACAGTGGACCGATAAAATCAAAACACGTTTCCCATGGTCCACAAAAACTCATGTTCATCAAATCAGTTCATGTTATAAAACATCAAATCCCGGCTCTCAGGCCAACACATGTGAAAACATAATCACTGGCCACAAAGACCAAAAACCCGTACTCAATACCAGTACGTCATCACAACAACATCAATCAGCACTAATCACCAGTGCACAAGAAATATATCAATCCAATCAATCCGCACTACTCACAAGTGCATAAAATATCACAAATCACATCTGCACTACTCACAAGTGCACAATCAATCAAACTGCACTACTCACAAGTGCTGCACTACGCGTAGGACAATATCCAGTCACTCTCTCGGGAACAGACACCTCTGGGCTCAACCCCCTCGGGCTCAGTCACCTCTGGGCGAACACATCCCCAGGCTCAGACACCTCCGAGTGGTACATCCAGGCTCAGTCTCATCCGAGAAGCTGACTACCATAGGATCAACTCATGATCCTACAATCACATCCCCCAAGCCCCGGTCGTCTGGGTAATCCCCCCCCCAAGCTCCGACCGTCTGGGAATATCATAATCACAATGAAAACCATCTCGGGAATCACATCCCAAAACATTTCAATCAGATCTTGTCTTCATATAAAGTCAAGATCGTTCCCGGCTGGGTCTCAAGCCCAAAATACCATTTACGCGTACTTCTTTAAAATCACCTTTTAAATCAATAAAATAATCGAAAATCATCATTAACTCACCAAAAAAGTCAAAATATCATTTTAGAAATCATTTAAACTCCGGGCCTAGCCCAAAACATCATTTGCACTTTCCTCGTAAAACGTGCCCGAAAGACTGATTAAAATAATCATGAAATCCCAATAAATCATTAATTTCACAAGTGACTCCAAATCCGAGTCAAAATCACTATTCACTTGGGTTCTCACGCCCAACATATCATTTTCACGCAAATCCATGCGTTGCAACCTCCGTTGCCATTTTCACGTAAATCCACGAAATCGACCCTTGACTCATTCCCGAGTCACCACATCATTTTTCAATCCATGACTCAATAATCCGAGTCCAAACATTATTTTTAGTCAATTTCGATCCCGGACTCATAAACCAAGTCCAAACATCATTTTTACCAAATTTCGGAATTTCTCGAAAATCGCCCAAAAATAATAATATAATAATCATAAAACCGAGAAATTACCGGATTGAAACATCAATCATGCCAAAGCATATAAAATCACATAATAAGGCATTTAAAATCATATATGCATGCAACACGGTTAGAAAACAAAGTCCACTCACACACACCGTTCAAAACGGTCCGTTTCCGAGCTGCACGTTTTTCCGTAAAATCTGGAAATCATAACTCCTGCCCAAAATCATTATAGAGGGTTACTAACATCTCAAAATACAACATATAATTTTTCCCCAATTTTTCCGGGATTTAAATACGTATTTTTAACGTAAAACAAAACTTCGGATACACGGAACATTACCGAAACGATATCCAATTTCCTCGAAACCAGCGTCAAAATGTTCGTTACATTGAGAGGATCAAAAGTCATGTTGATCGCACCTCGGGATTCCCGCTCACGCGCCCCTACGTGCCGCCGCAAGCGGCTGCGCGTGAAAGCCACGCGCCAGCTACAGTACTGCTACAGTGCTCCTTCTACACCTGTTTGTCTGGTAAACGGGTTGAAAAACCCGCGAACAGACCCGGTTCAAACTCACCTAATTCGACACCAATTTAATCCGTTCTTTCAACTGATCCCTTCTAATCCAACTCTAATTGAGTTCTGGAAGTTCAATTACTCGAATCATGGTCTAAATCCTCACGACTCTCGATCGATCCTCGACGGGTTTTCAATTCGGGTTTCACGATTTCGTCCCTGGTTTTCAAATTAATTCATTCAGTTAGCATCGTGAGAGTGTAAGGAACATTTCTACAAGATCAATTTGAGAATTACTTACCTCTAACCCATTGAACCCAAGCTCGAATTGAAGCTGCCATGGAAGCTCAGTTCTTCCTCAATCCGACACCGTTTCACTTCGGTTTTGTTGCAGAAAGGTTCGTATGGATCCCAGAAGTCGAATTGAATCATCAATTTCGATCCTCACCGTTCATAATTACCATTTCGAATTTCCCTCTAATTTTTCTGATTTTCGAACTGAATTCCCCCAGTGGCCTCTCTGCCTCACGAATTTCTCTCTCAATTCGGCTCCCTCAGTCTCCCAATTGCACAATGAAACCGAAACAAAGGTTTATCAGCTGTTAATGGGCAATCATGAGGACAATCCCAAATTTAGGGGATTAATGTCCAAAGCAATATGATGGTGTTTCCCATGATTCAAATTTGTATGTTAGCTGGGACATGGAAGATGACAAAGTGACAGATGTCACAATCTGTTAGCAAGAATCAAGGTCAAAAGACCATTTTGCCCTTCGTACGACAAATTACCATTTTGCCCCTAGACATCCGTGACCCGTAACTTGGTCACCCGAACTCTGTTTTCGACATGTCGCCTGTCGTTGGATTCGTATCAACAAGACCTACGTAACGGTCCTTGACCCTCGTCCATTGGACCTCCCGATCAAAAAGTCAACATTTGGCCCCTAACATGCCAAATTACCAAAATACCCCTCAACTTCCGAACATCATAACTTTCTCTACGAATGTCGGAATCGAACGTGCCACCTGTCTATGAACTCGTGACGTCCCGAACTACGTCACAATCATCGGTCATAGTCCGTTTGACCGCCCGAATTAAAAGTAAACATTTTGCCCACGCCAGGGGCAAAACGGTCATTTCGCATGTTTCGTCCGATTTCACTCAACTAATCCCCGATTAGTCATTCTAAATCATAATTAATTAATATTCAATCCCGATATTCGGGACGGGTCATTACATTGTCAACAAAATGAGACCCAAAATAGCCATCTCGATAAGTTACGATGATTCAGAGCCTACGTTTGCCGAGGCTAATAGGGACCTAACCCAATTTACACGAGTGGGCTTGGTGGCGTTGTCATGGGTGGTGGTGAATGATGTAGGGATTGATGTTGGGTTTCTAGTGTGAAAATGGCCAATGCGAGAGAGGATTGGAGAGAATGAAGAAGACCGAGTCGATGAGAATGGAAATGAGGATAAAGATGAGCCTTGATGCAGAAATCGTCCGGCTCTGTGAAGTTCCTTCTTGATCCCTACACACAAGAATGAAAATCAAACGGGGTTAAGGTTGAATCCCGGGGGGGTGGGGGTGTGGTTCAACCGTAAACGCTCCGATGCTTAAGTCAGTTTTCTGAGAGAATAAACCGACAGAGTGTTTGCAGGAGTTTTTGATTACCTTTAGAAGTGAAATGTGGTCTTCTATTTATAGTGAAACATTGAGGGTCACCGGAGCGTCTGATTGGTTGAAGGGGAAAATATAAATAAGTGATTGTACCGAGTGTAATCACTTATTTATTAATGAATAAATAATTCTCTGAGAAGTTATTTATCATCGAATTTAATCTGATTAATTAATATATTTAGCTGGTAAATATATTGAATTAATGCGGAGACCGTTTCATGTCGATGTCAATTTTACCAAGGGTAATATCGGTATTATGAGAATTGTTGGCCACGTGGCGGCTCCAGAATATTCCGGTAATTTATGGCTCCACAAATGCCCCCACATTGCTTAGGAATTCAAGGAATCCTAAGAGATGTAGTCTCCTTGTGGTTCCAGTAAATCACGTCTTAATATTTTGTATAAGAGTATGACCCCTCTTTCCCGGATGTAATTGGAGATTAACCTTGACCTTGCCCCAATTGGAATTCTTTGGGCTTGTTCTTCTATTTTGAGTTGATCTTCAGAGCCCAATTAACCACTAGGGTTTGCTTAATTTTCTTTATTTAAATGAGAGTACGTGGCTCTTATTTTCATAAAGAAAATTAAATCTCAATAGCGGGTTAGAGTTGAAGAAGTTCCTTTGATATCTTCACCCTACTTGGGTTATGCGTTGAGGTAATAATCCCCTGTGACTTTTGAATTTTTTTTGTCTCTATGGCTTTTGAGTTCTGTAGGTGGGGCGGGTGTGAGTGCAGCAGAATGCTGTCTGAAGGGGCTAAACTGAGGAGGCCGTGTAAGATTGAAGAAAAAGGGGGAAATTTTGATTGTTGCCGCTCTGTCTGGTGCATGCATACTCACTTTTTTTGCTTTTTTTTAACAAAAACTTTTAGCTTTTGAATGTAATATATATATATAATAACATATATTATATATTTATATATTTTAATATATATAATAAAATATATCATATATTTATATATTTTAATATATATATATAATATATATTCTTTTGTTCAGTTTCGATGTTCTGCAAATTCTGATAGCTCTGGATGTCGGATTGCAACGATTCAAGCGGTGGTGCGCTCTACTCTCCGAGACGATCATTTCAAGATGCATGAAGGCATACATTTGGTGGGGTCTCGAAGAACTCATTTTTATGGAGCAACCATCGTAAGACCATCTGGTGGCGTATCTGAAACTTGTTGTAGCTTCTGTCTTCAAGAGATGTTGGACTTGACATCAAGATGCTCCTCTACTTGACTCACTTATGGTGCTTTATGGATAAAAGAGTTTGACGCATTGGTGGACTTGTCATCTTCAAGTGTCGGTGGAGCCAGCATCAAGACCTTCAACGGGTGAGGTAAGAAGTTCCATGACTTGAAGTATGACGAGTCACAAGGAGATACACACTCCAACTTCAGGGCGAGGCGCGCTACACTACAGTGGGAGTCATGCTATAGTGCAAGGCGAGGTGCAGTAGATCGCGACGCAAGGTGCAGCAGAGTGCAAGACGCAAGATGCAGCAGAGTGCAAGGCGATGTGCAACAAAGTGCAAGGCGAGGCATGGTGCAACCACAAGACAAGGTGCGGCAGAGTGCCAAGCAAGGTGCAGCAGAGTGCAAGGCGAGGAGTGTTGCAAGTGTGAGGCGAGGAGTCCCATCACTTGGAGTTTGACGTGTCACACCCCAGCAGAGTGCAAGACGAGGTGCAGCAGAGTGCCAGGCGAGGTGCAGCAGAGTGCAAGGCGCGAGGTGCAGCAGAGTGACAGGCGAGTTGCAGCAGAGTGCAAGGCGCGAGGTGCAGCAAAGTGCAACGCGCGAGGTGCAGCAGTGTGCAAGGCGCGAGGTGCAGCAATGTGCGGTTCGAGGTGCAGTAGAGTGCAACTACAAGGCGAGACATGCTGGGAGTGCGAGACTTAGAATGCTGCAAGTGTAAGGCGAGAAATACTGCAAGTGCGAGGCTATGCATGGTGCAACTATAAGGCAAGATGTGCAAGTGCGAGGCGAGGAGTCCCATCACTTGGAGTGCGACGTGTCACAACCCAGCATGAGGCTTGTTCCAGATGTGAGGCAATGTGTGTTGCAGCTACAAGGCGAGATGTGTTTCATCTTCGAAGCAAGGCTTCCCATGACGCGAGACGAAGTGCATGTGGTGCCATGAATTAACTGAAGCTTTCCAAGGAGTTGCATTGGATGACAGATGACCTTCCAGAGATTTGATCTTCAAGACCTTGTTGAGCTCTAAATGGGGTGTAGCAAGGCAGAACATAGAATGAAGGATTGATCATGCCCCCTGCAAAGCTCGAGACGTCATAAATGATCGCCTAATTGAAAGAAGAGAGTTTGGAGATGTCATCGTCTAAACGCTGAAGCTAAGCGGCGTGAAGACACATGACACCAAACCATTGTTTCATCTTGGAGTTGAAAGTCAAGCTGCTTTGTAGCCGTCGTCGGGTCAAGCAATGGTGGAGTCACTTTTGTGAAGCCAATTATGCCAAGTAGGCGATGTTGAGGAGGTTGCCCTCATTGTTTGAAGAAGGTCATGGACGATGTGTCACTGGAAGTCCACGATGGGATGATTGAAGGCCTCCAAGGTTTGCTCATGGGTTGACGGAGAGACTCTGAGGTCGTGCCGTTCCTAGTGATGAGCTTCATGATCCTTCTTCGCACGTGGCTTGATATTAGCATTGAATACATGTTTGAGCATTCAACTTGTGAATTGCCAACTTCTTTAATTTTCATTAATAGAAGTCTTCCACTTTTTTTGAGTGTTTTGTGATTTTCGGAAGATTTGACCTTTGTGTGCAAAAATGATTATGAGGAAGTCATCACAACTTAGAATTGAGTGAGATCAACGGCATTGGAAATATGGCTTCCATATCTTTTTAAATCCGTCGACCTCATGTCAGGGTGATCAAAATTCAGTGGTCCATGACCAAATGAATCTCGTACTCGTGCGCTGGTACGTGGAGTTGACCTTCGTGTACAAAAACGTTCGTTGGGAACTCGTCACAACTCGGAATTGAGTGAGGTCAACGGCGTTGAAAAGCTGACTTCCGTATATTTTTAGGGCCATCAAGTTCATGTCAGGGTGAGCAAAATTGAGCGAACTATGATCGAATGAATCTCGATCCCGTGCACTGAAATGCAGAATTGGACTTCACATGTGAAAACATTTGTCCACTGTTTGTCATGGCCTGGTGGTTGCCCCTCTTGGTGGGGTTGGAAGCATTTTTTTAGTAGCTTTCCGAGTCCGACAAGTCATGTTCTTGGATGGTTTCATGTGCCTCGCTGGGACGAGCCTTGAGCGCTTCGCGTGACGAAGTCGTGGCATGGTCCGCATGGTGAAGGCTTCGAGTTCTTCGTATGACGAATGCTTGGAGTGCTTCGCATGACGAAGGCTTGGAGTGCTTCGTATGGCGAAGGCTTGGAATTCTTCGCATGATGAAGACTCTGGTGCTTTGCGTGTCAAAGGTTTGGAGTGTTTCACGTGGCGAAATCTTGGAGTGCTTCGCGTGGCGAAGCCTTGGAGTGCTTCGCGTGGCGAAGGCTTGGAGGGCTTCGTAAGGCGAAAACTTAGAGTGCTTCGCGTGGTGAAGGCTTAGAGTGCTTCGTGTGGCGAAGGCTTGGAGTGCTTCGCATGGTGAAGACTCGGGTGCTTTGCATGACAAAGACTTGGAGTGCTTCGCGTGGCGAAGACTTGGGGTGCTTCGCATAGCAAAGGCTCAGGGTGCTTTACGGGGCGAAGGCTTGGAGTGCTTCGCGTGGTGAAGGATTGGAGTGCTTCGCATGGCGAAGGCTTGGAGTGCTTCGCATGGCGAAGACTCGGGGTGCTTCACGGGGCGAAGGCTTGGAGTACTTCGCGTGGCGAAGGATTGGATTGCTTCACATGGCGAAGGCTTGGAGTGCTTCGCATGGCGAAGACTCGGGTGTTTTGCGTGACAAAGGCTTAGAGTGCTTCGCATGGCGAAATCTTGGAGTGCTTCGCATGGCGAAGACTCGGGTGCTTTGCGTGACAAAGAATTGAAGTGCTTCGCGTGGCGAAGACTTGGGGTGCTTCGCGGGGTGAAGGCTTGGAGTGTTTCGCGTGGTGAAGGCTTGGAGTGCTTTGTATGGTGAAGACTCGGGTGCTTTGCGTGACAAAGGCTTAGAGTGCTTCCTAAATAAAAGCATAGGCGATAAGACAGTTTCATTAGACGTTGAAACGAAACATCTTGAATCTTATTGAAAGATGTTATGTGAGAAAAGTATGCATTGAGCCGAATTTTAACCACAAAATTTGAGTCCTTGATGATGACTTAGTCACTGATTCTGTTTCCTGGTTGTTCCCTGCAACTCGGACTCGATAATGATGGTGTCCACGCGGATCATCTTTTGTGCGGGTTCCTGGGGGTCTTTGTTTTCGAGACGATCCGTTGCCTTTTTTCTGACGTACTCGGTGCAGTGTCCTTCCTTCAAGAGATCCCGGAGGTATCTTTCGAAAGTCTGGTAAGAGCATATGTCGTGCCCATAGCAATTGTGATAGGCACACCATCTTGTCTTGTCGGCCCTCTCTTGGTCTCCTTTGACGGGAGCTGGTCTTTCAAACCACAATTTTTCCTTTATCTGATTATATATTTGGAGGAAAGGTACCGAAAACTGTGTGTTTGGCTTCGTACCTATGAACATGTTGGATGATGGGTTCCCTTTGCGCTTGTTGGATTTCTCGACTGAGTTCCCGCGGTGGACATCATCCTTTGGCTGCGCAAACTCCTTTGTGAGATGTTCATCTTCCTCGACGTGGTTGGCGGCATATGTGACATTTTTCTCGTCTTCCCAGCATGCATGTCACTCTGCCAGGGACAGTATCTTGGTGAGACTTCGAGCGTTGCTCATGACGATGTCTCCGTAGAGCTGGCTTTCCCACGGTAGTCCTTTCTTAAATGCCATGGCTGCAACCAAGGATTCGGAACTTCTCTTCACAATACCTCCTGATGTATTGCTGCAAGGTTTCCTTAGACCTCTTTCGGATGGTGAAGAGGTGGTCATCCTTGATTTCGAAGGTGCGAAGCTGCGAGTACTCTTTCACGAAAGCAAGGGCCAACTCTTCGAAGGAAGTGATTGATCTCCAGGGGAGATGGTTGAACCATGTCGTCGCCTGACCTTGCAGCGAGGCTTGGAAAACTTTGCACATGAGCGCATAGTTGTGCATATGAGGTACCATGACCCCCCGATAGTAATTGATGTGCTTTACTGGATCAGATGTTCCTTTATACTGATTGAAGTTTGGTGTTGAAAATCGTTGCGGGAATGGCTCCTCCTCAATGTCCTTCACGAACAGCGAAGATGATGACGTCTGAATCTGGCGCCAGAGGTCATCCTCTAAGTTTCCATCATGTTGAACTCCCTGAAGGCGCCTATCTAGCATCCTTCGGACGTCTTCAGCGTGCAATGGTCCTTTATGACGGGGATTTCCGCGTCGGGTCAAGTGGCGTCGACTCCCTCGAGTTGCAGCGAGAATGGCACTCGAGAGTGTTGACGAGTAGGTCTCGTCCTCCTTGCTGTGATCGTCAGTACTTCTTGAGTTACGATGGGTTTGTCCATCTGAGTGAGTGCGTGACTTACGGGAGACTGCTTGCTGCTGTCGCCCGTTGCGCTGGTACTCAATACGCGAAAGTGCTCCTAGGCGTCCTCCGAGTCGCTCCTGAGCCGAAGGCCTCTGTCGGCCTTGGCCTCCTGCTCTGGGGGTGCAACTTTCCTCCTCTGAGTCGCTTAGCGACGTGTCTCGGGACATTGTCCGACAGCGAACATGCTCCTTGTTGGTGCATCTCGGGATGTCCCTTGGTGCCCCGCGAGGTTCCCTGTACTTCTCGGAGGTTCTGGATGTCTCGATGTTTCCCAATAGTTGTTGTAGGAGCTCTGATTGGGTCCGAACTTGGTTGCTCAGTTGCTCAACCTGCTGCATCAGTCCAAGCCGCGGAGGCGAGCCCCTAGATGCTTGCTCGTGATGAGTAGCATATCGGGGCGCACGTCGCACGCCTTCAGTCGGATGTGATGTGCCACGTCTCTCTGGAGCTTGGGTGTTGGCCTGTGAGTTGCGCAGGGCGTCCAAGTGTCTCCTTAGGTCCAAGTCAGCAGGGAGCTGATTCGAGACCCTTAGAGATGTTTCTCCTTAGGTCCAAGTTATTTATCATCAACTTTAATCTGATTAATTAATATATTTAGCTGGTAAATATATTGAATTAATGCGGGGACCGTTTCATGTCGATGTCAATTTTACCAAGGGTAATACCGCTCCAGAATATTCCGGTAATTTATGGCTCCACAAGCCTATACTCTTTGAAGTGGTAGTTGATGGGCCTCGAGAGAGATCAAGAGTGTTTTAGAGATTTGGGTCAA
This sequence comes from Prinsepia uniflora, assembly GCA_032719365.1. NCBI lineage: Eukaryota > Viridiplantae > Streptophyta > Magnoliopsida > Rosales > Rosaceae > Prinsepia > Prinsepia uniflora. The sequence goes on along the minus strand of CM064866.1, from coordinate 58,224,883 downwards.
TAGGACTGGTTATGGCAAATGATGCGATCTCTTCATCCATCGTGTGATTCACACTCAATTGCATGTGCAATTGCTTCATGGAAATGGAGTAAGCCTACTAGAATCAATCATTCTAAAAGTTTTGCAATTAGAATATGTTGTTCACAAATCGAAATTGATAATGAAACTAAGAGTGGAATTGAGTTTGGGAGTGTGCTATCTTTCTCCATTTCTTCTTCTTACTCAAATTGTTTGGGTTTGAATAAAGATAGAGACTTTTAGGTTCAGGTGAAACGATTTTTTATTACATGTTGAGGCTAGTAAGCCAATGTGTGCTAAAGGTATTTGTTTTAAGATTGGGTGGCTTGATTAATCAACCTAAATAATTTGGTTTGAGGTTGGAACATATGTTTTTGAAGAAAAACAAGATGAGACTAGGCTGATGATTAATATTTGGCGAGTTGGTCATTGACACAATTTCCCATCTTTTAAATGGCATTTGTAACACAGCTACAAAATTGGTGCAATGGATTTGACGATGTAATTGCAAGTATATTATTTTTTATTTTATTTCATTTCATGTGAACGTAATCAGACTGCATATGTTTTATAGGTCTTCATGATTGAGCTCTTGATGGATTAGTGTCTATTCATTGATTGGGTTCTTGATAGATCTAGTGTCTATTCATGTACTTTCGTAAGATGTTTTTGAATAAAACATATCTTCTAAAAAAAAAAATTGTTTTTGGAGCAAAATGAAGAAAATTCCAGAACTAGGTGCATTTTGAGACTAATTGGCTTAGTTTGGGTGCATTTTAATTCTTTGCAATATAGATCCAATATTAAGGGAGATGATTATCTAAATTGTGTATCGACCTTATTTTCATAAGATCGAACTTGAATTCTCCTACCACATTAGATACAAATATCATTAAGCAAATATTATAATACTAGTGACAATAAAAAATAAAGTTGCGCTTATGAGTTGTTAAAGTTAGTTTTTTTAAAAATTATCTTATATGGAAAAAATAAATGAATTAAAAAGCGAGCACATAATAGTAAAAATAAGTTAAATTTCTCATAATTCCCAAAATGTCCTTACTTAACAAATTTATTCAAAAATAAATAATTTAATAAATGAGGTCAAAATAGGTAAACATAAAATCATATTAATTAAGTGAATACATATATATATATATAAAGCAAAAACTGAATTTTAATTAAATTTTCAATAAGCCAAAAAAATTCCTTGGTCGAATAAAATATTAAAGAAAAGGCAATTAAATATATAATGGGTAAAAAGGTCAAATGGATAATGAAATAGATGTAAACACTCAATTGTTGTAATGTTTTTGGATGTTTAAACCCATCAACATATTCTTTGTTTTGGATTATCGTAAGTAAGGGCGCACACGTTTTGAATTGATGTGCATAACATTAAAATTCAAGTCCTTAAATCTTAGTAGTTTGATATAATTAGAATTTTCAAAAAATAGGATTCAAACTGTTCCAATCCAAACAGCTATCAACGGTTTGATTTGGGTCGATTAAGATGGTTTAGGTATAAAATTTTCACGTAATTTGGTCATTATATAAAAAGACTCCTCCAAAACATTTTCTTTCAAAAGTCCACAATTCTCATCAATATTTCATTTATTCACATCATGATTTCATTTATTTGCATGAATCATACATATGAACAAAATAAAAATTTTAAAAATTTAAAAAATATGATGAGTTACATGTAAATATAATTTAAATTCGAAAGTAATTCAAAATGGGTAATGATTAAGTGAGGTACGATATTTAATGAACATTTTCATTAACATATTATTGAATGAAAATTATTAACTAACAAAAATAAATAAATAAGAACCTTAACAGTTCTGTTTAGGATTCATTAACGATCAGGTTTCGAATTCGGTTTTAAAAATGAAAATCAAAAGTCAAATATTACTAATGGAACAATTTGAATTTTCAAACCATTTGACTTTTATCTAGTCAAATCCAAACCGAAATGCCAATAACGGTTTGAATTGAATCGTTTTCTGATTTCAGCGAATTTATGCTCACCCTTCATAGGGAATTTTTTGGTTATATTTTTTTTCTTCCAAATATACACATTTGATCACTTATGTTAACTTACAATAATTTATGAACATGGAACTACCATCATTCATTTACATTAAATTTTTTTTCATTTTTTTAAAATATAAAATAATAATAAAAATTATAATCACATTTTCTATATTAAAAATTGCAAGTTGACAAGCGTATACAATAAATTGAAGTGCGTTTAAATTATTATTTTAATTATAAAAATCCTAGCTTGACAGAAATTTGAAGTATTTTGATTTCACAAACATAAAAAGAAAGATGTGAAAAATCATTCCCTTCCGTCTTTATTGGTTAGAGTTTTTAGGGTTAAGGCGTTTGGACACTTGCAGATTGAGTGTTGGACGGTAGGATGACAGCGTCGATGACTGACACTAAGTGGATGACAGTTGGTTGGCTGTTTCTTGGTTTCCAGCCTGGGTGAGGCTAATGGATTCCTAAGCGGCTCTATGGCGAGTTCCTTGGCTATCGCTAAGGTGGAGGATCAGGAGTTGGACATCGGTGAGGGGAGGGCTTGCGTCTCTATCGACGCGTTTTCTCTTGGTTGGTCAGTTGTTGATGGCGAAGGGTTATAACCGTGAAGCTTTGCTGAACACGCTACAGTGTATATGGTTCATGAGGGAGAGCTTTTCGACAGTTGCATTGAGGGAGAATGGCCAGTTTCTATTCTCCTTTGGGAGTATGGTGGATCGTAACAAGGTGGTCTAGGATTCACTATGGTCTTTTGACAAGGCATTGTATGTGATAGGCCATGACATACGGCCTTATCGATCTGATAGAGGTGAACCTTGATGTGCATGAGTTTTGGTTGTGGGTGTGACAGATCTCATCGCTTTTCGTGAGTCTATAGCTGGCTGAGAGGGTGGGGAACCATGTCGGTCATTTTGTGGCAGTGGACAAGGGAAGAAAAGGTGACTGTCTTGGCATTTTTTATCGCATCTGAGTGGCTTTGCGAGTGGGTGATCCTATAAGGAGGTGCATTACGTTGAAACTAGTCCATGACAAGCCCTCTAAGAAATATGAACTCGAATATGAATGATTTTTGTTCTTTTGCTTCACGAGTGGCCGTTTGGACCTCGTGATCGGTGGGTGCACGGTGTGGTGAAGGCAGGGACTGAACTCTCCTTTGGGCGATGGAAAACGATCACTAAGGATGTTTATAGTGTGTAGGCTCATGATGGATTTCAGGGGGCTGTGTTTGGGCTAACCAGTCGAGCAAAGGAGGCAAATGGTGGCTAGGCTGGTGTAGGGACCGAGAACGGTGGTCAGTTTATGCAGGGATGGTGAAGGAGCTGAGTCACAGCTTTGAGGTTACTTTCTAGGATGGGCGAGTAAATAGCCCTCCTATTTTTGGTGCTCCGCGTGATTTGGGTGAAGAGCCTATCAAGCGCAGATTGTTGGGCTTTGGTGCGAAGATTCTTAACGGGCGACCGAATAAGGTTGCATATGTCAGTCTCTCTCAGTCGTAAGACCCTGGGGCATGCTTTGTTGGATTGTCATGTGAGCATGTCAGTTTTGGTGGGCACCTGCTGTAGTCATTTCCATGACGACTTCTTCTATGATTCCTCCTATAGATAAAGGTAAACAGGTGTTTAGGTGATAACACCCAAACTACGCATTAAATTAAATACGTAATTCAGGTGTTATGTAATTTAAGCCATTTTTGTGTAGATATAGTATTGGTAAATAGGAATCGTTCTTAACCAGGGAAATTAGGGAACATTAATAATATGTTAGTTAAAAATAATAATGAATTAAATAATTAAAGAATTAAATAATTAAATAATAAAGAATTAAAGAATAATGAATAATCAAAGAATTAAAGAATAAGGAATTAAATGGGGGGTTTGTGAAGATTGTAATTATAAAATAAAGTAAATAAGTAAAAACAATTAAATACTTAATTCTACTTCTACTTTAACTTTTATGCAAGTGAGCTTGCTTCAAACACATATTTTTACCAAAACTCTAATATCATGCTCATATTGAACCAATCACGAAATCCTACCTTAATCATCTCAAATACATGCATACATTTTTCTAACATTATAAATGCACCGAAACGCGGTCATAAACACTTATAACACGATTCACCTTAAGTTTGTGATTTCAATGTGTGTTAAACATCTAAATCTCTTCAATTTTCTACTAAGTGCACCGAACAACGGTCATAAACACTTAGTGTAGAATTGAAGTTTAAGCACTAAAACATATGAAGTAAAAGAAATTCAAAAAGTAAAACACATGGAGATTGTATTCTTACTTACAAATGTTAGAAAGAAAATACCAACACATATATTGAATTATAAGTAAAACCAAAACAATAACAAGAATTTAAGTAAATGGAGAAGAGTTACATTTTCGGAACCCAAGAACAGCTTGTGATTCCGAAAGTGGATGGAAATAATGGAATGTTATTCATAAGGAACACCGAACAGCGGCTGGAACCTTATGAAGATGGAGGATAAAACATAAGAATTCGGACTTAAATTCTAGAATTATTTCGGAAATACTTGGCCTACGTATTTCTTAAGGAAAGCATAAAAATGTGTTTAAGAGATCTCAAAGAAAAATCACAAGAACAAAGTAAAGAAGAAATGAAATTAAGAATTAATATAAATTAAGAACAAGAATTAAAAGAAATCTAATTAAATAAATAATCTAAAAGAAGTTAAAATGGTCCCAAAATAAATCTAAAAATAGAAAAAAAACGAATTAAGAGAAGAGAGAAACATGAACTAAACTAGGATTAAAAACTACTCAAAATGGGACTCATTTTCAAATGAATTTGCCTCCCTATTTATAGAGGGAGGTCACAAAGAACTAAAAATAAAATACAAAATAAAATATAAAAATAGTAATAAAATAGTACAAAAGGAAATGATGAAAAATGATGATGAATGATGAAATTAGGGATGGGATTAGGCTGAAAAATCAGAAAAACTGCACAAAGTGGAGTAGGTTGGAGCAGTTTTGGAGTGGGTTGTTTAGCTAGGTTGGTATTTGGACTTCAGAGAAATGCAGGTGGGCTGGTGTAGGTGGGTACGTTTGGGTTGGTGAGCTGGCGCAGTGGGGTCTGGTGTGATGGATTGGACCGGACTGTTGGTGCAGGGGTAGTTGGGTTGCTGAACCTTGCTGGCGGGTTGCTAGGCGTGCTGGCGGGTTGCGCGGGTCGAGCTGGAGAGGCGGGCCTGGGCGCGCGATGGGCTTTGGAGCGGGCCAGGCTTTTGTTTATTAATTTGGGCAGGCTGCTGGCTAAGGGAAGGATTTGGGCTGGACTTGGACTGCAGGGCTGGACAAATTGGGCTCACGGACTGGGCTATTCCAACTTGCATTTGGGCTGCAGAAATTATTTTTGGGCTGCAAAAGAATGAAAATTAATTAATAATTGATATATATAATTCAATTGAATTTCGTCCATAAATTCTTCGTTATAATTCCGATCGGGACGATTCTTTCGCCAAAACGCTCCAAATAACAAGCTTTATTTATTTAAACAAAAATATCAGAAAAAAATTATTTTATCTAATTATTTATTATTTTAATAAAAACTAAGTATAAAGGGTATAAAATAATGCTTATTTGAGGACCTATCATGGGGCAGTAGGGAAATAGTGGTCACAAAGGGAAAGTTTTGGGGGCTCTCGGTTAAATTTATGTCCTCAAACACGTCGATCTTCTGAGAGAATTTCAGGTTCTTCGAGCTCTAGTGCCTCTTCTGGCAAATTGGTGGGCGATCAATCCACAAAAGTGATGGGGCCACGAGCAATGAGTCTTCTGCTGGAATGTTCGTGGGCTGGGATGCTCACAAGTGATGAGGGCCTTGAAGCACTTTTTTAGGGCCCAGCAACCAGGTATTCTCTTTTTGATGAAATCTAAAAAAATCTTACACATATGGATAATGTGAAACATTCTTTGGGTGTGGAAGGGGGGGTTTGTGTTGACAAAGAAGGTATGGGTGGTGGTTTGGCTTTATTATGGGCCCCTAGTATTTGGGTTTCTGTAAGCTCTTATTCCACAGGTCATATTGATGCTTTGGTAGAGGAAGTAGGGGATTTTTCCTTTTGGTCCACTGGTTTTTATGGTAATCCTGAGGTTCAATTACGGGGGCATTCTTAGGAATTGTTATGCAGGTTGAATTATGATTGTAATAGCCCTTGGTTAGTGGGCGGAGACTTTAATGAAATTGGGGTGTCTGGGGAACTGCAAGGGCGCATGCTCAAACCTTCTAATCAGATACGTGATTTTTGTACTGCCTTCGAGGATTGTGTCACGATGACTGTTCCATTCAAGGGGTACAAATGTTCGTGGATTAATAGATGAAAGGGTGATGGTTTGGTGAAAGTCCATTTAGATAGAGTTGTGGTCAATCAAGCGTTCCTTTAATGTTACCCAACAGTTTTAACTCAGCATGTGAACTCTTGGGCTTCTGATCATTTGCCTATTTGGATTCAGCTCCTTCCTAATGTACCTAGGAGTGGGGATCTGCATCGTTTTTTCTTTGAAGAAGCTTGGGTCTCTACTGTGTGGTGCAAGGATGCCATTTGGGTTAGTTGGGGGAAGGGTCAACATGGGGATGTGGTGGGGTGCATTCAGAGGGTGGAAGGAGTTCTATGAAATTGGAGTAAAGCTAATGTGGGTAATATTCCACGCAAGATTAAGGAACTCCAAGTTTGACTGGAAGACTTTATTCCCTCATCCCCTTCGACTCAGGTGCAACAAATCGCTGAGGGTTTAGACAGGGGGTTGGATCAGCTTAGAGCTCAAGAGGAGGTACTCTGGCGATAACGTTCCAAGGTTTCTTGGCTTTAGGAGGGAAAAAACACCAGATTCTTTCATTAGTTTTCTAGGGGGCGATGAAATTTCATTACACGGGTGCTACATGAACAAGGGGTTTGGAAATCCATGGATTCAAAGCCTGATAGGGAATTTGTGCAATATTTTGACGGATTATTTGCTACCTCGGGGACGGATAACTTGACTCAAGATAATGTGGACCTGGAAAGACCTTTTAGCTCCCAGGAGTTGGAGACGGCCTTTGCTGGTATGTACCCAACTAAAGCTCCAGGGTGGGTAGCCTTGTTTTACTAGAAATTTTAGGATGTTGTGGGTGATGAAGTTTCAACCTTTTTCCTAAGGTGAGTGTTCACTATGTCAATCACACCCTGATTTCTCTTATTCCTAAGTGGACTCGCCCACCAAGGTAACTTTTCTACCCATTGCTTTATGTTAGGTAATTTATAAGATTGTGATGTCTAAGGTTATTTCGGACTTTCAGAGTGCTTATATGCCCTCTCAATTAATTACTGATAATATTTTAGCTGCCTTTGAGTCTATACATGCAATTCGGAGAAAGGGGGAAGCAAGTTAAAAAAGATTATTTTGAAACTCGATATGTCTAAGGCGTATGATAGGGTGGAGTGGCTTTATATTGAGGGGATGCTATGTAAGTTGGGTTTTCGGGATCAAATTGTTTAGTTGCCTATTAATTGTGCATCTATGGTTAGTTATGCAGTGCAGGTTTGTGGCCGAGCAGTTGGTCATATATTGCCCTCCAGGGGGCTTCGACAAGGTAATGCCCTGTCCTTATTTGTTCCTTATCTGTGCGGAAGGATTTTCGCCCTCATTTCTTAGGTTCAACATGTTGAGCATATTCATGGTGTGTCTGTGACCTCAGGAGCCCTTTCTATCTCTCATCTATTTTTTGTAGATGATAGTTTGCTTTTATGTAATGATTGTTGGGGGAATGTCAACAATTGCTTGAGATGTTACATGAGTATGGGGGAGTGTCTAGTCAACTCGTTAATTTTGTTAAGTCTGCTGCTTGTTTTAGTCCTGACACTGACCCTATTATGAAAAGGTTAATCTCCAATTTGTTGGGTATTAGAACTGTGGTCTGTCATGAGAAATATATGGACCTCCCTGATAAAGCTCAAATTACGCATTAAATTAAACACGTAATTCGAGTATTATGCAATTTAAATCATTTTTGTGTAGTTGTAGTATTGGTAAATAGGGATCGTTCTTAACCGGGGAAATTAGGGAACATTAATAAGGTGTTAGTGAGAAAGAATAATGAATAAAAGAATAATGAACTAATGAATAAAAGAATTAATGAATAAATAATTAAATAATTAAATAATTAAAGAATTAAAGAATAAAGAATTAAAGAATTAAAGAATTAAAGAATAATGAATAATGAATTAAAGAATTAAAGAATTAAAGAATAAAAGAATAAAAGAATGAAATGGGGGATTTTAGGAATATTGTAATCTAAACTACATTTTAACCAAACTAAGAATTAAAATGAAAATGTTCATACTAATTAGAACTTACAAACCATAAAGTAGTTTTATAGACAAAACCGACACTTTTACGTAAGTAATTTCAAATTAACAATCACATTATTTAAACTACTTCTAAAAATATATTTCCTTCAAATACAAATTTTACCAACACTCTAACATTTTGCTCATAACAAACCAATCCCGAAATCCTACATTTATCATCTCAAATACTTGCATATATCTTTCAATATTATAAATGCATCAACCATTAATGTGTGTCAAATATCAATATACTTCAAACATTTACAACATGATTCACGTTAAATTTATAATTAAATGCGCCGATAGCGATCAACATTTAATCTTTTCAATTCTAGTCTAAATGCACTGAACAGCGGATAAAACATATAGCATCAAATTGAAGTTTTAGTACTAAGATATATGAAGTAAAAGAAATTCAGAAATTAAAACACATGAAGATTGCATTCATACTTACAAAAGTTTAGAAAGAAAATACCATCACATGTATTGAATTATAAGTAAACCGAAATAATAACAAGAATTTAAGTAAAGGGAACAAAGTTACACTTTCGGAACCCAAAAATAGCTTGTGATTCCGAAAGTGGATGGAAACAATGGAATGTTATTCATAAAATTCTCTGAACAGCAGAAGAAACCTTATGAAGATGGAGGATAAAATATAAGAATTCGGACTTAAATTTATTTCGAAAATACTCGGCCTAGGATTTTCTTAAGGAAAGCATAAATTCATATCTAAAAGAGAAGTCAAAGAAGTTAAAAACAAAAGTTTACAAAGAAAATCTAAGAAATAAAATTAAAAGGAAATAAAACTTAAGAAATGAATCTAAAAAACATAAATTAAACGACAAGGTTTAAAGGAAAACTAATTAAGAAGAAAAATTACAAGAAGTTAAAATGATCCCCAAAATAAATCTACAAAATAAAAAGAAGAAAAACTAAGAGAGAAAAGACTAAAAACTAGAACTAAAATTGGGACAATTGGGGACTCTTTACAAATGAAATGGTATCCCTATTTATAGTGGGAGAGCCAAAAATATTCAAATAAAAATACAAAATAAAATATAAAAATAATAGTAAAATATTACAAGAAAGAAATGATGAGAAGCTGATTTTTTAGCTGTATTTTTGCTGAAAAACGTGGCTGAAAGGGGGCAGGTAGAGTCGGTGGCTAGCTGCAGGCGGGCAGAAGAAAGCTTCGGCGAGCTGACGCTGAGTTGGTGGATGTGACTCGGCAAGGGCAACTGATAGGAAGAGTAGGGAGTTGGTGTGGTGCCGCTGACAAGTGCTGCCTGACATGCTGAGGATGTATGGTGGTTTGGTGCACGCCTGCTGACAGGAGGTATGAGCATTCACGTGGGGGGATGCCCTACTGCAGCGGGTTGGGCTAGTGAAGGAGTTGGGCCGCACAAAATGGGCTGCTGGGCTGATGGATTCAGGCGCGACTTGGGCTGGGCTGGAACTTGAATTTTTAATTTAAAAATTAATTAATATAATTTCACCGAATTTCGTGCATAATTTCTTCGTTATAATTCCGATCGGGACGATTCTTTCGCCAAAAAGCTCCAAATTCCAAGTTTTATTTATTTCTACAAAAATATCACAAAATATATTATTTTCTCCAATTGTTTATTATTTTAATATTAAAAGTTAAGTATAAAGGGTATAAAATAATACTTAATTAACGACCTATCAAATACTCACACACTTAAACTTTGTTAGTACCTACAAATACTAAAATTAAACTACAAATTCAAAACAAGTAAACCCTTAACCATTTGTCTCAAAATTTCATTATTATCATGGCATAAAAGATTTTCACTATAAGGCATTTAAGCATATGGAATTCAAGAGTTAATACATGGTAACAAAATGTTTCAACAAGTAAGATAATGAGTAAATATGGTGAAATGGATCTCAACATGAATAAAAGAAGTATGAATCAACTCACAAGGATATACACTCATAAATTCACTCAATTTTGTAAGGGTTTGTGTTTGCACTCAAAGTATGTGAGAAAAATTCTCACATAATAGAAATAAAGTACTTTTGCAAAATCTCGAACAAACACTTCATGATAAAAATAAAACATACTTGCACAAATGAACCAAAACCATAAGCTTACTCAAGTGATTAACTCAACTAATCAAAATTTACCATCTTAAGGATCATAAGGTCTTTACAAAAGTTGTAATGGGGCTAAATTTAAAGGCAAGGAAAATATAGGACAGGTGGTGCTCAAATTCGTTCCAAGACTCAATAGACTCCCAAAACGTAACATAACTTCCCGTCCTTAGTGCAATGATATCAAGAATTCATCCCTTCGAACATAGACCAAATTTCATCATGTTGGGCCTCGAATTCATTCTTTGTGTCGAATTTACAATTGTAAAGGACTTAACTCAAACATTACATAATCAAACCTTATTACCTTAATAGAGACTCAAAACACTTCTTTCTTTCTTTCTTTTTTCCTTTTTTTCAATTTTTTTAATTTTTTTTTTCTTTTCATATATCAAGATAATAACATGTGTCAATAATACAATAAAGTTTAAGTAAGTAAATCCAAATAATACACATAAAAGTCTTTTCAACATCATCATTTTCTCTTCACACCATTTTCATGTCTTCAACCGAGTTTTTGGAATAAGGGTAAAAAATGTCTATGCTAAACTCAAGTGTTTAGATAATCATGGTGATGAAAGAAAGGCTAAATGTGAGCTTAAAGGGGTTTAAACTAAGGGGGTCGCAACTTCTGCTCACAAAATAGGTAACATGGATGTTTGAATTTGTGGTGTTAACCCTAATGCCTTAATCATATCCAAAATCAGAGAGTTTATTGACTTAAAAGCTTTGAAAATCACATAGAATAAGTTCTAGTACTCTAGAGTTCAGTAAAAGTTATGGCAAGCAGTTATGAGACATATGTATATCAATTTAAACAAAGAACTTATGAATCACTCATCAAAGATATATATAAAGTTCTAAAGCTCACATAAGGTTCAAATGATTCATACTTATCTTAACATGCTCGTATATATACCAATTTACATGCATTATCTACAAGTTATAATACTTAATCACAAAGTATTAATAAACAAATTCAAGTTGTAGTGATTATCTTTATAGCCATAACATATTCATTTCTGTCCATTTATATCATTGACAAGTTAAAGGGTAACTTAAAACTCGTAAAAACACTAAATTCAAACAAAAAGACTCAAGTAAGCAAATTTTGTTATATAATTTTTTATAAAACAATTTTATTGCACAATTAAAATTGTAAACCACTTCCCACACTTAAATTCTACATTGTCCTCAATGTAGGAAAATAAGAAGTAATTGAACATAGAATCAAAATAAGGAAAAAGATTTTACGAAAATAAAGCAAGAAAATAATAAATAAACAAAATAAAGGAGAGTGAAGGGTAGAAGGATAGCAAATCTACGTTGATGACTTCTTCACATCCCGGGAACACATTGGGTTGCCTCCCAATAAGCGCTTGAAGTTTAACGTCCATCCAGTCTAAACAGAAATGCAAGTTAGTTAGTTAGAGGTGTACGTTTGTCAAGAATGCAAGTTAAATATGCAAATTTAAGTTAAGGATACAATTTGAGTTAGAGATGCAAGTTAGATTAAAGATGCAATGAAAGTTAAACTAAAGATGCAAGTTAAAGTTGTCATGAAAAGTAATGTAAGTTAAGATATAAACAAACGTAAAAATATATAAACAATATTTACATGCCCGGGGAAGTAAAATATATATATGGTTCACATAACTTCAAAGTTTAGATGGAGCCTTATACATCTGTGCGGCCCAAGTAAATATCTTAGATTAATTCAACTGTTTGAGCAAGTCCAAAAGTGACAAGATTAGAAAGAATAACCACAAGAGACAGGGCTAATTTCAAGACTTCCTGAGACTTAAACTCTATTGATGTCCATTTCTTAGACCCAAAATCCGTTATGAGTATCGTCTCTTATCCTAGACATCACCCTCAAAAATTTCTTACTCTAGATAAATTAAGATAACCAAGTGTTAACAATCACCGTAAGTGAGAGTTAACAAAATAGACTTCACCTATTCCATTAAAGATCAAAATCTAAACTTTGAAGTACAAGTGATCTACAAATAACCAAGACTAATGCATGAATGCACGAATTATTTACAAGTATGTTTTTATGCACAATTTACAAATATAACATGACAATTTACATATGAACAATTTATACAAATATGAACAATTTATTCACAAGTATGGTTTTATGCACAAGTAATGATATTCACATGACAATTTCACATTAACGAACTAATATATGTACAAGATTTATTTACAAATATATATTTACACTAACACAAAGCTAAGATAAGAATTTTTTTTCGATTTTTTTTAATGAAGAAAAAGACAAACTTAAATAAATACATGAGCACATAAATAAAATAAATGTAAAAAAGTAATATACAAATTATGAACTAGTATAAAAAAATAAGTATGAACAAATATGTACAAATATGAACAAGTATATAAAAAATAAAAAAATAATAATAAATTATGAACAAGTATGAATAAGTAAGAACAATTATAAACAAGTATGTACTGACACGACCCATCCCAATCCCCCGGGATTACCATGGAATGTGACGTGCTCCCGTCTGACAAGAGGCGTCAGACAAGGGATAACCGATTGCCATTGCCCAAACGGCTTCCAGAGTGCGTAAGGATCGATGGAGGAGGTGTGCGATGGTCAAGTCTCTGCTGCAGTCGTATCCGGAATCAACCTGAAGGGCATTAAAAACAAAAGCTGTGAGTGGACGAAAATAAACAAGTCTGTTAAAAACATTTATAAGACATTTATGCCCCTCAGTAAAATCATATGCATGCACCAAAAACCAATAATCCCATATTTATTTAGAAATAACCATTAGGGCCTTAGCCCGGAAACCAAAGCATAGTTTCAATTTCCAAAAGTAAATCCAAGAGTTATTTTATAAATCCAGTAATATGAACCATAAGGCATATAATATAAACCATAACCATTATTTTAGTCACTGCACTATACACTCCAATCCGACATCCCTGATGTCTGACGTCCCTGACGTCAATAAGGTCACAATCACAAGGCTACGCGTGCCACTCGGGTCTCAATTTCCGAGTTCATTCCCCGAACCCCGTTCGGGTACTGCATCCCCGATGCTTAGCGTCATAGACGCTGGACGTACTAGACGTCTGTGACCTCTCCAGGGTACCTCGCCGGAGGAGACAATATAATATGGAAGGATTTATACAGTGCAGTACTAAATACATTTTATTGATATCCACATGCAAAACATATAGGTATACATAGATAAAATCTGAACCGATCGTTACGTTTCATCAAACGGGTCTCATGCCCAAATACCGTGAAACGTGCCATAACCGAAATATCATCAAAACCATTTATTGATTCCAGCATGTGAACATATATAAAATGTAAACCAGAAAACATTTATTCAATTCCATTTTAGGGTCCCCGACCCGCAATCACATGTAGAAATCAACTGGGCCCCTGGCCCGATTTCACAAGTTAACTGGGCCCCTGACCCGATCCACATGTTAACTGGGCCCCTGACCCGATTTCATAGTTCAACTGGGCCCCTGGCCCGATTTTACATTATTCAAGTTCGTAACCGTTTCATGAAATCATATCCAACCACATTTATGGAAATCGGTGAAAATCCAGAAAATCTCGGTTTACGTGCAAATACGTAATTCACCTCGAAATACGTGAAATCATTTTAAATTCATCGATATCCAAAGTAAATCATTTAATCATAAATATAACAATCATAAAACAGTTATGCATGCATCGAATTTATGAAACCAATGTCCACTCACAGACCGTTTAACCGAGCGCCTTGATACGCGTGCCATAGGCCTTCCCGGGCCACACCACTATCACCGGGACTCCCAATCCTGTTCAAATCACATTAGAGGATCACTAACCTCATCATTAACATCCTAATCAAGTCCCGTAATTTTCCCGAATTTTTAAGTATTTTTAAGCTGGATTTAAAACCTTCGGACATCCCGAACAATATCGAGACGGTGTCCGATCGACACGAAACCAATCCCAAAATGTTCGTTACAGCGTATAGGACAAAAGTCATGTTGACCTTACCTCGAGATTCGTGCCCACGCGCCGCCGTGAGTGGCTGCGCGTGAAAGCCACGCGCCTGCTACAGTGACTGCTACAGTCACCACCTTCACCCGTTTGTCTGGTAAACGGGTCGAAAAGCCCGCGATAGGATCCGGTCAGATAACCATCAATTCGACCCCAATTCAATCCGTTCTTGATCCTACAACAATCATCAATCCACCAATTTCAGTTCTGTGTCAATGATTAGCATCAACCATCGATCAATCGCGTCAACAACCCGTGATCACCCAAAACGGGTCGATCACCAAAACTCCTCCAATCCTCTACCATTATCAAATTAACTTCACAGGAAGTTAATAAGGACTAATACGAACTAATTAGCATGATTAATTTAACTCGACAATACCTCAATCGTCACAAATCAAGCTTGAGTTTTCCGGCCGTCCACCTCGTCCGTCCACGGCCCTAGGAGCCCCAAAGCTTGCTCCATTTGATCTGGTTCGACACGTTGAAGTTCCAGGAAGCTCAATCCACCATCAATTAGGCTTGGGCTGGCCTACAAACCAAAGTTCGAATTTGAATTTCCCAGAAACTAGTTTCGGGTTTTTGAGCATTCCACCACCATTTCCACTCTAATTTTCCCTCTCTCAATCTCAGTGAACTGCCCACGACTCACTCTTCATTCTTTTAATTCAATTTAGCCGTTAAAGGCATCCAAAAGTATCCAATTTCCACTGTGTAATGTTCCCCTGCACTGTCCCAAAACAATAGAAAACCCAGTGCCATGTCGTGCAATCGATGCCAGCACAATCCCCATGTGCAATTCCACCTCAAACCGTCCCAATCCAGCCATTTAATTGATAAACAATCAAGGGATCGATCGCACAAAGTATCCACTACACGGCCAGTGCAATGAAACAGTGTCCCGTGCGAAATTACATTTCTGCCCTTGTGCAGGAAATTACCAAAATGCCCCTCACGCATCCTGACCCGTAACTCGGTCATACGGACTCCGATTGATGCGTGCCGCCTGTCATTGGATTCGTATCGACGATACCTACGTAACGGTCCTTGGCCCTCGGCCATCGGACATCCCGGTCGAAAAGTCAACATTTACCCCTTATATCGTCCAAATTACGAAAACGCCCTTGAACTTCCGCACATCATAACTTTCACCACGAACGTCGGAATCGAACGTGCCACCTGTCTATGAACTCGTGACGTCCCGAAATACGTCACGGTCATCGGTCAAAGTCCATTTGACCATCCGAAATAAAAGTCAACGTTTTGCCCACGCCTCGGGGCAAAACGGTCATTTCGCACAATTCGTCCGAAATCGCCCAACTAATCCCAGATTAGTAAATCACCATTAAATATTATTAAATCCCGATATTCGGGACGGGTCGTTACAACCTTCACTCCTTAAAGAATTTCGTCCTCGAAATTACCAATAACCTTATTCCACAACCACCTTTGTGGAAAGCAATTCGACCTCATATCATGTGTACACCTGTACACCCACTTACTGGGACAACACCAGTCTCGTCTGTACCCAGACATCCCATCACAGTCATACGTTACAACAACAACACTCGACCACCTCGGGTGGACATAATCACCTGATCCGCGATAAAATTGCTTAACCATCAAGCTGACTCCTTCAGCTAGATGGTTCCCTTCCATTGCCAGTATATCCTTACATTTGCTCCCATTGGGAGTCACCAAATCTCATTTGTCAGCCCATGTTGACACCATTAGTCAAACTGTCACCGCTAGGCTTTACCACCCTGGTAAAGCCCCCAACCATCAGCCAGTCAGTGACAACACCACCTACTACATCACTCTCGATGTAGCGCAAGATCAACCACATGATCTCAATTCGCAAGCCCATTCCTGCGACATAAATAAATCTCAAGGTCCATAATCGCCGACTCCCTCAGCGAACCAAGACGCTGGGAAATCACGGTGTGATAAAATCACACAAGGCTACTCGTGGTTACTCAAACCACCAATTCACTCATCCTGAGTGTACGTATACCGTCAACCTACTCCCTCAAGTGGTGTAACTGGAACACATTGAATACCAGCCCAGCAGTGATCACACATATCAATACCGGGGTTCCACTAGCCAACCGTGGCCAAGAGCACCTGCTCATACAATCACTGAACCCGACAAAATCACTCTGCACAGCGCACAGTATCCAATGTCCAGTCCACAATCTCAACCAAACAAATGATATCGGAACCAAGCCGATTACCAACACGTTTGATCACACACCACTGGTACATCCCATGTACCGCCATTTAGGCACCACTTAGCCTAACCCGTAACAATCCTCGTACAACGTACCCTGTACGCACCTCAATCCATCAATCTGCCTATAACCACCCAGGTCATAGCCAAACACGTTCCAATAATGAAGTACCTTTGCCCAAACCAACATGAGACAAAGCGAACTCCACCCATCATCCAGTTCTAGTTCCGAATCCGAATTCGCAATTTCGAATGAAATTCCGAATCCAAACCCAAACATCATATTTTAATCCATTTCCAAATCTGAATCCGAAATCATTACTCCGTAAGCTAGCATTGGAATAATCATTCCGCACCCAAATCCGGTAATCCATTTTCGAGCTTCGCAATCGAATCCTGAATCGTCACCCAGAAATTCGGTTCCAAAACCCAAAATCTCGTTTACGTCCACCAAGACGTAACAAAACCGAACCTATCTGTTGCCTGTCCAAAACACTCGATTGACTTCATAGGGAAGCCAATCCCAATATCCACACGTCAAAGGTTGACAAAATCCGACCACATCGGAAACCTACTCAACCAAGTCACAAACCAAATGGACTCACTCCGAAAAGAAGTCAGTCCCGTCATTTACGACTCACATAACAAGGTAAGAGTGATAAACTCTCATCCAATCTGGATCATCACGATCACGACCCAGGTCCATCACTACGTCATCGGACAAGTAACATCACGATCCTAGATCGTCACCATGCCCAAAGTCGACAACATCACAAATCAGATCCACCTAGGATCCACACATGCTCACATAGCAAGCAATCCATCTGAAAGTTGATCGTAGGGTCTTACACCCTCATTGAAACATTCGCCAAATTTCCCTCGGTGGAAAGATGACCACGCATATCACCACCAAATCCAAAATCATACAAAACTTCTTGTGTCCAATGAACCCAAGCCAAACATGGGTCCACCCACCAATGCACGCTCAACGTACTGGTAGCAACAATCATCGTCTGCCACGGCAGGAAAAATATGAAGTCAACCCCAATGACTTCGGAATACCAATCACCGATGCGGAAACGAGCACTCCTCTCGTCTCCCAATCACAACTCTCCCCGACACGAGAGTTCCAACCAGGTTGGGAACAGACATGCTCCCAATGAGATGTCAAGTCCAACCACTGGACTGCCCACGTCCATACCTCACTTGGACCACCACGTGTCCAAAATCAATTCATTACTCGGACCTCACGTCCGTCAATACTCGTGTATGCACACACCCCGATTCCGAACGGAAATCCACAACTCCGCCTGGATGTGCATACCATACTGCCTTCGTCTCACATCACAACCTAAACAGGTTCAATCTCAGGTTCCAAATGATTCACAATCACAAAATCCCACATCAATACCACGAATGGTTTTCCCCGACTTTTTCCAATTTCAATAATTTCCTTGTACTCTCTGGGGATATAAGAAATAAACAATCTTACCAATCTCGGAGTTGACAAAAACTCCCCAAATCCACCAATTCTCCTGACATAGGGAACATCATCCCTAGATTCCTCAAGTTTCAATCATACCTTTATATCCATTCATCACTTATCATCATAATTCGGTTGGGACTTATCCCAACACGACACAACCTCCACTGGATCCCATCCAGTCCAAGACTCAACCACCACTGAGTCGCAGATTCCGATCATAAGTCCATCATGACAGAGTCACACCCCAACTGGTGGCTCAACGTCATCACACTCACTGACACCGGCACCAGCGCTAGTATCAGCACCAACGCACCATCATCAACACTAGTATCAGCACACAGGCATCCATACTAGTATTGGCATAAGGGTACCACCATACCAACATCCATACATAGCACACGAACATCCACACTAGCACACGAACATCCATGCTAGCACACCGTGTGCAAAGTTGTTACCCTGGATCTCCGTTCATTCCGAACGACGACCCCGTAACACCACTCGTACCTCACGACTATGGGTACCTCCAATTTTTGCCATCAGCATATCAGGACAATGGACATTCCCGGAACATCCCCAAGTGTCACAACCACACTAAATATCCTCGATAGCCAGTTATCTCGACACAACTGTCGACCAACAGTCATCGTTGTCAAGATCCGTATCCACACGTCACTCTAGTATTCGATCCGACACGGGATTCCATATTTTCTCATAACCGTATCCGTGGATCGAATCCCATAATCCAGACTAGACTCACTAGAGTCATCCACATGGTCATCCATGACCCCAGCCGCGCGTCGCAGCACAAATCCTTAATTAAAGTTCACTTTTCCTGTCCATCAATTATAAATTAGGGTTCCAAAATCACACCCTAGGGTTCCACCGAACCCAACTGCCTTTTGCAGTAAAATCCACAACCTGACCGACCCCGCGGTCCTGACATCGCATAGACGTCAAATCTAATCCAATCGTCAACGCAATGTGGGTTCCATCGTGGGTTCCACCACGAAGGTCATCGGCTAACTCCGATGCACCAACACCCCGTACACTAGCCAACGCTACCAGGGTCCACACTTAGACCAATACTCAACTGAGTTTCGCATTTCCATAACATTATTCAAATGGGGTTCCTTGCACCTGGCTGTGCCCAGTGGCACAACAATCCATCATCACATGACCGAACCGACGGTCCCACATTACCAGTTAATCGTATACAACCCCACCTGGGTTGAATCGCAACAATGCACGGCGTATCGGGCCAAACACACCCAATTCAACATACAACCCAAAACTATCTATCAGGTTGACAACGGAACTGCAGCCCAAAGAGACATCACACCCTCGTCCTTCGCGCACAAAAGAGCAAAACCTGCTCTGATACCACTTGACACGACCCATCCCAATCCCCCCGGGATTACCATGGAATGTGACGTGCTCCCGTCTGACAAGAGGCGTCAGACAAGGGATAACCGATTGCCATTGCCCAAACGGCTTCCAGAGTGCGTAAGGATCGATGGAGGAGGTGTGCGATGGTCAAGTCTCTGCTGCAGTCGTATCCGGAATCAACCTGAAGGGCATTAAAAACAAAAGCTGTGAGTGGACGAAAATAAACAAGTCTGTTAAAAACATTTATAAGACATTTATGCCCCTCAGTAAAATCATATGCATGCACCAAAAACCAATAATCCCATATTTATTTAGAAATAACCATTAGGGCCTTAGCCCAGAAACCAAAGCATAGTTTCAATTTCCAAAAGTAAATCCAAGAGTTATTTCATAAATCCAGTAATATGAACCATAAGGCATATAATATAAACCATAACCATTATTTTAGTCACTGCACTATACACTCCAATCCGACATCCCTGATGTCTGACGTCCCTGACGTCAATAAGGTCACAATCACAAGGCTACGCGTGCTACTCGGGTCTCAATTTCCGAGTTCATTCCCCGAACCCCGTTCGGGTACTGCATCCCCGATGCTTAGCGTCATAGACGCTGGACGTACTAGACGTCCGTGACCTCTCCGGGGTACCTCGCCAGAGGAGACAATATAATATGGAAGGATTTATACAGTGCAGTACTAAATACATTTTATTGATATCCACATGCAAAACATATAGGTATACATAGATAAAATCCGAACCGATCGTTACGTTTCATCAAACGGGTCTCATGCCCAAATACCGTGAAACGTGCCATAACCGAAATATCATCAAAACCATTTATTGATTCCAGCATGTGAACATATATAAAATGTAAACCAGAAAACATTTATTCAATTCCATTTTTGGGTCCCCGACCCGCAATCACATGTAGAAATCAACTGGGCCCCTGTCCCGATTTCACAAGTTAACTGGGCCCCTGACCCGATCCACATGTTAACTGGGCCCCTGGCCCGATTTCATAGTTCAACTGGGCCCCTGGCCCGATTTTACATTATTCAAGTTCGTAACCGTTTCATGAAATCATATCCAACCACATTTATGGAAATCGGTGAAAATCCAGAAAATCTCGGTTTACGTGCAAATACGTAATTCACCTCGAAATACGTGAAATCATTTTAAATTCACCGATATCCAAAGTAAATCATTTAATCATAAATATAACAATCATAAAACAGTTATGCATGCATCGAATTTATGAAACCAATGTCCACTCACAGACCGTTTAACCGAGCGCCTCGATACGCGTGCCATAGGCCTTCCCGGGCCACACCACTATCACCGGGACTCCCAATCCTGTTCAAATCACATTAGAGAATCACTAACCTCATCATTAACATCCTAATCAAGTCCCGTAATTTTCCCGAATTTTTAAGTATTTTTAAGCTGGATTTAAAACCTTCGGACATCCCGAACAATATCGAGACGGTGTCCGATCGACACGAAACCAAGCCCAAAATGTTCGTTATATCGTATAGGACAAAAGTCATATTGACATTACCTCGAGATTCGTGCCCACGCGCCGCCGTGAGTGGCTGCGCGTGAAAGCCACGCGCCTGCTACAGTGACTGCTACAGTCACCACCTTCACCCGTTTGTCTGGTAAACGGGTCGAAAAGCCCGTGATAGGATCCGGTCAGATAACCATCAATTCGACCCCAATTCAATCCGTTCTTGATCCTACAACACTCATCAATCCACCAATTTCAGTTCTGTGTCAATGATTAGCATCAACCATCGATCAATCGCGTCAACAACCCGTGATCACCCAAAACGGGTCGATCACCAAAACTCCTCCAATCCTCTACCATTATCAAATTAACTTCACAGGAAGTTAATAAGGACTAATACGAACTAATTAGCATGATTAATTGAACTCGACAATACCTCAATCGTCACAACTCAAGCTTGAGTTTTCCGGCCGTCCACCTCGTCCGTCCATGGCCCTAGGAGCCCCAAAGCTTGCTCCATTTGATCTGGTTCGACACGTTGAAGTTCCAGGAAGCTCAATCCACCATCAATTAGGCTTGGGCTGGCCTACAAACCAAAGTTCGAATTTGAATTTCCCAGAAACCAGTTTCGGGTTTTTGAGCATTCCACCACCATTTCCACTCCAATTTTCCCTCTCTCAATCTCAGTGAACTGCCCACGACTCACTCTTCATTCTTTTAATTCAATTTAGCCGTTAAAGGCATCCAAAAGTATCCAATTTCCACTGTGTAATGTTCCCCTGCACTGTCCCAAAACAATAGAAAACCCAGTGCCATGTCGTGCAATCGATGCCAGCACAATCCCCATGTGCAATTCCACCTCAAACCGTCCCAATCCAGCCATTTAATTGATAAACAATCAAGGGATCGATCGCACAAAGTATCCACTACACGGCCAGTGCAATGAAACAGTGTCCCGTGCGAAATTACATTTCTGCCCTTGTGCAGGAAATTACCAAAATGCCCCTCACGCATCCTGACCCGTAACTCGGTCATACGGACTCCGATTGATGCGTGCCGCCTGTCATTGGATTCGTATCGACGATACCTACGTAACGGTCCTTGGCCCTCGGCCATCGGACATCCCGGTCGAAAAGTCAACATTTACCCCTTATATCGTCCAAATTACGAAAACGCCCTTGAACTTCCGCACATCATAACTTTCACCACGAACGTCGGAATCGAACGTGCCACCTGTCTATGAACTCGTGACGTCCCGAACTACGTCACGGTCATCGGTCAAAGTCCATTTGAAGATCCGAAATAAAAGTCAATGTTTTGCCCATGCCCAGGGGCAAAACGGTCATTTCGCACAATTCGTCCGAAATCGCCCAACTAATCCCAGATTAGTAAATCACCATTAAATATTATTAAATCCCGATATTCGGGACGGGTCGTTACATGTACAATTATAAATAAAGTATGAACAAGTATAATAAATGAAAAAAAAAGTATAAAGATAACAATTATAAACAAACATACAAATGAAAATTATGAACAAGTATAATAATCATGAACAAGTATGAAGAATAACAAATAACAAATATACAACATTTATTCACAAGTATGAATTAACACTAATATGAAACTAAGACTAAAGAAAGTTGGAAAGTAAATTTTTTTTTTTCGAATTTTTTTTTGAGGTAATGAAAAATTTTCTTTATTTGAAACAAATTTTATCATTATAATTTTTTTTACGATTTTTTTTGTTTTTTTATTACAAAAACAAATCAAAATAAATAAAAGTAAAAATAAAGAAAAGTGAACATGTACGATATGCATTTATGAACAAGTAAAAAAATGAACATTATGTACAAGTATGAACAAGACTAAAATGACAAGTATAAAAATTATAAACAAGCATAAATGAAAGTCAATTATGAACAAGTATGTATAAGTATAAAATAAACAAGTAAAATAAAAATTTTAATTTACATAAACAATTATAATATGAACAACTATATAAAAAAATCATGAACATTTATGAACAAGTATAAATTAGAAATTATGAACAAGTAAAGTATGAACATTATAAACAAATATAATAAGTACAATTGTAAGAATCAAAATTATGAACAAGCATAAAAATAAAAGTTATGAACAAGTATAAAAAGAAATAAACAAGTATAAAAATAAATAAAAATAATATAC
Source organism: Prinsepia uniflora (assembly GCA_032719365.1). Lineage (NCBI taxonomy): Eukaryota > Viridiplantae > Streptophyta > Magnoliopsida > Rosales > Rosaceae > Prinsepia > Prinsepia uniflora. Next base: position 58,201,496 of record CM064866.1, on the reverse strand, counting down.
AAGTATAATATGAACATGTATAAAGATAAACATTATGAACAAGTATAATATGTACATGTATAAAAATAAAAATAAACAAAGATAAACAAAAATAATAAGAACAAAAATAAGATGGATAAATAAAATATAAACAAGTATAAGAATTATAAACAAGTAAGTAAAAGTTATGGAAAAATATAATATTAACAAAAGTAAAAATTATAAATAAGTATAATATGCATACTTTATATACATACACTAACAAATTAAAAATGATTTTCAATTTCTCCAACAACGGTGCCAAAAATTGATAAAACTTAAACTACCTATTAAATTAAACACGTAATTCTAGTATTATGCAATTTAAATCCTTTTTGTGTAGTTATAGTATTGATAAATATGCATCATTCTTAACTGGGGAAATTAGGAAACATTAATAAGGTGTTAGTGAGAAAAAATAATGAACAGGGCCGGCCTTGAAGGGGGGCAACATGGGCCCAAGCCCTGAGCCCAAAAATTTCAAAATTGTTTATATAAAAAAATCAGAGATGGCTAGGAGGCGTTCTCGGCTGTAGAAACCAAGGAGGCGTTCTTGATTTCTTCCATAATGATGGTAAGAAGTCCAAAGCATCAATCAATTAGTGCTCCAACTTCCCACTTCCCAAGTTAGTATAATACTAATTCCACCCTCCAAATTCCAATTACCATTTCTTCTCAATTCCACCCTCCAAATTCCAATCTGTTTAATTCTCACTTCTCAGTGAACTCATTGCCTTAATGGGTTTGAAGAATCAAAGGGCGACGTTGTAACGACCCGTCCTGAAAATTGGGATCAGATTAGTTGTTAATGACGGATTAATGAAGATAATCGATGATTAGTTGGATACTTTTAGACGGATGGCATAGAATGATGATTTTGCCCTTGGAATGGGCAAAATGTTGACTTTTAGTTCAGGCGGTCAAATGGACGTTGACTGATGACCGTGACGTAGTTCGGGATGTCACGAGTCCATAGACAGGTGGCACATCCGATTCTAACATCCGAGGAGGAAGTTAGGATGTTCGGAAGATTGAGAGCATTTTCGTAATTTGGTTAAAAAGGAGGAAATTGTTGAATTTTTGAATGACAAGTTTTCTTCACGCAAACTGAGGACTGTTAGATAGATCTCGACGTCATGAGTACAACGACAGGTGGCACGCCTTCATCGGACATCAGACGGATAAGATATGGGTCTAGGAAGTGAAGGGTAAAATGGTAATTTTGACAATTAGGGGCAATTCCGTCTTTTTACACCTTGGGTTTTGTGCAACCGGATAAAGACACATGGACAGAGATTATTGGATATTTTTGGGCTGTGTCCACAGGGTGTTTGACACCTGGCCTAATTCCAGTGGCTTCTAGCCACTTTCACGGTTACAATTTAAATTGTGTTTGGTTAGTCGTGCAACTGAGAAACAGAGAGACTGAGACGGGGAAAAATCGATCAATTTTCAAGGTGTGTGAGGTGCCTGAGTTCAAGCGATACTTGTGTCTGAGAGCAGAGGGTGTGTGTGCTGGTAATTGTGTGTGAGAGTGCACAAAGTAGGTGCTCACGTGAGAGTGAGGTGAGGTACTGAGGAAATGGAAACAGGGGAAGGCTGTGTGTAACCGTGTTCTGTGACCAGGAGTAAGAAATTAGGGTGTGTTTGTGAGTGAGGTGAAAAACAGGTGAGTCGTGTGAGTGTGGTCTGAGCTTAAGTGAGTTGAGTGTTTGTGTGGAAGTAAGAAAACAGAGTAACAGAGAGGTTCGTGCACCTTGTTCCATTCAAAAGGGGATTTGACTTTTGAGGCTGAGATGATCGTGTTGGTCACCAGGAGGATGCTCAAGCAGGTCCGACGAGTCGTTTGGGACTAGGTTCGAAGCTGGCCGTGGACAGTGGTCGTGGAACTCGAAAATGGGTAAGTTTCCCTCACAAATGGTAAACTGAGTTTTGGTAACTGTTAATCGATACTAATGATTTCGTTTGGTTTTGGAAGATGAAAAGAACTGTTTGGACTTGGAATCACGGCAGGAGACGGCCGGAATAACAGAGAAGGATTGATGGAAAAATTGGTTTTGATCGATCGTTTAGGAGGTATATTACGGACCTTAATTTCGTGATTTGTTTATGGAAATCGATTAGGAAGATTAGGACGATGCTAGAGGACTTAAAAAGATAGAAAAATTGATTAAAATTGGACAAAACCACCCATGCCGGTTCAGGGCTGGACCGGGCGACAGTGAACCAGACTGGACCCGGTTCACCAGAGGTAGGGGATGACACTGTGCTGGGCGCTTGGCTCCCACGCACAGCCCCTTTGGGGGCGCGTGTGGGCGCGTGGCACACTGTTTGAGGATGGTTCCAACATAACTTTTAAAGTATTCAATGTAACAAACATTTTGGTGCTGGTTTCGAGTCAATCGGACATCATCTCGATATATTTTGGGACTTCCGAAGGTTTTAGGCCTCGGTTAAAAATAGTTAAAAATTCGAGAAAATTACGGGGCTTTAGTATGATCATTGTGAAGTAGTTAGTGACCTTATTATGGGATTTGGACAGGTTCGGGAAAGCCGAGGATAGCTGATTAGCCAGGAAAGGTATAATTGCACGCGTATCGAGGCGACGATATAATGGTCTATGAGTGGACTTTGCTTTCTAACTCTTGATGCATGCATATATGTGTTTATATGTTTTCTATATGTAATTCTATGATTTGATTTATGATCTTGATGTTTTGCACGAATTTCGAGGTATATACGAAAATGCGCGTTTTACGAGATTTCGATCAAGTTTGTGATTTGAATATGGTTTTGAGGATTTGATTTTGGGATTTGAAATATAATTTAATATCAATGATTTAAATGGATTTCGGAAAAGCGTTTTCGGGCTTGAAACCCAGATCAGAAAATGGTTTTAAGAAACGTGATTTCGGGTTTTTGAATCAGATTTCTAGATGACAATTCGGGATTCGATTTGGGACTTGAAAGTGGATTCCGGGTTTAGGTTCAGAATGGTTATTCCGAATGCCGGCTTATGGGATGATGGTTTCGAACTCGGATTTGGAAATGAATATGGATATGAGTTCTGGGTTTGGATTCGGGATCTTGATGAGATTGCGGATTCGGATTCGGACATGGAAAATGGTTTTGGATTGGATTTGTTGGATCTGGTTATTGGGTTTAAAGAGCCGGATATGATTATGACGGGGGTGGGCCCAGATTGGGTTTAAAGACCCGGATTGAGTTTAAAGACTCGGGAGTTTAAAGACTCGGATATTATGATTTTCCCCCGTAGGCTTGTTGAGTTTAAAGACTCGGGAGTTTAAAGACTAGGATTATATTGAGGCCTGGAGTGAGTTTAAAGACTCGGGAGTTTAAATACTCGGATAGATCCACCAGGTTCGATGGATGGATATGTGGTTTCCAACGTGTTCGGATTTCACTGAGTTTTGATGTTGATTAGTTTTCAATAAAGGTTTTCCGATGTTTTGGGCTCTGCCCGGATGAAATGGTTTTCGATGGTTTTGGGCTGAGGCCTGGGATTTGAGGAAAGGAAACTGTGTTCGGTTTTTCTTACATGGTTTGCTTAATCAGAATATGACATGGTTTTATGACATGAATTTGATATGCATGCATTGGTTTTTAATTGGAGGGTATGAATGTACTTGTTTTATGAACCGTTTTTAAACTTATACTTTATTTTTGTCCACTCACAGTCTTTTCATGTTTTCGATACCCTCCAGGTTGTTGCGATGCGGGCTGTTGGTCGAGAGAGACGGAGACATCACATGTACGATCCACAGTAGTTTCGGCACACTCTGGGAAGTTTCGGATGCTATTGGACGGCCGAATCGGGAATCCCTTGTCCGACTTACGTGTCCCATGGAGGTTGGACGTCGGTTTAGCCTTCGTGTCATGCGTAAATTAGACGGGAGCAGGATTTAGCCCTTAATCCCGGGGGATTAAGGGTGGGTCCTGTCAGACGTGGGCTGGGGCGCTTGCCGGTTGCCGCTTGCAAGAGCCAAGCTCGGAGTATTGTAGATTCCATTCTAAGTTGGAGTTTGATGAGGTGAAGAGAAGCTGCCGAAAACATCTCAACGGACACAACTAGCGTCAGAGGAAACCTAAACTGGAATCCCTCTACTTTCATCCCAACTTCCTGTCCAGTTACAAAGGTACCTTTACTGCAATTTCATAATCCACAATTGGACATATTTTGCAAAATTGAAAATGTATCACTGACATTTTTACTAATTCTTAATCGGAATCAAAATAAGAAGTTGGATTCCGATCACAAATTACTCTACTGGTACACATTTTAGTTTATTCTACTAGAGTTTTTTTTATTTATTTTCAGGGTTTTTGTTTTCAACTCCTCCAGGATCATATGATGGGTTATGATTAAGTTTTAATGACTTGTTAAAAGGCTACTAGTAAGTTTGTTGAAAAAAACCAAGTATGTTGTTTTCCCGAGCCCATAATTCTGCATTTGATTGTCTAATTTATTCATCTTTCATGTCATCCGAGAGAAGCAAAATTTTACACCATAAAAGTGATGTATGTGAGCGCGCAAAATTTTCCGTTATGGCCGGATTTAAAAAGATAAAATTTTGATCTTTCTGTTCATATGCCCGAGGCTAGCTAGTACTAATGACATTGTATTGAATATGGAAGCTTGTAGTTGTATAAAATGATAGGACCTTGCTGGTTTGAGCAGCCTATTGTTATTATGCTACCTCTGTTTAGAAATGATGGTTTTAGTTGTCTAGGGAGGTTATGTAGAGTATAGGAGTAGTTGTTTTTCTTCTAGAAAAGACTGAATGTAGTGTTAAAAATATGAGGTACTCTTTTTTCTTTGTTTGAGATTTTTTTCCTAATGGGTTTTCTCCTGACAAAGGTTTTAATGATGCCTCATAATATAAAAATAATATAATCAATTTGTAAAAAATTTCTATTTTTAATAATTAAATGTATAAATTGAGGGCCCATTTTTTATTTTTGCCCTAGGTCTCCATATGTTTGGACCGGCACTTATAATGAATAAAAGAATAATGAACTAATGAATAAATGAATAAAAGAATTAATGAATAAAGAATTAAATAATTAAAAAATTAAATAATAAAGAATTAAAGAATTAAAGAATTAAAAAATAAAAAATAATGAATTAAAGAATTAAAGAATAAAAGAATAAAATAATGAAATGGGGGGTTTTAGGAATATTGTAATCTAAATTACATTTTAACCAAACTAAAAATTAAAATGCAAATGCTCATACTTATTAGAATTTACAAATCATAGAGTAGTTTTATAGACAAAACCGATACTTTTACATAAATAATTTCAAATTGATAATCATATTATTTAAACTATTCCTAAAAATAGACTTCCTTCAAATACAAATTTTACCAACACTTTAACATTTTACTCATAACAAACCAATCACTAAATTCTACCTTCATCATCTCAAATACTTGCAAATATCTTTCAATATTATAAATGCATCAACCATTAATGTGCGTCAAACATCAATATGCTTCAAACATTTACAACATGATTCACCTTAAGTTTATAATTGAATGCGCCGACAACGATCAACATTTAATCTCTTCAATTCTAGTTTAAATGCACCGGACATCGGATAAAACATATAACATCAAATTGAAATTTAAGCACTAAGTCACTAAGATATATGAAGTAAAAGAAATTTAGAAAGTAAAACACATGGAGATTGCATACATACGTACAAAAGTTTAGAAAGAAAATACCATCACATGTATGAATTATAAGTAACCGAAACAATAACAAGAATTTAAGTAAAGGGAATAAAGTTACACTTTCGGAACTCAAGAACAGTTTGTGATTCCGAAAGTGGATGAAAACAATGGAATGTTATTCATAAAATTCTCTGAACAGCAGAAGTAACCTTATAAAGATGGAGGATAAAATATAAGAATTCGGACTTAAATTCTTGAATTACTTCAGAAATACTCGGCTTAGGATTTTCTTAAGGAAATCATAAATTTATATCTAAAAGAGAAGTTAAAAGAAGTTAAAAATAAAAGTTTACAAAAAAAATCTATGAACTAAAATTAAAAGGAAATAAAACTTAAGAAATGAATCTAAAAAACATAAATTAAAGTTTAAAGGAAAACTAATTAAGAAAAAAAATTACAAGAAGTTAAAATGATCCCAAAATAAATCTACAAAATAAAAAGAAGAAAAACTAAGAGAGAAAAGACTGAAAACTAGAATTAAAATTGGGACAATTGGGGACCTTTTACAAATGAAATGGCCTCCCTATTTATAGAGGGAGAGCCAAAAATATTAAATAAAAATACAAAATAAAATATAAAAATAATAGTAAAATATTACAAGAAAGAAATGATGAAAAGCTTATTTTTTTTAGGTGTGATTTTTGGTGAAAAACGTTGAAGGGGCAGGTAGAGTCGGTGGCTAGCTGCAGGCGCGCAGAGGAAAGCTTCGGCGAGCTGGCACTGAGTTGGTGGATGTGACTTGGCAGGGGCAGCTGATAGGAAGGGCAGGGAGTTGGTGTGGCGCCGCTGACAAGTGCTCAGGAATTCAGCGTCTGACACGCTAAGGACGTATGGTGGTTCGGTGCACACTTTCTAACAGGAGGTATGAGCATTCACGTGGGCTGGGCTAGCCTATTGCAGCAGGCTGGGCTGGTGGAGGAGTTGGGCCGCACAAATGGGATGTTGGGCTGATGGATTCAGGCGCGACTTGGGCTGGACTGGAACTTGAATTTTTAATTTAAAAATTAATTAATATAATTTCACCGAATTTCATCCATAATTTTTTCGTTATAATTCCAATCGGAACGATTCTTTCGTCAAAACGCTCCAAATTCCAAACTTTATTTATTTTTACAAAAATATCACAAAATATATCATTTTCTCCAATTGTTTATTATTTTAATATTAAAAATTAAGTATAAAGGGTATAAAATAATATAAAATAATGCTTAATTAACGACCTATCACTCCTCATTGTTACTAGCTGAAATAAGAAGAAAATCTTTGGGAAGGTCAGGGATGTTTTGGGTCGTACGCTAACTACCTGGAATTCAAAGTTGTTGTCTATTGCCGGGAAGACGGTTATTATCAAATCAGTTGCTTAAGCACTTCCTACTTATTCAATGAGTGCTTTTCAGCTACCCAAATCCTTGTGTAATGAGCTCTCAACTAAGATTGCCAGCTTTTGGTGGTGTAAAGCGGGGAAGAAGAGTATCCATCGGATGCAGTGGAATAAGTTGTGTCGACCTAAAGGTAATGGTGGTTTGGGATTCAAGAATTTCGAGCTCTTCAATCAAGCAATGGTGTAAAAATAGGCCTGGAGTCTTATGGGGCATCCTTAGTCTCTCGTGACTCGGATCATGAAAGCCCGTTTACTATCCTGATGGTGACTTTATGGAGGCTGAGGTTGGAGCTATGCCTTTTTTTTTGTGGTGGTCTATTATCTAGGGGCATGAGGTAATTAAACAGGGATTGGTTTGTTGGGTTAGAAATAGGGAGTCAATTGGTGTGTTCCAAGATAGGTGGATCCCACGGCCAATGACCTTTCGGCCTATCTTAAATCGGGGCCTTGTGAAGGATGCGAGGGTGTCATCCTTCATTCACCATAGTGGTGGGGTAGAATTTTGAGCTTTTGGAGGGCTATTTTCTGTGGGGAAAATGTGCGTAATATGTGTTGTAGTATTCCTCTACCGTCTCAGGAATCCTTCTCTGATGGTTGCGACTGGTTTTATTCTAAATCTGGGAAATATACTATGAAGTCTGGATACAATATAGCTTTCAATATGGGTATAGTATAGGCGGATGGTGGGGGGAGCTCAATGGTTGGGCAATGTGAGGTCCTTTGGAAACACTTGTGGAAGATGAGAGTTCTAAATAAGCTGAAGATTTATTGTTGGCGGGCTTGTTCTGAAATCTTGCCCAAGACCCGCCATTTAGTTGCTCGTAGAGTGATGATGCCAGGTTTATACAAGCATTGTGGTAAACATATGGAGGATGCCTGACAGGACCCCTCCCAATACGACTAGACAATCATGAAGGATCATGCTCCCTTTTGTCAGTTACTACTCAAAAGTTGGAAACAATCTTAAAAGAGTTTATAAAAACCATAGAAACAGCCAGCTGTCAGACTAGGGATACTTATACACTCATACTTCTTGCTATATACAGAGCATAAGTATGTAACTACTCAAAATACAACACCTTTACCCTAGATACACTAAAATCACTAGACAAGTCCATGTCGTCGTGCCACGACCTAAAGGGTAATAAAATCCATGAAAAATGTGAGTGGACAAAAAATAACCTTTAGAAATACATTTTAGAAAATATGCGATTTTACCCTCCATTTTAAAAAATTGTGTATGCATATAAGTTGTAGAAACTCAGTGGTATATAACACATTTTACGATCTCAAAACACGAGAAAACATACATAAAGCAGTTGACCGTAAATCAACCGTTATTCACAAAACCAAGCCATCACATCAACATTTTCACACAAATCCATACACATCATATCCAACCCATCCTCGATGCACAATATCAATCAACACAATCAACTGCCTTACCAGTAGGCCATCCACTCAGGAACTGGAGCCCAGCTTGACTTTCGAGTGACATTAGCTCAGAAACTGGAGCCCAGCTCGAGGTCTGAGTCATCACCATACTAGTCTTAAGAATTGGATCCAGCTCGACGTCTGAGACTAACCGACTAACACGTATCACGAGGAGGGTTATCCACACATATAAAATTCACACCAATACTGAGGAATCACACATTCACATCATACCTCAATTTCACAATCAAATTCATGTTCCAAAAACCCGGGCCTAGGCCCAAAACCAAACTTTACACTATACCTTATAAAAAGTGCATAAATAGCCTTTTCCACAAAAATCATCTAGTAAGTAAAACAAACCCACATCATAAACATTTACATCACAAATATATAAAAAAAAACACACTTTAATCACACTCTACCCAAATCCACAATTGAAAAAACCCGAGAATATATATTCAAGGAAACCTCGTAAAATGTGCGATCCAAATAACTTCAGTAAAACCATCCAGAAATCGTACAAAAATCACCAATAATCCAACATCACAATATCTCATGTCATAAACCATATTCAACCCAAAACCACAATCGAAAACATAATCCAGAAATGAAATTTATAGAAAATCTCGTAAAATGTGCAAGTTACCTCCTAGTAGAATCCCTAACTCCTGGAATTTAATATTAATTTTTAAACATTAATTACTCATTTTGGACACCCAAAACTTCCCCGAAATGGTGTCCGAACGACTCAAAACCTGCGCCAAAATGTCCATAACATCGAAAGGAGTAAAAGACATATTGGCCACACCTCGGATTCGTTGGCACGCGCTGCTTGAAGAAGTTGCGCATGAGGCCTACGCGCCCAGCTACAGTATCATCCATGTCGCCTGTTTCTCTAGTTTTCTGGGTCACCCAACTTGGACCTAACTCATTCAAAACTCAATGATTTTTGTCCTTATTTCGTCCAATCTATTCAAAACCAACCCAAGAAAAGATACACGGAATCAAAACACGACAAAAACTTACCTAAATCCAACACCTAACCACTCAACTTTTGGCGAAAGCTTGTTCTTCGGTCATGGGTAGTTTTGACGTCCAACTCGTGAACTAGGGCCTCATGAACTAAGGGCCTTGTTAGAACTGCATGGACTCTAGAAGAATGATATAAACCTTTCTTCCAAGGTTCCTAGTTGAAAACTGGGTTGGAGAACTCCAAAATCGAAAATTCCTTTTCGAGTCACTCTCCTTATCTCATTCTCGGTATGAGTCCAACACTTCCTTTCTTTTTTATGTTTTCTCCGCTAGCCGTTATTCTTACTCTCATTTCTTCTCTCTTCATTTTTCTTCTTCCTTTTCTGTCTGTCGAGCACGATACACACACACACACACAAAACTCTTATTTCACACACACACAAGCACACATACATACACAAAAAGTTGGCACACACATCCCTAAGTGATATGAATGCTTGTCGCCACCCTAAACAATCCATAGAAAAAAAAAATCCTCCAAGGGAAATTACCAAGATGATAGGACCCGTCCCAACTAGACTTTGATAACCGTGCCCGGTCCTGCTCCCGTCTGACAAGTCAACTGAAGTCCCAAAACTACCCATCAGCACCTGTCAGACAAGGGATCATTGCACTGATTTCCGCTCATGCCTCCGCCTCTCAATCAGCCCTGAACGTCGTGCCACGACCTGGAGGGTCACAAAAACAGAAAAGGTGTGAGTGGACAAAAATAATATCATTTGAAAATACATTTCATGTCAGGACCCACCCCTAATCCCCCGGGATTAAGGGCTAAATCCCGATCCTGTCTAACTTAGGCATGACACGAAGGGTAAACTGACGTCCAACCTCCATGTGACACGTAAGTCGGACAAGGGATTCTCGAACCAACCGTACCGAAACTTCCAGACTTCCCAGAGTGTGCCGAATCTACTGTGGATCGTGCGTGTGATGTCTCCGTCTCTCTCTACCGACAGCCCGCGCCGCAACAACCTGGAGGGTATCGAAAACACGAAAAGACTGTGAGTGGACAAAAATAAAGTTTGAGTTCAAAAATAGTTAACAGAAAACACAAGTACATTTATACCCTCCGTTTCAAAAACCAATGCATGCATATCAAAATCATATCATAAAACCATTCAATATTCCGGTTAAATAAACCATATAAGAAAAACCGAACACAAGTTCCTTTTTCCAAATCCCGGGCCTCAGCCCAAAACCACCGAAAACCATTTCATCCGGGCAGATCCCAAAACCTCAGAAAACCATTATTGAAAACCATCATTTTCAAGTCTCAGTGAAAACCAAAACTCATTTGAAACCACATTTTCATCCACCGAACCTGCTGGATCTATCCGAGTCTTTAAACTCTCGAGTCTTTAAACTCAATCCAGGCCTCAATATAATCCGAGTCTTTAAACTCCCGAGTCTTTAAACTCAACAGGCCTACGGGGGAAAATATCAATATCCGAGTCTTTAAACTCCTGAGTCTTTAAACTCAATCCGGGTCTTTAAACCCAATCCGGGCCCGTCCCCCGTCAATCATAATCCGGGTCTTTAAACTCAATAACCAGATCCAGCAAATCCAATCCAAAACCATTTGAAAACCATTTTCCATTTCCGAATCTGAATCCGCAATCTCATCAGGATCCCGAATCCAAACCCAGAACTCATATCCATCTCCTTTCCAGCTCCGAGTCCACAACCATCATTCCGTAACTAGCATCCGAAATAACCATTCCGAACCCAAACCTGGAATCCACTTCAAGTCCCCAATAGAATTCCGAATCGTCATCAAGAAAACCGATTCACAAACCCCGAAATCATGTTTCTCAAAACCACTTTTGAACTGGGCTTCAAGCCCGAAAACATTTTCCAAAATCCTTTTAATTTCTTTGAAATCAAATCATATTTCAAATCCCGAAATCAAATCATTAAAACTAGGTTTAAATCACCATATTTGTTAAACCTCGTAAAACGTGAAATACCGTAATTTCCTCGAAAAACGTGCAAAACCGTAAACCATCACAATCATAAATCAAATCATAGAATCAAGTATAGAAAACATATAAAAACATATATGAATGCATCAAGAGTTAGAAAACAAAGTCCACTCACAGACCATTCCGACGTCGCCTCGATACGCGTGCACTTACACCGTTCCCGGCCATTCCGCTATCCTCGGCTTTCCCGAACCTGTCCAAAGCCCATAACGAGGTTACTAACTACTTCACAAAAGTCCTACTCAAGTCCTATAATTTTCCCGAACTTCTAAACGTAACGAAACGGAACCCTAAACCTTCAACCTCTTAGAACTAACACGAGACGTCGTCCGATTGTCCCGAAACTTGTCCCAACAGATTCGTTACAACAAGTAGACTAAAAACCCAGTTGGACACTTCCCCGAAAATCGCCGTACGCGCCCCCACTCGCCGTCCAAAGTGGCTGCGCGTGGGCTTCACGCGCCTGCACAGGAACAATGTTCATCTTCTTCTGCGATGGTCAGACCGGTCTGAACCGGCGTGATCGGTTCCTCGCCGTTCCTCCACCATTTTCCTTCCTTTTTCCACCAAACTCTTCATCCTCTTCCTAGCAACTAAGTCCAATCCTAAAATCTAAACATCACGGCCTCTAACCCGTCATCCTTAAGCTCGAACAAAACCTCCCGAAACCTCTGTTTCGGTTCCCAGCCAACAACGAAATCCCCCTTCACGGCCTCACAACTGAAGGTTCCTAAGGACTTCCTAAACCTAGTAGAACCCACAGAATCCTTCGACTCAGTCCCAACCTTCACAACTTTAACTTTCAACTAAACTGAAAAACAAAGTACACAGAGAGAACTTGAGAAATTACCTGCTTGTTGACCTCCACCGTGAGCTCCGTCGTGAGTCTAATCCGGCTAGCACTTCTCCTCCGTCCTTAGCATACTCCCACAGCTCTAAACTCGACCGGTGTGATCGAAACACGGAAACACCACCACCAAACCTCCCTCTCTGTTTCTCTGGTGTTTCCTCACCACTCACACACTCAGTCACTCCCACTTCCTCTCAAACACGATCACACACCTCACTCAACACAATAGAATCCCTCAACACTCACACAAACCCTCAATTGGATCAATTTCCCCTCACTGTCTTCAGTCTCTGTTCTCTCAAAACACAAACACAAGCACGACTTAACCGTTTAATTTGCACCGTGCAACATCCTAGAACCAACTACACACACACCACGTGTCCACAATCCCATGGTCCCCTCTCAACATATCCAATCCCTCCTGTACACTTGTCCTCATCTTTTTTGCACAAATCCCCATGCACCAAAAAGACCAAAATGCCCCTACTTGTTCAAATTACCATTTTTCCCTTCGTCGTTCTAGACCTGTAACTTACTCGTCCTACGTCCGATGAAAGCATGCCGCCTGTCGTTGAACTTAGGACGACGAGATCTACCTAATGGTCCTCGGTCTACGGGCAAAAACTCTGTCGTGTGAAAAGTCAACTTTTTCCCCTATTTTAACCAAATTACGGTAATGCCCTCAACCTTCTGAACATCATCTTCCCCTTCGGACGTCGGAATCGGGCGTGCCACCTGTCTACAGACTTGTGACGTCCCAAACTACGTCACAGTCATCGGTCAATGCCCAATTGACCGTCTGAGCTAAAAGTCAACATTTTGCCCAAACTAGGGGCAACATCGTCATTCTACGCCCAAGGTCCAACAGTACCCAACTAACCACCGATTAAGCTCACTAATCCGTCACTAATCACTTCCCTAATCCCGACTTCCGGGATGGGTCGTTACATTTCAATATAGACCATTTACCCCTCGAGTTTATCAAACCATGCATGCATAGGGAAAAACATATGAGTCACAATCACTGGCTTTCTAGCCAAATCACATGAAAAACATGAAATCCTGGCTCTCAAGCCGAACATATGAAAACATAACCACCTGGCCACAAAGACCAAAACCCGTACTCAATACTAGTACGCAATCACAATCAACATCAAACAACACTACTCACAAGTGCACAATCAATCAATCAATCAATCAATCAATCTGCACTATTCACAAGTGCACAAACAATCACACAATCACATCCGCACTACGCGTAGGCCAACCTCGGGAACTGCACTCAAACACCATTCGAGTCATATCAGTCATGTCTGAGAACTGCACACACACCATCTAGACGTACCACATACTCGGGAACTGCACTCACGCAACATCCGAGTCACGTCTAGGAACTGCACTCGCACCATCTAGAACATGGTCCAGTATCCACAATCACAAACACAATCCATACCACAAACACATATCAATCATATCCATGACTACAAACCAAGTCAAAAGCCTTCCCGACAAGGTCTCAAGCTCAAATGCCATTTACACGTAAATCCGTAAAATCTCATTGGAAAACAATAAAATAATCCAGAAATCATCCCTGACTCACCAACTAAGTCAAAATATCCTATTTAAAACCATTTTGACTCTAGGCCTAGCCCAAAATATCATTTGCATATTCCTCGTAAAATGTGCCCAAAACACTGATTAAAATAATCATTAAATCATAATTAAACATGCCAAATCATCATGACATCATTGCAATTCAAATCATGCAATCAATCATGTAAAACATTTAACTATGCATGCATAACGGTTTATAAAACAAACGTCTACTCACACACTGTCCAAACCGCTCGCTTTCCGAGCTGCAAGCGTTTCTGTAATTTTCGATACTTTTCAGGAATCGTGATTCCTGTCCAAAATCATCATTAAGGGTCACTAATGACTCAATTAATACCCTATAAATTTCCCATAATTTTCTGGGAATTAAATATTAATTTAAAACATAACATAAACCTTCGGACCCTCAAAACAATATCGAAACGGTGTCCGATTGACTCGAAACCAACACCAAAATGTTCGTTACATTGTATAGAACGAAAGTCATGTTGACCTCACCTCGGGAGTCGTACCCACGCGCCCCTCACGCGCCGCCACAAGCGGCTGCGCGTGGGAGCCACGCGCCTGCACAGTAAAGTGCTACAGTGTCGTCTCTCCCGCCCAATTCCCTGCAAACGGGTCCTGCGGTGCAACCCGGTTCAATCCTGCCCAATTCGTGTTCAATTTCCACAATTAATTCATCCTATAGCATCGTTATAACTCTAATTGAGGTCCTGTAATCTTAATTACACAACAACTTACCTTTATACCATCGAACTCAACCTCCCTATTTCCACATTGTCGCAGTTACTGTTCACCCTTCAATCTCAATCAATTCTTATTGTTTTCTTGCAATTGATTCATCAAGAAGCATCGTAGCATCATGCTTAATAGTCTTACAACTTCAATTTCATCATTCAACGCTTCCCTTAACTCGAACTCAATCTCTAATTTTTCAGAGATTTGAAGCTTCAGTTCTTGACCTTCCCTCCATCAATTCTCCCCAATTTGGAGGCGGTTCGATGCAAAATGGTTCCAGAAAACTCTCTCTTACATTAATTCGACTTGGGTTGGCCTCAACCTCAACAATTGAATTTTTAATTGATCAAGCACATGTTTCGGGTTTGGGTTTTCTCTCACGATTTCAATACCTTTCTATTCTGGTTCTCTTCTTTTCCTTCTTCCCAATCTCACTTTCTCTCTATCCCTCTCAACTTGATCGATCAAAAAGGGTCTGCTCGTTGTAGGATTGTTTTTAGTCTCTGTCTTTGTTTTTCCACGCACAATAAAACCATTTAGTGTTTTGAACGATTACTAGGCATCAAGTCATGCCACGAATCCTTCAATTGCGGTGACAGATGTCACCAGGTGGCCCATTCTCATCCAAATTAGGGAGGGACAGATGTGCAAGCATGGCTAATGCCCCTGATGAGTCAGCAAACAGGTAAAAAGACCAATTGCCCTTCCTTGCATAATTACCAAAATGCCCTTAGCCTTCGCAGACCCATAACTTTCACATCCGACCTCCGATTGACGCATGCCGCCTATCTACGGATTCAGCGTCCCGAGACCTATCCAATAGTTCTTCCGGAAAGTCCAAACAAGGTCCCGATCAAAAAGTCAACTTTCGGCCCTTATAACTAGGGGCAAAATCATCATTTCCTTCCAATTTTTCCAAATTTTCTTTTTTTGAATTTCCGGGTCATCACACCAAGATGCCCCTATTAGCCAAATTACCAAAATACCTCTTCCAAGTTTAGAACCAAAACGAACCCATATAAACTTTATTTTTGGCATGTCTCCTGCCAACGCATTTGGGAGGCCGAGACCTTTACAACGTCGTTTATAGAAAATACAAAAGCCAACTCGATCAAAAAGTCAACTCTATGATTTCAAGGGCAAAATCGTCATTTCCTACCCTTGCTAAAAGTCTGGGACGTTACAACCTACCCTCCTTAAAAAAAAATTTCATCCTCAAAATTTAAACAAGTGAGTTTAACTCGTGATTTTCTAGGCAACAGTCAATGTATATTTTGAAACTACTAAAGCACATAAATCACACCCAACGGTAAAAACGCACCTGTCACAAAGCCTAGTGTCTCATCTGGTCCTCTCATAGCAAATACTTGAGCTTGTAGCCCTGAAGATTGGCCTGTCCTCTGGATCCAATTCCAGCTTCACTAGTCGGTGTTTGACTTCTCCTTGACGTGCCGAAAGTCTGGGCATAGTAAACCGTGCTCTGTCCTATCATGTCATCATTTGGGTGATTCGGACAATCTTTATGATATTGTCCAACTTCTCCACACACAAAGCAATGCTTCATAAAATTTATACCTTATTTTCTATTTGACAAATGTATTAGAGCGCGACCAGACTGAGTAGGTGTCTGCGACCTCGACCCCAAACTTTGGGTACCTTATTGCCTAAAACTATGCCATCACTACTAAATGTTCCTACACTAACACTTTCTCCTCGAGGAACCTTCTGACTGGAAGTACCCACATACGGATTCTCACGGTTCTGTCTTGAACTAGCTCTCTGATAATGCGCCATCAAACTTGCCTCTACCCGAATAACGGTATCTGAAAATTCTCTCAGTGTAACACGCGAACCTACTATCACAACAACTCGGATCTCACCCCGTAATCCTAACTCAAATTGTCTGCACTTGTCTACCTTAGT
This sequence comes from Prinsepia uniflora, assembly GCA_032719365.1. Classification (NCBI taxonomy): domain Eukaryota; kingdom Viridiplantae; phylum Streptophyta; class Magnoliopsida; order Rosales; family Rosaceae; genus Prinsepia; species Prinsepia uniflora. Next base: position 58,184,765 of record CM064866.1, on the reverse strand, counting down.
TTCTACAAGTACTGGAGCATACCGGGATAAACTCAAGAATCGTTGCTCATACTCGGCCACTGTTATACTTCCCAGTTCTAGCCGTATAAATTCTACCTCTTTAGCATCCCGATAAGAACGAAGGAAAAATTGGTGCATAAATCTATCTTTAAAAGTTTCCCATGTCACCTCCTAGGCATCCCAACCTATCATCTACAACCCTTGCCATCATTGGTAAGTATACTCACTCAACTGAAATGTAGCTATAAGCACCTAGTCCTCCAGCGGACGTCATATAATCTCAAAAATCATTTCTATTCGAGTGATCCACTCTTCTACCTACTCTGGGCTCACCTTGCCCAAAAAATTAGTAGCCCCCAAATGACCAGACCCAACCTTGAAACACCCTGTAAGGCATACCAAGGCCCTGCTATTGTCTGACAAGTAACCCAAAGTGCCAACATTCACTTAAACTTGTCAGACAAGGGATACACGAAAATATCACTAGTTTATGCCTTCGCATTTTGAGCCTTAATTCCCGTGCAGCGACCCTGGAAGGTTATAAAATCAAGAAAACGTGTGAGTGAACAAAAAGAAATAGTTTAAAAACATTCTTTCAAAACAACCAGCATTTACCCCCCGTTTTAGAAACTTGTGCATGCATATGAAAACCATTTCACTTCGATTAAAAAAACACAGTTTATATCCTCAAAACCCGTGAAAACATCCGTAAAGCAATTAACCGGAAATCAACTGTTAATCATCAACCAGCTCAAACATGAACTACTAACACGTCACAGACATACTAATCAATCACATCAAACCACATAACCGAACCATATCCACTGTCACATAATCCATACATATCACAATTAATCCATCATCATGCACAACATCAGTCATCAAACCAATATACTACTACTAGGCACACCATTCGGGAAAGGAGCCCAACTTGACATCCAAGTAGGGACCCGACTCAAAAAAGGAGCCCTGCTCAACATTTGAGTCATGTTAGTCTCGGGAAATGAGCATGGCTCGACGTTCGAGACCAACCCACCAATAGGCATAACCACACATATATCATACATCATGACTACGTCACATCAATAACACACAATCAATCCATATCCAACATCACCACATAATTCACATATAGTCAACTCAACGTCATCACAATACTCATACATAATCAATCACATTCAGACCACCCTTGAAGCACAAGTACAATCTGGATCATCATATCACAAGTGCACTATTGGCAGGTCATCACATACTCACTCGGGATTCGGAGCCTCCAGCTCGACATCTGTGACTAATAAACCAATAAACATCATCACATAACCAAGTCCAAATCATAGTCATCACCACAGTTTACATCAACAACATCGAGGTACACATACTCATATCACATACCAAGTTCATAGCCTAAACCCATTTCTAAAACCCGGGTCTAAGCCCAAAACCAAGCTTTACATCAAGTCTCGTAAAACGTGCATAAAAGGCATTTTCCTTGAAAATCGTCTAAGAACAAAAAATGACAGTTTTCTCGTAAAACGTGTAAAGTTTCAATTACTGTAAAATCATAAAAAAATTCATAGAAATTCATGTTTAAATAACCATCAAGCAATTCATATAATATATTACGTAAAACCATATAAAAATGTATGCATAGGGTTTAGAGAAAACAAAAGTCCACTCAAACCGTACACATCGTCAAACTGCATCACACACGCTCATAAAATCCGAGAACGTCACCACTTTCCAAAAATCACTTCTAAGGGTCACTAATTACCTCAATTAACTCACACTTTTATCCCATGATTTTCCGGGATTTTAAAACGAATTTAAAATGACCACTAAACCTTCGGACAATCGAAACTGCCCCGAGATGATGTCTGATCGCCTCTAAAATTGTACTGTTAGACTTGTAACTTTGAAAGGATGAAATTTCATTTTGGCCGCTTTTCGAGGTGAAGTGTCACACGCCCCCATGCACCACTCAAAGTGGCTGCACGTGGGCCTCACGCGCGTCCACTATTCATCACCCCTAACCTCCAGCCGACCCGATTCTTTACATACCGGGTCGTCCAACCCGGCAACCACACACCCGGGTAGAATACCTCTATTTCACCGTTTTTTCCACTATTCTAATGGTTGTGTGAATCGTCAAAGTTACGGCCAAACTTGATCCTTTGTTTCAGAGAGTTTCCCCGCATCCAAATTCCCTGTTTTCGGCTCAACTTGATCGCAAGGCTCCTAGAAAGGCTTTAGGAAACTTTTACCAAGTTTCCTTTCCTCAATCGAACATCCAAAATTGAGAGCCTAGAATTATGGGTTTCGGGTTTCAGACGAGTACAAGGACTCCCTTTGCTTCTACCATCTACTTGTTCCTCCTTTCATCGTTCTTTTCTTTCATTTTCCTCTGCCTAGTTCTATCCCTTAGCCCACTGTCTTTTTGATTCTTCCCTCTCCCTCACGATTGACTTATCGATGGTGTTTCCATGGTACTTATTCAAATCGAACAACCAGCACCACACACACACACACACACACACACACACACACACACACACACACACACACACACACACACACACACACACACACACACACACACACACACACACACACACACACACACACACACACACACACACACACACACACACACACACACACACACACACACACACACACACACACACACACACACACACACACACACACACACACACATTCACACTGATAAATAGAGAGATATGTCGGTGGAAGGGACAAAACATCAGACCTTTCTAAATCCTTAACACATGGCAGCATCCAATATGTCCTTATTACAAAATGACCAATATGTGCTTCAAGCGTAAAACCAAAATACCCCTAAGGGTTTTTGACCCGATTCGATCTCATACGTTCTCCGATTTTGGCGTGCCGCTTGTCTACGGACTCAGGATCACGAGACCATTGTAACGATCTTCTTGGATTTTCTAAAAGTGATCCAGATAAAAAAGTCAACAACTTGACTTGTGCTAGAAAAGTCAACTATTTGATTTTCATGGGCAAAATGGTTAATTCCACCAAAATTTTCCAATTTTACTTTCCTCAACGATTCGGGTCGTTACATTGTCCATCTTTTGAGAGGGAATTGTTCTGAGGTCCACCCTCTGACTACATTGATTGGAGGATGAAGGGCAGTTTTGGATGATGAGAGAGAAAGAGTTCTCAATGGGTCATGTTTATCGAGAATGTGACATGGTTTCTAATTAGCTAGCTACAATAGGAAGTCACTCTGAGTTTGGGCTGGTGGAGTTGGAGAGTCCGTTTGCAGGGGTTATGCATCTAATTACTACGAACACGGTGAGTATTTGCCACCCGCGTGCGGTCCTTTAGCTCTTTATTTTTTTATTGGGCTATCCATTGGTTAGTCCTTAATAACATCAATGTTTATCCAAAACCTATTAACCATATTTTTTAAACTTTCTAGTCCATAACCATCATAATAATTAGTCATACAATAAAATTGACCATTTTTCTTCAAAAATTCTTTTGAACTCCAAATTTGAATATTTTTTAATTATATGATTATATTGAAGATTATGAAAATATTACTTCTATTTATAATATTTTTTTCACTTGTTCATTTTAAGAGTAATATGAGTATCCAATCCAACTTAAAATAAGATAATTAAAAATAAAAATTCTTCAAAAATACTTTTCATTAAAAAATTCATTATCATTTGATATTAAATAATTTGGTTAATTGTGTATGGTTTAGGATTTAATTCTTGGATTTTGTGCCCAAAATCCAAGAATTAAACCCTAAGTCGTACGATTTTCCATCACCATCTCATCCCCTTCCAAAATTTTCTATACCCTACTATTGAACTTAAGACAATACAGACTTTATTTTTTATTTTATAGCAAAATATTCAATTGTAACTAAATATAATATATTTTATACACATATAATATTATTATATGTATAATATAATAAAGAGCACAAGAGGCCAGAGAGACTGAACACTAAAGGGCACATGAGATAAAAAGAGCCAAATTAAGAAGACAATGTTGTTTTTAATTGTTTGAAGAATTTTTCTAGGAATTTTTTAAATAAAAGTAAAAATTATCAAGAGTATACCAATAATTTACTGATTTTTATTTTTAGCTCTTTGGTCTTCTGTGTTTTTTATTCTTACCCAAAAAAATAGTTTCAATTGAAAAAAAAAAAAAATCAGACCAAAAAGGAAAAGAAAAAGGGCAATAAATAAAAGAAGCAAAATACAAAACACACTAAAGCAGAAGCCAACACGAAGCGTGGCCATCTAAACACTGTGACTTCGGTCTCTCGTCTCTCCCTCTTGGCTCTTGCTTCCCAAGTTCACATTATAATAAAACCCTAATTTCAAATTGGGAAAACTTGGCATTTTCCTGCCCTACTGCTCTCTGCTTAATCAATTGAAGGTAACAATCAATCAATCGTTAAACTGTGATTTCTGGATTCGTGTTTTTCTTTTTCCATATTCAATTGTATTGAAGAAAGTAGTCTTTGAACCCTTTTTAAAGCTAGATTTGTCAATTTTTCGTTATCTGCTACGTTACGAACTCTAAATATTGGTCTGTTCTGTTTCGTTAGAGAGGTAATTGTTTGCTCTAATATTCATGGATGTGTGTGCGCATGTGTTTTCTTTTCGCTTGGCTGATTAGGAGAAATAGGGGTTTTAAGTTAATTCATTAGTGATTTTCAGCCATATAGAATGAGAGTAATATATTCTTATTTATTGATTATCGTTATGAAAATTTAATGAATTTAAATTTAAAAAGTTAACTTTTGATAAGTTGATCATTTATTGAGAAACAAAAATCTCCAATATGTGGGTTTTTTGATCGCTTTGGTCTGTTGGTTAGTCATTTTGCTACATTCAGCATCTGGCAAGTCTAAGAGGGCTTCTGGATAGATGTTGTGAGGTACTGATTGGTTTTTTGCCTTTGCATTTTCTTTGAAAATTTAATCGATTGTAGTTCGTCATGATTTAGTCCTGAGAAATGGTTGGAAAAGTCTGGAAGTTCATAATTTTAGTTGATGGTTTGCTTTCAAACTTTCTACAACAAAACAAAGATGTGGATCATGCTATATTATTTGTTACCCAATCTTTCAGATAAAGACTATCAGATAAAGACTATCATAGGGTTTTTGAATATTCCGTGATGGAAGTTTGTGAGTTATCTCAAGTTAAAGAGTTCTTTTGCGTGTTTATATCTAGCATTTTTCCTTTTTTTCCGTTTTGATTCTCATATGGCCACTGTTTCTCACTTATGTTGGTAATCATGGGCAGGAAACTGCTGGAATTTGGTGTTCAGTCTTCACAGTTTTAACATAAATGTACTGTCTATGTCATTTATTTTAAGTGGTGAACAGAAATATACATGGCTTCTTTCTTGTCTGGTGATTCCTCTAATTATGGCATGAGCGAAACTGGTTCCTACAAACATGCTCTGGAAAAGCCAGATGAAGGATCTTTCTGGTACTTTGCCAGGAAGGAAATTGAAGAAAACTCTCCTTCTAAGCGAGATGGCATTGACTTAAAGAAAGAAGCATATCTACGCAAGTCATATTGTACGTTTCTACAAGATTTGGGGATGAGACTTAAAGTGTGAGTTTTAAGCCTTAAATTCTTTTCTGTCACCCTTTATCTTCAACAAAAGTGTTACTATTTTTTGGTTATAATGAGTTCTCAGTCTATGTCTTTTGTCTAAACTCCTTTTTTTTTTCCTTCCTTATTTTCTTTGAATAATCATGAGTTTACTATAGTATAAGTTAAACTACTACAGGTGTATACATCTCTGCTAGTACTCTACAAAGTATAAGTAGTACAATATTAAATTGAGTAGAATATGAAGGTATTTTGTTTGATAACAGTTGGATTTTGCTATATGCTCTAAAAATTGCTGTTAGATAAGCTCATATGAAGTTGCTCCGTGTTCCATTTAAAATGACCATCATTTTTGTCCTTCCACAGTGGACTCGAAAAGTTGAGTTTGATTCCTATTTGTAAGCATCAAACTCCCACACTTGGCCAGAATAATTGAGTCTAATGAGAGTGATTCCTTTTTGGGAGAGCAATATATTGCTCTTATGATTTCAATTCCTCTAGTAGAGGGTCATATCATTTAATGGAGAGGGAAAGAAATAAAAACAACTAAAATAATGATCACCAATAAAAATGAGCTGGGTTGGGATTGGTAAAAATCACATATATTACACTCGCTAACGTAGGATTAGCATTATAGGAATTAAACACAACTAGTCGGAAATAGCCTGATTTCTTTATAATAATCAAACTCACGCACACAGCTGTAAAAGAATTTAACAAAAAGGGGTTATACGGTGGTATAGAGAATTGTGAACCTTTTTATTACTACATCCCAAATGAGACAAAAAACAATATTGATGGCCCTACCTGTAAACCATTTAAAATGATTATGCCTGACAAAATTTTGTTCTTCTACTGGACTCTAATTCTGATTGGCACATGATTTGCTAGTCTAATGTCAAATTGAGTTTTTCATTCCCTTAGTTCTATGGATAGTTTTCATAAATTAATATCTCGACTTGAGTTCTTTTCAATGCCACTTTGTTGCCAAAATCTATTGGAAACCATATCTTACTACATAGGCCTTTGTCTCAGCTAACCAGTTGCTTGCATGGTGTTTTCAATGTGGTTCAAATTGTCCCATGAAATTGGTGCTGGCGTTGATTTTGTTGCATGTAGGCAGATAATGTTAGATGCCCTTGATTTGATTTGATTGTTATTATTTTTCATTTTAAGAATCCTCAATTGGAAATATTATGGATTCTATTTGTTTTCATTTGGCTTGTATGTTGCTGGCTGAAATTATACGCACCCTTCATGACCAATTATCAAATCCCGACCTTCTGTTAAACTGTATGAAATAAGTGTTTCTTATGAATACATCATAATTGAGTACACTTAAGAAATTAGAATATAAACATTTTATCAGTCATTTTATACTTTTCTGGCTCTGATTATACATCCAAGACTTTGTTTCTGAATAGGAAATTATGTTTCTATCATGGATAGGCCCTAGTTGAGAGTTTAACAATGAAGGTTTGAACATGTAAATACCTAGGAAGGATTATGGATACCAACCTAGAAAAGATGGAGATGATTGAATTAAAACATCTATTGATATTAACTTTATTACATATTTGTTTGTACTTTCTTACATGGAACCGAGTGATTAAAACCAATAACACCCATTGTCCTTGTGCTTCTGTGTAATTCCTCCATTCCCAATGTTCATACATCTTAATTTTTTTTTTTACTGATTTAAAATTTATGGAACAGTATAGTGATTTATATAATCCACTGGAAAAAGATGTTAAAAAATCTATCGATAGAAAGGGTTATGTTCTGAGGTCTATATGATATGTTAGATAAGTGTTTTCTAAATGTTGAACAACTTCTAAAGCAGAAGTATTGAATCTAGTCCTAGTCATTGGAAGTTTGGCATTGAGTAGCATTATAGTTCTTTGCAACTGTTCTTGTTTTGCAACTCAAATTCTACCTCATAAGATATGATAACAGTTCAGCATTATGTTGATCCTAAGTATTTTATTTTGCAGACCTCAGGTAACAATTGCAACGGCCATAATTTTCTGCCATCGATTCTTCCTTTGCCAATCCCATGCAAAGAACGATAGAAGAGTGAGTTTGACAATCTGGCATGGCCCTCATTCCTCCTAGTTTTCTGGTTTCTGTTGATATATATCTAAGTTAGCTTTTTAACTTTCTAGTTAACACACACAGGCCTCTTCCTTCAACAACCCCCTTTTTTGGGATGTGAGAATTCATTTGAAAGGGGGGTGTGTGTTACCATGTAGACAGAAATAGTTGATTGTAGTGTTACAATCAGGAAATAAGATGTTTTTGCCTCATCCCATGCTATTCCTTTCTAGTGATGCTTTCTCTTGCCCTCGTACTGGTAGTCATTTGTGAGTGTGATGAAGATGAATGAAGTCCTCATTGTGCTTGATAAGTATGCTTTTCATGGTCTTGGTTTTATTTATGTCGGGTATTACTATAATAGCAAAACTACTTGACAATGAACACATATGTTGAGGGTCATATTCTCACACAGGACTTAAGGTCATATTCTAATTGAAAATGCACAAACCAATAGAGTAGGTGATAGTCTCAACTGTTGGCGTCAACCTATGTTGTCACAATGAAATACATATTACTAGAATAAACATTATACTTTTCTAACACCTATTTTATTTGTACCGATGAGGCATCCAAAAGCACTGATCATAGTTTTTTCATTTCCCTTTTGCCTGGAATTTGGGGTCAAAAGTTATTTTCTGTAGCAATATTGAGCTGGGTGTTCGTCTGCTTGTGCATGAAGGGGCGAAAGATCAAATGGTGGTGGAGCTGTAATGTGCTAGCAATTTGTGTGGTTTGGATGGAACGGAGTAGTGAGTTGTTTTAGGGTAATGGTTTGAAGGCAGTGCATTCTTTTGCGCTAGGGTTAGATTCAAACCCATCATTATGGACACCAGTTTTAGATAAACTTAAAGGCTGTTCTTTCTTCTTGTTGAATGCGGGGATGGGAGGTGGCTGTTGCTGTATGTTTCTGTGTATTAAGATAGGGTCTGTCTATTTTTTCTGTATCTGTTAGTTTCTTGCTAGGTTATATTGTTACTTTTCTAGTTCTCTGCAGTTTTAATGTTGGAGTGAACTCTCATTGGTTTGATGCTTCACTATGTTTGTAGTCTTTCATTTTTAGAATTGTTAAATTTCATATGCCACAAAAGATTAATGTGGAAGGAATTGGGAGGGCAATTCCTATAAAAAATGAAGATGATTTTTGTATTGATTAAATCCTGTTAAACTGTTCTGCAGACCATTGCAACAGTGTGCATGTTTCTCGCTGGAAAGGTTGAAGAAACTCCCCGGCCTCTAAAAGATGTTATCCTTGTCTCTTATGAAATTATTCATAAAAAGGATCCTGCAGCAGTTCATAAAATCAAGCAAAAGGTAATTATTGACTTATTACTATAATATTAGAAAAATAGAAAAATTATCACTATAACGCTCGTGTACAAAATTCCTCTACTTGTGTATTTACACCTGTATTTGATATTGCTGATGCTACTTATTTAGTTGCTATTTTTTTTTTTTTTTCAAAAAAAATCCCGAAATGTGCACCATGACTCTTCTCTCTTATCATTTTGCCCCATTTTGTTAAATCATGTGCCCTTTGGTTATACCATTTCAAAATGACAACTTTCTTCTGAGTTGAGTACTAATACTGCATACCAAGATGTGTGGCCAGTTCTCAACATGTGCACCATTATTCTTCTGTCTATTAGTATCCCCCATGTTCTCAACTGATCACTTGCCCTCTGGTTATACCATTTGGAAATGGCAATTTTCCTCTGAGTTGAATACAAAGGCTGCATACCAAGATGTGTGGCCAGTTGCTAAATCTCGTAGACTGGAAGTCAACTTGTTTTGATTAAGTGCTCTCTCTCTCTCTCTCTCTCTCTCTCTCTCTCGGGCGTTGCCTTTTCCCGTATATCTCTAACATATCTTTTATCCAAGAACATACTATGACTATCAGATGTGTTATTCATATATTTGCAACAATCATGCAGGAGGTATATGAGCAGCAGAAAGAATTAATTTTACATGGGGAGAGAGTGGTTCTTGGTACTCTTGCATTTGATCTTAATGTACACCATCCATATAAACCCCTGGTTGAGGCAATAAAGAAATTCAAAGTAGCTCAAAATGCCCTCGCCCAAGTTGCATGGAATTTTGTCAATGATGGGTATGGATCTTTTAGTTCATATATCTTCCTTGTTCTTGGCCTTTCTTCAGTATCTGCTTGAACTTGGAATGTGGCATGCAGACTTCGGACATCGCTTTGCTTGCAATTTAAGCCCCACCACATTGCAGCTGGTGCCATTTTTCTTGCTGCCAAGTTCCTCAAAGTAAAGCTTCCATCAGATGGCGAGAAGGTCTGGTGGCAAGAGTTTGATGTCACCCCACGCCAATTGGAGGGTGGGTGTCCTTGCTTTATTTCATTAAGTGATGCTACAGGGAAAACAGTAGTGTCCTGCCAGCCTCTTATTCTTCATCTGATGGATTTACTTCGCCTTTCCAATCTTCCAATACTTTAGTCCCTCTTATTCTTTTGTTAATCAATACCAAACCAATCGATAGCGGGGGAAATATGTTTTGGAGAGTGGTGAGACCTCTCCCTCTCTCACTCCTTCCTCTCCCCCTTTTTACAATCTTGTGATCATGTCTGAAGTATTAGTTTATGTTCTTTTCAAATATCCCTGGTTTAGTTAGGTTTCTTTTTAATTATGTTGAATATCAGTTTCATTTGGAAATTATTTTCTGCAGAAGTTAGCAATCAAATGTTGGAACTGTATGAACAAAATCGATTACCACCTTCCAATGAAGTTGAAGGGAGTTCAGTTAGTGGTGCTAATCAGCAGGCTTCTGCAAAGCCTACAAATAGCAGTGAAGAACATGCAACAGGCAACAGTCATTTGCAGGCTGGAGTTACTAGGACTGGAATCTCAAAGTCAGCATCTCGGCAAGGGTCTGATCAATCTTATGTTGAGAATGGTGGACCTGCTAGAACTACCCAAAGTCAAAGTAATGACTACAGAAATGCTGAATTGAAAGGTTCTTCAGATCAGAACATGGATATTGAATTCAATGATAATCAGCCCCATGACCAGGAAAAGGTGGCTGAAGCACAAAATGTATCAAGGTTTATATCGGAGGTACGTACTGAAGAAGGTCAAGATAGAGAGAACACTGGCGGGAAAGGTGAAACAAGGGAACCATGGGAACCAAAAGACAAACTGTTTGGACGAAATCTGGAGAGCAGACAAGGCGCTCACGGTCGATCACCTCAGGAGGCTATAAAAAAAATTGACAAGGACAAGGTAAGGGCAGCACTGGAGAAACGAAGGAAATCTGTTGCTGATGTGACCCAGAAGACTGATGTGCTGGATGAGGATGATCTGATTGAGAGGGAACTAGAAGATGGCATTGAACTTGCTACAGGGAGTGAGAAAAACAAGCGGGACCGCAGGCAAAGCTGGTCGAAGCTCTCCAGTAGACAAGAGCATGAGAGCCTGCATCAGGGCAAACATCAAGACGGTGTTGGAGATGGTGGACCACTGTCAAATAATATTGAAGAAGGTGAGGTATCAGTAGTTGATGCTGGACAAGAGTTTCAGTCGCCCAAATCAAGCAGTAGAAAGAGAAAGGAAGGAAGCCCGGTAGCAAATTCTATAGAAAGGAAGCAGCGACACGATTATGTGTCTGGGCCACATCACCATAATCATGGTGATTATATAGAAGATCACAACAGGGCGGGCCGTGGTGGCCACTCGGAAAGAGATAACAAGAGGCCGCATGTACAAGAGAATTATGCGTGAGGTCTGTGTGCCAAGTCCTAGAGACGATTTGATTCAATCGTCAATTAGATTATTGTGTTTCCTTTGGTGATGATCAATTGATCATTGGATACTCCTGTCTTCTTCCAGCTTCCGGATGCTTATGGTTTCTAAAGGTCCTTCAGTTCGATGTTTTTGACCGGCTTCCATGTATACTAGACATTCTCTGCCCTGAAGAAATCTCTATAAGAAGCTTAGCAAAGTCCTGAATGCCCTATAGTTAAGAAGCTCATGTCTTACTAAAGAAGTTCCATGTAACTGTGGACTGTGGACGGTGGACGGTGTACAAATTAGAGGAGAAACCCTTTGATATTTGTCTAATCAATTCAGCTGGTAAACCGTTGAAACTCCGAATGCGGTTTGAATGTATAATTGTTTCCCTCACTTTTGTGTCAGGTTATTCATTGTATTAAGACATGATATTTTGAATTTCCGTCGAGAACGCATGTTATGACTGTTCATTTTGACGTGCTTACTTTATCAAGTCTAGTGAATGAGAAGCACCATGTAGCTGTATGCCTATATCATTTCACACCAAAAGTTGGTATGAAGCTTAATTTTTCCCTAGTGCCAAAACGATCTAAACATTCAAATTACGGAGTTAATTCCTTTTGTCAATGAGTTGCTACAGAAACAGAAACAGAAAACCAGTCTGATTCAATATTACAAAGTCTATTATACATCAAGAAAAAAAATTCGCGCCTTTTCTCTGTTTGATTCGAATTCTCAGGATCAATATCTCATTACCACCCTTACATGTCCGTCAACTTCTTTGATCTCTACTATCCCCCTTTACCTCTATAGGGATCAACATCTGCACTTCTTTTCTTAAGGACTGGTTCGTCTCTCTTGTTTCGACTGTAACCATCTATATTTCTCTTTCTATAGTCAATATCATCCCTCCTCTGGACATCTTTTTATCTGATCTCCATTGTCTCTCTTTTTTGAAAGGCCATCGTCATCTGCACTTCTCTTTCTGTGCTCTCTGTCACTACTCTTTTCCAAAATTCTATCATTGTCTGCATTCCTCTCTCTGTAACTTTCATCACCCCTCCTGTCTGCATGGGATCCACTATCTGCATATCTCTTCCCACTGTCCCGATCAACCTTATCTTCTGCATTCCTTTGCCTCTCCTTATGTTTCTCTCTATCGCTATCTACATTGCCTCTATTTCTGTTTCTGTAATCTCCATCATCCGTCCTCTCAACATAGGTACCATCATCTCCGTATCTCTTTCCTCTCTCACGCTGATCTGTCTTACCATCTGTGTCTCTTTGTCGGTCCTTAGGCCTTTCTCTATCCCTTCGATCTTCAAGATAATCTCGGCCACTTCGGCTTCCATTGGATCGTTTTGCTTTACTGTCTGGACTTGGATCATCTCTGTACCCTCTATTTTTGTCAGTGTGCCGCTCTCTGTTAGCCGAGTCTTTAATTTCTTGAACTCTATGCCCCCGGTCATAGGAACTCCGTCTATTCACCATTTGTTTCTCCCGGTCATCTGGATTGTGACCTTGATTTCTCTTTTCTTGTCTTGGACTTTCCGGAGTGTCTCCATCAAATACCATCTCATAACTAGAAAACCCTTATAATATCAGATACATATCAATATTATAGAAATATATATGAGAGAGAGAGAGAGACACACACACACACACAGACAACATGCAAGAATATCAACCTTGCGTGGTTGCCTCCACCACGCTGCGCATTATCCTCCTTTAATATGTACTTTTGAGGTTGCAGTTGGTTGGTAGAATCACCAGTGCAATCCTTGGCAATGTGATCAAGCGCACCACATTTGAAGCAACCTTTGCCTACAGCACAGGATATAAAAATTGATTAACTCCAAGTATCCACATACGGAGTTTGTAACAATGTAGCTCATTCTATTGCTGCCTATGTGAGGAATTTGGGAGGGTGACATGTATGGTTGGATTATGAACCAGACTGGCTTTTTAACCTTCTCCCTGAGGATGTAGGACTTTCAATTCATATTTAATAAAGATGAATTTCATGGAAAATAAAATAAAATAAAAAAGTATCCACCTACAGGAGTAAAGTTCCAAAACAATTTCAAATACAGGAGGTTACATTCTTAATGGAAGAATAAACTAATAGTCAGATTGCCTTTATTCCAGGCATTTACCAATTTATTTTTCTCCAATTTCCTCTTTTAATATACCATACTTTTATTTGTTTTCTTCATAAAGTCATGACCCAAAACTCAACTTCCAACTACCTAGAAGGCTACAACCACCTAGGTTCCCTGGAGCAAATACAGGCGTAATCACTTTTACTTGTAGCACAATAATTGGTACTCGCTCACACTCGGGAATAAAATTGATCTAATTTAAGTTGCATAGCAATTTACCATTCTAATGCAAAATACTCCTAACTCATTTCAAATAACTTTTTTTATTGCTATTAGCTTAACTATAAGTCTTACGAATTGAGCCTTATTAAGGTACATGATACAACAAAAATAAACAAATGATTGGAATCCAAAGGATATTCCATTATCCAAGAAAGGATACTTGAATAACCTATTACAGAATTTTCATATCAACAATCAATCTCTCACGACTGTGATGTCAGATGTTCATGCTATTTATTAGGCAGCACAACAATTAATTCCATATGTTGGCCAAGTTAAATTTTGCCACAGGTTGCCCAAGTTGATATATGATAGTTAACACCCAAAATAATATATAAATAAATAAACGTAAAAAGCAACACCATACAGAAACAGAACCCTATATGGAACCATGCCCCGTTAAGTATCAGGTGATCAAGTAAGTTGCATCTAAGTACACATTCAAAGGCTTAAAAAATAAACCAAGAATATATTTTTTACAAGCTTAAAAGTCTACCTTTGCCCGTTTGGTGATCTTTGCGCCTGTACTGGGACCAGAGCTTTGCAACACTCTGACTAAAATCCACATGTATTCTCCGGTCATCAATCAAAGCATTATCCATCTATCAAAGAGAAATTGAATAAGACAAACAATACAAAATGGGTTAGTAAATAAAAAAAATTCATAATTTCACTCTTTACTTTGAAAGAAACTACCTACAAATGATAAGTTCAATTTTCAGCAAGATTTACATAAGCTCTGCAGCAAGTTTTATGAGAAGGCTACATATGTCAAGATTTCAACTGACCAATTTTCTGAAAAGATTCACATAAAGTTCTGCACCGTGTCTGAAGAAATTGCCTACATATGTATACTAACCCTTAACAGTTGCTTTTAGCTGATGACTAATGTCTGGGTCTCATTAAATAAGCATTCCTATACAACGATTAAGAGTGTAAGATTTACTGAATATGCTTTTAAGCTTATATTACAGTGATATCAGAAGATGTTTATATACACAGGTTATACAAAGTGATATTAGGAAACTACACAATCATATCTCTAAATTACAGGAAGGGATGACAATTCCTAAATCAGCTTGATTTGAGAATCCTGGAAGATATAGAAAGATGATAGACATATTGATGCTAATTGAGGATTTGATTTTGGAATATCAGACAGGTTGTCTAATACACCCCCGCAAGCTGACAGGACGATCGAGAACAGGCAGCTTGGATAACAAGTAGCGAAACCTGGAGACAGAGAGGCCTTTGGTGAAGATGTCCGCCAGCTGGTCAAGGGTTGAGACGTAAGACACAAGTAACTCACCACGAACAACCTTTTCACGGACATAATGATAGTCAACCTCAACATGACGAGTCCGGGCATGAAAGACGGGATTGGAAGCCAAGGAGATGGAGCTGATGTTGTCACAGAACAGCTGAGGACGAGTAAGCGGGAGGCGTAGGTCACAGAATAGAGCACGGAACCAGGAGACAGCAGCAGCGGTGTAAGCAAGTTGTTTGTACTCTGCTTCGGTGCTGGAACAGGAGACCCCACCCTGCTTCTTGGCACTCCAGGATATCAAGTTAGAGCCAAGATAAAGGCAGTAACCACCCGTGGACCGACGATCATCGGGGTCGCCTGCATAGTCAGCATCCGAGTAAGCTGTCAAGGCAAGTGAGCCAGGACGGTAGAGCAGGCCGAGGCAGGGCGTGCCCTTGAGATAGCGAAGGATACGCTTAACAACGATCCAGTGAGCAGAGGTAGGCTGATGCATGAACTGGCAGACTTGGTTGACAGCGAAGGCTATGTCGGGACGGGTGAGGGTGAGGTATTGCAAAGCCCCAACGATACTGCGGTACTCAGTAGCATCGGTCAAAGGATCCCCATCATGGGAGCTAAGGCGGCGGCCAGCAACAACAGGCGTGGAGACGGGCTTGGCATCAAGCATGTGAGACCGGCGAAGCAAATCACAGAGGTAGAATGCCGAGTGAGAGAGAGACCAGTTGGGTTGAGCTGGACCTCCATACCCAAGAAGTAATGAATGACACATTTGGCTGAACGTGATTGGAGTTTATTATTATTATAAGGTCGTAAATATGGAAAACAAGTGTAACCAAAGACTTTGAGAAATTCATATTGAGGGGGACGTTTAAATAATTTCTGATAGGGTGAAATGGAACCTAGAACACGAGAGGGAAGTCGGTTGAGTAGATACACCGCAGTATGCATTGCCTCAACCCAATAAGCCGAAGGAACTGAAGCATGAGCCAGCAAAGTGAGGCCGGTGTCAACAAGATGACGGTGCTTGCGTTCGGCAAGGCCGTTCTGTTCGGGATGATGAGGACAAGAGAGATGGTGAACAATGCCATGCGTAGATAAGAAAGATTTGAACAAAGTGCTAGTGTACTCCCCCATCGGATTGGAGGATTTTTTATACGTGAAGAAAAAAGGTTTTCCACCATAGATTTAAAGGCCACAAAGTGAGAATAAACTTCAGATTTTAAACGCATAGGATAAAGCCAAGTATAACGCGAAAAATCATCAACAAAAAGAACATAATACTTGAAGCCAGAAACAGAATTATTTGAAGAACTCCACACGTCAGTGTGAATGAGTTCAAGAGGACATGTGCTAATGGAATTAGAAGATTGAAAAGACAATTTGGCACTTTTTCCTAACGGACAAGAGTGACAAACATAGGAGCTAGAAATCCTAGAACCGCTAATAGGTAAAAGATTCTGGGAGCACAACGATCGAAGAACGGAAGACGAGGGATGACCGAGACGTGAATGCCAGACAGGTTCTGTACGCGAACACCATGAAGGGCGACACGGGCAGGGGACATACTTATTAGATGAAGCTGGAAAGAAATAGAGACCATTATCACTCGTTCCCCGAAAAAGGATCCTCCCCATCGCCAGATCCTGTACATCAAAAGAGTTAGGATAGAAGGTAAACGAACAATGATTATCACGGGCAAATTTATTGACAGAAATGAGAGAGTGAGAGGCAGTAGGACAATGGAGGACATCACGAAAGGGAGAATGGAAGAGTGGGAGAAGGAAAGGAAGTGGAGCCAATATGGGTGATAGCCAAACCTGTACCGCCGACAACACCACCGACGGAATCAGAACCAAGATACGCACTAGCCTTAGTCAACGAGCCCAACTCATTCGTGATGTGGGCATTCGCTCCAGAGTCCACAACCCAATTTGCAGATGCTGGAGAATGGGCCGCAGAGGCCTGTTGAGCTGCCAAGGCCGTGAGGCGTGAAGTGGGCACTCGTCCTTCATATGCGAGATTGAGCCGGTTATAACAATTGAGAGCAGAATGACCTGGGCGGCTGCAGATTTGGCAGCGAACCCGCTGCCCAGAGGAGGAAGACTGAGAGCCGGGGGAGGAACTACCAGCAGGGGTTGTCGGACCGGAACCGAGGAGGCCGTCACCGCGAGAGGCACGAAAGGAGCCACCAGATTGGCCGTGGCCACCAGATTGAGTATAGGCCGTGGGAAATCCACGAGTGCCCCTGCCGAGAGCCTTGCGAGCCCCCACGCGGAAACCCACGACCATGAGTGGCGGCGAGCGCAGTGATCGTGGAGTCTGAACCAGGACAAAGAGTGGGCAGCAACCGTTGTTCAGCACTCAGAAGGAGAGCTTCCAGATCGGCGTAGGAGATTGGAGTGTCACGGGCCTGAGCAGAGGCCACTGTATTTTCATACATAGGTCCAACATTTGACATGATGATGGTGATTAGGTCCGAATCTGAAATTGGGGAACCAGACAGAGCCAAGGAATTGGCAAGAGTATTAATTTTGTCGAGGTAGTCGGTGATGGAGAGATCACCGCGAAGAGTACGGAACAACTCACCACGAAGTTGCAGCAATCGATTCTGATTGCGGGAGGCAAAACGGCGCTCAAGGGCCAGCCAGGTTGCCCGAGCAGTAGTGAGGTTGGTGACGGTAAAGAGGACGGTGGGATGAAGTGAACCATTAATCCAGGAGAGGACTAGTTGGTCACGCAGAACCCAAGAGTCATGTTCAGGATTGGGGGAAGAGGTGGGCGTGCCCTTGTCATCAACAAGAAACTGAGCAGGACATGGAGAGGAGCCATCAACAATACCAAGAAGACGACGGCTCCGAAGAACGGGTAAAAGCTGGGCTAACCAAAGGGGATAGTTAGTCCGGTCCAATTTGATAGTGAGGACATGGGAAACATTTGGCAAAGCAGAGTCGAAAAAAGCTGCTTCGGAGAAAGACATGGGGCCAATAAGAAGGGGAAGAGACAAGAAAGGAAGGATCGAAGATGGTAGGGCTAGCTAAGGGCCACTGATACCATGTAAGATTTACTGAATATGCTTTTAAGCTTATATTACAGTGATATCAGAAGGTGTTTACATACACAGGTTATACAAAGTGATATTAGGAAACTACACAATCATATCTCTAAATTACAGGAAGGGTTGACAATTCCTAAATCAGCTTGATTTGAGAATCCTGGAAGATATAAAAAGATGATAGACATATTGATGCTAATTGAGGATTTGATTTGGGAATATCAGACAGGTTGTCTAATAAGGAGTAATGTCAGGAGCACGATGAACGCCTGATAATTTATTACAGATCTCTAGTTACATGATAATTAGTGCCCAAAAGTTTATTTGCTTTATTAACTACACTTCAAAGCGAGATGCTTTCTGCACTGGCATAATCTCTGTGAAGATAAAAGCTTTTTAATTATCCCCCGGATTTCCTAACTTGGCACGTTACTTTCTCATTGGTATTCCAAATATATTGTGTGATGTGCTACATACATGGTGGTCCTACATCTACTCAGTGATCATTATAAAGTGTCAAGATTAATCTTTCCTATTTCTTACGTTCCACCTCTCCTGACAATAACACCCTCAAATACATGGCTCAAATGTTACTCTTCTCAAAGTTAAATATTTATCTATAGCTCCAAAGTGCCAAAACGTGGGTATCGACACATCAAGAAAAGAACTAAAAAGACCACCAACAACCTCAACATCCAAATAAGAGAAAAAGGAAGGAATTGACAAGTGGATGCTTCCAAATAGTATGGAATATCTCAGTTCCCTATCTATACAATTGAAACCTAATTTAGAAGTAATAAATGATCTAAGAAAAAATCAGAATGTTCTGTTCCCAAGTTCTGCCTGGCACGAAGGGAAATTTCAGTCGCATACAACACATTAGATGATATTAAAAGAACTAGAGATTTCCATGGTAATAATGATATCTACGAAAGTTGTTACTAAAGATAGGAACTAGGCTAAGAGTCAAATGAATGGAGTGAGTACTACGATTATCAGGCATGAAGTGAGGAAGTGCATGTGGTTCGAGAAATAGGTAAACTATTCATCCAGAATACCTTAAAATAGGCTTGCTCGCATGCCTCGCTGGTCTCAAATTCTGGCATTGCAAAATATGGCATAATGATTAAACTACATAAATAAAAGTTTGTAAACTACTTAAAAAAATATGCAAAACAAAAATAACAAGAAAGAAGGAAATGGAAGGATAAAGAACATGATAGTAAGGTCTACTGCTGAACTTATGTCCAGAACTTAAAAGGACAGGAGTTTTGGAAAAGGATTCCTCAGGCAGAGCAGATAAGAAAGTGTATGTCCTACTACAAAACAGATAAAGTAATTAAATAACATCTACTTACCGATGAATGCATAGCATAAGCTGTCTCCAGTCTTGTAATCACGGATTATATCAGCCCTGTCATTATTTACATATCACTGCGTATGCAAATTTATAATCCCTAACCCAACAACCCAAATCTACCAATCACTAACAAACAAGATCAATACTTACGCTTGCACAGTTCCAAAACGTGAAAAAATTGTGTGCAAGTCCTCATCCTGCACCGAAAGCAATCAGAGCCAAATTTATGCACATTACACTGCAAGTTTATACTATGAAAGGAATTGGGGAGCAGATAAGCAACTTACTTCTGTGACTGGATTCAATTTACAAACAAAAAGTACATTGTCTGGAGGCTTTATCTCAACATCAGGAATATCCCCAATCTGTTACATGGATATGGCAAGAAAACAGGAAAAATAGAATTAAGCTGTGAATGCATATTGTGCTCTGCAACTACAATAATGGGAATATGGTTGAGGCGCTTACAGTCTCAAGCACAACTGCACTGGAATGTGCATCTTTGGCGCGAAGACGCTCTTCAAGTTCTTGTGGGCCTAATTGTTCATCCAGAGGAACCCAGTCATCCTCAAGCCGCACATTATCATCAACCTAGTCAACAAAGAGAAAAGTAAGAATTTTAAGATCATTTTATCGGGAAAGGGCGATACTCTAAACATTCAATTACCTATATATCAACGTTCCAACAAAATACTTGTATGCATCTTTTGTTACCCCATATCCAAAAGCTTAAGGCATTTACCAGTGGTACACACTAAACTTTATCATGGTATCAAAGCATAAGATTCTGAGTTTGCAGGTCTACAATGGAAACTTTCAAATAAAAGTTGAAAGAAGTATGTTGGTCTACCAGTGGAGAGAGACTCAGATGTAAGGGTAGAATATAACATAGGGAACTACATCGAAGGTCACAATTATTAACAAACTTAAATAGAAGGACAATCAAATTTTTTTTTCTTAAAACGAAGGACACTCATTTTCTAAGAATTGTGATTCTCGTTGTTTTCCCAGAACTAAGTGTGTTAACTGCTAAGCGCAAGAAATAATGAATAACAAGTTGTAATTAAATAGTACCTCATCCTTTGGTTTTCCTTCTGGGGATGCACCAGGAATTAATTCAGCTAGTTGTGAAGGATCCTCAAAAGGATCATCCAATATGTATGTATGTTTGATTCTGCCAACATAATAAAATATAACAATGTATGTGAGTTTGAATTCAAACTAGCTTGAGACAAAGAGAAACGAAACAATATAAGCAACAAAAAAATGCAGACCGGATATTTTTATAGGGTCTGTTGGTCTCATCCACATAAGCATCATTGATCCTTGTCAAGGTGTCCAACCCCTCTACTATCTCCCCAAAAACCTGCAATGACATAAATTGCTTAAGTAATGCCAAGTATCAACCAAGAACCAAAGAGAAAAAATCTTTGAATGACAGGAGAGTAAATGTAGCAAAGGTTCTATTTCGAAACTACCAGATCAACAAGATTACTTAAACATGAGTTTCCTTTCGGTTTATTTCGGGTTAGCCAAACTGAATTGTCACCCACTAGCAATAAATATAGGTAATGCATCCTACATAAGCACATAAAAACAGATGATCACAAACCCATCGAACGAAAAAAGAGAACATTATAGCACAGAAAAAATCCTATATCCACAATATGAAACACGAACCCTATCAAGACCAAAAGACCTATCAAAATATGATATCACAATTTGAGTTGTCACTAGTCTACTCCTATCAAGAATGAAGCCTCACTAACCTAAGAATCCATCCACCCATCATGTAATTTAAAGTTTCAATAAGTCTAATTACAGTTCAGTAGTTAAATAAGAGAAAGGAATTCAATTAATATAAATAGTAAAATAGTAGATTGGACTAAAAACTTACTGTGTGCTTCCCATCTAGATAGTCTAGATCATCACGCAATGTAAAGTAGAACTGGACAAGGAAAAAAACAAATCATCAAATCAGTGCACTTTAATACAAAAGTGAAAAGTTGATCATTAAGAAGTACTAGTTTCAAAAGAAGTACACAAATCAACAATTAAAATCTCATTTCTCAAAAGGATTTGATGACGGGAAAGAAACTTATTCTAGGTTAAAAAAAAAAATTAATCTTCTACCTGAGAAGCATTGAGATTCTCTCCAGCACTAGCCATGGAAACCGTGCCTGTCTTAGAATGCTTCAAATCTAGATGAATCTCATCATTAAAAAAGCGAGCCTGATCGCCATATAGAAATCTGAAAGTAGAATATGGTGCAAGGTGAATCAATGGGGAAATCTAAAACTTGACCCACTTTTCTTATAAATAAGTAGAATTCATAGCCATAAATATTCAGGCAGCATTAGTTATTGCTGTGAGGAAGGAAAGAAATAAAACGAAAAAACGAAGCAAGAAGTCTACAGAAAAAAGACATATTACAACATTTTGGCAGAAGTAAAATACTTTCTGTGATATATGCATAGTACAGAATAGCATGCAGATTCCTTACTTGTAGACTGAATCACCTCCAGAACCCGTTCCAGTTGGGTCTCCAGTTTGTGCAGTAAAATCCTTCTGAACGGTGTGGAAAAGACACCCATTATAATACTTTATCCTGAATAAGTACAAAGGTTAAAGAAAAAGATTAACGAGATAATATACCAAAATAGAAATTAGTAATACAAAATTAATTATTCATAATAAAACTTAACAAACTCAAAAAGTAAGCGTACAGTGTAATTAGAGCCTAACAGTGAAACAGAGCTAACGAGAATCTCAAGACTCAATAAATAATTGGAAACCAACATGAACCCACTTTTATTTCCCGAAAGAATCTATACTTAATTCATAGCCGAAGAAATCAGGTTGCTGAGAAAATGCATGAAACTGAACAAATAAGAAGCTCAGTCCTTATTTTATTGGTTAAGTTTCTTAAATGAAATATTGAAGACCTCACCTCAATCTACATAAACCAACAGAAAAGTTAAACAAAGAAAACTGAATATAGTGAAGATGGACTCACTTGCAGAGCTTTAGGAAGTTCTTACAAGTCAGAGGGCACTTGTCAGTGTGCAAATCCACAACTATCTCCCCTAAGCTTGTCACTATAAGCACGGACATGGTCTCTGCATTACAACCAAAATATGAAATCCAATAACAAGCCACCCAGAAGAGGAGGTTGTTTTCTGTGAAAAATCGAAGCTAACTAAAAGCTACTTATTTGTAGCTGAAAAATCAATAGCGTCTCTACAAAAAAAAAAAAAAAAAAAAAACTCCAACTAGGTCAAATTTAGCTGAAATTGCAGGCAAAAGTGATTGGAAAATCCAAAATTGAAAGCTTTACGTTGGTTTCGGACGAACCTTCTGTTACCCTGATTGAAGCTGATTGCAGAGCCTTTCTTTATTGTAAGCTTTCTGCGATGGAACAACCCTAAACAGAAATTGCCAAGCTAAAATATTTTGTAGGAAAATTAAGGCGATCTGAAAATTCACTTCACTCTTCGAGCTGTGTTCCGAGCAAGAACGGAGAAGAGATGGGGGTGAGAGAGGGGATACAGGGTGATAATTTTTGAGACGAATCGATCCATGACTTGAAAGTCGCATGAAATTTATTCGAATTAATTCACACGATTAAAATTTTAGGTCATTTTGAGTCAACCTATTATGACCCATTTATTAAACAGGTGGGTTTCGAGTCAACCTATTAACCCGTATAATAACATATTAACCCGTTTATATATTGATACATTTAATAAATGTGTCATGACTAACTCATATATCTACCCATTTATCTATTAAAATATCTATTAAATTTTATAATTTAAATAGGTTAAACATATTAAACGGGTCAAACGGGTCATTGGTTAATTGAGTTTTGAGTATGACCTATTTATTAAATGGGTTAAACCCGTTATACGGGTTACACGGATCATTAACAGGTCGGGTTCGGATTGGACATTCTTACACGATTATTAAACGGGTCGGATTCGGGTTGGGCATAAATGGGTAAAACAGAATTCATGACACGACACGACCCATTGCCAACCCTAGAAGGGGATTTGATTGACTCGGAGTATAGTTTGTATTTTTTTTTTTAGCCTTTGGGGCCAAATTGGGCTTTATTTTGGGCCCAGAAGTTTTGCTCAATAAGTTTCAGGCCCAGTGTGCGCTTGGAGGGAAGCCACCCAACAAATTTCGAACTGAGACAGCGACCCCTACAAAGGGAAACAGCATTGAAAAATAAATGAAAAAAGGAAAAAGGAAATTAGATAAAAAAATGGAAAAAGGGAATGAGGAAGCCTAGATGGTGGGAATTAAAATTTGAAATTCATCCAAATATCCAAATGAAAATTTGAAATTAATTAAATAGAGAGAAACCCTCCAACTTCTTCAACGTTGTGCCCGATATAAACGAGACAATAAAATCTATCAACAACCAACCAACAACAAACACAACCACCACCTCCGCGGAGCAATCAGGCATGTCGCACGGTAGTGGAAGCGTCGGAGCTGGTGGTGGCAGTGGCGTTGGCGGTGGGCTGGAATTTGAGCTACCGGAAGAGATCTTATCGGTGATACCGACCGATCCTTACGATCAGCTGGATCTGGCGCGAAAGATTACTTCCATGGCCATAGCCTCTAGGGTTTCGAAGCTGGAGTCGGAGATGGGGAAAATGAGGCAGAAGCTCCAGGACAAAGATAGGATTGTATTTGAGCTTGAGGAGAGGCTCTCGCGCATACAACATGCGAACCAGGATGCTGACTCTCGCTTGCGAATTGCGCTGGATGAGAATGTAAGGCCTAAGACTCCTCACCTTATATTTTGAATTTGAAATTTTGGGTTTTATCAAAATTTGTTCTATTTTCTTCTGTGCTGTTTTGATTGCTGAGAGGATTATAGAAAGGAAAGAAATAGAGAGGAAACTATTATTATTTTTTGTAGGTGGAATTTGAGGGTTTTCACTGTAGCTTTCTTGTTCCCTTTCAATTAGCATCCAAGAAATGTGAAGCCTTTCTTTTGAATTTGAATTTGGGTTTTGATTTTTAATTTTAGCTTTTTGGCTGCTAAAAAAATTGGTAGGAATGGAAGGAAATTAGAAAGGTCTTGACCAATTGAGTGTTTCACACTGATGGCTTCTCAGTGTTGTTATATGATCGAGTGGGAAATGAGGGACTTCGGTTCAATGGGTTTGAGTAGATGGTTTGGGATACAGAATTGTGGTTGTAGATGATAAGATTTGAAAGATTTTAATTATAGTCAGGCCCTGAATCAGTGGAGGGAGAAAAATAAAGAATTGAAGGTCAAGATGCTTTTCAACCAGAAAAATAAGAAACTGGGCTCTGATTTGGACAGTTAAGGATTCTAATATTTCTATATTAAAAAATTAACTCAATTGAAAAGTTTGAATCTCTAAATTCAAGATTGAGATGCAATTTTAGTAGAGGAGTCAGCATACAGGACTCAGACTGGAAGTGCAGGCTAAACTTGATGAATGTACCGAATGGAAAGACTGCAACCATTAACTTTGTACGTTTTAGGTAAGTGCAATTATACTTCTACTCAGCAGTGCTGGAAGAAAAGAAATTTTTTTTTTTCGCGTTATACTCGAAGTAAAGAAGAGAATATGAAGGCTCTAGTCAATTGCAAGGAATAGAGAAGATATATTATATATATTTCAATAGGAAAGAGAAAGGAACTGATCTCTTTTTTATTGGGAGTTTATTCCATGCGAATGACGGATAATAAAATAACTTTATTTTCATTTTTATTTCTTCTGTCCTATGCAACATGAGTTCCTATGAAAAAAAGAGCATGATTCATGAAAGAAACTTAATTTTACGCTTTTTTTTTTTTTTATGCTGTTACATTAATCTTCCTTATTTGATATTAGAGATAATTGCATTAGGCTGAGAGACTTTAATTGTAATATTTCATTTTCTTTTCTAATAAATATGCACTTAGTTTCTTTCATTTTTGTTTATAAACAACATAAAACACTCCTAATGTAGTGAAGTTATTTACATCAGTTAATTGTTCCTGTTCTATGGTGCCATCTTCCTTTTGCCATTTTATTTTCGCAAGTCTTTATGTAAAAGAATGAATACATGAATAATAGTTGTATTCAACATTCAAGTATTGTCTGCTCCTATTAACTTTATATACTACATGTTCGATCATATGAGTTCCTATGAAAAAAGTGCACGATTCATGAAAACAGCTTAATATCTGCTTTATTTTTATGCTGTTACATTAGTTTTCTATCCTATGTGACATGAGTTCCTATGAAAAAAAAGAGCACGATTCATGAAAGCAACTTAATTTCGGCTTTATTTTTTTTACTGTTACATTAGTCTTCCTAAAGATAGTGGTATTAGCCTGAGAGAATTAAACAGTTATATTTCATTTTCTTTTTCTAATAAAATTGCTCGTAGTTTCTTTCTATTTTGTTTATAAACAACATAAAAAAAACTACTAATGTAGTGAAGTTAGTTACATCAGTTAATTGTTAAACTGTTCAGTGGAGCAATCTTCTTTTTGCCATTTTATTTTCGCAAGTCTTTATGTAATAGAATGAATGCAAGAATAATAGTTGTATTCAACATTCAAGTACTGTCTGCTCCTTTAACTTTATATCTTACACGTTTTATGGTACATCATCATTTCACTTTCTTTTTGAAACTATCTTGCGATAATTTTGGTTTTATTACATTCTTGTTCTTGTAGTTAAAGCTTTCCAAAGAACGAGATTCATTGGCCATTACTGCTAAAAAGCTCAGCCGTGACTTGGCAAAGGTATGATTTCTTATTTGTTTTGATGGAAGAGTTTCTTTGTCTTTGTCGTTTAAAATGTTCAAACCTTAACTGTTTCCTAATTTATGCACTCTTTTGTTTGGGGATTGAAGCACAAAAGTTTTTACACATTGCCAGATGTATTTGGGGGTCACTTTTTGTTATTGTGTTATTAATCTACTCCCTTTGTAAATTTAGTCCTGGATGATATAACCTATATTTTTTAGTATCATTCTATGCGCATAAGTGAGATTGATATGCCATTTTCCCAGCATTAATAGGGAAGCCAATTATCACAGTTTTTGTTTTGGTGAAGATATGTAGTAATTGTTTTTTTTTTTGGCTCCCTCTTCAATTGAATTATTCCATATCTATTGTTTTCAGTAAGAAACTTTGGGAGTTGTAAGATGTATTTTGTTGTCTGTTTGAACTTGTGGACGGTGACATTTAAATGTTTCTTTTCTTATTCTTCTCTTCTGGAAAAACAGATCAATGAATTGTTTGAGATGCTATATCAACTGTAACAGTTTTTCATTAGCTTAAGTTGTTTATGTCGAGTGCATGGTACAATGCTTATGTTGTTTCAGAATTAATACACCTGTTCTTTATAAGGCATGCTTGATCTAATACTAAAAGCTGTTTTAAACCTCTTCAGTACCGGAAACTCCCCTCTCTCTCTCTCTCTCTCTCTCTCTCTCCAGCTTCTTCTTTTTAACTTTTCATAATGTTTTCCAAGTATTTTATTTTTACATTAAACTCTGAGATTTTTAAGTGATAAATGCCAATGAAAAAACCTGGAATGATACGTGGATAAACTGCTTAGCACACTAAAGGATAGCTGAGACTAACCTATTGTACATTATGGAGCTGTATGACATAATGTCAGGACTCAACAAAGTTTGTCAATCTCTGTTGATAATATCTGACCTTGTTATTACCGTACAACTATGCTGGATCCATATCGAACTATATTTCTGCACTCATAATGTTAATTGATAGCTAATAAGGATCCCCCAGAATCCACGGAGATTGAGGATCAATCTCCTTGATCCTGTGTTATCTTAGGCCCAAAGAATCTCCCTGATTCTTTCCTAAACTTGTACATTAAATCCTGTAGATACTTTCCCAGTCTAGGTCTCTGATTTCCTTCCTAGTCGAAGTATTTATTTCCTAGTTAGTTTAACCTAGCATCTGTATAAATACCTCTCTACACTGTAAAGTTATTATTCAAGAAATACAAGGAAATTTCCTACCTCTTTATGGTATCAGAGCCTTAAGGCTCCACCGAGCAGAAAACCCTTCCGTTTTTTCTTTTTCTTCCCAAAAATCCTCATTCCATGGCTGCTTCACCGCCAGCACCTGTCATCCCAACTTCCCCACCAAACCCCGATATCACTAACCCTTTCTCCTCTCTTATCTCCATTAACGCTGCTCAGTTTACACTCAAACTGACAGAAACCAATTTTTTTCCCTTGGAGAGCACAGTTTAATGCTCTCCTGCAAGGTTATGACCTTATGGGATATGTTGATGGCACTCGCCCCTGCCCACACCCCCACTGAAACCCTCCCTCATGCTCTCTGGTACCGCCAGGATCAGCTGATCCTCCATGCCATTCTTGGCTCTGTTTCCCCTCAGGTTGTTACCCTGATTGCCGCTGCAAAAACCTCTGCAGCCGCCTGGACACGCCTCACACGCCTCTATGCTAGCAAAAGCTAGAGCCCGTGTTTTAGGTTTCAAAGAGAAGCTAACTCTTCTTCACCGTGACAACCGACCAGTCAGTGACTACCTGCAGGAGGTTCGTCTCATTTCAGACGAACTCGCTGCTATTGATGCCCCACTTTCCGATGATGACCTACTCCTCTATGTCCTCAACGGCGTTGGCCCAGCCTTCAAAGACATTGCAGCTGCAGTACGCTCTCGAGACACCTCTGTCTCGTTTGAAAACCTCCATGATATGATGGTTCAACATGAGGCAAGCCACCTCTCGTGAAGCCCCCTGCTTCCCCGCACTCTGTCATCACAGCCAATGCTGCCCAAACCACCCGCAACTCCTCCTACAACCGCTCTCCTCGCGGCTCATTTAACCACCGCACCTTCAACCCTACTTCTGACAGCCGTGGCTCTGCTTCTCAGCGCTCAGGCCAGCCCCAGGCTTACCCACGCAGGACCAACAGCAACCAGGGCGGTGGTTACCGTGGTTTTTGCCAATGGTGTGGCACTCAAGGACATAGTGCCAACCGTTGTCCCCCAGCTGCAACGTCCATCTGCTGTTCCAACCAGTGGCCAATCCCACTTTTCCCGGCCACTCCACCTCCTCCTCACCCTGGCTCCTTGATTCCGGCGCTTCTCACCATGTCACTGCTTCCCCCCACAACCTCTCTGCTGTTTCTGAGTACCAGGGGCCAGATGAGATTCTGATTGGTAATGGGACAGGGCTTGACATCACCCATGTCGGCTCTGCCACTCTTCCCTCTCCCTCTTCTCACTCTCTCTTACTAATGTGCTGTGTGCTCCTAAAATAACTCGCAACATTCTTTCCATTTCCAAGTTTAATCAAGCTCACAATACCTCTATTGAACTTTTTCCTAATTGTTTTCATGTCAAGGACTTGAGCACGGGGGGCGGTTCTTCTTCAAGGCCCGAGTAAGGATGGCGTGTATGAGTGGTCGTCTACAACCCTGCAGCAACCTCAAGCACTGGTGGGTGTAGTGGTCTCCCAACCTCTGGCATCGCCGCCTTGGCCATCCTCATGACAAAGTTCTCAACACCATTCTTCGTCAGTCCTCCATCAAACTATCCTCCCAGCTTCCTAAAACTAAGTGTCTGTCCTGTCTCTGTAATAAAAGTCATAGGTTGCCGTTTGGCACTTCTTCCCTTAAGAGTCACCGTTCCCTTCAACTGATATATACTGATGTTTGGGGCCCTGCCCCCTACACTTCTGTTGATGGTTTTTCATATTATATCATCTTTGTTGACCACTTCACTAAATATACATGGTTATACCCTCTCAAAAAAAATCAGATGTTTTCTCCACTTTCATTGATTACAAAAACCTCGTTGAAAAATACTTCCAGCACCCCATTCAAACACTCTATACAAATGGTGGTGGTGAATTCACAAAGCTCAAACCCTTCCTTGCCACCCATGGTATTAATCATCTCCTCACTCCACCTCACACTCCCCAACACAATGGCATGGCTGAACGTCGCCATCGCCACCTTGTTGAAACCGGCCTCACACTCCTCCATCAAGCTAACCTCCCACTCTCCTACTGAACCTATGCCTTCAAAACAGCAACCTACCTCATCAACTGTCTCCCCACTTCCACCCTCAAAAACCAGTCACCATACACGGCTCTCTTTCACCTTCCACCCAACTATCACCGCCTCCGTACCTTTGGCTGCCTCTGTTTTCCCTGGTTACGTCCGTACAACACCAACAAAATGCAACCCCGTTCCACTCCTTGCCTCTTCCTTGGTTACTCTCTCAACCAAAGTGCATATTTGTGTTATGACACTTCTGCCCATCGGCTCTATGTCTCCCGCCATGTTCAATTTGATGAGTCCACCTATCCAGGTCTCCACCACTCCTCCCAGGTCCCTCCTGTCACCCCCCACAATATCCAAAGCTGGCTCTCTTCCCTGCCCCCTGTCACCTTCCTCCCTGCCCCTGTCTTTGCTGCTCCACCAGTGCCCACACCGGCCTGCCACTTCAACAGTAGGACCCTCCGACACGTCCTCCTCATCAGGCCTTGACGCAGCAACTGCTCCAGCAACGGTCCAGCCCGTCCCATTGCTCACCCGGTCCCCCTCCACCACCACAGCAACCGGCCTGCCACCCCAACCAGCCACCACCACTGCTGCATCCTCTGTTCCTGCACAACCACCTCCTCCTCTTCGAACCTACACACGGCTACCCCCTCGATTGCCTTCCACATCCGCCTCCTCACCATCGCTGGCCTCTACCCTTCCACAACCTGCTCCCCCGACCCCATCTCCCTCAGCCCCCACCCATACCATGCTAACCCTCAGCAAAACAGGCTGTCTTCCCTCTGTGCCCACCTATGCTCTCACCGCCACTGCCCATCCTCTCCCAGACTTCCCTGAACCTACCTGTGTCTCCAGGCCGTGAAACACCCACAGTGGCGTGCAACAATGTCCGATGAGCTCAATGCTCTTATAACCAATGGCACCTGGACCCTTGTACCCCCACAGCCCAACCAGAATGTTATTGGAAACAAATGGGTCTTTCGGATCAAACACGCCGGGACGCTGGTGGTAACCCTTAGCCACTAAGCGTGCCTTGAACCTGTCCACGGTGCCATTGGGCTTTCGACTACTCAGCCACTTTCAGCCCCGTGGTGAAGCCCACCACCATTCGGATCATTCTTCATCTAGCCGTGACCAATGGTTGGCCTATATGTCAGCTGGACGTGAATAATGCATTCCTGCAGGGTACTCTTCATGACACCAGTTTACATGGCCCAACCAGTTGGGTTTTGTGGACCCTCACAACCCAACCTATGTCTGCCAACTCCGGAAAGCCCTATATGGCCTCAAACAGGCCCCACGGGCCTGGTACAAGGAACTGCAACTCCTTTCTTCTGGCCCAGGGCTTTGTCAATGCCCTTTCTGATGCTTCTCTCTTCCTACTCAAGCAAGGTTCCAACACAACTTATTTTCTGGTTTATGTTGACGACCTTATTGTTACCGGAAACAACTCATCACTCATTTCCCGGTTCATAACTGCACTGGCCAACCGGTTTCTCAGTCAAAGACATGGGCAACTTTGCACTACTTCCTTGGCGTGGAGGTCATCCCTACCACGGATGGCCTCTTCTTATCTCAGCACCAGTACCTCCAAGATATCGTTACCTTGGTGCACATGGACGGGGCTAAACCTGTCTCCACCCCCCTCGCTGTTTCACCACCCCTCCACCTCAAAGATGGCTCCCCACCTGCTGATGCCACCCTATTTTGAAGAGTTGTGGGCAGTCTGCAGTATCTGAACCTCACCAGACCTGACATTTCCTTTGCTGTCAACCGCTTCTCTCAGTTCATGCACGCTCCCACAGAGTTCCATTGGCAGGCCTTGAAGCGTGTGCTTCGTTATCTCAAAGGCACCCTCCTCTTTGGCCTGCATCTTCATCGCCAAGCGTCCAACCAACTTCGCGCAGTCACCCATTCCTTCAGTACTCTCACTACCTTTTCCGATGCGGATTGGGCAGGTGATCAAGACGACCGTAATCCACTACAGCCTACCTTGTGTGCCTCGGAGGAAACCTGGTGTCATGAAGCTCCTGCAAACAGAGGTCGGTCTCCCCGCTCTTCCACGGAGGCAGAATACCGCGCAGTCGCATCCACAACTGCGGAACTCCTTTGGGTTTAGTACTCTCACTACCTTTTCCGATGCGGATTGGGCAGGTGATCAAGACGACCGTAAATCCACTACAGCCTACCTTGTGTACCTCGGAGGAAACCTGGTGTCATGAAGCTCCCGCAAACAGAGGTCGGTCTCCCGCTCTTCCACGGAGGCAGAATACCGCGCAGTCGCATCCACAACTGCGGAACTCCTTTGGGTTCAGTCCCTCATGAAGGAACTTGGCATCACCCCAACGGGAAACCCACCATCTCCTGCGATAATCTAGGCACTACCTTCTACTGCGCAAACCCCGCTCTACATTCCAGGATGAAGCACGTGGACATAGACTTCCAATTCGTCTGTGACCAGGTCACCCGTGGCCTCCTACAAGTCCATCATGTGCCCACTGATGATCAGCTAGCAGATGCACTTACCAAGCCCCTACACCCGGCAGCGTTTCCACCTGCTCCGCACCAAGATCGGCGTTGCCGACGACACCACCGTCTTGCGGGGCTTAATAAGGATCCCCCAGAATCCACGGAGATTGAGGATCAATCTCCTTGATCCTGTGTTATCTTAGGCCCAAAGAATCTCCCTGATTCTTTCCTAAACTTGTACATTAAATCCCTGTAGATACTTTCCCAGTCTAGGTTTCTGATTTCCTTCCTAGTCTAAGTATTTATTTCCTAGTTAGTTTAACCTAGCATCTGTATAAATACCTCTCTACACTGTAAAGTTATGATTCAAGAAATACAAGGAAATTTCCTACCTCTTTAATAGCTACATGAATAAAACACCATTCTAGTTAAGTCATCAATCTTTTTCTGGCTTCTTTTCTTTTGTTCTGCTGTTTTTTTATTTTATGTTTGGTTGCAATTTTTATTTATGCCAAAAAATATTACAAACTTATCTCGTCAACTTGTTTTCTTCCTTTTGACAGTTGGAAACATTTAAGCGACAACTAATGCAGTCCCTAAATGATGATAGTGCATCTGTAAGGACTTCAACTTTAACTAATTATGCTTTCTTCTATATGTTTGGAAATCTAAGTTTGATGTGTTGTTCTGCTCGTAGATTTTTTCATGTTCAACTGTGCTCTTAGATACTTTTCTATGGAGGAACTCATGATCTATGTTCTTCCTTTTATAGCCAACTGAAAACTGTTGATATCGGCACATGTGACCAATCAGTTCCAAAGGCATATCCTGATAAGGGTAAGCTTTCTTTTACTCAAGTATTCATCAATTCTATATAATGATTAATGATATCTAGCAACTCCCTATTTTCAATGGTCAGAGGTTTCTAACTAGCCTTGTATTTTATGCTCTGGTTTGGTGGTCAATGTGAATTGTTTCTCCATTCTGTTACAGATGAGGAGACAAATGGCTACACGGGACAATATTCCTCAAGCGGTTCCAATAATAAAGGGAGCACAATCAATGAAGGTAATTAAACCAGACTCTTCTCTCCATTGGTTTATACCCTTCCTGTGTGATACCTCTATAAATAACAAAAAATTAGAAGCATAATTTTCATGCATTAGAGAAAATATTTGTAATTAAACAATAGTCATCATCTGTTCCTTTTCAGCATTATTTTCTGTTTATTGGCATATCATATACTTCTTCCTATAATGATTGTACACACACTGACAGAGCATCTATAAACTATATTACACTTTCACATTTTAAAGGTGAGAAATAAAAAAATTAGCAAAAGTATTGAAGCATTAAAGTGAGTAGTGTCTACAACGTACATAATTATACTGAATTAATTTTCTGAGGGACTTATTGACTTGACCATATTCGTCTACAGAAGAAAGTGACGTTGATTTATCCTTAAGGTCGCATCTCTGACTTGTGTGGTTAATATATTGAATTTCCTATTAGGGGTTCACTTTAAATTGTGATCTTGAAACAAGATATGTAGTGGAAATTAAAAACAAGAATACTATCTCTGCCTCTCTCTCATACGACTGGTGGGTGATTTATGAAATTTTACTGAAAGGGGTTTGTGATATTGAACTCTGGGTACCAAACCATTATGTAGTCAATGGGGGCTGGGGTACCAAACCATAATGTAGTCAGTTTGGTGGCTTTTGCAACATTGAATCTGGGTTTTTAAGTGAGTGCTGATCATTGTTTTTTTCATTACAAAACTGCCTATCAGATTTAGTGTTCTTTTACCGGGATCATGTAACCAAGCTAGCTGGGATAATGAGATTTTTCTTTGATGCTTAAAAATCTAATTTCTGGTTGACAGCCTTGAAGAATTCCGGGCATAGATTTTCTGTGACTCCATATATCACACCTCGTCTTACTCCAACTGGAACTCCAAAGATTATTTCCACAAGCGGATCACCTAAAGGATTTTCTGTCCATTGCATCTCCTGTGCAATCTTCGGGTGCCACGTCTCCCACAAAAGCCCACTATGAAGGGCGGACTTCTTTGTCTTCATGGTACCCATCAAGCCAGCAGTCATCAGCGGCAAACTCTCCACCTGGTGGGCGCCCACATTCAGGTTTGGAATGGTCCTGCTAATATCACTATTTTTCTTAACCTTCAACTGGAACTTCTGGTTTTTTGTGGCCTACTTTATTTTTTGCCACAAGTTATCTATCAAAACCAACCCTACCTCCCACCCTCTTACTCCAAAGTAAAACTTTTCAGTGTTTTTTCAATACAACAGTCAGATGTAGTGGATGGAATTATACACTCTTCTATGATGCTCATTTACCTTGTGCAATTTATAACTTTTCATGTTCTGCATTGCAAATTGGGTAGGGCGCACCCCTCGAATTGATGGAAAGGAGTTTTTTCGTCAAGCCAGGTTGGTGCAATTATTGCACTCCCAATATACTTTGACTGATTTGATTCTATAGTCATGATTCCCCTTCACAGACTGACTAATATGTACTTCAATAGGAGTCGGCTGTCATATGAGCAGTTCAGTGCATTTCTGGCTAACATCAAGGAACTAAATGCTCATAAGCAAACCCGGGAGGTAAAAAGAACTAGTGAATTGTTTGGTTTGCCAAATTGATGCAACTAAAAAAGTAGTCAGCCCATTGATTACAAAATAATTGAATGGTATGCGTACTTTT